>OZ030010.1:79485949-80685949 GCA_964023405.1 Apodemus agrarius
TCTATGCCTCAGTATAGGGGAATGCCAGGTCAGGAAAGTGAGAGGTGTAGGATATTTCCTGTGCAATCACATTGAGGCAGTGAAAGTCTTTTGATTAGACAGGAAAGAGGAGGAGGAGCTGGCAGTTGGGAGGTCAGAGAGTAGATGCATGAGCTTGGGGAGAGAGAGAGAGAGAGAGAGAGAGAGAGAGAGAGAGGCATATCAAGATGGAATCAGATGTTAAATTATCTAAAGATTAGAAATTGGGATAAGACATTTGACATTGTAAATTGGCATCTTGTAATTGTGAGTTTCAAATACATAAATACAATTGGTTAACTATTTAAAAAAAGAAAAAACCTAATTATGATATCACAGTAATATGAATGGAATTGGAAATTATGATAAGTAAAATACTCCAGACTCAGAAATCTATCAAATGTGTATGGAGTTCAGAATTAATTATTTTGTGTTTGCATACATATATTTGTATGTATGCATGTGTGTGTATGTGTGCATAATGAGACTGAGAGAGAGAGAAAGAGAGAGAGAGAGAGAGAGAGAGAGAGAACTCATCCTATATTGCTTCTTCAAACTATTGAAGTTAGTATACATCATACAAGGTTATGCTCTGTGGTAGGATTTTCCCTGTATAATTAGTTTAAATATTAGTGCAGCCGGAGGCCTGTGATTGTACAGGGAAAGGGGAGGAAGAGCTAAGAGTTTAGAGACCAAGTCAGAGAAGAGAGAAGGGGAGGAGGAAAAAATATGGAGCAAGTAGAAGATGATTCAGATTCTTGTGACTTTAAAAAGCCACAGGTAGCTATAAATATGATAATAAATAGAATAATTGGAATAACTTGTCTAATTTAGGTGGGAAGTTTTTATCATTATCAATGGGCTCTGAAATTATTGTATGGGCACTTTGTGAATTGAGAATTTATTGGTAAGTAAATATCACTGATCACTTATGTTTCTAGACTTTTGTTTTCACTGGGTTGCTGTGTGTTGTGGCAACTGATTGTGGGGTGGGTGTTCATTGCATGGGGCTGGCATGGCAGTTACCTGCCAAGGGGACTTAGCTAGCCAGGTACAGACATTTCAGGGGCTCTTGACCAAAGACCACTGTCTTGACAACACCCTGCTGGAGCCATGTGGCCTGCAGATGTCTAGTGTAGCAAAGAAACCTGCTGTTCTTTTTTAATATCTCCCACAACAGTGCTCATTCTAGAAGTCATTGGTTGCTGAATAAAAAGCCCAGGATTGTGGATCTTACCTCTTCCTCAGTTTTTACTTAGATATTTCCTGAATAACATAAAATTATACAGGTTATTGCCACTGTTACAGTTTTTCTACAAGAATAACATGATATGACTTGTGTTGCTGAAGAATATATATATATATATATATATATATATATACACATACATACATACATGCATGCATACATACACACATTGCTCATAGGACATGTATCAATCAATTCTGACTTGGAAGCTTCCTTTATTCTGAGTAGCTCTTGTGTTATTGTGTGCTTTGTAAATTGCTTGAGAAAAGCCATCAAATATCTTACCTAACTTTCAACTATACTAATGAACAACATAGCAAAATAGGATTTCTGTCCATAGGTACAATAATGGAATGGACCACTTATTTTCTAAATGAAATAAAGGCCTACTCCATAGGAGGGAACAAATACCTGACATAGTTGATCTGGCACTATCCTAGGATGATCCTAAAACTATAATTTTTCTATATAGAGAGAATATCAAATTCCCCATTAAATTCACACACCTCAACATGTTCTATCACTTGAGTTTTTAATCTTAGACATTCTGATTGGTGTATGGGGGAATCTCAGGTTGTTTTGATTTGAATTTCCCTAATGACTAAGGACATTGAACATGTCTTTAAGTGCTTCTCAGTCATTTGAGATTACTCTGTTGTGAATCGCTGCTTAGATCTATACCACATTTTTTATTAGATTGCTTGTTTTCTTCTTAAGTTCTTTATATGTTTTGAATATTAGCCCTCTACTAGAAGTGGTGTCAGTGAAGACCTTTTCCCAAACTGCTCATTGCTGGTTTGTCCTATTGGCTATATTCTTTGCCTTACAGAAGCTTTCCAGTTTTGTGGGGTCCCATTTACCAACTCTTGGTCTTAGAGCCTGAGCCATTGGAGTTCTCTTTTGGAAATTTCCCTCTGTGTCAATGAGTTCAAGGCTCTTTCCTATGTTCTCTTTTATTAGTTTAGTGCACCTGGTTTTATGTTGAGGTCATTAATCCACATAGACTTGAGCTTTGGGCAATGGGTCTATTTTCATTGTTCTACATAAGAATTCCAGTTAGACCAGCACCATTTATTCTTTTTTTCCATCATATATTTTTTGACTTCTTTGTCAAAGATCAAGTGTCCATAAAGAGAAATACTCCCCCTTTTACTGCTCTAGGTAGCAATCTGGAAGTTCCTCAGAAAATTGGAAATATATATACCTGAAGATCAAGCTATACAATTCTTGGGAATATACCCAAAAGAGCTCCAATATTTAACAAGGACACATGCTCCACTATGTTCACAGCAGCCTTATTTATGTAGCCAGAAGCTGAAAACAAACCAGATGTCATACAATAGAAGAATGGATACAGAAAATATGGTCCATTTATGTAATGGTACACTACTCAGCTATTAAAATCAATGAATTCATGAAAATTTTAGGCAAATAAATGGAACTAGAAAATATCATCCTGAGTGAGGTAACCCAGTCACAAAAGAGCACACATGGTATGCACTCGCTGATAAGTGGATATTGGCCCAGAGTCTTGGAATACCCAAAGCACAATTCACATATCAAATGATGCCCAAGAAGAAGGAAGAACAAAGTATGGATACTCTTGTCCTTCTTAGAAAGGAGAACAAAATACCCACAGAAGGTGATACAGAGACAAAGTATGGAACAGAGACTGAAGGAAAGACCATCCAGAGACTACCCCACCCAGGGGTAGAACACATGTGGTAGGCACTCACAAATAAGTGGATATTAGATAAAAATTAAACAATTCCCAGGATACAACCCATAGAATTGGAAATATATCATTGAACCAAGAAGGCTTGTAAGCAAAAGGGCCCAAGTTAGGACATCTCAATTCCACTCAAAAGGAAGAAGAAAGCAATCACCGAAGGGGGAAGGAGTTAGGTACCTGGGTGGAAAAGGCAACAGGAAGTGGAGGAGAGGAACATGATCAGGTATTGGGGGGTGGATGGGACTGAAACACTGAGGGCCAGCAGAAAGAATAGAAACAGGCAACCTCTGGAGGTAGGAGGTAGGGTTGATCCTCTAGAATGTGCCAAAGACCAGGGAGTTGAAGGACTCTTAGGACTCAAAGGGAGGGACCTTAGATGAAATGTCATACAATGGGGAGAGGGAACATGTAGAGTCCATCTCCATAAGAAACGCAGGGCATCAAGTGGAGGTATGGGGTTGCCTTCTCAAGGTCAAAATCTCTGTCATGAGATTGTTTTGTCTAAAAGAACTGCAGGGACAAAAATGGAGAAGATCTTGAGGAAAAGGAAGTCTAGTATGACAGGGTCCTCTGGAAGTGTCATGCCCAATTTTCTAAGGAACCTCCAGACTGATTTCCAGAGCAGTTGTACCATCTTGCAATCCCACCAACAATGGAGGAGTGTTCCTTTTTCTCCACATCTTCACCAAATCCTGTTGTCTCTTCAGTTTTTAATCTTAGTCATTCTGATTGGTGTGAGGTGAAATCTCAGGGTTGTTTTGATTTGCATTTCCCTGATGACTAATGATATTGAACATCTCTTAAGGTGCTTCTCAGCCATCTGAATTTCTTCTGGTGAAAATTCTTTGTTTGACTCTGTACCCCCTTTTTAATAGGGTTATTTGGTTCTTTGGTGACTAACTTCTTGAGTTCTTTGTATATATTGTATATTAGCCCTCTGTTGGATGCGGGGTTGGTGAAGATCTTTTCCCAATTTGTTAGTTGCCGTTTTGTCCTTCTGACAGTGTCCTTTGCCTTACAGAAACTTTGTAATTTATGAGGTCCCATTTGTCAATTCTTGATCTTGGAGCATAAGCTATTGGTGTTCTGTTCAGAAACTTTCCCCCTGTGCCCATGTCCTCCAGGGTCTTCCCCAGTTTCTTTTCTATTAGTTTCGGTGAGTCTGTTTTTATGTGGAGTTCCTTGATCTACTTGGAGTTGATCCTGGGAATTTACCCAGAGGATTCGCCTGCATGCAATAAAGACACATGCTCCAATATGTTCATAGCAGCCTTATTTAAAATAGCCAGAAGCTGGAAGGAGCCCAGATGTCCCTCAAAGGAAAAATGGATACAGAAAATGTGGTATATTTATACAATGGTATACTACTCAGCAATTAAAAATACTGAATTCATGCAATTTGTAGGCAAATAGTTGGATCTGGAAAATATCATCCTAAGTGAACTTAGGATGTGAATCCAATCACACACACACACACACACACACACACACACACACACACAATACACATGAATTGCAATCACTAATAAGTGGATATTAATGAGCCCAGAAGCTCTGAGTGCTCAAGGCACAATTAGCAAATCAAAAGATTCCCAAGAAAAAGGAAAGAGAGGACCCTGATCCTGAAAAGACTGGATCCAGTTTTGTAGGAAATTACCAGAACAGAGAAATGGTGTGTTGTGTGTGTGGGGGGGGATGATTGGGGAATGGGCGGGGTGAAGAGGACTTATGGGACATATGGTGAGGGGGGAACTGGTAAAGGGGAAAGCCTTTGGAATGTAAGCAAAATATAGAAAAAAAAGATTCATTTTTACTATTTTAATAATAATGTATTTAAGCAATGTAAAAACTAAATGGATTATATTAGATGGAATTAAGTATGTTAACTCTAGATAAAGCTCTTTAGACAAGTAGTGTATTGACAGTAAAATGGGGTTTAAAATAAAAATTAAATAAAAAGATAAAAAAGGAAGTCTAGTTACAGGCCCTGAGGCTACACACTATTACTGATGCTATAGTGTACTTACAAAGAGGGGTCTATCATGGCTGCCTTCTGAAAGACCCAACAAGCAGATGCAAGAGTCAGATGCAGATATTTATATCCAAACAGTAGAGAGAAGCTTGTGTCCCCTGTGGTTGAATTAGCAAAAAGATGGAAGAAGCTGTGGAAGGGTGGAACCTCATAGGAAAACCAGGATTCTCAACTAACCTGGAACTCCAGGATCTCTTAGACAATGAGCCACAAATCAGGCAGCATATACCAGGTGATATATGGCAGACAACAGATATGCAGAAGAGGACTGCCAGATCTGGCCTCAGTCAGAGAAGATGCACCTAAAGCTTGAGAGACTTGAGGCCATGGGGTGTGGGGAGGTCTGGTGGGGTAGGGTTGGTTGGGGACGTTGTCTTGAAGACAGGGGGTCAGAGGAAGGAGGTGTCAGATATCAAACAGTTGGAGAGTGGACAAGGAGGGGGAAAAATCTGGACTATAAAATGTCAAAGAATAAAAAATTTAAAAATAAAAAAAAGAATCATACATGTCTAAAGAGTTAATCTCCACGAATTCACAAGAAAACGTCCTTTGTTCTTGGATGATGCTTAACACAGAAACATTTTTTCATAGTGTAGAGAGTTAGTTACTGAGAAGTAATTATGAAAATGTGGCATCTATATTACATACGCTTACAAGATTGAGGAATGCCTGTGGAAGAGAGTACATTAAGATTGTTCAAGGACCTCCACATAAAACCAGATACACTGAAACTATTATAAAAGAAACTTGGGAAGACCCTGGAGGACATGGTCACAGGGGGAAAGTTCCTGAACAGAACACCAATAGCTTATGCTCTAAGATCAAGAATTGGCAAATGGGACCTCATAAAATTACAAAGTTTCTGTAAGGCAAAGGACACTGTCAGAAGGACAAAACGGCAACCAACAAAGTGGGAAAAGATCTTCACCAACCCCACATCCGACAGAGGGCTAATATCCAATATATACAAAGAACTCAAGAAGTTAGACCTTAAAGAACCAAATAACCCTATCAAAAAATGGGGTACAGAGCTAAACAAAGAATTTTCACCTGAAGAAATTCTGATGGCCGAGAAACACCTTAAGAGATGTTCAACATCATTAGTCATCAGGGAAATGCAAATCAAAACAACCCTGAGATTCCACCTCACTCCAGTCAGAATGGCTAAGATTAAAAACTTGAGAGACAACAAGTGCTGGCAAGGATGTGGAGAAAAAGGAACACTCCTCCACTGTTGGTGGGATTGCAAAATGGTAAAACCGCTCTGGAAATCAGTTTGGCGGTTCCTCAGAAAATGGATTTCTGAAACAAAATAATGTGTCAATGTGGTAGGACCACTATACTCATGAAAAGACATCTGTAGTTCTTGAACAAAATCAAGCCAGTCAATATTTTAGCCTTCAACATGAAGAAATTCATGAGACTATTACTTAGCTGTGCGTCTATGTACTGTTATGGTTTCTAAAGAAACAAGTGTCAGGATTCTTCAAGAGCAGAGCTACTAGTAAGCATTTATACTCCAGTGGATATAACAACATCCAGAATTATATGAATAGAACATATTGCAGTAAATGTGATATCATAAGTAAATAAATGTCATAAGTAGGAGAAGATATTCATGAAGTAGGAAGAATATATCTTGAATGTGTTGACGTGTGGAAGGGTAAATGTGCTTAAAATACATTGCATTAAATCTTAAAGATTCAATATTTTTAGGACAGGAAACGGTCACTCTGGTGGTTTGAATAGGAATGGCTCCTCATATGTTCAAATGATTGGCCTGTAGAGAATGGCATTATTAAGAGGTATGGTCTCGGCAACCAGGACACAGCTGGAAAGGCCCAGCCTCTGTGGGTCTTCCCCTTGCCCTCTGGCCATGCACCGAGGCTGCAGTCTGCAACCAGCTCTCCAGCCTCTGGACCAGCGATAGAGGCGGGCCTCCATATTGCAACCAGGACACAGCTGGAAAGGCTCAAGTCAACACCTCTTCCAGGGCTACACTCACGGGGAGATCTGCTAGGCTCTCGGAGCCAAGCAGGCCGAGTTCTGCCTAGGTTCTGTGGGTCTTCCCCACGCCCTCTGGCCATAAACCGAGGCTGCAGTCTGCTACCAGCTCGCCGGCCCCTGGACTAGCAATAGCAGCAGGCCTCAATATTGCAACCAGGACACAGCTGGAAAGGCCCAGGCTCTGTGGGACTTCCCTGCGCCCTCTGGCCATGCACCAAGGCAGTGGGCAGCAACCAGCTCACCAGCTCCTGGACCAGCAATAGCGGCAGTCCTCCATAGTGCAACCAGGACACAGCTGGAGAAGCCCAGGTAGACAGACTCCATCAGGGGCTACAATCGCTGGTGGCAGCCAGCTTATGATCCCTTACAGCAGCAGTCACACATATTCACCAGTAGAGAAACAACAGGTGAGCCCAGCCTCACAGGAGATTCAAACACCAGCCACTGACAACAAGGCCAACTAACAGCAGAAATAACCAGATGGCAAAAGGAAAACGAAGGAACGTTACTAACAAAAATCAAGGCAACATGACAGCATCTGAACCCAGTTCTCCAACAACAGGAAGCCCTGGATACCCCAAAACACCAGAAAAACAAGACTTGGATATAAAATCACTAGTCAGGATGCTGGTAGCTGAACACATAGAAAAATCTCATAAAGGAATATAGGAGAAAATGGATCAAAAGTTAGAAGCCTTTACGAGGCAAATGCAAAAATCACTTCAAGAAATTCAGGAGAAGATGGATAAAAAAGAAGAAGACAATAAGGAAGAAAGACAAAAGTCACTTAAAGAACTACAGAAGAACGTGGGCCAACAAGTAGAAGCTATGAAAGAGGAAGCACAAAAATCTATTAAAGAAATACATGAAAACACAATCAAGCAAGCGAAAGATCTGAGCACATCCATCCAGATACTAAAAACAGAAGTAGAAACAACTAAGAAATCACAGAGGGAGACAACATTGGAGATAGAAAACCTTGGGAAGAAATCAGGGGCCATAGATGCAAGTATCAACAATAGAATACAAGAGATAGAAGACAGAATCTCAGAAGCCGAAGATACCATAGAAACCATTGATTCAACAGTCAAAGAAAATACTAAATGCAAAAAGGTGGTAACCCAAAACATTCAGGAAATCCAAGACACTATGAGAAGACCAAACCTAAGGATTATGGGTATAGACGAGAGTGAAGATTTACAAGTTAAAGGGCCAGCTAATATCTTCTATAAAATTATGGAAGAAAACTTCCCCAACCTAAGGAGAGAGATGCCCATGAATATACAAGAAGCCTATAGAACCCCAAACAGACTGGACCAGAACAGAAATACATCCCGTCACATAATAATCAAAACTCCAAATGTAATAAACAAAGAAAGAATACTAAAGGCAGCAAGAGAAAAAGGCCAAGTAACATATAAAGGAAGACCTATCATAATAACACCAGACTTCTCACCTGAGACCATGAAAGCTAGAAGATCCTGGGCAGATATCATGCAAACTCTAAGAGAACACAAACTTCAGCCAAAACTACTTTACCCAGCAAAACTCTCAATCACCATAGATGGAGAGAGACATCAAGGTATTCCATGACAAAACCAAATTTGCAAGATATCTTTCCACAAATCCAGCCCTACAAAGGATAATAGGGGGAAAACACCAAGACAAGGAAGGAAACTACACCCGGGAAGAAGCAAGATAGAAACCTCCTCTCATCAAACCCAAAAGAAGATAACCTCTCAAATATAAAATAAATAGACAGCTGGAATGGCCCAGGCTCTGTGGGACATCCCCGCCCTCGGGTGAGCACCTAAGCTGCGTTCTGCAACCAGCTCGCCAGCCCCTAGACCAGCGGTGTAGGCGGGCCTCCATATCGCAACCAGGACACAGCTGGAAAGGCCCAGGCTCTGTGGGACATCCCCGCCCTCTGGTGAGCACCTAGGCTGCATTCTGCAACCAGCTCGCCGGCCCCTAGACCAGCGGTGTAGCAGCGGGCCTCCATATTGCAACCAGGAAACAGCTGGAAAGGCCCAGGTAAACACCCCTTCCAGGGCTACACTCACGGGGGTATCTGCTAGGGTCTCAGAGCCAAGCAGGCGGAGTCCCGCCTAGGCTCTGTGGGACATCCCCGAGCCCTCTGGTGAGCACCTAGGCTGCGTTCTGCAACCAGCTCGCCGGCCCCTAGACCAGCAGTGTAGCGGCGGGCCTCCATATTGCAACCAGGACACAGCTGGAAAGGCCCAGGCTCTGTGGGACATCCCCGCCTTCGGGTGAGCACCTAGGCTGCGTTCTGCAACCAGCTCGCAGGCCCCTAGACCAGCGGTGTAGAGGCGGGCCTCCATATTGCAACCAGGACACAGCTGGAAAGGCCCAGGCTCTGTGGGACATTCCCGTGCCCTCTGGTGAGCACAGAGGCTGCATTCTGCAACCTGCTCGCCGGCCCCTGGACCAGTGGTAGCAACAGGCCTCCATATTGCAACCAGGACATAGCTGGAAAGGCCCAGGTAAACACCCCTTCCAGGGCTACCCTCACGGGGGTTCTGCTAGGCTCTCGGAGTTCCTTGCAACCAGGACACAGCTGGAGAAGCCCAGGTAGACAGACTCCAACAGGGGCTACAATCGCATGGGTGGCAGCCAGCTTATGATCCCTTAAAGCAGCAGTCACACATATTCACCAATAGAGAAACAACAGGTGAGCCCAGCCTCACAGGAGATTCAAACACCAGCCACTGACAACAAGGCCAACTAAAACCAGAAATAACCAGATGGCAAAAGGAAAACGAAGGAACGTTACTAACAAAAATCAAGGCAACATGACAGCATCTGAACCCAGTTCTCCAACAACAGGAATCCCTGGATACCCTAAAACACCAGAAAAACAAGACTTGGATATAAAATCACTGGTCAGGATGCTGGTAGCTGAACACATAGAAAAATCTCGTAAAGAAATAGAGGAGAAAATGGATCAAAAGTTAGAAGCCTTTACGAGGCAAATACAAAAATCACTTCAAGAAATGCAGGAGAAGATGGATCAAAGAGAAGAAGACAATAAGGAAGAAAGACAAAAGTCACTTAAAGAACTACAGAAGAACGTGGGTCAACAAGTAGAAGCTATGAAAGAGGAAGCACAAAAATCTATTAAAGAAATTCATGAAAACACAATCAAGCAAGCGAAAGATCTGAGCACATCCATCCAGATACTAAAAACAGAAGTAGAAACAACTAAGAAATCACAGAGGGAAACAACATTGGAGATAGAAAACCTGGGGAAGAAATCAGGGGCCATAGACGCAAGTATCAACAATAGAATACAAGAGATAGAAGACAGAATCTCAGAAGCCGAAGATACCATAGGAACCATTGATTCAACAGTCAAAGAAAATACTAAATGCAAAAAGGTGGTAACCCAAAACATCCAGGAAATCCAAGACACTATGAGAAGACCAAACCTAAGGATTATAGGTATAGACAAGAGTGAAGATTTACAAGTTAAAGGGCCAGCTAATATCTTCTATAAAATTATGGAAGAAAACTTTCCCAACCTAAGGAGAGAGATGCCCATGAATATACAAGAAGCCTATAGAACCCCAAACAGACTGGACCAGAACAGAAATACATCCTGTCACATAATAATCAAAACTCCAAATGTAATAAACAAAGAAAGAATACTAAAGGCAGCAAGAGAAAAAGGCCAAGTAACATATAAAGGAAAACCTATCAGAATAACACCAGACTTCTCACCTGAGACCATGAAAGCTAGAAGATCCTGGGCAGATATCATGCAAACTCTAAGAGAACACAAACTTCAGCCAAAACTACTTTACCCAGCAAAACTCTCAATTGCCATTGATGGAGACATCAAGGTATTCCATGACAAAACCAAATTTGCAAGATATCTCTCCACAAATCCAGCCCTACAAAGGATAATAGGGGGAAAACACCAAGACAAGGACGGAAACTACACCCAGGAAGAAGCAAGATAGAAACCTCCTCTCATCAAACCCAAAAGAAGATAACCTCTCGAATATAAAAAATAAATAAGATAAATAAATATAATTTCAAAAATGTCTGGAGGTAATAATTACTATTCCTTAATATCTCTTAACGTCAATGGACTCAATTCCCCAATAAAAAGACATAGATTAACAGACTGGATACAGAAACAGGACCCTACATTTTGCTGCATACAGGAAACACATCTCAGTGTTAAAGACAAACACTACCTTAGAGTAAAAGGCTGGAGGACAATTTTACAAGCAAATGGTCTCAGGAAACAAGCTGGAGTAGCCATTCTAATATCAGATAAAATTGACTTTCAACCTAAAATCATCCAAAGAGACTCAGAAGGTCACTTCTTGCTGGCCAAAGGGAAAATCCACCAGGAAGAGCTCTCAATACTGAACATCTATGCTCCAAATGCAAGGGCACCCTCCTTCGTAAAAGAAACCTTACTAAAGCTTAAAGCACACATTACACCTAACACAATAATTGTGGGTGACTTCAACACCCCACTCTCCTCAATGGACCGATCAGGAAAGCAGAAACTAAACAGGGACACAGTGAAATTAATTGAAACTCTGGACCAATTGGATTTAACAGATATATATAGAACATTTCATCCTAAAGCTAAAGAATATACCTTTTTCTCAGCACCGCATGGTACCTTCTCCAAAATAGACCATATAATCGGTCACAAGACAGATGTCAACAAATACAAGAAGATCGAGTTAATCCCATGCCTCTTATCAGATCACCATGGAGTAAGAGTGGTCTTCAATAGCAACAAAAACAACAGAAAGCCCACATACACATGGAAACTGAACAATACTCTACTCAATGACACCTTGGTCAAGGAAGAAATAAAAAAAGAAATCAAAGACTTTTTAGAATTCAATGAAAATGAAGGTACAACCTACCCAAATCTATGGGACACAATGAAAGCAGTGCTAAGAGGAAAACTCATAGCTCTAAGTGCATCCAAAAAGAAACTGGAGAGAGCATACACTAGCAGCTTAACGGCACACCTTAAAGCCCTGGAAGAAAAACAAGTTAATTCACCCAGGAGGAGTAGAAGACAAGAAATCATCAAACTCAGGGCTGAAATCAATCAAATAGAAACAAAGAGAACCATACAAAGAATCAACAAGACCAGGAGCTGGTTCTTTGAGAAAATCAACAAGATAGATAAACCCTTAGCCAGACTAACCAAAGGACACAGAGACAGTATACAAATTAACAAAATTAGAAATGAAAAGGGAGACATAACAACAGAAACTGAGGAAATTCAAAAGATCATCAGATCCTACTACAAAGGTCTATACTCAAAACAACTGGAGAATCTGGAGGAAATGGACAATTTCCTAGACAGATATCAAATACCAAAATTAAATCAGCATCAAGTAGACCAGCTAAATAGTCCCATAACCCCTAAAGAAATAGAAGGGGTTATAGAAAGCCTCCCAACCAAAAAAAGTACGGGACCAGATGGTTTTAGTGCAGAATTCTACCAGACCTTCAAAGAAGACTTAACACCAATACTCTCCAAACTATTCCACAAAATAGAGACAGAAGGGACACTGCCCAACTCATTCTTCGAAGCCACAATTACGCTAATACCTAAACCACAAAAAGATCCAACAAAGAAAGAGAACTACAGGCCAATTTCTCTGATGAATATAGATGCAAAAATACTAAATAAAATTCTTGCTAACCGAATCCAAGAGCACATCAAAACGATCATCCACCATGATCAAGTAGGCTTCATCCCAGGGATGCAGGGATGGTTCAATATACGGAAATCCATCAATGTAATCCACTACATAAACAAAATGAAAGAAAAAAACCACATGGTCATCTCATTAGATGCTGAAAAAGCATTCGACAAAATTCAGCATCCTTTCATGCTAAAAGTCTTGGAAAGAGCAGGAATTCTAGGCCCATACCTAAACATAGTAAAAGCAATCTACAGCAAACCAGTAGCCAACATCAAAATAAATGGAGAGAAACTTGAAGCATTCCCACTAAAATCAGGGACTAGACAAGGCTGCCCTCTCTCTCCATATCTTTTCAATATAGTACTTGAAGTTCTACCAAGAGCAATTAGACAACATAAGGAAGTCAAACGGATACAAATTGGAAAGGAAGAAGTGAAACTATCATTATTTGCAGATGATATGATAGTTTACCTAAGCGACCCAAAAAACTCCACCAGATAACTTCTACAGCTGATAAACAACTTCAGCAAAGTGGCTGGTTATAAAATTAACTCAAGCAAGTCAGTGGCCTTCTTGTACTCAAAGGACAAGCAGGCTGAGAAAGAAATTAGGGAAATAACACCCTTCACAATAGCCACAAACAACATAAAGTATCTTGGTGTAACTCTAACCAAACAAGCGAAAGATCTGTACAACAGGAACTTCAAGTCCTTGAAGAAAGAAATCGAAGAAGACCTCAGAAGATGGAAAAATATTTCTTGCTCCTGGATTGGCAGGATCAATATAGTAAAAATGGCCATCTTGCCAAAAGCAATATACAGATTCAATGCAATCCCCATCAAAATCCCAACTCAATTCTTCATAGATCTAGAAAGAGCAATTCTCAAATTCATCTGGAGCAACAAAAAACCCAGGATAGCTAAAACTATTCTCAACAATAAAAGGACTTCTGGGGGAATCAATATCCCTGACTTCAAGCAGTACTACAGAGCAATTGTGTTAAAAACTGCATGGTATTGGTATAGCAACAGGCAAACAGATCAATGGAACAGGATTGAAGACCCTGAAATTAACCCACAGACTTATGGTCACTTGATCTTTGATAAAGGAGCCACAACCATCCGATGGAATAAAGATAGCCTTTTCAACAAATGGTGCTGGTTCAACTGGAGGTCAACATGCAGAAGAATGCGAATTGACCCACTCTTAACTCTTTGCTCTAAGATCAACTCCAAGTGGATCAAGGACCTCCACATAAAACCAGACACACTGAAACTTTTAGAAAAGAAAATTGGGAAGACCCTGGAGGACTTGGACACAGGGGAAAAGTTCCTGAACAGAACACCAATAGCTTATGCACTAAGATCAAGAATCGACAAATGGGACCTCATAAAATTACAAAGTTTCTGCAAAGCAAAGGACACTGTCCGAAGGACAAAACGGCAACCAACAAAGTGGGAAAAGATCTTTACCAACCCCACATCCGACAGAGGGCTAATATCCAATATATACAAAGAACTCAAGAAGTTAGGCCGCAAAGAACCAAATAACCCTATCAAAAAATGGGGCACAGAGCTAAAAAAAGAATTTTCACCAGAAGAAATTCGGATGGCCGAGAAACACCTTAAGAGATGTTCAACATCATTAGTCATCAGGGAAATGCAAATCAAAACAACCCTGAGATTCCACCTCACACCAGTCAGAATGGCTAAGATTAAAAACTCAAGAGACAACAAGTGCTGGCGAGGATGTGGAGAAAGAGGAACACTCCTTCACTGTTGGTGGGATTGCAAAATGGTAAAACCACTCTGGAAATCAGTTTGGCGGTTCCTCAGAAAATTGGGCATGTCACTTCCAGAGGACCCTGGCATACCACTCCTGGGCATATACCCAGAGGATTCCCCTACATGCAATAAAGACACATGCTCCACTATGTTTATAGCAGCCTTGTTTATAATAGCCAGAAATTGGAAGGAGCCCAAATATCCCTCAAAGGAGGAATGGATACAGAAAATGTGGTATATTTATACAATGGAATACTACTCAGCAATTAAAAATAATGAATTCATGCAATTTGTAGGTAAATGGTTAGACCTGGAAAATATCATCCTGAGTGAGCTAACCCAATCACAAAAGAATGCACATGAAATGCAATCACTGATAAGTGGATATTAATGAGCCCAGAAGCACTAAATACTCAAGACACAAATAGCAAGTCAAATGATTCCCAAGAAGAAGAAAGGAGAGGACCCTGGGCATGTAAAGATTGCATCCAGTTTAGTAAAGAAACCGAGGGGGGAGGGGGAATGATTGGGGAATAGTTGGGGGGGAGAAGAACTATGGGAACTATGGTGGGTGGGAACTGGGAAAGGGGAAAGCCTTTGAAATGTAAACATAGAATATAGAAAATAAAAATAACTAAAAATATATATATATAAAATAAATAAATAAATAAATAAATAAATAAAAATAAATAAAAATAATTTCAAAAATGTCTTCAGGAAATAATTACCATTCCTTAATATCTCTTAACATCAATGGACTCAATTCCCCAATAAAAAGACATAGATTAACAGACTGGATACGGAAATAGGACCCTACATTTTGCTGCATACAGGAAACACATCTCAGTGTTAAAGACAAACACTGCCTTAGAGTAAAAGGACGGAAGACAATTTTACAAGCAAATGGTCTCAGGAAACAAGCGGGGGTAGCAATTCTCATATCAGATAAAATAGACATCCAACCTAAAGTCATCAAAAGAGACTCAGAAGGTCACCTCTTGCTTGTCAAAGGGAAAATCCACCAAGAAGCGCTCTCAATACTGAACATTTATGCTCCAAATACAAGGGCACCCTCCTTTGTAAAAGAAACCTTACTAAAGCTAAAAGCACACATTACACCTAACACAATAATTGTGGGGGACCTCAACACTCCACTCTCCTCAATGGACCGATCAGGAAAGCAGAAACTAAACAGGGACACAATGAATCTAATTGAAACTTTGGACCAATTGGATTTAACAGATATATATAGAACATTTCATCCTAAAGCTAAAGAATATACCTTTTTCTCAGCACCGCATGGTACCTTCTCCAAAATTGATCATATAATTGGTCACAAGACAGATGTCAACAAATACAAGAAGATTGAGCTAATCCCATGCTTCCTATCAGACCACCATGGAGTAAAAGTGGTCTTCAATAACAACAAAAACAACAGAAAGCCCACATACACATGGAAACTGAACAATACTCTACTCAATGACACCTTGGTCAAGGAAGAAATAAAAAAAGAAATCAAAGACTTTTTAGAATTCAATGAAAATGAAGGTACAACCTACCCAAATCTATGGGACACAATGAAAGCAGTGCTCAGAGGAAAACTCATAGCCCTAAGTGCATCCAAAAAGAAACTGGAGAGAGCATACACTAGCAACTTAAAGGTACACCTAAAAGCCCTGGAAGAAAAAGAAGTTAATTCACCCAGGAGGAGTAGAAGACAAGAAATCACCAAACTCAGGGCTGAAATCAATCAAGTAGAAACAAAGAGAACCATACAAAGAATCAACAAGACTAGGAGCTTGTTCTTTGAGAAAATCAACAAGATAGATAAACCCTTAGCTAGACTAACCAAAGGACACAGAGACAGTATACAAATTAACAAAATTAGAAAAGAAAAGGGAGACATAACAACAGAAACCGAGGAAATTCAAAAGATAATCAGATCCTACTACAAAGGTATATACTCAAAAAACTGGATAATCTGGAGGAAATGGACAATTTCCTAGACAGATATCAAATACCAAAATTAAATCAGCATCAAATAGATCAGCTAAATAGTCCCATAACCCCTAAAGAAATAGAAGGGGTTATAGAAAGCCTCCCAACCAAGAAAAGTATGGGACCAGATGGTTTTAGTGCAGAATTCTACCAGACCTTCAAAGAAGACTTAACACCAATACTTTTCAAACTATTCCACAAAATAGAGACAGAAGGGACACTGCCCAACTCATTCTTCGAAGCCACAATTATGCTAATACCTAAACCACAAAAAGATCCAACAAAGAAAGCTAACTACAGGCCAATTTCTCTTATGAATATAGATGCAAAAATACTAAATAAAATTCTTGCTAACCGAATCCAAGAGCACATCAAAATGATCATCCAACATGATCAAGTAGGCTTCATCCCAGGGATGCAGGGATGGTTCAATATACGGAAATCCATCAATGTAATCCACTACATAAACAAACTGAAAGAAAAATAACTACATGTTCATCTCATTAGATGCTGAAAAAGCATTTGACAAAATTCAGCATCCTTTCATGCTAAAAGTCTTGGAAAGAGCAGGAATTCTAGGCCCATACGTAAACATAGTAAAAGCAATCTACAGCAAACCAGTAGCCAACATCAAAATAAATGGAGAGAAAGTTGAAGCATTCCCACTAAAATCAGGGACTAGAAAAGGCTGCCCTCTCTCTCCATATCTTTTCAATATAGTACTTGAAGTTCTAGCGAGAGCAATTAGACAACATAAGGAAGTCAAAGGGATACAAATTGGAAAGGAAGAAATCAAACTATCATTATTTGCAGACGATATGATAGTTTACCTAAGCGACCCAAAAAACTCCACCAGAGAACTTCTACAGCTGATAAACAACTTCAGTAAAGTGGCAGGTTATAAAATTAACTCAAGCAAGTCAGTGGCCTTCTTGTACTCAAAGGACAAACAGGCTGAGAAAGAAATTAGGGAAATAACACCCTTCACAAAAGCCTCAAACAACATAAAGTATCTTGGCATAACTCTAACCAAACAAGCGAAAGATCTGTACGACAGGAACTTCAACTACTTGAAGAAAGAAATCGAAGAAGACCTCAGAAGATGGAAAAATATTTCTTGCTCCTGGATTGGCAGGATCAATATAGTAAAAATGGCCATCTTGCCAAAAGCAATATACAGATTCAATGCGATCCCTATCAAAATCCCAACTCAATTCTTCATAGATCTAGAAAGAGCAATTCTCAAATTCATCTGGAGCAACAAAAAACCCAGGATAGCTAAAACTATTCTCAACAATAAAAGGACTTCTGGGGGAATCAGTATCCCTGACCTCAAGCAGTACTACAGAGCAATTGTGTTAAAAAATGCATGGTACTGGTATAGCAACAGGCAAGCAGATCAATGGAACAGGATTGAAGACCCTGAAATTAACCCACAGACTTATGGTCACTTGATCTTTGATAAAGGAGCCACAACCATCCAGTGGAATAAAGATAGCCTTTTCAACAAATGGTGCTGGTTCAACTGGAGGTCAACATGCAGAAGAATGCGAATGGACCCACTCTTATCTCTTTGCACTAAGATCAACTCCAAGTGGATCAAGGACCTCCACATAAAACCAGACACACTGAAACTATTAGAAAAGAAACTTGGGAAGACCCTGGAGGACTTGGGCACAGGGGAAAAGTTCCTGAATAGAACACCAATAGCTTATGCACTAAGATCAAGAATCGACAAATGGGACCTCATAAAATTACAAAGTTTCTGCAAAGCAAAGGACACTGTCAGAAGGGCAAAACGGCAACCAACAAAGTGGGAAAAGATGTTCACCAACCCCACATCTGACAGAGGGCTAATATCCAATATATACAAAGAACTCAAGAAGTTAGGCCGCAAAGAACCAAATAACCCTATCAAAAAATGGGGCACAGAGCTAAACAAAGAATTTTCACCAGAAGAAATTCAGATTGCCGAGAAACACCTTAAGAGATGTTCAACATCATTATTCATCAGGGAAATGCAAATCAAAATAACCCTGAGATTCCACCTCATACCAGTCAGAATGGCTAAGATTAAAAACTCAAGAGACAACAAGTGCTGGCGAGGATGTGGAGAAAGAGGAACACTCCTCCACTGTTGGTGGGATTGCAAAATGATAAAACCGCTCTGGAAATCAGTTTGGCGTTTCCTCAGAAAATTGGGCATGTCACTTCCAGAGGACCCTGGCATACCACTCCTGGGCATATACCCAGAGGATTCCCCTGCATGCAATAAAGACACATGCTCCACTATGTTTATAGCAGCCTTGTTTATAATAGCCAGAAATTGGAAGGAGCCCAAATATCCCTCAAAGGAGGAATGGATACAGAAAATGTGGTATTTATATATACAATGGAATACTACTCAGCAATTAAAAATAATGAATTCATGCAATTTGTAGGTAAATGGTTAGACCTGGAAAATATCATCCTGAGTGAATTAACCCAATCACAAAAGAATGCACATGAAATGCAATCACTGATAAGTGGATATTAATGAGCCCAGAAGCCCTAAATACTCAAGACACAAATAGCAAGTCAAATGATTCCCAAGAAGAAGAAAGGAGAGGACCCTGGGCATGTAAAGATTGCATCCAGTTTAGTAAAGAAACCGAGGGGGGTGGGGGAATGATTGCGGAATAGTTGGGGGGGAGAGGAACTATGGGAAGTATGGTGGGTGGGAACTGGGAAAGGGGAAAGCCTTTGGAATGTAAACATAGAATATAGAAAATAAAAAAAAGAGGTATGGTCTCATTGAAGTAGGTGTGATTTTGTTGGAGGAAGTGTGTCACTGTGGAAACAGTCTTTGAGATTACACATTCTCAAAGTAAGACTACTGTCACCGTCTCCCTCTGCTATATTTGGATCAATATGGGAAAATCTCAGTTCCTTCTCCAGCACCTTGTCTGTCTACATGCTGTCATGCTCCTTGCCATGACAATAATGTACTTACCCTCTGAAACTGTAAACAAGCTCCAATTAAATATTTCCTTTTATAAGAGTTGCTGTGGTAATGGTGTGTTTTCACTCCAATAAACCACTAAGATTGGGGTATTCCTGAGATATTTTGTTTGAAGTAATGTTGACTTTGGGATTTTGTGTTAAAAAACAATTGAAAGCTTAAAGTGGAGCTTAGTGGTCCATGCTATAAAGAACAATAAAGATAATTTGAAGTTGGGGCCGTGGCTGAAGAGATTTCAGAGCAGCATATTTGTTTGTGCCTAGAGAATATTTCTGATATATTTTAGCTAACAATGTGTCTCCTATTTGTCCTCATCTTAAAAATCTGCCTGAGACTAAATTGAAGTGTTTCAAATTAATTCCATTAGGAGAAGTCTCAATACAGTCTAGTATTGACTCTGTCATGTGATTTTAATTGTTAAACTTTATGAAGATTTATAATGAAACTGAGCAAGCTTAACAAGGAAAAGTAGAAAATGTACAACTCAAGGAGAATGAATGCTCCAGGAAATGGAATAGAGCTGAATATTGTGTTCAAAGAGATTAAAGAGTTTAGATAAAATCCAGATGTTAAATTAAATAAAGTGGAAGGGTAATCTTACAACTAGAGTCCAGGAAGCTTCTAATTTGTGAAAAAGAATTAAAGACCAGTTTAGGTCCAAGCTTGGTGGTACACATCTTCAGTCTCAGCACTCTAGAGATTGAGTCAAGCAGATCTCTAAGTTCAAGGCCAGTCTGGTGTAAAGAGTAAGTACCCATACAACTAAGCACAGGCCATAAAGATGCAATTGAACAAAGATGTGATATACCTGCATCAGCAAGTAGAACATCTAGGTAGCTTCAGCCACATCATTCTTGATTTAAAGTCAAAGAAGAAATGAGTTATGGACTCTCCCTATTCTGCTAATGAAAGCGATGGAGGCCAGACATGTGACAGGGATAATCCTTCAAAGAGGCCCAGACTAGACATTGTATAAAGCAGAGAAGGTGAAGTTGGGTTTGTCCTAGAGATCCCAAATTATTGGAAATGCCAGAATCATAGAATATCTCCTGAAGAAAGCTGCTATTAAGGAGTAGAGCCCAAGAGAAAGAAGTCTGTTGCCACAAAAAGAAAGAAAGAAAGAAAGAAAGAAAGAAAGAAAGAAAGGAAGGAAGGAAGGAAGGAAGGAAGGAAAGGAAAGGAAAGGAAAGGAAAGGAAAGGAAAGGAAAGGAAAGGAAAGAAAAGAAAAGAAAAGAAAAGAAAAGAAAAGAAAAGAAAAGAAAAGAAAAGAAAAGAAAGAAAAAAGCTGAAATGACTTGGAGATTTGAAGAGGAATTTGAAATAGACAGGGAAATATAGAGTTTTGAATTTGCCCAGCTAGTTTTCTGTGATGCTTTGGTCCAAGATTTCTTTACTATGGTCCCTATTCTCCCATTGGCATTGGTAATGGATATGTTGGAAAAATGTGATGTGATTTTTTTATTAGATATATTCTTTCTTTACAGTTCTAATGATTTCTATTTCCTTGTCTCCAACCCCGAAAATTCCATAAGCCATCTCCCCTCCCTCTGTTCTCCAATCAACCCTCTCCCACTTCCCTGTCCTGCTATTCCCCTACACTGCAGCATCAGTCCTTTCCAGGACCAAGGGCCTCTCTGCACTTTGATGTCCAACAAGGCTATGAGTTGCTGCCTATGCATCTGGGGCCATGGGTAACACCATGTGTACTCTCTGATTGATGGTTTTGTCACTGGGAGCTATGGGAGTACTGGGTGGCTCATATCAGTTTTCCTCCTATGGCATTGCAAACCCCTTCATGTCTTTGGGTCCTTTCTCTAGTTCCCCCATTGGAAACCCAGTGCTCAGTTCCATAGCTGGATGAGAGTGTCCCCCTCTGTATTTGTCATGCACTAGCAGAGCTTCCCAAGTGACAGCTATATCAGGCTCCCATCAGCAAGCACTTGTGGGTATCTATAATAGAGTCAGAGTTTTGTAACTGTGGGATGGATCACTAGGTGGGGTAGTCTCTAGATGGTCTTTCCCCCAGAATCTGCTCCACACTTTGTCTCCACATTGTATCTCCTTCTGTGGTTAATTTGTCCCTCCTTCTAATAAGGACCAGAGTATCCATACTTTGTTCTTCCTTCTTCTTGGTCATCATTTAATATGCAAATTGTGTCTTGGGTATTCCATAATTCTGGGCTAATATCCACTTATCAGTGAGTGCATACCATGTGTGTTCTTTTGTGATTGGGTTATCTCACTCAGGATGATATTTTTCAGTCCCCCTCCCCAATTTGCCTAAGAATTTCACGCATTCATTGTTTTTAATAGCTGTGTAGTATTCCATTGTGTAAATTTACCACATTTTCTGTATCCATTCCTCTGTTGAGGGACATCTGGTTTCTTTCCAGTTTCTGGCTATTATAAATAGAGCTGCTATGAATATAGTGGAACATGTGTCCTTATTACATGCTGGAGAATCATCTGTTTATATACCCAGGAGAGATATAACAGGGTTCTCTATTAGTATTAAGCCCAGGTTTCTGAGGAACCACCAAACGGATTTTGAGCGTGCTTGTATCAGCTTGCAATCACACCAGCATTGGCAAGTGTCCCTCTTTCTCCACATCCTTGCCTGAACCTGCTGTCTCCTGAGTATTTGATCTTAGCCATTCTGACTGGTGTGAGGTAAAAATCTCAGGGTTATTTTGATTTGTATTTCCCCGATAACTAAGGATGTTGACCATTTCTTTATGTGCTTCTCAGCCATTCGAAGTTCTTCAGATGAAAATTCTTTGTTTAGGCCTGTACCCCACATTTTAATAGGGTTATTTGGCTCTCTGGAGTCTAACTTCTTTAATTCTTTTTATATATTGGATGCTAGCCCTCTCTTGGATGTAGGTTTGTGAAGATCTTTTCACAATTTTTTTTTTAGTTATTTTTATTTTCTATATTCTATGTTTACATTTCAAAGGCTTTCCCCTTTCCCAGTTCACACCCACCATAGTTCCCATAGTTCTTCTCCCCCCCAACTATTCCCCAATCATTCCCCCTCCCCCCTCGGTTTCTTTACTAAACTGGATGCAATCTTTACATGCCCAGGGTCCTCTCCTTTCTTCTTCTTGGGAATCATTTGACTTGCTATTTGTGTCTTGAGTATTTAGGGCTTCTGGGCTCATTAATATCCACTTATCAGTGATTGCATTTCATGTGCATTCTTTTGTGATTGGGTTAGCTCACTCAGGATGATATTTTCCAGGTCTAACCATTTACCTACAAATTGCATGAATTCATTATTTTTAATTGCTGAGTAGTATTCCATTGTATAAATATACCACATTTTCTGTATCCATTCCTCCTTTGAGGGATATTTGGGCTCCTTCCAATTTCTGGCTATTATAAACAAGGCTGCTATAAACATAGTGGAGCATGTGTCTTTATTGCATGTAGGGGAATCCTCTGGGTATATGCCCAGGAGTGGTATGGCAGGGTCCTCTGGAAGTGACATGCCCAATTTTCTGAGGAACCGCCAAACTGATTTCCAGAGTGGTTTTACCATTTTGCAATCCCACCAACAGTGGAGGAGTGTTCCTCTTTCTCCACATCCTCGCTAGCACTTGTTGTCTCTTGATTGCTGTTTTGTCATTTGCCAGTGTCCTTTGCCTTACAGGAACTTTATAATTTTATGAGTTTCTATTTGTCAATTCTTGATCTTAGTGCATAAGCTACTGGTGTTCTGTTCAGGAAAATTTCCCCTGTGCCCATGAGCTCAAGGCTCTTCCTCAGTTTATTTTTTATTAGTTTTGGTGTGTCTGAATTTATGTGGAGGTCCTTGATCTACTTGGACTTGAGCTTAGTATAAGTAGCTAAGAATGGATTGATTTGCATTCTTCTTCATACTACATGTCAGTTGAACCAGCACCATTTGTTGAAGAGGCTGTCTTTTTTCTGCTGGATGGTTGTAGCTCCTTTATCAAAGATCAAGTGATCATAGGTGTGTGGGTTTATTTCTGGGTCTTCAATTCTATTCCATTGATCTACCTGCCTGTCACTGAACCAAAACCATGCAGTTTTTAACATTATTGCTCTGTAGTACTGCTTGAGGTTGGAGATACTGATTCCCCCAGAATTTCTTTTATGGTTGAGGATATTTTTAGCTGTCCTTGGTTTGTTTATCCAGATGAATTTGAGAAATTCTCTTTCTAACTCTCCGAAGAATTAAGTTGAGTTTTTGATGGCGATTGCTTTGAATCTGTAGATTGCTTTAGGCAAGATGACCATTTTTACTATATTAATCCTGCCAATACATGACCATGGGAGATCTTTACACCTTCTGAGGTCATCTTTGATTTCTTTCTTCAGAGACTTAAAGTTCTTGTTATACAAATCTTTCATTTGTTTGGTTAGAGTAACACCAAGTTATTTTATATTGTTTGTGACTATTGTGAAGGTTGTAGCTACCCTAAATTCTTTCTTATCCTGTTTATCCTTTGTGGATAGGAAGGCTACTCATTTGTTTGAATTAATTTTATATCTAAACACATTGTTGCTGAAGTTGTTTATTTGCTGGAGGAGTTCTTTGGTGGACGCTTTTGGATCTCTTAAGAATACTATCATATCATCTGCAAATAGTGATAGTTTGATTTCTTTCTTTCCAATTCGTATCCTTTGATCTCCTTATGTTGTCTAATTGCTCTAGCTAGAACTTCAAGTACTATATTAAAAATGACATGGAGAGAGAGGGCAGCCTTGTCAAGTCCCTGATTTTAGTGGCATTGATTCAAGTTTCTCTCCATTTAGTTTGATGTTGGCTACTGGTTTGCTGCATATTGTTTTTACTATGTTTAGGTATGACCTTGAATTCCTGTTCTTTCCAAGACTTTTAACATGAAAGGATGCTTTATTTTGTCAAATGCTTTTTCAGCATCCAATGAAATGACCATGTGTTTTTTTTTTCTTTGAGTGTGTTTATGTAGTAGATGACACTGATGGACTTCCATATATTGAACCATCCCTGAATGTCAGGGATGAAGCCTACTTGATATTGGTGAACGCTCATTATGACGTATTCTTGGGTTTGGTTGGCTTGAATTTTGTTGAGTATGTTTGCATTGATATTCATAAAGGAAATTGGTCTAAAGAACTTTTTCTTTGTTGGATATTTGTCTGGTTTTGGTATCATCATGATTTTGGCTTCACAGAATGAGTTGGGCAGTGTTTCTTCTGTTTCTATTTTGTGGAATAGTTTTAAGAGTATTGGTGTTAGGTCTTCTTTGGAAGTCTGGTTGAATTCTGCATTAAAACCATTTGGTCCTGTGCTTTCTTTTGGGTAGGAGAAATTCAAAGACTACTTGTATTACTGTAGGGGTTATGGGACTGTTTAGATGGTCTATCTGATCCTGATTTATCTTTGGAATTTGTTATCTGTCTAGGAAATTGTTCAATTCATTCAGATTTTGCAGTTGTGTTGATTATAGGCCATTGTAGTTGGATCTGAGGATTTTTTGAATTTTCTCAGTTTCTGTTGTTGTATCTCCCTTTTCAGTTCCAATTTTGTTAAATCAAATAATGTCTCTGTGCGCTCTGGTTAGTCTGGCTAAAGGTTTAACTATCTTGTTGACTTTATCAAAGTACTATCTCTTGATTTGTTGATTCCTTGTTTAGTTCATTTTTTTATACTTGGTTGAATTAAGGCCTGTGATTCATGATTTCCTCACTTCTACTCCTCTTGGGTGAATTAGCTTCTTTTTGTTCCAGGGATTTCAGGTGTGCTATTAAGCTGCAAGTATATGCTCTTTCCAGTTTCTTTTTGGGGACACTCACGGCTATGAGTTTTCCTCTTAGCATTGCTTTCATCGTGTCCTATAAATTTGGGTATGCTGTGCCTTCATTTTCATTAAATTATAAAAGTCTTTGATTTCCTTCTTTATTTTTTCTTTGGACAAGGTATCATTGAGTAGAGTTCAACCGCCATGTGTATGTGGGCTTTCTGTTGTTTTTGTTAGTATTGAAAACCACTCTTACTCCATAGTGATCTGGTAAGAATCATTGTATTAGTTCGATCTTCTTATATCTGTTGACATCTGTCTTGTGGCCAATTATGTGGTCTATTTTGGAGAAGGTACCATGGGGTGCTAAGAAAAAGGTATATTCTTTTGCTTTAGAATGAAATTTTATATATATATATATATATATATATATATATATATATATATATATATATGTTAAACCCAATTGGTCCAAAGCTTCAATTAGTTTCACTGTGTCCCTTTTTCGTCTCTGAGGAGCGTGGAGTGTTGAAGTCACCCACAATTATTGTGTTAGGTACAATGTGTGCTTTGAGCTTTAGTAAAGTTTCTTTTATGAATAATGGTACCCTTGCATTTGGAGCATAGATGTTCAGAATTGAGAGTTATTCTTAGTGGATTTATCCTTTGACCAGTAAGAAGTGTCTTCCCTATCTCTTTTGATGGGCTTTAGGTTGAAAGTCAATTTTATCTGATATTAGAATGGATACTTGGGCTTGTTTCCTGAGACTATTTGCTTATTAAATATTTTGTAGCCTTTTACCTCGAGGTAGTGTTTGTCTTTGACACTGAGGTGTGTTTCCTGTATGAAGCAAAATGTAGGGCCTGTTTATCTTTCCATTCTGTTAGGCTATTTCTTTTTATTTGGGAATTGAGTCCATTGATGTAAAGAGATATTAACGAATAGTGAATATTACTTCCTGTCATTTTTTATGTTATTTTTATATTTGCTTTTATCTTGCTTTTTCCGGGGTGTAGTTTCCCTCCTTGTATTGGTGTTTTCCATTTATTATCCTCTGTAGGGCTGGGATTGTGGAAAGATATTTTGTAAATTTGGTTTAATCCTGGAATATCATGGTTTCTATGGTGATTGAGAATTTTGCTGGGGATAGTTGTCTTGGCTGGCATTTGTGTTCTCTTAAAGTCTATATGAGATCTGCCCAGGAAGTCTGGTATAATTCTGATAGGTCTTTCTTTTTATGTTACTTGTCCTTTTTCTCTTACTGCTTTTAATATTCTTTCTTTGTTTAGTACATTTGGCATCATGATTAGTACGTGACAGGAAGTATTTCTGTTGTGGTCCAGTCTGTTTGGAGTTCTGTAGGCTTCTTTTATATTCATGGGCAACTCTGTCTTTAGGTTAGGGAAGTTTTCTCCCATAATTTTGTTGAAGATATTTTCTGGCCCTTTTAGTTGTAAATCTTCACTCTCATCTATCCCTATAATCCTTAGGTTTGGTCTTCTCATTGTGTCCTGGATTCCCTGGATGTTTGGGGTTATAAGTTTTTTGCTTTTTGCATTTTCTTTGACTGTTGAGTCAATGGTTTCTATGTTATCTTCGGCATCTGACATTCTTTCTTCTATCTCTTGAATTCTGTTCTCGATATTTGCATTTATGACCCCTGATTTCTTCCCAGGGCTTTCTGTCTCCAAAGTTGTCTCCCTTTTTGATTTCTTGGTCATTTCTACTTCTGTTTTTAGATCCTGGAAGGTTTTGCTCAGTTGCTTCATTTGTTTGTTTGTGTTTTCCTGTAGTTCTTTAAGAGATTTTTGCATTTCTTCTTTTATGACTTCTGCCTGTTGATCCAATTTCTCCTGCATTTATGTAAATGGTTTTGTGTTCCTCTTTATTGGCTTTTATCTGTTGACCCATATGCTCCTGAATATCTTTACGTGATTTTTGTGTCTCCTTTGTAAGGGCTTCTACCTTATTCATCTTCCCCTGTATTTCTTTAAGAGATTTATTTATACTCTTCTTTTAATCCTCTAATACCCTCATGCTAAGTGATTTTAAATCCAGATAATATTTTTCTGGTGTGTTGAGGTATCCAGGACTTGCTATTGTCAGAGAATTGATTTCTGTTAGTAATGTTCCTAAGTTTGCCTTTTTCCATCTGGTTATCTCCAGTGTTAGTTGGTCCTGTTGACACTGGCTGGTGCTTGAACCACCTGTAAGCCTGTAAGGCTATTTCAGTACCACTGGATGACTGAGTTTCCCCTGGCACAGATTGCTGATGGGCTGCCCTACTCTTGGGTGCAGTTGGAGTCCTGATATGCTTTGCCACAAGCAATGTCTCTGTGTAACTTGTGTGCCTGTCTGGTCTGTCTGGGAGCGAAGATGGTAGATGCTGCAGGGACCATTTCCAAGCACAGGCAAACGGCCCAGGATAGGACTGGCACACAGATGCCCTGCAGAGCTGCCTAGGCCTTGGGGACTGTGTTCTGAGCTATGTTAAACTAAGGCTATTACTTTGTACCTGGTGCTGCCCATCTGTTCCATCCAGGAGCGAAGATGGAGGATCTATTGGATATTTTCTTTATTTACATTTTAAATGCTATCCCTCTTCCAGGTTTCCTTTCTAGAAACTGCCTTTCCCATCCTGTCCTCCTGCTTTTATGAGGATTATCCCCCACCCACCCACCCACTCCTGCCTCCCCTCCCTGGCATTGCCCTACACTGGGAAATCGAGCCTTCACAGGATCAAGGGCCTCTCTTCCCCTTGATGTCCAACAAGGCCATCCTCTGATACATAAGTGGCTGGAACCATGGGTAGCTCAATGTGTAGTCCTTGGTTGTTAGTTTTGTCCCTGGGAGCTCTGGGGTAGTTGGTTAGTTGTCATTGTGTTCTATCCTTTTGCATTATTATTAGGACGTGTTTCTCATATTAATATTACAAAAATAGTTAAATCCTATATGATTAATTGCTATGCATGTAGACTTTATAACTGTGTGGATTCTGGAGTAGATAAACATATGGCAGTTATGATTCTGGTGAAGCATCCTGCCTATGTTATGTTGCCAGTACATTTCAAGGACGAATCATGGTATGAAAGTACAGCTATACAGACTATAAAGAAATTGCAAGAATTAATAAGAACAAAGAGATTTGTGGCTGCCCTTATCCTAGGGAATCTCAGCATTAATTGCCATACTTACTACATTTACCACCTCTACTACTGCGTTGGTTCAGGAAATGCATACTGCCCAATTTGCCAATCAAATGAGTAAGAATATCTCATTGGCCTTTTCAGAAAAAGCAGTCATAGATAAAAAGTTAGATTCAAAAATAAACGCTTTAGAAGAGGTGGTCTTGGCTTTAGGACAGGACATAGCAAATATTAAGATCAGGATGGAGACTTGATGCCATGCTGTTTTTCAGTATATTTGTGTAACACCTTTACCTTATAAAAGTACTGAGCAATGGAAAAGGGTGAAGAATCATTTACAGGGGGTTTGGGAAGATACTGATATTACCCATGGCATGGAGATATTGCAAAAGGATATTGCAGCAATTAGTAAAGCACATCTAGATAACACTCAGCTTCACTCATTGGCTGAAGGACTGGAAGCAGGAATTAAGTCCTTGAATCCTCTAAATTGAATACAATATTTTGTTTTAATTGCAATATTAATATTTATTATTATTATGGTTGTGCTATTGTTTCCTTGCCCGTTTAGACTCGTGCTGAAGTCCATCCACTCGGTAAACTGAGATCTGAAGGAGCTGCTTCTTAAAAATCAAAAACTGGAAACTGCCACACCAACTCCAGCGTTGTCTATGTGACATGACACTTGTCATTCATGGCAGATGGAAGATATGTGTCCTTCGGGGTGATGCTCCCTGGAGACCTCTGGCAGAGTACCCACCCCTGGCCTCAAAAAGGGCCTTGATGTTCTCCAAAGGCAATGTGCTTCCTGGGTTATGAGTTCTGCACTGTATCTTTCTTCACATTATTCTTATTTCTTTGTACAGCATGATCCCAGGCAACAAGTTTGTTAATTGATAAAGGAGGATTTGATGTTCCAGTGGAAGGAAAAGAGGATGTGGTAATTATGCCTCCTTTTCCCAGGCCTGACCTCAGTGAACTCATGATGAACCTTTGTGAAAGGTTTTGGAACATTTCTCATCAGGGCCCTCCTTTACTACTAGCCTTAGCAAAAGTAGTCTGAAAAGAAAATGAGACATTAGGGGATATTATGAATAGGTTACAACAGGAAGAACACAGTATGGAAAAATATAGAACTACTGATGAGCCATTGCGTTATACAGGTGCTTATGATAAAGAAGGTAACAGATGGGTAAAAATATTGAAGGACAGAAGGTCCTATAGTATTACTTAGATTTTATGGATAGATTAGCTCGAGCCAGACCACCTTGGTATTTGTTATCCAAGGCAGTACAGAGAGCTCTCGTAAAGAAAGTATACTCATTCCTAAGACATTTTGAATTTTGGTGGCAGTATGTAGGAATGGGTAGAAGAAGGGTTACAACATACAATTTTCCTGAAGGCCCAGGTTCCCTATTGATTAATAATGAAACTTCAGTGGATAACCATAAGTTAGATTCAAAAGCCACATGTTTAAGGTTCATGACCATAGTCTGCTTTTGACCATGGTTCACAGGGCAAGATTTCTTGTGGGCACCATGCCAGGTCTACTTACTGTTCCAATTAAGGTAGAAATGTCTAAGTGTTCCTGGAGATGTGCCAACCCTAACCTGTTCCTCAGTATACTATAAAATTATCTTGCTTGTAAAGTAAAATTGCAGCAGATTCAAAACACTCTCTGGTGTGACTGTCTGTCATTACCTCACTGAACCTGTGCCATCCTGAGTACTAAAGCCCTGGTTCTCCCACGGTCATGACTTACCTGACTTGGTCAGTTCATGGCACTCCTCTCTTACCTCTGTCCACTTGCTCATCAGTGGTCTCTATTCCTCCTTATCCACCTCTTTCTCCTCCTCAACCTCCTCCTGTCTGTCTCTGTCTCTGTCTCTCTCTTACTCTCTCTCTCTCTCTGTTTCTGTCTCTCTCTCTCTCTCTCTCTCTCTCTCTCTCTCTCTCTCTCTGCCTTTTCTCCATTTTTCTGTTACTCTTATCCTCTCAACTCCCCTCCCTATGCCCTGAATAAATTCTATTACCAACCATACCATCCTGTGGCTGGTTCAGAAAGGGGAAGGGATGCCTCAGCATGGGGTAGCAGAGGGAATGGCTACCCCCACACATTACTACACATCCACAAAATCATATTCCTTCTTTCCCTATGTTTTTGTAAAATGCAACACAAAGAATAAAATATATTATGCATATAGGGTTGAAAATGTCAAAGGTAAGTGACAAACTGATGATAATGAGAAAGACTATGATACTCTGTCTTTTGTCCATGTCATAGGAATTGTAGTCATTAATTCATAGCAGCTAAAGCTGCCTGATTAGAAGAATAGATGAGCCAATAGTCAGTCATTGATAGAAAATGGTGTAATAGGGCTCTGTCAACCACTGTTCTATGATTAGGTATGGACACACACTGAGGGAGCCAGAATTACTGTTTTCAGTTTTTTATCTACTGCTGAGATGGCCAAACTACAATGCATAGTTCCATATCACTGGTCACATTGAATGCTTTGTTTAAAATCAGTGAGACACAAAAGAAACTGGAAGAACATAAACACAATAGTGGTAAATGGAATTGTAGCAAAGAGTGGGTACCAGAGCAGGTGTTTAGGAAATGAGAAACTTAGGACTTTAAAAAATAAAGAAAGTAACCCTGTACCAAATTTTCAAAGAGAAAATTCACATAATTAAAAATACATTTTCATAATGAACTATATCACTGGGATGGCTATTCTTGCTTATTAACTTGACTACATCTGGAAGTAAGTACAATTTGATATGGAGAATATACCATTGAGAGGTATATTTTTGCTTGGTTTGAAGTACAAGACTCTACTTCTGTTTATGATCTTTGAGGTAGAAAGACACACTTTGACTCAGATCTTGACACAAGAAGACATTACATGGATTTAAATTCAATATTATTGGAGTAAGAATCATTTTTATCTATGCCTTACATTCATCTGGAATTCTACATTAGGACATAGAAGAAGGAAGATCTTGCTTCCTTGCCTGCTTGCCTTTGTTTTGATAGTACATTCACTCCTTTAGTGGCAGTATAGCTTACTTATTTGCAATACCAAGATATCCTGAAGACCAGCTGAGACATCCAGACTTGCAGACTAAGAATCTACTGAATTCTTGGATATTATGTTTGTTAGGTAGACTGCAGACTGTAAGACATTCCAATAAATCATATATATATATATATATATATATATATATATATATATATGTGTGTGTGTGTGTGTGTGTGTGTGTGTATACATATATATGTATATATATATATATATATATATATATATATATATTTATGTGTATGTGTATATATATATATATATCCTGGTACTTTTAAAATTCTGGACTAATACAATTATTTAGTGTATTAATTTATATTTAATTTCAAAGCACAAAAAATAATAAAAATTAAAATATCAATGATAATTAAACTAACATCAAATTTTATACCTCCTAGACAATGACATAACTACGGACACTTTTGTATTTTATAAAAGAATTCAAGGACAAAGCAATCAGCTCACCCAGTTATGCAGAGGACAGCAGAATGAAGGATTGCTCAGGACGCAGCCTGCCTGGGTTCATTCTGTGCTCATGGGAGCTGTCAAGGCAAGTATCCTGCAAGGAAGCATCTGACCTGCAGGGAGCCCCGTGGTTAGATGGAGCCTCGTCCGAGGTCTCCATCATCTTGGATTCAGTGACACAACAGCCAGCAGCCAGCAGAGTCAGAGAAGTTTCTGACCTGCTGGGAGACCCACAGTGAGATAGAGCCCCAAGGTAAGATGGAGCACTCATCCAAGGTCACCACCATCTTGGATCCATTGACAAAGCAGCCAGCTCACCCAGGTACACAGAGGACACCAGAGTGAAGGATTTCTCAGGACACAGCCTTCTTGGTTTCCTTCCACATGAGGGAGCTGGGCAGCTCTACAGCTGTCTGCACACATACCCTGCAGGGAAGCATCTGACCTGCAGGGAGTCCTACAGTTAGGTGGAGCTCTGGTTTATGGTCCCTACCATATTGGCTCCTATGGCCAAGCAGCCAGCTCAGCCAGAGTCCTGTGCCACATCTGACACGAAGAAGATCCTACTTCTTAATACTCTGTTGAGAACCTGCAGGACCAGGTTAATTGCCACTGCCCCTTTCCATCAGATGTGGTAGACTGGTGCCACATCTGACACGGGGAAGATCCTACTTCCTGATACTCTCTCAATAATGGACAGGAGCAGGTTATTAGGTAGAAGTGGGGCATCTGAGAACCAGCATCAACAGAGCATTTGAAATCCAGCAGCAAGCACTGTTCTGGGCCTTTTGACATACAAAGTGGTCAGTGCTTGGAACAGATCCTAAAGGCATCCGCCATCTTCACTAACAGGTGAACCAGACAGGCTACACCAGGTACACAGAGACAACACAAGTATAGCATTGCTTGGGACAAGGCACACTAGGGCTTCAACAGCATCTAAGAGTAGGGCAGCACATCAGCAATCTGTGTCAGGGGAAACCCAGTCATCCCGCAGTGCAGAAATAGACTTACAGTCCCACAGGAGGTCCAAGCACCATCCAGTGATAGCAGGACCAACTAAAGCCAGAGATAACCAGATGGCAAAAGACAAACACAGAAATGTTTCTAACAGATATCAAGGCAATATGGCAGCATCTGAACCCAATTTTCCAACAACAGCAAGTCCTGGATACCCCAACACACCAGATAAACAAGATTTGGATTTAAAATTACTGGTCATGATGCTGCTAGAGGAAAACAAAAAAGACATAAAGAAATCTCTTAAAGAAATACAGGGGAACATGAATTAGTTAGAAGTCCTTACAATGGAAACACAAACATCAATTAAAGAAATTCAGGAGAATATGGGTCAACAGATAGAAACCAGTAAATAGGAAAAAGAATCATGGAAAGAAATGCAGGAGAATTTGAGTCAATAGGCAGAAGTCATGAAAGAGGAAACAGAAAAATCTATTAAAGAAATGTAGAAAAACACAAACAAACAAGTGAAGGAATTGAGCAAAACCATCCAGGATCTCAAAACAGAGGTAGAAACAACTAAGAAATTACAAAAGGAGTCAACTTTGGAGATAAAAAATGTTGGGAAGAAATCAGGGGCCATAGATGCAAATATCAACAACAGAATACAAGAGATAGAAGAAAGAATCTAAGATGCCGAGGATAACATAAAAACCATTGACTCAACAGTGAAAGAAAATGCAAAAAGCAAAAAGCTTATAATCGAAAACATCCAGGAAATGCAGGACACAATGAGAAGACCAAACCTAAGGATTATAGGTAGAGATGATAATGAAGATTTACAACTTAACAGGCCAGCAAATACCTTCAACAAAATTTTGGAAGAAAACTTCCCTAACCTAAAGAGAGAGTTGCCCATGAATAAACAAGAAGCCTGCAGTAATCCAAACAGACTAGACCAGAACAGAACTACCTCCTGTGACATAATAATCAAAACCCCAAATGTACTAAACAAAGAAAGAATATTAAGAGCAGTAAGAGAAAAAGGCCAAGAAAATATAAAGGAAGACAAAACGAAATCACACCAGACTTCACACCAGAGACCAAGAAAGCTAGAAGATCCTGGGCAGATTTCATGCAGGGAGAACACAAATGCCAGCCAAGACTACTATACCCAGCAAAACTCTCAATCCCCATAGATGGTGAAACCAAGATATTCCATGATAAAACCAAATTTTTTAGACTATCTTTCCACAAACGCAGCCCTACAGAGGTTAATAGGTGGAAAACACCAATACAAGGAGGGAAACTATACCCTGGAAACAACAAGATAGTAAACTTCTTTCATCAAACCCAAAAGAAGAAAACCACTCAAATATAAAAATAACATCAAAAAAGACAGGAAGTAATAATAACTATTCCCTAATGTCTCTTAATATCAATGGACTCAATTCCCCAATAAAACGATATAGACTAAAAGACTGGATATGTAAACAAGACCCTACAATTTGCTCCTTGCAGGAAACACACCTCAGTTTCAAAGAGAAACTACTTCAGAGTAAAAGGCTGGAAAATAATTTTACAAGCAAATGCTCTTAGGAAAGAAGCCTGAGTAGCCAATCTTTTTTTTTTTTTTAATATTCCTGAAAGTAGGAAATGGTAAATTGTAGCTAATTTGAAAAATTATTGCAGTATCCCAGACCCCTATTAATAAATCATTGAAGCCACTCCTTTCTATACACTATAAATTTAGGTAGTCAATACAATGATCCACACTGTCTTATTTGAATTCTGTCCTTTTTAAACTTTTTTTATTGGATAGATTCTATATTTACATTTCATTTCCGCTTTTCTGGTTCTCCATACCCCAAAGGTCACACATGACCTTTACCCTCCCCCTGTTCCCCCATCTACCCCTTCCCACTTCCCTGTTCTGGTATTCCCCTACAATGATGTTTTGATCCTTTCCAGCACCAGTGTCCACTCCTTCCTTCTTGTTGGATGTCATTTGGTATGTGGATTGTATCTTTGGTGTCCCAAGATACACCAAAATCTAGGCTAATAGCCACTTACCAGTGAGTGCATACCATGGGTATTCTTTTGAGACTAGGTTACCTCATTTAGTATGATGTTCTCCAGCTCCATCCATTTCTCTAAGAATTTCATGAATTCATTGTTTCTAATGGCTGAAGAGTACTCCATTGTGTATATATACCATATTTTTTGTATCCATTCCTCCGTTGAGGGACATCTGGGTTCTTTCCAGCTTCTGGATATTATAAATAAGGCTGCTGTGAACATAGTGGAGCATGTATCCTTACTGCATGCTGGCTAATCTTCTGGGTATATGCACAGGAATGGAATGGCTGGGTCCTCCGAAGTATCACGTCCAGTTTTCTGACTTTCAACCTAAAGTCATCAAAAGAGACAGAGAAGGACACTTCTTACTGGTCAAGGGAAAAATCCAACAAGAAAAACTCTCCATTCTGAACATCTATGCTCTAAATGCAAGGGCACTCTTATTTGTAAAAGAAATTTTACTAAATCTCAAAGCACACATTGCACCTAACACAATAATAATGGGTGACTTCAACACTCCACTCTCCTCAATGGACCAATCAGGAAAACAGAAACTAAACAGGGACACAGTGAAACTAATTGAAGCTTTGTTTGGACCAATTGGATTTAATATATATAACATTTCATCTTAAAGCAAAAGTATATACCTTTTTCTCAGCACCTCATGCTAACTTCCCCAAAATCGACCATATAATTGGTCGCAAGACAGATCTCAACAAATGTAAGAAGATTGAACCAATCCAAAGCCTTCTATCAGATCACTATGGAGTAAAAGTGGTCTTCAATAGCAAGAAGAACAACAGAAAGCCCACATACACATGGAAACTGAACAATATTCTACTCAATGACACCTTGGTCAAGGAAGAAATAAAGAAAGAAATCAAAGACTTTTTAGACTTCAATGAAAACGAAGGTACAACCTAACAAATCTTTGGAACACAATGAAATCAGTGCTGAGAGGAAAACTCATAGCCCTGAGTGCCTCCAAAAAGAAACTGGAGAGAGCATACACTAGCAACTTAACAGCACACATGAAGGCCCTGGAACAAAAAGAAGCTAACTTACCCAGGAGGAGTACAAGAGAGGAAATCATCAAACTAAGGGCTGAAATCAATGAAGTAGAAACAGAGAACCATACAAAGAATCAACAAAACCAAGAGCTGGTTCTTTGAGAAAATCAAAAAGATAGATAAACCCTTAGCTAGACTAACCAAAGGGCACAGAGACAGTATCCAAATTAGCAAAATTAGAAATGAAAAGGGGGATATAACAACAGAAACTGAGGAAATTCATAAGATCATCAGATCCTACTACAAAGGCCTATACTCAAACAACTGGAGAATCTGGAGGAAATGGACAATTTCCTAGACAGATACCAAATACCAAAATTAAATCAGCATCAAGTAGATCAGCTAAACAGTCCCATAACCCCTAAAGAAATAGAAGGGGTTATAGAAAGCCTCCCAACCAAAAAAAGTACGGGACCAGATGGTTTTAGTGCAGAATTCTACCAGACCTTCAAAGAAGACTTAACACCAATACTTCTCAAACTATTCCACAAAATAGAGAAAGAAGGGACACTGCCCAACTCGTTCTTTGAAACCACAATTATGCTGATACCTAAACCACAAAAAGATCCAACAAAGAAAGAGAACTACAGGCCAATTTCTCTTATGAATATTGCTGGAAAAATACTAAATAAAATTCTTGCCAACCGAATCCAAGAGCATATCAAAACGATCATTCACCATGATCAAGTAGGCTTCATCCCAGGGATGCAGGGATGGTTCAATATACGGAAATCCATCAATGTAATCCACTACATAAACAAACTGAAAGAAAAAAAAACACATGGTCATCTCATTAGATGTTGAAAAAGCATTTGACAAAATTCAGCATCCTTTCATGCTAAAAGTCTTGGAAAGAGCAGGAATTCAAGGCCCATACCTAAACATAGTAAAAGCAATCTACAGCAAACCAGTAGCCAACATCAAAATAAATGGAGAGAAACTTGAAGCAATCCCACTAAAATCAGGGACTAGACAAGGCTGCCCTCTCTCTCCATATCTTTTCAATATAGTACTTGAAGTTCTAGGGAGAGCAATTAGACAACATAAGGAAGTCACAGGGATACAAATTGGAAAGGAAGAAGTCAAAGTATCATTATTTGCAGACGATATGATAGTCTACTTAAGCGATCCAAAAAACTCCTCTAGAAAACTTCTACAGCTGATAAACAACTTCAGCAAAGTGGCTGGTTATAAAATTAACTCACGCAAATCAGTAGCCTTCTTGTACTCTGTCTTAGTTAGGGTTTTACTGCTGTGAACAGACACCATGACCAATGCAAGTTTTATAAAAGACAAAATTTAATTGGGGTTGGCTTACAGACTCAGAGGTTCAGTCCATTGTCATCAAGGCAGAAACATGGCAGCATCCAGGCAGGCATGGTACAGGAGGAGCTGAGAGTTCTACATCTTCATCTGAAGGCTGCTAGTAGAAGACTGACTTCCAGGCAGCGAGGGTGAGGGTTTTAAGCCCACACCCACATTGACACACCTACTCCAACAAGGCCACACCTCCTAATGAGGTCACTTCCTGGGCCAATGATATACAAAGCATCACATACTCAAAGGACAAGCAGGCTGAGAAAGAAGTTAGGGAAATAACACCCTTCACAATAGCCACAAACAACATAAAGTACCTTGGCGTAACTCTAACCAAACAAGCGAAAGATCTGTATGACAGGAACTTCAAGTCCTTGAAGAAAAAAATCAAAGAAGACCCCAGAAGATGGAAAAATATTTCTTGCTCCTGGATTGGCAGTATCAATATAGTAAAAATGGCCATCTTGCCAAAACCAATCTACAGATTCAATTCAATCCCCATCAAAATCCCAAATCAATTCTTCATAGATCTAGAAAGAGCAATCCTCAAATTCATCTGGAGCAACAAAAAACCCAGGATAGCTAAAACTATTCTCAACAATAAAAGGACTTCTGGGGGAATCAATATCCCTGACCTCAAGCAGTACTACAGAGCAATTGTGTTAAAAAACTGCATGGTATTGTAAAGCAACAGGCAGGTAGATCAATGGAATAGGATTGAAGACCCAGAAATGAATCTAAAGACTTATGGTCACTTGATCTTTGATAAAGGAGCCACAACCATCCAGTGGAAAAAATATAGCCTCTTCAACAAATGGTGCTAATTCAACTGGAGGTCAACATGCAGAAGAATGCGAATTGACCCACTCTTATCTCCTTGTACTAAGATCAACTCCAAGTGGATCAAGGACCTCCACATAAAACTAGACACACTGAAACTATTAGAAAAGAAACTTGGGAAGGCCCTGGAGGACATGGGCACAGGGGGAAAGTTCCTGAACAGAACACCAATAGCTTATGCTCTAAGATCAAGAATTGACAAATGGGACCTCATAAAATTACAAAGTTTCTGTAAGGCAAAGGACACTGTCAGAAGGACGAAAGGGCAACCAACAAAGTGGGAAATGATCTTCACCAACCCCACATCCGACAGAGGGCTAATATCCAATATATACAAAGACCTCAAGAAGTTAGACTCCAAAGAACCAAATAACCCTATCAAAAAATGGGGTACAGAGCTAAACAAAGAATTTTCACCTCAAGAAATTTGGATGGCCTAGAAACAACTTAAGAGATGTTCAACATCATTATTCATCAGGGAAATGCAAATCAAAACAACCCTGAGATTCCACCTCACACCAGTCAGAATGGCTAAGATTAAAAACTCAAGAGACAACAGGTGCTGGCGAGGATGTGGAGAAAGAGGAGCACTCCTCCACTGTTGGTGGGATTGCAAAATGGTAAAACTGCTCTGGAAATCAGTTTGGCGGTTCCTCAGAAAATTGGGCATGTCACCTCCAGAGGACCGTGGCATACCACTCCTGGGCATATACCCAGAGGATTCCTCTGCATACAATAAAGACACATGGTCCACTATGTTTATAGCAGCCTTGTTTATAATAGCCAGAAATTGGAAGGAGCCCAAGTATCCCTCAAAAGAGGAATGGATACAGAAAATGTGGTATATTTAAACAATGGAGTACTACTCAGCAATTAAAAATAATGAATTCATGCAATTTGTAGGTAAATGGTTAGATCTGGAAACTATCATCCTAAGTGAGCTAACCCAATCACAAAAGAATACACATGAAATGCAATCACTGATAAGTGGATAGTAATGAGCCCAGAAGCCCTAAATACTCAAGGCACAATTAGCAAGTCAAATGACTCCCAAGAAAAAGAAAGGAGAGGACCCTGGGCCTGTAAAGATTGGATCCAGTATTGTAGACCCAGAACAGAGAAATCGTGTGTGGGGGAGGGAATGAGTGGGGAATTGCAGGGGGGAGAGGAATTATGGGACATATGGTGGGGGGTAATCGGGAAAAGGGAAAGCCTTTGGAATGTAAACATAGAATATAGAAAATAAAAATTAAAAAAAATACTAAAAGAAGAAACCACATGGTCATCTCATTAGATGCTGAAAAAGCATTTGACAAAATTCAGCATCCTTTTTATAAGTCCTGGAAAGAACAGGAATTCAAGGCCCATACCTAAACATAGTAAAAGCAATCTACAGCAAACCAGTATCCAACATCAAAATAAATGGAGAGAAATTTGAAGCAATTACACTAAAATCAGGGACTAGACATGGTTCCCCTCTCTCTCCATATCTTTTCAGTATAATACTTGAATTTCTAGCTAGAGCAATTAGACAACATAAGGAGATCAAAGGGATACAAGTTGGAAAGGAAGAAGTCAACTATCACTATTTGCAGATGATATGATAGTATATTTCAGTGACACACACACACACACACAAAAAAAAAAACAAAAACCAAAACCAAAAAAACAACACCAACACCAACAAGAAAAACTCCACCAGAGAACTCCTACAGCTGATAAACAACTTCAGAAAAGTGGCTGGTAATAAAATCAACTCAAGCAAATCAGTAGCCTTCCTGTACTCAAAGGATAAGCAGACTGAGAAAGAAATTAGGGAAATGACACCCTTCACAATAGCCTCAAACAAAATAAAGTATCTTGGTGTGACTCTGGTAGGCATGCAAGTTGGTACAACCACTCTGGAAATTAGTCTGGTGGTTCCTCAGAAAACTTGGCATGACACTTCTGTGGGACCCTGCTATACCCCACTTGGGCATATACCCAGAGGATTCCCTGGCATTCAATAAGGACACATGCTCCACTATGTTCATAGCAGCCTTATTTAAAATAGCCAGAAGATGGAAAGAACCCAGATGTCCCTCAACAGAGGAATGGATACAGAAATTGTGGTATATTTTCACAATGGAATACTACTCAGCAATTAAAAATAATGAATTCATGAAATTCATAGGCAAATGGTTGGAAGTAGAAAATATCATCGTAGGTGAGGTGACCTAATCACAAAAGAACACACATGGAATGCAGTCACTGATAAGTGGATATTAGACCAGAAGCTCTGAATACCCAAGACACATTTTGCATATCAAATGATTCCCAAGAAGAAGGAAGGAGTGGTCCTGAGGGGTTTGATTGGAGAATGGTCAGAGGGACAAGGGCTTATGTGACTTATGGCATGGTGTTAACTGGGAATGGGAAAATCATTTGGAATGTAACAAAGAATATAGAAAAAAAAGTAAAAAAAAAATAAAAAAAAAAGAATTCAAGAGGTCTTAGAATCTGCTTCTCTTGCCAGTATTGTATTTTAATTCTACCTTTATGCTTTTGTGAAGGTCTTTGCTGTCAGTGTGATCTCTATCATAACACACAGAGTTGCAGGATATTACATGACAATTACCAGGAGTGTTGTCAGAACTGTGTCATCTTTCCTCACTAACAACTTTATCCATAGAACTGGGCAAAGGCCATTGACATTCCTTAGTAATCATGATGCTCTATTTCTTGAATTAAAGTTTTTTTATTGTTTTCTTTATTTAGAAATAAATTTTATGTAAACGTAAAAAATCGAAGAAATGCTATCTGAAGTGTAGGTTATTTTAACTGGATCCATATAAAATAATTCACTTAAGAGCTAACTAGCTGGTTTCTCTTACAAGACTAACATAGTAGAAGGGAATAATGAGAGCTTCAAATTTAAACATTACCTTAGTCATTGGGGTATGCTAATTTGAAACTAAATATTTATGATTTAGAAAATATCATGAAGAAAAATAATAGAGTGATCCTATAAAATTGGACAACTTATCTATTTATTCAAAAGCTCTCTTTGTGAAATGGGAGGATAAAATAATAATGCACTGTTAACACACCTGAAACACAGACTGCTTTAAAATGATAAAATGAACAAAAACAAAACAAAACAAAATTTCCACAACTTAAGAATTTTCCACACAATATTTAGTCTTTGAAATGCAAAAGTATTTGGTTTAATTTGCTTTCTTTTAAAGTCTAATATAGACAGATTTAAAGAAGCAGAAGAATGAAACTGAAGAATGAATGAAATAGAAAGAAAATTTGACCAACTCATAAAAACCATTTAATCTTCAAAATAATAGTAAATTTAGCAGAATCAAGGAATATGATTATCTCAAGTATTATAAACTGGCCACTGTATCACATGTTTTAGAAAATATGTCTATATTATAATACAATAATTAACATGGTCCTAATTCTGTAATTTTTGATACCTAAATTTGCCTGAGATTCTGCATGGCAGTTGTTCTTACTGAATTAATTTTCATGATATTTCAGTTGCCAAATCTAAAATGGGAAGAGAAATGTGAAGAAGAAAATTAAAGATCAGGAATGTATTTTGCAAGTATCATAAATGAGAGGCACTTAGATGGTACATATTTAGTAATCTGCACAAAATCTGAATTGTATAAACACAAAGGTAAATTTGATTTTTAAAATCACAATGATTTCAATTTTCATTGAGGTTATTATACTGCTTTTTCTTGAGCATTATTCCATCATTGTAGTATTTTCAATGATTTTATTTCATATGTATATGTCAATGTTGTTAACAAAATTTTCTAAATTTGTTGCAATAAGTATCAACTTATGTGATAACAAAGCTATGCATATATAGATTCCTACATTAGTCATTGCCTTACTTAAAATCTTACCTCATAAATCATGATTTTATTTATTACTGCTAACTGATATACCTTCTTTTATGGTAATTTGATATATAAGATACAAGCATTACTTTGAGGACAGAGGAGACTCCTAAATTTGAATGTTTTTCACAAGAATATTGAATCATTAAAACTTAAGCATATAATTGTCTCCACAATCACTGTCTATATTTTTAAGGCTTACTGATTTAAAATACAAGGTTTCTATTGGTTTTCATATTGAACAGTTCCTGTTCTCAATCATAATAAAATAAGTATGTGATTTTTAGTTAATTGAAACAAAGTTGTTTATTGCTTTATGAAAGGACTGGAGTCAACACAGGACACTCCAAGTCCATGTTCTCAGCTCAAAGGACATCTATTTTTCACAGAGTGACAAAGGGCAGAAATCAGAGTCCAGGATAGGAGACAGAAGACAACTGAGAAAAGGACAAAAAGGGAGAAGTAAAAGATATATTTGCCCTGGCTGAATTAATCATTTTTAATTGCTGAGTAGTATTCCATTGTATAAATACACCACATTTTCTGTATCCATTCCTCTTTGAGGGATATTTGGGCTCCTTCCATTTTCTGGCTATTATAAACAAGGCTGCTATAAACATAGTGGAGCATGTGTCTTTATTGTATGCAGGGAAATCCTCTGGGTATATGCCCAGGAGTGGTATGCCAGGGTCCTCTGGAAGGGACATGCCCAATTTTCTGAGGAACTGCCACACTGATTTCCAGAGCAGTTTTACCATTTTGCATTCCCAACAACAGTGGAGGAGTGTTGCTCTTTCTCCACATCCTCGCCAGCATTTGTTGTCCCTTGAGTTTTTAATCTTAGCCATTCTGACTGGTGTGAGGTAGAATCTCAGGGTTGTTTTGATTTGCATTTCTCTGATAACTAACAATGTTGAACATCTCTTAAGGTATTTCTCAGCCATCCGAATTTCTTCTGGTGAAAATTCTTTGTTTAGATCTGTACCCCATTTTATGATAGGGTTATTTGGTTCTTTGGGGTCTAACTTCTTGAGTTCTTTGTATATATTGGATATTAGCCCTCTGTCTGATGTGGGGTTGGTGAAGATCATTTCCCACTTTGTTGGTTGTCGTTTTGTCCTTCTGACAGTGTCTTTTGCCTTGCAGAAACTTTGTAATTTTATGAGGTCCCATTTCTCAATTCTTGATCTTAGAGCATAAGCTATTGGTGTTCTGTTCAGGAAATTTTCCCCTGTGCCCAAGTCCTCCAGGGTCTTCCCAAGTTACTTTTCTAATAGTTTCAGTGTGTCTGGTTTTATGTGGAGGTCCTTGATCCACTTGGAGTTGATCTTAGTGCAAGGAGATAAGAGTGGGTCAATTCGCATTCTTCTTCATGTTGACCTCCAGTTAAACCAGCACCATTTGTTGAAAAGACTATCTTTTTTCGATTGGATGGTTGTGGCTCCTTTATCAAAGATCAAGTGACCATAAGTCTGTGGGTTAATTCCTGGGTCTTCAATCCTATTCCATTGATCCACTTGCCTGTTGCTGTACCAATACCATGCAGTTTTTAACACAATTGCTCTGTGGTACTGTTTAAGGTCAGGGATATTGATTTCCCCAGAAGTCCTTTTATTGTTTAGAATAGTTTTAGCTGTCCTGGGTTTTTTGTTGCTCCAGATGAATTTGAGAATTGCTCTTTCTAGATCTATGAAGAATTGAGTTGGGATTTTGATGGGGATCGCATTGAGTCTGTATATTGCTTTTGGAAAGATGGCCATTTTTACTATATTGATCCTGTCAATCCAGGAGCAAGAAATATTTTTCCATCTTCTGAGGTCTTCTTCACTTTCTTTCTTCAAGGACTTGAAGTTCCTGTCATACAGATCTTTATCTTGTTTGGTTAGAGTTACGCCAAGTTACTTTATGTTGTTTGTGGCTATTGTGAAGGGTGTTATTTACCTAACTTATTTCTCAACCTGCTTGTCCTTTGAGGTCAAGAAGGCTACTGATTTGCTTGAGTTAATTTTATAACCAGCCACTTTGCTGAAGTTGTTTATCAGCTGTAGAAGTTCTCTGGTGGAGTTTTTTGGGTCCCTTAAATAAACTATCATATCATCTGCAAATAAAGATAGTATCACTTCTTCCTTTCCAATTTGTATCCCTTTGACTTCCTTATGTTGTCTAATTGCTCTCGCTAGAACTTCGAGTACTATATTGAAAAGATATGGAGAGAGAGGGCAGCCTTGTCTAGTCCCTGAATTTAGTGGGATTGCTTCAAGTTTCTCTCCATTTATTTTGATGTTGGCTACTGGTTTGCTGTAGATTGCTTTTACTATGTTTAGGTATGGGCCTTGAATTCTTGCTCTTTCCAAGACTTTTAGCATGAAAGAATGCTGAATTTTGTCAAATGCTTTTTCAGCATCTAATGAGATGACCATGTGGTTTTTTTCTTTTAGTTTGTTAATATAGTGGATTACATTGATGGATTTCCATATGTTGAACCATCTCTGCATCCCTGGGATGAAGCCTACTTGATCATGGTGAATGATCGTTTTGATGTGCTCTTGGATTCGGTTGGCAAGAATTTTATTTAGTATTTTTGCATCGATATTCATAAGAGAAATTGGCCTGTAGTTCTCTTTCTTTGTTGGATCTTTTTGTGGTTTAGGTATTAGTGTAATTGTGGCTTCAAAGAATGAGTTGGGCAGTATCCCTTCTGTCTCTATTTTGTGGAATAGTTTGAAAAGTATTGGTGTTAAGTCTTCTTTGAAGGTCTGGTAGAATTCTGCACTAAAACCATCTGGTCCCGTACTTTTCTTGGTTGGGAGGCTTTCTAAAACCCCTTCTATTTCTTTAGGGGTTATGGGACTATTTAGCTGATCTATTTGATGCTGATTTAATTTTGGTATTTGGTAACTGTCTAGGAAATTGTCCATTTCCTCTAGATTCTCCACTTGTTTTGAGTATAGACCCTTGTAGTAGGATCTGATGATCTTTTGAATTTCCTCAGTTTCTGTTGTTATGTCTCCCTTTTCATTTCTAATTTTGTTAATTTGGATACTGTCTCTGTGTTCTTTGGTTACTCTGGCTAGGGGTTTATCTATCTTGTTGATTTTCTCAAAGAACCAGGTCCTGGTCTTGTTGATTCTTTGTATGGTTTCTTTGTTTCTATTTGATTGATTTCAGCCCTGAGTTTGATGATTTCTTGTCTTCTACTCCTCCTGGGTGAATTAACTTGTTTTTCTTCCAGGGCTTTAAGGTGTGCCGTTAAGCTGCTAGTGTATGCTCTCTCCAGTTTCTTTTTGGATGCATTTAGAACTATGAGTTTTCCTCTTAGCACTGCTTTCATTGTGTCCCATAGATTTGGGTAGGTTGTACCTTCATTTTCATTGAATTCTAAAAAGTCTTTGATTTCTTTTTTTATTTCTTCCTTGACCAAGGTGTCATTGAGTAGAGTATTGTTCAGTTTCCATGTGTATGTGGGCTTTCTGTTTTCTTTTTTTTTTTTTGGTGCTATTGAAGACCACTCTTACTCCATGGTGATCTGATAGGAGGCATGGGATTAGCTCGATCTTTTTGTATTTGTTGACATCTGTCTTGTGACCAATTATATGGTCTATTTTGGAGATGGTACCATGCGGTGCTGAGAAAAAGGTATATTCTTTAGCTTTAGGATGAAGTATTAAATATATATATATATATATATATATATATATATATATATATATATATGTTAAATCCAATTGGTACAGAGTTTCAATTAGTTTCACTGTGTCCCTGTTTAGTGTCTGTTTTCCTGATTGGTCCATTGAGGAGAGTGGAGTGTTGAAGTCACCCACAATTATTGTGTTAGGTGTAATGTGTGCTTTAAGCTTTAGTAAGGTTTCTTTTACAAATGAGGGTGCCCTTGCATTTGGAGCATAGATGTTTAGTATTGAGAGCTCTTCTTGGTGGATTTTCCCTTTGGCCAGCAAGAAGTGACCTTCTGAGTCTCTTTTGATGATTTTAGGTTGGAAGTCAATTTTATCTGATATTAGGATGGCTACTCCAGCTTGTTTCCTGAGACCATTTGCTTGTAAAATTGTCTTCCAGCCTTTTACTCTAAGACAGTGTTTGTCTTTAACACTGAGATGTGTTTCCTGTATGCAGCAAAATGTAGGGTCCTGTTTCTGTATCCAGTCTGTTAATCTATGTCTTTTTATTGGGGAATTGAGTCCATTGATGTTAAGAGATATTAAGGAATAGTAATTATTACCTCCAGACATTTCGAAATTATATTTATTTATTTTATTTATTTTTTATATTCAAGAGGTTACCTTCTTTTGGGTTTGATGAGAGGAGGTTTCTATCTTGCTTCTTCCCGGGTGTAGTTTCCATCCGTGTCTTGGTGTTTTCCCCCTATTATCCTTTGTATGGCTGGATTTGTGGGAAGATATCATGCAAATTTGGTTTCGTCATGGAATACCTTGATGTCTCCATCTATGGCGTTTGAGAGCTTTGCTGGATAAAGTAGTTTTGGCTGAAGTTTGTTTTCTCTTAGAGTTTGCATTATATCTGCCCAGGATCTTCTAGCTTTCATGGTCTCAGGTGAGAAGTCTGGTGTTATTCTGATAGGTCTTCCTTTATAAGTTACTTGGCCTTTTTCTCTTGCTGCCTTTAATATTCTTTCTTTGTTTAGTACATTTGGAGTTTTGATTATTATGTGATGGGATGTATTTCTGTTCTCATCCAGTCTGTTTGGGGTTCTATATGCTTCTTGTATATTCATGGGCATCTCTCTCTTTAGGTTGGGGAAGTTTTCTTCCATAATTTTGTAGAAGATATTTGCTGGCCCTTTAACTTGTACATCTTCATTCTTGTCTATACCTATAATCCTTAGGTTTGGTCTTCTCATTGTGTCCTGGATTTCCTGGATGTTTTGGGTTACAGCCTTTTTGCATTTAGTATTTTCTTTGACTGTTGAATCAATGGTTCCTATGGTATCTTCGGCTTCTGATATTCTGTTTTCTATCTCTTGTATTCTATTGTTGATATTTGCACCTATGGCCCCTGATTTCTTCCCAAGGTTTTCTATCTCCAATGTTGTCTCCCTCTGCGATTTCTTAGTTGTTTCTACTTCTGTTTTTAGTACCTGGATGGATATGCTCAGATCTTTTGCTTGCTTGATTGTGTTTTCATGTATTTCTTTAATAGATTTTTGTGTTTCCTCTTTCATAGCTTCTACTTGTTGGCCCACGTTCTTCTGTATTTCTTTAAGTGATTTTTGTCTTTCTTCCTTATTGTTTTCTTCTTTTTGATCCATCTTCTCCTGCATTTCTTGAAGTGATTTTTGTATTTGCCTTGTAAATGCTTCTAACTTTTGATCCATTTTCTCCTCTATTACTTTATGAGATTTTTCTATGTGTTCAGCTACCAGCATCCTGACCAGTGATTTTATATCCAAGTCTTGTTTTTCTGGTGTTTTGGGGTATCCAGGGCTTCATATTATTGGCGAACTGGGTTCAGATGCTGTCATGTTGCCTTGATTTCTGTTAGTGACGTTTCTTCATTTACCTTTTGCCATCTGGTTATTTCTGGTGTTAGTTGACCTTGTTGTCACTAGCTGGTGTTTGAATCTCCCGTGAGGCTGGGCTCACCTGTTGTTTCTCTACTGGTGGTTATGCGTGATTGCTGCTCAACGGGATCACGAGCTGGCTGCCACCAGCTGCCTTGGTGCATGGTCTCCGGGAAGTGCGGGGGAGTGCAGCAGAGCCTTGGTGGGCGCTGCTGGGCCTGCCTAGTAGCAAGAGCCTAGCAGATCCCCCCACACGGTAGCCCCTGATGGAATCTGTCTACCTGCGCCTTTCCAGCTGTGTACTGGTTGCAATATGGAGGCCTGCCACTTTCGCTGGTCCAAGGTCCTGGGGAGCTGGGTGCCTCCAGCTGCCTTGGTGCACAGCCTAAGCTTGCCGGGAAGTGCGGCAGAGCCTAGGTGCCCACCACTGGGCCTGCCTGGGGGTGAGAGCTTAGCAGATCTCCCTGCTTCGTGGCCCCAGATGGGGTCTGTGTACCTGCACCTTTCCAGCTGTGTCCTGGTTGCAATATGGAGGCCTGATGCTATCGCTGGTCCAAGGTCCTGGGGAGCTGGGTGCCTCCAGCTGCCTAGGTGCACGGCCTAAGCTCGCCAGGAAGTGCGGCAGAGCCTAGGCCCCCACCACTGGGCCCGCCTGGGGGCGAGAGCTTAGCAGATCTCCATGCGTGGTGGCCCCAGATGGGGTCTGTGTACCTGCACCTTTCCAGCTGTGTCCTGACCTTACTGCTTTTAATATTCTTTTTTGTTTATAATATTTGGTGTTTTAATTATTATGTGACAGGAGGAATTTCTTTTCTGGTCCAGTCTATTTGAAGCTCTGTAGGCTTCTTGTATGTACATGAGTATCTCTTTCTTTAAGTTAGGGAAGTTTTCTTCTATAATTTTGTTGAAGACATTTATTGGCCCTTTAATTTGGAAATCTTCACTCTCATCTATACCTATAATCCTTAGGTTTGCTCTTCTCATTTTGTACTGAATTTCCTGGATGTTTTGGGTCAGGAGCTTTTTGCATTTTATATTTTATATTATTTTTGACTGTTGTCTCAATGCTTTCTATAGTATCTTCTGCATCTGAGATTCTCTCTTCTATCTCTTGTATTCTGTTGTTTAGATCCATGACTCCTGATTTCTTTCCTAGGTTTTCTATATCCAGAGTTGTTTCCCTTTGTGATTTCTTTATTGTTTCTACCTCTATTCTTAGATCCTGGATGGTTTTGCTCAATTCCTTCACCGTTTGTGTGTTTGTGTGTGTGTGTGTGTGCGTGTGCGTGTGCGTGCGTGCGTGTGTGTGTGTGTGTGTGTGTGTGTGTTGGGGGGAGGGAGGGAGAGTTTTCCTTTAGTTCTTTAAGGGTTTCTCCCTGTTTACTTGTGTTCTCCTGTATTTCTTTAAGGTTGTTATTTATGTCCTTCTTGAATTCTTCCATCAGCATCATTTGTTGTGATTTTAAATCCAAATCTTGCTTTTTTGGTTTGTTGAGATATCCAGGACTTGCTGTTGTGGGTGAACTGGTGAACTGGGTTCAGATGGTGCCATTTTGCCTTGATTTCTGTTAGTAAATTTCCTATTTTTGCCTTTTGCCATCTGGTTATCTCTGGTGTTATTTGGTCCTGCTGTCAGTGGCTGGTGCTTGTCCCTCCTGTTTGCCTGCAAGCCTGTCTCAGCACCCCTGGGTGACCAGCTTTTCTCTGGCACAGATTGCTGTGAGGCTGCCTAGCTTCTGGCTGCAGGTGGGTCCCTGGCAGATGGAGTTCCAAGTGATCTTACACTCGGGTGTTTTCTGAGTTCCTGACTGTAACATGCTGCTCAGTCACAGGACTAATCATGGTGGCTTCACCTCTAATTGCGGGACTCCCTGCAGAGCAAATATCCTCTAGCAGACTAGGTGCACAGATGGTTGTGGCAGAGCTGCCCAGCTCCTGGGTGCAGGTGGGGCCCAGGCGGGCCATGTCCTAAGTGATCTTATTTGGTGATCTCTGTGTACCTGGCTGCACCTGTCTGCTTAGTCACAGGAGCAAAGATGTAGTTGGCCTCACTTTTAATTGTAGCACTCCATGCAGGGCAGAAGTCCTCTTGCAGGGTCCATGCACAGAAGTCTGTGGTGTTGCCCAGATCCTGGGTGCAGGTGGAGCACTGGTGGGCCATGCCCCAAATGATTTTCTACTCCCAGTGATCTCTGAGTACCTGTCTGTACCTAGCTGCTCAGTTACCTATTCATGTCCTCCTAAACTAATATTGGGAACATGTTATATATGTGGCTATTAGCATAATATACACAATAACCTTTTACAATGAGGTATACATTTGGTGAAATATGATTCTGGGTTGAATTAAAAAATTTTTTACAGTAGGATTTCTATCACTTTGGCATTTGCATTTACATTTTAAATGATGACTTCAGAGAATTGTTTGAGTTTGGGAAATATGAAAGGTAAGATATTAAAATTAGGCAGACACAAGGAGAATATAAATCACAAAAATAATGTGGCTATCTCACAAGAAAAAATATAATCCCAAACAAAATTTCATTGCAAAAAAAGAAAAACGTGTATTCTTAGTCATTAATGGCAATTATTAACCAGGTTGCCATTTCTGACTAGTTCTCAAAGTAAAGAAGTTAGAACTACTGAGGTTAGCATTAGAAATGCAAGGTTAGGAGCTCTCAAGTATGATTAGATGACTGCTAGTACAAATATAACCTTTAATTAGGTTAGGCGCTCTCAAATATGATTGGATAACAGTTAGTACAAATATAACCTTTAATTATCTAACTTAAACTATATATATATCAGGCTGCTCCAGTATCTTCTCATACTTAGTTTCATAGTATCCTTCATGTTAGTTACTGTTATACACATGGAAATATATACAACATAGCTAATAAAATGGTACACGTGAGTATAGACAGAAAGTTCAAAATAGTTTTGTATTATCAAAAAAGTCCATAACTATGAAATAATTCTACCCAAATGGCTCTGTGCACACAGAAATACCATGATCCAAATTTAAGCAGCAGGAGCATATTTAACCAAGCCTGATTTACATTTTTAAACCTGACCTCCTACTGTTCATGGTTATCCCACTTCACAATATTTTCAGCTCTATTCCCTGTGAGCATTTTAGTGCAAATTGTATCTTGCTTTGCCTGTTGCTTGACAGATTTGCTGGTGTTAAGCCACCTTGTGCGTTTTTTATTCTCCTGGGAGGTTTCCATCTGTTATTTTTTAAACTGTAGAATGCAAGGTTATGCCAAATTTAACAAACATAACTCAATCTAATTCTGAGGATGTGACAGATCTTAAAAGAAGACCTGTATTTTAAATTAGTTTCCTGTCATTTTCATATAGAAAATCATGTCATCAACTGTTGATAGTCAACACTGAGAAGAAACTAGATTATGGAAGCATTAATATTTTTATAGATCTCTAGTTATAATAGTTTACAACAAACAATTATAGAGCCTTGAGTCACTGAGATTACAGGAATTTCTGAGACATGAATCCAAGTTATTTTTTTATATTTCTTAATTTAGTATAAATGAATAATTATATTCATTGATTTTGATGATAAAAATAACTATTATTTAGGAAAAAAAACTAAAGCAAATATTCTAATAATGATTTAAGGAAACAAGATATTTATAAAAATATGTTTTGGAGAAACTCCTGCAACTGATAAACAACTTCAGCAAAGTGGCTGGCTATTAAAATCAACTCAAGTAAATCAGTAGCCTTCCTATACGCGAAGGATAAGCAGGCAGAGAAAGAAATTAGGGAAATGACACCCTTCACAATAGCCACAAATGATATAAAGTATCTTGGAGTGACGCTAACCAAACCTGTGAAAGATTTATACGACAAAAACTTCAGGTCTCTGAAGAGGGAAATTGAAGAAGACATCAGAAAATGGGGAAATCTTCCATGCTCGTGGGTTGGCAGGACTAATATAGTCAAAATGGCAATCTTGCCCAAAGCAATATACAGATTCAATGCAATCCCCATCAAAATCCCAACTCAGTTCTTCATAGAGCTAGAAAGAGCAATTCGCACATTCATCTGGAATAACAAAAAACCCAGGATAGCTAAAACTATCATCAACAGCAAAAGAACTTCTGGGGGAATCAATATCCCGGACCTCAAGCAATATTACAGAGCAGTGGTATTAAAAACTGCATGGTATTGGTTCAGTGACAGGGAAACGGATCAATGGAATAGGATCGAAGACCCAGAATTGAACCCACACATCTATGGCTAATTGATCTTCGACAAAGGAGCTGAAAACATCCAGTGGAAACAAGATAGCCTTTTCAACAGATGGTGCTGGCTCAACTGGAAGTCAACATGCAGAAGAATGAGAATTGATCCACTCTTATCTCCTTGCACTAAACTCAACTCCAAGTGGATCAAGGATCTCCACATAAAACCAGACACACTAAAACTAATAGAAAAGAAACTGGGGAAGACCCTTGAAGACATCGGCTCAGGGGAAACATTCCTGAACAGAACACCAATTGCTTATACTCTAAGAACAAGAATAGACAAATGGGACCTCATAAAACTACAAAGTTTCTGTAAGGCAAAAGACACTGTCAAAAGGATAAATCGGCAACCAACAAATTGGGAAAAAATCTTCACCAACCCCACATCCGACAGAGGGCTAATCTCCAATGTATACAAAGAACTCAAGAGGTTAGACCCCAGAAAACCAAATAACCCTATCCAAAAATGGGGTACAGAGCTAAACAGAGACTTTTCACCTGAAGAAATTTGGATGGCTGAGAAACACCTTAAAAAATGTTCAACATCACTAGTCATTAGGGAAATGCAAATTAAAACAACCCTGAGATTTCACCTCACACCAGTCAGAATGGCTAAGATTAAAAACTCAGAAGACATCAGGTGTTGGCGAGGATGTGGAGAAAGAGGAACACTCCTCCACTGCTGGTGTCAATGCAAGCTGGTACAACCACTCTGGAAATCAGTATGGCGGTTCCTCAGAAAACTGGGCGTGATACTTCCGGAGGACCCAGCCATACCACTCCTGGGAATATACCCAGAATATTCACCAGCATGCAATAAGGATACATGCTCCACTACGTTCATAGCAGCCTTATATATAATAGCCAGAAGCTGGAAAGAACCCAGATGTCCCTCAACAGAGGAATGGATACAAAAAATGTGGTATATATACACAATGGAGTACTATTCAGCCATTAGAAACAATGAATTCATAAAATTCTTAGAGAAATGGATGGAGCTGGAGAATGTCATACTAAGTGAGGTGACCCAGTCTTAAAAGAATACCCATGGTATACAGTCACTGATAAGTGGATATTAGCCTAGAAGCTTGGAACACCAAAGACACAAATCACATATCAAGTGATGTCTCACAAGAAGAAAGGAGTGGACACTGGTGCTAGAATGGACCAAAACATCATTGTGGGAGAGTACAAGAACAGTAAAGTGGGAGGGGGTGGATGCGGGAGCAGGGGGAGGGAAAAGGACATGTGGGACCTTTGGGGGTGGGGAACCAGAAAAAGGGAAATGAATTGTAAATATAGAATATATACAATAAAAAAATCAAAAAATATATATATTTTGGAGAAACAAGAACTAATTTGCATAATGCTCATTTTTTAATGTTATTCATTTGCTATATATTCCCTTTTTATCACAAATTATAAAGATGAATTCATAATATTATTTTATCAAAAACTGTTTTCATTTCAAAACAAGATGCTGAATAAACAATATGCATTTATATATAACAGTTTACAGTGTCTTTTATTATTTAAATTGAACTTAAATTATTAGTTTTCCCAAATCATCTCAAACTACATTAGTTTTTCTTGTGAATTAAAGTTTTGTTTCATTTCTTGAGCCCTAGATTTAAACCATACTTTGAAAATATAATTTCTATGCAAGTTTTTGTATGTAATTTTGAAACAATATGTTCAGTTAAGCAGTGCAATTGGTATTATCAGTAAAGACTCCAATTTGTTAATAAAGCACCTATGTTGTTTATAGATTACTCTAAGGATATCAACATTATCTGAAGTCATATTTTAGGACTGATTTCAGTGTTACCAGCAATGACAAGTACAGTGCTTCAAATCACTTGCTCCCTAAAACAAGGACCTCAGAGCTTGTTAGGGATTTCTAAAATATTTAGAATAAGGTACTTAAGGTCTACTGATAGACCCAAAGTAGGATCCAGCTCAAGGGGAGTCTCCAAGGCCTGACACTATTACTGAGACTATGGAGCACTCACACAAAGGGGCCTATCATGACTGCCCTCTGAAAGACCCAACAAGGAGCTAAAAGAGACAGATGCAGATATTTGCACCCAACCAATGAACAGAAGTTGTTGACTCCTGTGGTTGCATTAGGAGAAAGCTGGGAGAAACTGAGGAGAAGGGCGATCCTACAGGAGGACCTCAGTCTCAGTTAACCTAAAACCCTGAGATCTCTCAAACACTGAAGTATATGGGAACTGATATGAGGTCCCCACCACATATACAGCAGAGCACTGCCAGGTCTAGGTTTAGTCAGAGAAGATGCAGTTAACCCTTAAAAGACTGGAGGTCCCAGGGAGTTTAGAGTTCTAGTGAGGTGAGTGGTAGGTGGTGGGGACATCCTTGTGGAGACAAAGGGTGGGGAGGAGGGATGGGATATGGAATAGTAGGAAAGGAAGAAACAAAGAAAGAAAGAAAGGAAGGAAGGAAGGAAGGAAGGAAGGAATGATGGAAGGATGGAAGGATGGAAGGAAGAAAGAAAGCAAGAAAGAAAGATAAAAAAGAAAAAAGAAAAGTATAGCTTTGTTTAAACAGAAAAGGTATTTAAAATATCAAAATATACTTTAGGTCTTAGTTAAAATAGATAGAGGGTACAGAAATCTTTTATGTTTCTCATAGATGAGACTATATTAGAAAAACATATATCATTCTTGTTTAAACTTTTGTAGAGTATATTTGTATTCTAAATGATATCAATTTACCAAAATTTTTTTATCAAATCAGCTCTCAAGATTAGCATCATGTTTCAAATAAAAGTAGTTTATCTTAGGATTGTCATGAAATTCATTCGTAAGAAGGAGCTCGAGAAATCAGTAATTAATATGAAGAAGTAGATAAAACATTCCTAAGATGAAATATAATTGAATATAAAAGTTTGAGAGAATCTCTGACAAAAATTTTGTAGATTCAGTGATAACTGTTTATGAAATGAGAACACACATTATTTAAAAAAATAATATTGTGTGTGTTGAGATATGTTTTTATTTTTTTTGGATATATTCTTTATTTACATTTCAAATTATTTCCCATTTCCTGGATCCACCCTCCCCAAAAGTCCCATAACCCTCTTCCCTCCCCTTCTTCCCCAGTCAACTCCTTCCCACTTCCCTGTCTGGTATTCCCCTACACTGCTGCACTGACCCTTTCCAGGACCAGGGACCTCTCCTTCATTCTTCATGGGTATCATTTGATATGTGAATTGCTTCTTGGGTATTCTGAGCTTCTGGGCAAATATCTACTTCTCAGTGAGCACATACTGTGTGTTTTCTTTTGTGATTGGGTCACCCCACTCAAGATGACATTCTCCAGTTCCAATCATTTGCATAAGAATTTCATACATCCATTGTTTTTAATAGCCGAGTAGTATTTCATAGAGTAAATATTCCACATTTTCTGTATCCATTTCTCCATTGAGGAACATCTGAGTTCTTTCCAGCTTCTGCCTATTATAAATGTGTGTTGAGATATTTAATCAAGTGCTATAAGAATGCCAGTGACACCAGCTCAGGTATATTTCTGGCCAAGTTCTGCTGTACTTTCAAGATTGAATTCTGGTTTCATGGCATGCTGGCTAAGTGTTTGAAAGTTCTGAAAGGAATTTTGTATCATTTACCCTAGGCATTCAAAGCATAAAAGAATATATTGTATGAATCCATCACTGAGGATGTATAAGCATATGATAAAATATATTACATTCTCCCTGTTGTGATGAAGGAGACAAAATTCATTCTTAAACACCAATGTTACAGCTAGAGAAAGGATCCAAGTAGCAACCACACAAACCAACCACATCCCCCAGAGCTCCCAGGGACTAAACCACAAACCAAAGAGTTTACATTGAGAGGTCATTGGTCCTCTGAAAGTTTAATTATCCAGAATAGGGCAATGAAAGTCAGGAAATTGGGAGGGGGCAGGCAAAGGGAGGGAGAAACGGATAGGTGGTTTTCTGAGGGTTAAAGAGGAAAAGGGATCTCATTTGAAATGTTAATAAAACAAATGCCTAATAATAAAAAAAGGATCATTCCTGGACTACAATATGTTTTTCAGTACAAGTAAAAAAAAAGTAGAAATATATTTCAGTTGGGTGAAATTTTTAATACAAATACAGAGAAATAACTGGGACAATTTTATTGAAATTGTTACGACTAAAAATATTTTACTATACCCACTTTATGAATGTAATGCACTATGTTGTGAAACCACAAATGACCTAAAGAGCCATGACTGATAATTATGTTAAATTGATGTTTGAGTCCAACTTATTTATATAGCTTAGTTTGGAGATAAGGTACTACTGTCTTGTAGTTCATGTCTACTTGCCATTTTCACTTTTCTGGAAAAAAGTAACTTTAAGAATTATATTTCAATTTAATACATTTTAATATATTATGGCTGTTAAGTTTTAGATAATTAGGATTAAAATGATTTGGACAATAATAATTTTCTCATTTCCTTGCAAACAGTAATTTAATGGGCTTTATTGATTGAAATATAGGAATTAGGTTTATTAATTAAAATATAGAAACTAAAGAATAGAATGCTTCCAAAATGAGTGTTAATGTGGAAAAATATATCAAATTCTGAATTCATAATATATATTTTGTGATGATTTAAATTGAGATTAATTATAATATTTCAGAGGTGATACTATGAAACAGAATGAAACATTTTCTACTATAAGAAGTATCAGTTATCATGATTCAAATTACATTCTCTTATATCTCCTGAATAATAACTATTCACCCCCTCCACTCTTGAATAGGTTGGACATGGGTGGCATAAGAAAACAAGCTTGCTATTATAAACAAGGCTGCTATGAACATAGTGGAGCAAGTGTCTTTATTGTATGCAGGGGAATCCTTTGGGTATATGCCCAGAAGTGGTATGACAGGGTCCTCTAGTGTCATGCCCAATTTTCTGAGGAACTGCCAGACTGATTTCCAGAGTGGTTGTACCATCTTACAATCCCACCAACAGTGGAGGAATGTTCCTCTTTTTCCACATCCTCGCCAGCACCTGTTGTCTCCTGAATTTTTAATCTTAGCCATTCTGACTGGTGTGAGGTGGAATCTCAGGGTTGTTTTGATTTGCAATTCCCTGATGACTAATGATGTTGAACATCTCTTAAGGTGTTTCTCAGCCATCCGGATTTCTTCTGGTGACAATTCTTTGTTTAGCTCTGTACCCCATTTTTAATAGGGTTCTTTGGTTCTTTGGGGTCGAACTTCTTGAGTTCTTTGTACATATTGGATATTAGCCCTCTGTCGGATGTGGGGTTGGTGAAGATCTTTTCCCAATTTGTTGGTTGTTGGAAGGAGCCCAGATATCCCTCATAGGAGGAATGGATACAGATAATGTGGTATATATATATATACAATGGAATACTACTCAGCAATTAAAAATAATGAATTCATGCAATGTGTAGGCAAATGGTTAGTTCTGGAAAATATCATCCTAAGTGAGTTAACCCAATAACAAAAGAATACACATGAAATCCAATCACTGATAAGTGGATATTAATGAGCACAGAAGCCCTAAATACTCAAGGCACAATTAGTAAGTCAAATGATTCCCAAAAAGAAGAAAGGAGAGGACCCTGGGCCTGAAAAGATCAGATCCAGTTTTGTAGGAGAGTACCAGAACAGAGAAATGATGGGGAGAGGGGGACTGGGGAATAGTTGGGGGGGAAGAGGACTTATGGGACATATGGTGGGGCAGGGGAACTGGGAAAGGGGAAAGCCTTTGGAATGTGAACAAAGAATATAGAATAAAAAAATTTAAAAAAAAAAAGAAAAGAAAACAAGCTGGCCCAGTCACAGAGAACTAGCCAATGAACAACAATGCTCCATGGTCACTGCTTCAGCTTCTGTCCCCAAAGTACCTGACATGACTTCTCTTTATTATGAACCCTTACCATGCATATATAAAACAAACACACTTATTCATTCCCAAGTTTTGTTGGATTTTGTTTACATTATTTATTACAACAATAGAAAGAAAAGTGGTGTATGCTTCCTGTAAGAGCCATAGACTGACTAATAAAAACCCCAATGTGACACATTAAAAAATGCCCTATGAATTACTTACTGTTCAAGGTGAAAAAAGTGATGCCAATACCAACATAGACTAGCGCTATTGCCCTTGGTAGCCTTCCAGACTTACAATAAAGAATCCACCTGTACTGGTTGGTTTTGTGTGTCAACTTGACACAGGCTGGAGTTATCACAGAGAAAGGAGCTTCAGGTGGGGAAGTACCTTCATAAGATCCAGTTGTGGGGCATTTTCTCAATTAGTGATCAAGGGGGAAGGGCCCCTTGTGGGTGGTAACATCTCTGGGCTGGTAGTCTTGGGTTCTATAAGAGAGCAGGCTGAGCAAGCCAGAGGAAGCAAGCCAGTACAGAACATCCCTCCATGGCCTCTGCATCAGCTCCTGCTTCCTGACCTGCTTGAGTTCCAGTCCTGACTTCCTTTAGTGATGAACAGCTGTATGGAAGTGTAAGCTGAATAAACCCTTTCCTCCCCAACTTGCTTCTTGGTCATGATGTTTGTGCAGGAATAGAAACCCTGACTAAGACAAATTGGTACCAGGAGTGGGGTATTCATGTGACAACCTGACCATGTTTTGGGGAGCACTGTGGAAGGACATTGGAACTTTGGGATAGATGGTCCATTCAGTGCTGAGACCTCTGTGAGATGTTCTGGAGGAGCTTGGAAGATTATGTTGAGAACAGTGTAGAAGATGGAGGCCTGGCTTGTGAAATTTCAGAGGGAAGATTAAAGACTCTTATCAGGGCCTTGAAGATTCTGTGGTTTTAGTTATCTGGGGCTGAAGAATCAGCTGTGATTAACAAAATATCAGAACCACTAAAGAGAACTTTTGTGTTACTGGGACTATTGATGCTGGTTAGCTGGAGCTAAGAAATTAGCAGTGATTAAGAAGAAACCAGCATTACTGAGGTGAAATCTTCTGGGAAGTGTTTTAGAGCACAAAGGGTGTGTTCCAGAGAGCCAAGATTGCACCTCGTGCTTTAGCAGGACTTGGTACTGTGTAAGAGTCACCCAGGTGGTACTGATTTTGAAGGCATGAAGGCATCATGAAGAACAGCTGAGGATTGGTACTGTGAGAGGCCATGGAAGGCCATTGGTGAAAGTGTACCCTCAGTTGTAATTGATGGCCCACGACTGAAGGGGTCATGCAAAAGAGTTGAGGCTTGGAGATGCCAGTACTATGCGATGACCACCACCAACAGCAGCAGCACTGGAGTACAGGCAGCTGGAGCCTAGAAGACAAGGTGTGTGCTACAAAGGGCAGAGCTGGAGAAGTGACTCAAGCCCTTGGAGGAGCCCAGAAGATTGTGAGTTGGATCCCATATATTGAACCATTGGAGTTTGAGTTTTGCTTTTGATTGTGACTGTGCCCTGATATGTTTCCCTCTTGGAGGAAGAAAGTATTTTAGTGGAGCCCACAGTTAAGAGACTCTGAATTTTTAAAAAAGACTTTGAATTTTAAAAGATATTGGACATTTTAAAGGAATGGAACTTTTCATATGTAAAGACTGTGGGACTTTTAATGTTATTTAGATCTTTGGGATGAATAAGAAAGTAAGGGTTGAGGCTTAATAGTGATATGTTGGTGTGTCAAGTTGACAAGGGGTCAATTGTACTGGTTGGTTTTGTGTGTCAACTTGACACAGGCTGGAGTTATCACAGAGAAAGGAGCTTCAGGTGGGGAAGTGCCTCCATGAGATCCAGCTGTGGGGCATTTTCTCAATTTGTGATCAAGGGGGAAAGGAAGGGCCCCTTGTGGGTGGTACCATCTCTGGGCTGGTATTCTTGGGTTCTATAAGAGAGCAGGCTGAGCAAGCCAGGGGAAGCAAGCCAGTATGAAACATCCCTCCATGGCCTCTCCATCAGCTCCTGCTTCCTGACCTGCTTGAGGTCCAGTCCTGACTTCCTTTAGTGATGAACAGCTGTGCCAAGTGTAAGCTGAATAAACACTTTCCTCCCCAACTTGCTTCTTGGTCATGATGTTTGTGCAAGAATAGACACCCTGACTAAGACACCACCATAAAAGTAATATCATGCTGCTGAAGATACCACTTATTTTAGACATAGAACTTAGTAGAAATCTCTTTGTTGAACATTGAATTTCATATTAATTAAAAGTGCTATGAAAGACACCAAAGCAAGAAAAGTCCTAACCATCTGTACAGCTTAAAAACCAAAGCAATTAGTGGCTCAGGAAGATCTCTTCAATAATGGAATACTGGCACATTTATCTGGGTGTAGCAAAATTATGTGTAATTGGATATTAGCATCACTATGTAAGAGGGCTGTGGGTTTCTTAACATCTGCCACACAATCCTATATAACTGAAGTTCAGGATAACTCATGGAAAGGAAGGAGGCAGGTTGTAAGAATAAGAGAATCAGGTTACCTGCTGTTATAACTTTATCTTCTAGACAGGACTAATGAAATTAAACAATGCATGTCAATGTAGTTGAAATGTAGCTGGCAGAAAATCTTATAAAGTGATAACTCTAAAGAGTCGTAGGAAGTCAATGATTGTTGAGAGAAGTGAAACAGATTACTCTGTAGAAGATCCCATTGATAAGTTTTTAATATTCCAATTATTCAAACTGAAAAACATGTATATATGAGCAAGACTAAATGGGTTCAGTAGGCTACATCCACACACACACACACACACACACACACACACACACACACACATATTATATAACATACATACATACTATATATGTATATATACACATTATATAATACACATAGATAAAAGTTCTGTGTGTCAAAAGAGAAAGAAGTCATGGATTTGAAAGAGAGTGGAAGAGATACATGGGAGTATTTAGAATGTGAGAAAGGAAGGGTGGAAAATATTTAGAGAGTATATTGAAACAGGTACTGAAATGACTCAATCCTTCTGTTTCTAATGCTCTTTTCAGTAATAGATAATTATGTTGAGCATCATTTATTTCATCAATTGCTACATGGATACCACCTTAATTGACACTTTATTCCAAGATTAGTTCAGCTCAGGTAGCAGTGAATTATTTTCATTATAGATATTTCAACTTATATTTCATATCCACATAAATAGTATATGTATGCATATTGTATATTAAATCGTATATTTAAAATTACATGTATATATGTATACACCCTCATATTAGTAAACTTTCAAGCGTATATATACTAAAATGAGGGTGTATACATAAGCCAACATGAAACTAAATGGAGAGAAACTTGAAGCAATCCCACTAAAATCAGGGTTTAGACAAGGCTGCCATCTCTCTATGTATCTTTTAAATATAGTACTTGATGTAATAGCTAGAGCAATTAGACAACATAAGAAGGTCAAAGGGATACAATTTGGAAAGGAAGAATTCAAATTATCACTATGTGCAGATGATATGATAATATACTTAAGTGACCCAAAAAACTTCACCAGAGAACTCCTACAGCTGATAAACAACTTCAGTAAAGTGGCTGGTTATAAAATCAACTCAAGCAAATCAGTAGCCTTCCTGTACTCAAAGGATAAGCAGGCTGAGAAAGAAATTAGGGAAATGACACCCTTCACAATAGCCTCAAACAAAATAAAGTATCTTGGTGTGACTCACCAAACAAGTGAAAGATCTGTATGACAATAACTTCATGTCTCTGAAGAAGGAAATTGAAGAAGACCTCAGAAAATGGAAAAATCTTCCATGCACGTGGGTTGGCAGGATTAATATAGTGAAAATGGCCATCTTGCCAAAAGCAATATACAGATTCAAAGCAATCCCCATCAAAATCCAAACTCAATTCTTCATAGAGTTAGAAAAAGCAGCCTGGTGGTGGTGGTGCATGCCTTTAATACCAGCACTTGGGAGTCAGAGGCAGGTGGATTTCTGAGTTAGAGGCCAGGCTGGTCTACAGAGTGAGTTCCAGGGCTACACAGAGAATCCCTGTCTCAAATCAAAACAAAACAAAACAAAACAAAACAAAACAAAACAAAACAAAACAAAAAACAAAACAGAAAGAGCAATTCTCAAATTCATCTGGAATAGCAAAATCCCAGGATAGCTAAAACTATTCTCAACAGGAAAAGTACTTCTGAAGGAATCAGTATCCCGGACCTCAAGCAAAACTACAGAGCATACAGAGTAATAGTGTTAAAAACTGCATGGTATTCGTGCACTGACAGGCAGGTGGATCAATGGAATAGGATTGAAGAACCAGAAATGAAAATACACACCTATGGTTACTTTATCTTTGTCAATGGAGCTGAAAACATCCAGTGGAAAAAAAAGATAGCCTTTTCAACAAATGGTGATGGTTCAAATAGAGGTCAGTATGCAGAAGAATGTGAATTGATCCATTCTTATCTCCTTGTACTAAACTCAACTCCAAGTGGATCAAGGCCCTCCATATAAAACTAGACACACTGAAACTAATAGAAAAGGAACTGGAGAAGACCCTTGAGGACATGGGCACAGGGGGAAAGTTCCTGAACAGAACACCAATAGGTTATGCTCTAAGATCAAGAATTGACAAATGGGACCTCATAAAATTACAAAATTTCTGTAAGGCAAAGGACACCCACCGTCAAAAGGACAAAAACGGCAACCAACAAATTGGGAAAAGATCTTCCCCAACCCTATATCTAACAGAGGGCTAATATCCAATATATACAAACAAGTTATACCTAGAGAACCAAATATCCTATTAAAATATGGGTTACAGATCTAAATGAAGAATTTTCACCTGAAGAGCTTAGAATGGCTGAGAAGCACCTTAAGAAATGTTCAACATCATTATTCATTAGGGAAATGCAAATCAAAACAACCCTGAGATTCCACCTCACACCAGTCAGAATGGCTAAGATTAAAAACTCAGGAGACATCAGGTGTTGGTGAGGATGTGGAGAAAGAGGAGCACTCTTCCACTGCTGGTGGGATTGCAAGCTGGTATAACCACTCTGGAAATCAGACTGGTGGTTCCTCAGAAAACCTGGCACGACACTTCCAGAGGACCCTGCTATACCATGCCTGGGCATATACCCAGAGGATTCCTCGGCATGCAATAAAGACACATGCTCCAATATATTCATAGAAGCCTTATTTATAATATCCAGAAGCTGGAAAGAACTCAGATGCCCCTTAATGGAGGAATGGGTACAGAAAATGTGGTATATTTACACAATAGAATACTACTCGTCAATTAAAAACTATGAATTCATGAAATTCTTTGGCAAATGGTTGGATATGGAAAATATCATACTACGTGAGGTAACTCATTCACAAAAGAACACACATGGAATGCAGTCACTGATAAGTGGATATTAGCCCAGAAGCTCAGAATATCGAAAGCAAAACTCACATATCAAATCATTCCCAAGAAGAAGGAAGGAGAGGGCCTGGGTCCTGGAACGACTTGATGCAGCATTGTAGGGGATTGCCAGGACAAATTAGTGGGAGGGAGTTCATTGGGGAACTGGTGGAGGGAAGAGGGCTTATGGGACTTAGGGGGAGGGGGGAACTGGAACCTGGAAAGGGAAAATCATTTGGAATGTAAACAAAGAATATAGAAAATTTAAAAAATGTATATTTATAAAAAATAAAACAATAAAATATAAAAGTGCCGACAGAGGCCAGAAGAGGGCAACAGGTCTTCTGGTGCTAAACTTAAAGGTAGATATTATCTGCCAATCATGAGTGCTAAGAACTGAATTCAGGTCCTCTGGGAGAGCAAGTTTTATTGATCTATATTTTACAAATATAGTATTTGGTTTATAACTTCTGAACTATATTGTCCCAATTTTTAGTAGTTTTTTTTTTCAAATAGCTGGGGGACATTTTTGTAGAATTTATTTTTATGACCTAGCTACCAGATTCTCTTTACATGGACAGTATGCAGATGAAGTATCTAAAAATGATTTGCTTAATTCTAAATCCTGGTGACTGATTAGTTTTGTAACATATTTTACATATGAGCCATTGATCTATTTTAGGTCAATTTTTAATATAGTGTTTCATATTAGGTTAAGGATGCTTTATATTATAATTTATATTACATATAATTACTTCACAACAATTTGTAGATATGCCACCTTGTTTAAATCTTTTTCCATCTCTATAAAACTGCAGATAGCAATATTTAATGGATCAGTGATGGGATCTATATTCTGCCAATATGTAACTCTGCCAATAAATCTGTCTAGATTATCAAAGACACATGCTAGTCCTTACTACTGATTATTGTGATTTCCTGCATGATTTTCATTGTCAGCTTTTTTTATATTTTGGTTTTGTGTATTTTAATAGGAACTATAAAATTCATTTGTATGTGTTCATGAGAAAAACAAAGAAATCTTGATGACATTTAAATGGGATTTATAGTAGTAAGAGAGATCAATCAATTACAAGTAATATCTTTACAATATTAAACTTTCCAATTCATAGGCACACACGTTTTCATTTATTTTGATATTCTTTAGAAATGAGAATTTTTTTCTTTTCAAAGAGCATTCTTTTAAATTTATTTTTCTTGAAATATCACAGAAACGTGTAGTTTTAGCTAAATAGCAATGCTGACTACTGATTTTTTATTCTTTTCTCCCCATCACCACAAGAAGAAATATTTCATTGCTGTATGTTATGTATAATGATGTCATGTATAATTGTAGATCAAGCTGACAATGAAACATGTCCTCAATACTTTCTGAGAGGTTTTTTAATGCTTATAAAAAGAATTCAATTAAATTATTTTTCTTCTAGTAATATGACCATAGCTTTTACTTGCTCCTGTCAGATTATGCTAATTTATCATTAAATAGGGAAACAATCTTACATAAAATGAACTTGTTTTTGACTAAAATTCATTATTATTATTATTATAGTTATTGTGGTTATTTAATTATATAGAAATATATAATTTTGAACTTTTCCTACATGATATTTATTCCTATCAATGTCCATTTCCATCCCTTTTGTCTTTTTCCCTTCCCCTGAGTTCATTCTTTAGTAAGAGATCCTTTCCTAGTATTAATATTTTACTCTGTGTAATTTATTAATATATTAGTATTTTATATAAAAGTTTGAACTATATTGCCATAAAAATTTTCATTTTGTGATGTCATTCTTAATTTTCTCACGTACAAACTGATATTATGTTTTGAAAATTGCTCTGACTTAGTTAAATTTAAAAATTATTTTAATATCTAGAATAGGTAACGTATGGTTATTGTAAATTGCTTCTTAATAATTTGGCATAAACATCCTTTATAGTTGCCTTTTTCTGGAATGTTAAAACTAAAAATTGAATTTCATAAAAATTTTTTTAACTGTTTGAAAGGCTAGTCTGTAATTTCCTCTCCATATGAGGATGTTTCTATACTTACAAAGGAGCAAACTGTTCAGGAATCCCAACAAATGAAATCCATAATTCATATGATTCACTGTCTAAAAATATGATATTTATATTAAAAATTACATTTATAAGTAAATCAAAGTATTGAAAATGTTCTTGAATCTGCAATTTTGATATATCTCTTTACTTAGTGCATAATTCTGGGATGTCTCCCCACATTGGATTTGCCTTGAATAAGCCATTAATTTATATCAGTAAAAAGTATAGCTTCTTTATGCTTCCATTTATTCATATACCATATAAGAATAATATCTATATTCTAATCTGTAGGAGACCACTGGAGTCGGTCAAGGTGGGGGCATTAGTCACCGGAAGTGGTCTGGTCATTCTGGAACTGTTGCTGCTGACTGTACCCTGAGATCTTGATGAGACACAGTGTCCTGATGTATACTTTAGATTAGATTCTCTATGAAGGTCAGGATGTTTATCTTTGTTGGTTGCTTACCATATCCCCTTTTATTTTTTGCTGTCAAATGCTTTTACATATAATGGCAATGTAAACCTGCATTAAATAAGACTTGATCAGAATCCTGTCTTGTCTCCATTTCCCGAGCCTCTTTTCCCTAGGTTCTCACTCCACCTCTCTGGAACCTCTTTGAGAATCCACAGCCAGGTTCAATTGGTGCTCCAACAAGGGACCTGAAGTACAGTGGTTTGAGTAAAGGACTTCTGAGAAAGCATAGCCTCGTGGACTAAAGTGAAAGTAAGTAAAGTAATTGCTAACCTGGAAATTTCTTTTGTGTTATAACTCATGGGGTAAGACATAAATAAGTCAGGATGAAGTGTACATGAGAGAATTAAAGATTAAAGGAAACTTCAGACATGAAGAATAAATGTTAAAATTAAGGATTTAAGATTTTTTTTTATTTTGTTAAGGAAACATGCCCTTGGTTTCCTGATGAAAGTATGATTGATCCAGAAGATTGGAAGCAAGTAGGATACTGCACCTTTAAAGACTATTATAGAATAATGGGACCTGATAAAGTCCCTGTAACAGACTTTTCCTATTGGATTATAATTAATGACTTTTTGAGAAATCGGTCTGTTTCAGTCTTGGCAGCTGTAACAGAGGGTCAGAAATTATTCCAGAAAAATAAGTCAATTTCTGACTCCAAAAAGATTCAGATTTAATTAGTTTAGCTAGTGAAAATGAGGCTGTCATGAACAGCCAGTCTAAGTTTGCAGAATCAAAAAGGGAAGTTGAGAAAAATAAATCAAAAAAAATATTTACCCTGATTTAAAAGAATTGGAGGTTAGACTTAAGGAAGAGCTCTCACAAACACCAAAGGGTGAAAATGAAGATAATGTTAAAAAGAATGTTGGCACTAGGGAGGACACAAGCAGAATGTTTCTAATATATATATTATATGTATGTATGTATATAACAGTTGCCGAGGCCATTAAGGACTCTGAAACTTGAGGAGAAAGTGATTTATACCCAGGAAATAAATACAGAGGAGTTAGAAGAAGAGGGTTTCTGATATCATGAGGATTGGCCTCCTTTTAATCAGCCACCTTCTTATAGCCCTCATGGGCCAGTGGTGGGAACTGTAGATTTTCATAAAGAACTCTGTCAACAAAATCAGCAGTTCTGCATGCAGATCCAATTATAAAAGGAGAAGCAGGCATTACTTAAAGAATTATATTATCTTTGCCAAGGTAATGCTGTTAGCGAGGAAACCAAAAAGAAGGGGCCACATTGAACAAGAATCCATTCATGGCCTCAAAAGTGCAACCCCAGGAAGCACAGGATTGTAGCTCTGTGCCTTCTCCTACATAATACTAACCCCAGAAATGGGACTTCAGGGTTTGCCTACTGGGGTCTTTGGCCCTTTAAAAGAAGGAGTATTTGGTCTTATAAGTAGCTTGACAATGCAGTATGGATTGATCAGTGGCCCCTAACTAAAGAAAAACTAGAAGCTGCTTATATGTTAGTTCAGCAACAAATGACAGTGGGTCATCTTGAAGTCAGTTACACCCCCCTTGGAATACACCATTTTTGTCATTAATAAAAAGTCCGGTAAATGGAGATTGCTTCAGGATATTCGACTGTGCATAGCACCATGACACTCATGTATGCTTTGCATCCAAGGTAACCCACACCTGTTGCAGTTCACAAAAAAAATTCACAAAATTATTATAGATTATAATACTGTTTCTTTACTATTCTCTTTGCTAAAGAGGATAGGAAGTGGTTTGCCTTTTCTTTACATGCTATAAATTTTAAAGAGCCTAAACATAGATTTCAATGGAAAGTATTACCTCAAGGGATGGATAACAGTCCTACTCTTTGTCAAAAATTTGTTGCAGCTGCTATTCAACCAGTTCGTGAAAAATGGATGGATGCATATATAATTCATCATATGGATAACATATTACTAGCTTATCCTAATTATGATGATGTACAAACATACTTTAAAGACCTGAAATTTCATTTAGCTGAATTTGGGTTAGTAGTTGCTCAAAAAAAATCAATTACAATAACCTTATTAATATTTCAGTTTTTAGCTTTTTCCTCAAGATATACATTCTGTTAAAATTAATATTAGAACTGAGCATTTACATACTCTAGATGACTTTCAAAGGTTGTTAGGGGACATTAACTGGTTGAGACCTTACTTTAAATTATCTACAGGACAGTTACAACCTTTATTTGACATTCTAAAAGGCGATTCTTATCCTTTATCTTTTAGAACCCTGAATACAGAAGCTAAGCAGGCTTTAGAGTTAGTAAATCAAGCTATTCAGAATCAACAAATTAAATATATCGATTATGAAGTTCTCATCATATTAATTATTTGCAAGAAAGAAATCTAACCCACAGTATTCTTATGGCAGAAAGAACCTTTGCTATGTCTTCATCTACCTTCCTCACCTAGGAGAGTCATTTATCCCTATTATTTATCAGTTGCTGACCTTATCATTATGGGCAAAACTGAGAGTGTAAAATACTTTGGCAAAGGACCAGCAAAAATCATTGTACAGTTTAATAGAGTACAAGTACAATGGCTTATAATTAATGATCAGCAATGATTGTTGTATCAGTTTTGATGGTGATATTGATAACCATTACACTACAGATAAATTAATTCTATTTGCTAATGAGCATTCTTTCTTATTTTCTCTTATCACTTCTGTTTCTCCTTTGGAAAAATGCTTTGACAATATTTACTGATTGCTCTGCAAATGGCAGAACTGTATATTATTATGAAGATAATACTATTATTTTAGATGTTCCTAGATCTTCTGTTCAAATAACGGAGCTCTATACAGCATTGGAAGTTTTGAATCAGTTTTCTGATATCACTGTTAATATCTATTCTGATTCTTACTATGTAGTTTATTCTGTTCTCTTTTTGGAGACTTTAGACAATTTTCAGTCTGACAGTCCAGCTGCTCCTATATTTTTATTGTGTGGATGCTAGTAGAGAACATGCCAATGTTTTTCTTTGGCCATCTTAGAGCCCACACTAATATCCCAGGTCCCTTATCTCTTGGCAATGCCAAAGCTGATGCTGCCAATAGAAATGCTTTCCTTGTTAAATTACAGGAAGCTCAAGAAGCCCATAAATTACATCATTTAAATTCTAAAGCTTTACAGCTTGAAATTTGAGTAAGTCAAGACCAGAGTCATCAAATTGTAAAACAATGCAGAAATTTTGCTAACTTGCAACCTGTCACTCATTTGGGAGTTAACCTTCCAGGACTGATACCCAGTGCTTTATGGCAAATGGATGTTACACTTGTTCCTGAATTTGGACAATTAAAGTTTCTTCCCATCTGTGTAGATACTTTTAGTGGATTTGTTTTAGCATCCCTACATATAGGAGAGGCACTGAATAATGTCATAGCACATGTCTTATGTTGTTTTTCTTTTCTTTTTTATATGGATAACACAAATTAAACCTTTTTTATTTGATATATTCCTTCTTTACATTTCAAATGACTTCCCCTTTCCTGGATTGCCCCCTCCCTGGAAGGCCCATAAGCCCTATTCCCTCCCCCTGTTCCCCAATAAACCCCTTCCCACTTCCCTGTCCTCATATTCCCCTACACTGATGCGCTGAGCCTTTCCAGGACCAGGGGCCTCTCCTTTCATCTTCTTGGGCATCATTTAATATGTGAATTATTTCTTGGGTATCCTGAGCTTCTGGGCTAATATCCACTTATCAGTGAGTACATACCATGTGTGTTCTTTTGTGATTGGGTCACCTCACTCAGGATGACATTCTCCAGTTCCACCCACTTGCCTAAGAATTTCATACATTCATTGTTTATAATAGCTTAGTAGTATTCCATTTTGTAAATTTACCAAATATTCCATATCCATTCCTCCGTTCAGGGACAACTGGGTTCTTTGCAACTTCTGGCTATTATGAATAGGGCTGATATGAACATAGTGGAGCATGTGTCCTTATTACATGCTGGGAAATCCTCTGGGTATATGCCCGGGAGTGGTATAGCAGGGTCCTCTGGTAGTATCATGTCCAGTTTTCTGAGAAACTGCCAGACCTGATTTCCATACCAGGTATACCAGCTTTTAACCACACCAGCAGTGGGGTACCTCTTTCTTCACAAAACTCAGGAGAAAACTGGTGCTGTTGAGGATGTTGTTTTTCTATAGTAGGTATACCTTCTTGTATTCAGGCTGATAATGCACCTGTGTATTGCTCTTGTAGTTTAAAGAGCTTTTGTCATAAGTTACAGACCACTTACAAAACAGGCATACACTATAACCCACAAGGTCAAGGTATTGTGGAAAGAGTCAATGGCATTCTAAAATGTCTTCTTATTAAATTAAAAAGGGGGAATGGTACTCACAAAGAAGACCTCAAAACATACTTCACCATTCTCTTTTCATTTTGAATTTTTAAAATATGGACAAAGACAATAATTCTGCAGATGATCATTTTTGGCATGCAGATAAATCCACATATGCAAAGGTCACATGGAAGGATCCATCATCTAGAGTTTGGAATGGACCCTCCCCTCTCCCCTGTCCTCATATGGGGGGGGTCAAGGATCTGCTTGTATTTTTGGTCATCAAGGTATGTCTGCAAGATAGCTACCAGAAAGATTGGTGAAACAAATTAATGATTGATCCAGGGCTGAATCCCTGAGATAATATTTTTATGAGTTTCAGATGAAGAGCATCATGCTGATGGTCATGATCCAGAGGGTTGTGTAGGCTGCATGCATACCTGCACTATATGAAGCAATGGAACTGACATGGATTGTAGAAGATGGAAAGGGAAGAAAATTTACATCACTGACAAGATCAACAACTCTTGGTACCTGTTTTCCGGAAATCATTCTCTAGGGGAAGGACATGTTTAGCTGTGCCACTTTGACTCAGTCAACCAAATGATATTTTTACATATGCCTTGCTCATGATCCTGAAGAAATTCTTGTGGCTCTAGTTATTCTTTTTATTGTGTATCTTGGGGTTGTGAAACTTCTGGGCACATCTACTGGGAGGCTAAGGGTGGAGACTTGATTACTATGTATCTCAGAGGGCAAGATTCTGGCATCTATATGAGACATAGGTGCTATGTGTTCATGGATAATCTCTATTCTTGTAAAGGAAGCAACACTGTCTATCCCACCTTAGGTATTTCACTCATTTACAGGGGTTAATCAATCAGGGGGTATTCAAGTCTATATATTGGGAGATTATGATGCTGGTAATACTTCCAGAATTAGGTCAAGAAGGCTGTTTCACCTATGCAGGGCCTTGGTCCAAATAAAATTCTGGTTCCACCTTTACTGCATTCAGATTATGTTACTCCAAATCCATTTTCTGTGAGTCATCCTACCCTGATCCCCAGTCAGGGAACTTAGGCCTCTTCACGTGAGGGATTGTTTAAGCTTGTCAGTGGATCTTTTCAGCATTGATTTTTTTCTCAACATAACTTTACTAAAGACTGTTGTCTCTGCCTTACCTCCAATCTCCCATTTTATGAAGCTGTAGACTCCAATGGAACTATAGGGCTAGCTTCTTATGAGGCTGCTTGTCAATGGTGTCAATCTCATGAAAGAGTTACACTTTTGTCTATAGTGGGGACTGGTGTATGTATTGGTCAGTTACCCAGAGACTATGGTGATTTTTGTGCCATCCATAAGGTGATCAATACCACTGAGTATTTGGTGCCTCCAGAAAAATTCTGGAGTTTTGTGACAGCAGAATTGCTCCCGGTTTCTTTGGATTTTTTGAATACTGTGATTTTTGTGTTCTAGCACAATTTGTTCCACATGTTACTGTTTTTTTCTGGTCAGGCTTTTTAGATGCCTGGCATCCCCATGATACCCTGTTCCTTAGTCAAAGGACCAAAGAACCTGTCACTGTTGTGACTGTGGCTCTTTTGTTGGGGTTGGGAGTCATTGGAACTCACACTGGTATTTCCTCACTTGTTCCACAAAACAAACATTATAATGAGCTTTGAGTAGCCATAAATGAAGATTTAGAGAATTTAGAAGTAGCTATGTCTCTCATGAGAGATTCTATAACATCCCTATCTGAGGTAGTTCGTCAAAATAGAAGGCATTTAGATTTATTATTTTTGCAACAAGAAGGTTTATGTGCTGCCCTAAAGGAAGAATGTTGTTTTTATGCTGATCACACTAGAGTTATAGAAGATTCTCTAGCCAAGGTTAGAGGTTCATAAGAAGTTGAGGGAATAGGATGCAGGATGGTTTCAGACCTGGTTCAGCAGTTCCCCATTGCTACCTTCTCTTCTTGGGCCGTTGTTAGGTCTGATCATCCTATTGTCCCTTAGTCCAGTTTTATTCAATAAGCTGGTTAAATTCTCAAAACAATGGATTGATCAAATTAAATCTAAACCTATATAAGTTCATTATCAGTGTCGAACCTTAGCTGATAAGTAGTCAATTATGGGTAATCCTCATGGTGACAGATTTACAGGGGCCATCATGTTTTTGAGCTAAGACAGAATATTTTTGCAGGATGTTAATTCAAGGATGGCTACAAACAAGACCTGAGGCTGCTTGTACTACAGAGCCTAAGAAATTCTCTTATCCATTGGATTTTATTTTATAGAAGAAGGACATGTTGGAAACCACTGGAGTCAGACATATCTTTCTCAGGTCTGAGGGGGAGGTCAAAGTGGGGGCATTATTCATGGGTGGTCTGGTCATTCTAGAACTGTTGCTGCTGACAGTACCCTGAGATCTTGATGAGACACAGTGTGCAGATGTATACTTTATATTAGATTATCTGTAAAGGTCAGGTTATTTACCTTTGCTAGTAGCTCACCACATTGCTGTTTTACTTTTTGCTGTCAAATGCTTTACCATATAATAGCTATGTGAACCTGCATTAAATTAGACTTGAACAGAATCCTATCACGTCTCCATTTCTAAAGTCTCTTGCCCCAAGTCCCTCACTCCACCCCTCAGGAACCTCTTCAAGAAACTGCAGGAGGGTTCACTAATCACTTATTAGAGTCAACATTGGTGCTTTTATGACTATACAAATTTTAGTTGTTTACTGTGGAAAGCTTGTAAAATTCAAGAGGTTTGCTGACATAAATATATTAAACATTATAGATAAGGTTTCCCTTGGTCAAATCTTTTGCATATATGAAATAAATATTTGTTTTATAACAATTTGTTGCAGATTAGTATATTCCTAATTAATTATGTTTGGATGGAAGAATACAATTTCTGTGGCTAATAAAGCATTGGAAATTTTAATGTTACATTGTCCGTCATAATAACTGGATTTAGTTCACGCAATTGTTAGTTGTAAACCATGGATTAAGAATTTAGCTTAGTTTGGGATTCATAATTTGTATCTTCAAATGGCAATAAAGATGTACATACATAATATTGTGTTAAATGTAACAATGTATGTAAATTTCTCAAGAAAATAGGTAAAGTATAGTTGGTACCCAAAAGCATTTTAAGTACAGATGTTAACAAAAATAATAAGTAATATATTATATCCAATAATACATATATCAGAAATTCTAATCATTTTGCATGTTCAAGGAATAAAGGGATGGATTTTAGATGAGCAGCAATTTTATGTTCCTACAATAAAATAATGACCTACAAAATTTATGAGTACAGTCTTCACAATGAACATTTTATAATTGAAGAACATATGAGCTATGATTTATCATTTACTTTGACTTTATGAAAAACAGGTATTATATTCTTTGTTTCTTTTATTTATTTATTAATTAATTTATTATTTTTTAATTGTTTATATTCTTTCTTTATACTCCAAATGTTTCCCCTTTCCTAGTTCAGAGCCATTCCTTATATTCCTTTCTCTGCCTTGACACAAAAGAGTCACTCTCCCCTCCATTTTCCTACTCACAAATGTTTACATTAGTCATGGTGTTACCAGTAACTATGTTTGTTTTGCAGTGGTCTCTCTGGCTCCCAAAATAGTCTGTATCTTAATACTATACTTGCAGAAGAGCAAAATTAAGTCAAGGGAAAGCTAAATATTTTACAGGTTGTGTCAGGATGTTACATTTATCCATTCTGGCTACATTTTATAGGCCTTTATTCTAAAATGAGTTATTTTTTATATCTCCAGAGAAAGTTGGAAATATAAGCATTCTGCATGTGTAAAAAGAAAATGAAACTGGTTTAGTAACAACTTTAGTTTTCCATACTTATTAAATTAATGAAATCACAAAAATCCAAAGTACACGATTTTTTGACAGGATATTTTTGAAACTTAAAAAATATTTGAGTTCTCAACTTATGCATAATTTGAAATACCGAAAATACATAGCTATTTCATCAGAAAGTGATACCTCTGTTCCTATTCCTTTCAAATTCTTCATTTATGTTTTCATATAAAATAGGATGTTATTTGCTGAAGAGATCAAATTTCTGGTTTTCTCTATTCTGAGGAAGTTATATCATCAGCATACCTTTAGAGCAAATTCATTTCTATACATATCTTGTCAAAGAGATAGGGGATATATTTTTCTTCCTTTAATAATTTCCTGTGCAAACACCACACAGTACTCTTCAATTTTTGTGCACACACCTAATATTAATGAAAATTTCTCATGAAGTATCTCTGTCAGCAAGAAGAAAAGGAATTTCAAAACTTTCTCCTTTTGCAATAGCTCTTACATAAAAAGTAGATTCAGAGTAACCAAATTCTAAATGAAATATTTATCACCTGGTTTCAGGTAATTTTAATCATGTAGTTTAGCTGATCAAAGATAAACTCATTGGCTAGACTATTAAATAGAAAACCCACATGTATAATTACAGTATTTTAATTTGAAATATGTATTTTTTTTGCAAATCCTAAAGTATGCAGTATATATTTTATGTGTGATTAACCTTGTTTTTAGACATACATAGAATTCACACATGCACATGATACAGATGTATAAATATGACAATCAACAGTACTTCATTTAAAAATTGAATTAATTTAAAAGTATTTAATACAATAATAATTCATATAAATCTAATACTAGGTCCTGTTTGTTAATTCTTGATCTTAGATCATGAGCTATTGTTTTTCTATTCAGAAAAATTTCCCCTGTGCCCATGAACTCTGGGTTCTTCCCCACTTTCTCTTCTTTTAGATTCAGTGTACCGGGTTTATGTGGATGTCCTTGATCCATGTGGATTTGAACTTTGTACAGGAAGATAAGAATAAATCAATTTACATCCTTCTACACATTGACTGCCTGTTGACCCAGCACCATTTGTTGAAAATGCAGTCTCTTTTTGGCTGGATGGTTTTAGCTCATAAAATTGCAAAGCTTCTGTAAGGCAAAGAATATGGTCAATATTTCAAAATGGCAAACAACAGATTGGGAAAAGATCTTCACCAACCCTACATTCTACAGAGGGCTAATATCCAATTTATACAAAGAACTCAAGAAGTTAGACTCCAGAGAACCAAATAACCCTATTACAATATGGGGTACAGAGCTAAACAAAGAACCCTCAACTGGGAAATAATGGGTGTTTGAGAAACACCTAAAGACATGTTCAACATCCTAAAACATCAGGGAAATGCAAATCTAAACAACCCTGAAATTCCACCTCCCACCAGTCAGAATGGCCAAGATCAAAAACTCAGGGAACAGCAAATACTGGAGAGGATATGGAGAAAGAGGAATACTACTCCATTGCTGTTTGGATTGCAAGCTGTAAAACCACTCTAGAAATCAGTTGGAGGTTCTTCAGAAAATTGGACATAGCACTACCTGATGACCCAGATATACCACTCCTGGACATATACCAGGAAGATGATCCAACATGTAATACGGATACATGTTCCACCATGTTCATAGCAGCCTTACTTATAATAACCAAAACCTGAAAAGAACCCAGATGTCACTCAACAGAGAAATGGATACAGAAATTGTGGTACATTTACACAATGGAGTACTACTCAGCTATTAAAAACAATGAATTCATGAAATTCTTAGGGAAATGGATGTTAGTAGAAAATATCATCCTGAGTGAGGTAACCCAATCACAAAAGTACATATGATATGTATTTGCTGATAAGTGTATATTAGCCTAAAAGCTCGAAAAACCCAAGATGTAACTCACAAACCACATGAAGCTCAAGAAGAAGGAAAACTAAAGTGTGGATACTTTGATCTTTATTGGAAAGTGGATCAAAATACCCATGGGTCACAGCCAACCAATAGAATAAGCAAAGGGTCCCAAATGGTACAGCTAGAGAAAGAACCCAAAGAGCTGAAGAGTTTTACAGGGCTTCAGAAGAAATAAAAATATGTACCAAACAGTACCCCCAGAGCTCACAGGGACTAAACGACTAACTAAAGAGTACATGTTCTACGAAGCCACAATTATGCTGATACCAAAACCACACAACGATCTAACAAAGAAAGAGAACTATAGGCCAATTTCACTTATGAATATAGATGTAAAAGTACTAAATAAAATCCTTGCCAACTGAATCAAAGAGCACATTAAAATGGTCATTCACCATGATCAAGTAGGCTTCATCTCAGGGATGCAGGGATGGTTCAATATACAGAAATCCATCAATGTAATCCACCACATAAACAAACTAAAAGAAAAAAAACCACATGGTTATCTCATTAGATGCTGAAAAAGCATTTGACAAAATTCAGCATTATTTCATGCTAAAAGTTCTGGAAAGAAAAGGAATTCAAGGCCCATACCTAAACATAATAAAAGCAATATACAGCAAACCAGTAGCCAACATCAAAATAAATGGATAGAAACTTGAAGCAATCCCACTAAATTCAGGGACTAGACAAGGCTGCCCCCTCTCTCCATATCTTTGCCATATAGTACTTGCAGTTCTAGGGAGAGCAATTAGACAACATAAGGAAGTTAAAGGGATACAAATTGGATAGGAAGAAGTCAAACAATCATTATTTACAGATGATATGATAGTATATGTAAGCGACCCAAAAAACTCCACCAGAGAAATCCTACAGCTGATAAACAACTTCAGCAAAGTGGCTGGTTATAAAATCAACTCAAGCAAATCAATAGCCTTCCTATGCTCAAAGGACAAACAAGCTGAGAAAGAAGTTAGGGAAATAACACCTTTCACAATAGCCACAAACAATATAAAGTATCTTGGCATGACTCTTACCAAACAAGTGAAAGATCTGTATGACAGGAACTTCAAGTCCTTGAAGAAAGAAATCGAAGAAGATCTCAGAAGATGGAAAAATATTTCTTGCTCTTGGATTAGCAGGATCAACATAGTAAAAATGGCCATCTTGCCAAAAGCAATCTACAGATTCAAAGCAATCCCCATCAAAATCCCAAATATTTTTTATAGATCTAGAAATAGCAATTCTTAAATTCATCTGGAGTAACAAAAAACCCAGGATAGCTAAAACTATTCTCAACAGTTAAAGGACTTCTGGGGGAATCAATATCCCTGACCTTAAGCAGTAATACAGAGCAACTGTGTTAAAAACTGCATGGTGTTGGTACAGCAACAGGCAAGTAGATCAATGGAATAGAATTGAAGACGCAGAAATGAACCACAGGGTTATGGTCACTTGATCTTTGATAAAGGAACAACACCCATCCAATGGAAAAAAGGTAGCCTTTTCAACAAATGGTGCTGGTTCAACTGGAGATCAACATGCAGAAGAATGCATATTGACCCATTCTTATCACCTCGTACTAAGATCAATTCCAACTGGATCAAGAACCTCCACATAAAGACAGATACATTGAAACTAATAGAAAAGAAACTGGGGAAGACACTGGAGTACATGGGCACAGGGGGGAAAGTTCCTGAACAGAACACCAATAGCTTATGCTCTAAGATCAAGAATTGACAAATGGGACCTCATAAAATTACAAAGTTTCTGTAAGGCAAAGCACACTGTCAGAAGGACTAAATAGCAACCAACAAATTGGGAAAAGATCTTCACCAACCCCACATTCAACAGAAGGCTAATATCCAATATATACAAAGAACTCAAGAAGTTAGACCCCAAAGAACCAAATATCCCTATTAAAATTGGGATACAGAACTAAACAAAGAATTTTCACCAGATGAAATTTGAATGGCTGAGAAGCACCTTAAGAGATGTTCAACATCATTACTCATCAGGGAAATGCAAATCAAAACAACCCTGAGATTCCACCTCACACCAGCCAGAATGGCTGAGATTAAAAACTCAAGAGACAACAGGGGCTGGTGATGAAGAAGAACACTCCTACACTGTTGGTGGAATTGCAAGGTGGTACAACCACTCTGGAAATCAATCTGGCGGTTGCTCAGAAAATTGGATATGACACTTCCAAAGGACCCTGTCATACCACTCCTGGGCATATACCCAGAGGATTCCCCTGCATGCAATAAAGACACATGCTCCACTATTTTCATAGCAGTCTTATTTATAATAGCCAAAATCTGGAAGGAGTCCAGATGTCCCTCAAAGGAGGAATGGTTACAGAAAATGTGGTATATTTATACAATGGAATACTACTCAGCAATTAAAAATAATGAATTCATGCAATTTGAAGGCAAATGGTTGGATCTGGAAAATATCATCCTAAGTGATTTAATCCAATCACAAAAGAATAAACATGAATTGTAGTCACTGATAAGTGGATATTAATTAGCCCAGAAGCTATGAATACTCAAGGCACAATTAGCAAATCAAAAGATTCCCAAGAAGGTAGGAGAGGACACTGGTCCTGAAAAGACTGGTTCCAGTTTTGTAGGAGAATCCCAGAACAGAGAAAGGGTTGGGGGGTGATTGGGGAATGGGCGGGGGGGGGGAAGAGGACTTATGGGACACATGGTGAGGGGGGAATTAGGAAAGGGGAAAGCCTTTGGAATGTAAACAAAGAATATAGGAAAAAAAAGAAAAAAATAGAGTACATGTGATAGGACCCATAGCTCCAGCTACATATGTAGCAGAAGATGATCATTTCAGACATCAGTGAGAGGAGAGGTCATTGGTCCTGTGAAGGCTTGATTCCCCAGAATAGGGGAATGCAAGTCATGGAATTGGTGGGGGGATAGGAGCAAGGGGAGGGCCATGGGTTTAGGGTATTTTTGAAGTGGTAATGCAGAAGGGGATACCATTTGAAATGTAAGTACAACAAATATCTAATTATAAATAAATAAATAAATAAATAAATAAATAAATAAATAAATAAAACCAATATTAGGACATGTATTTGGAATTAGAGGGTGCATCATTTAGTTCATTTTAAATACCTATGAGCTGGGTGTGACGTCACACACCTTTAGTCACAGTAGATTCTGTGGTGGATCTCTGCATATATGATCTATAGAAGAGTTCAAGGACTGCTAAGGAAATACAGAGAAACACTGTCTTAACAAAATCAAAATTCCTATGAAGTTCTTGACAACATTACTTAAGTATTTATAAGCAATTAGTTTTAAAGTTGACTACATTGAGTTACAGTAATCAAATGTTGCTGTCCAATGTCCCATTGTGAATTCTGTTTATTAAAATCCTTATTGTTATCCACTGTGTCACATTCCACATAGCCATTTTACCCTGACTATACAATAGTTATGATTTTTCACCAAGTAACAATTTTAACTATCATTAACCCTTTAATTATTTCTTCATTGGCTGTTCCATTGTTTATGTCAGGTATATTATTTGATCTTGAATTGCTCAAATTTTGTATCAAATCATCATGAACAATTGTTAGTGACAGAAAGAATAAAAGGATATTTATTTAGAATTTAGTCTAGAGATTCATACATTTGTGGAAGTTAGACAAGCTAATATGTTTTATGGAAACAGAAATTCTCTTCTTAATCAATTCTCAAATTCATCTGGAATAACAAAAATCCCAGGATATCAAAAACTATTCTCCACAATAAAATATCTTCTGGGGGAATCACCATCCCTGACCCCAAGCTCTACTGCAGAGCAATAGTGATAAAAACTGTTTGGTATTGGTATGCAGACAGGATGGAAGAACAATGGAATAGAATTGAAGACGTAGAAAAGAACCCGCACAGGTATGGTCACTTGATATTTGACAAAGGAGCTAAAAACATCCAGTGGAAAAAAGACAGCATTTTTACCAAATGGTCCTGGATCAACTGGAGGTCTGCATGCAATGGGATTATTTTTATCTCCTTGTACAAAGCTCAAGTCCATGTGGATCAAGGATTACACATAAAACCAGACACACTGAAGCTTATAGAGGAGAAAGTAGGGATGAATCTTGAACACATGGGCACAGGGGAAACATTCCTGAACAGAACACAAATGGTTTATCCTAAGAACAAGAATTGACAAATGGGACTTCAAATACTGCAAAGTTTCTGTAAGCCAAAGGACACTGTCAGTAGGACAAAACAACAACCAACAAATTGGGAAAAGATATTTACTAACCCTGCATCTGATAGAGGGCTAATATCAAATGTATACAAAGAAATTAAGAAGTTTGTCTCTAGAGAGCCAAATGACCCTATTAAAAATGGGGTACAGAACCGGGCGTGGTGGCGCACGCCTTTAATCCCAGCACTTGGGAGGCAAAGGCAGGCGGATTTCTGAGTTCGAGTCCAGCCTGGTCTACAAAGTGAGTTCCAGGACAGCCAGGGCTACACAGAGAAACCCTGTCTTGAAAAACCAAAAAAAAAAAGGGGGGGTACAGAGCTAAACAGGGAATTCTCAACTGAGGAAATTCGAATGGCTCTAAAGCACCTAAAGAAATGTTCAACATCCTTAGTTATCAGGGAAATGCAAATCAAAACAACACTGAGATTCTACCTCACACTGGTGAGAATGGCTAAGATGAAAAACTCAGGTGACAACAGATGCTGGAGATAATGTGGAGAAAGAGGAACACTTTTCCGTTGTTGTTGAGATTGCAAGCTGGTACAACCACTCTGGAAATAAATTTGGTGGTTCCTCAGAAAATTAGACATAGTACTACCTGAGAACCCAGCTATACCACTTCTGGGCATATACCCAGAAGACGATCTTACATGTAATAAGGACACATGCTCCACTATGGTCATAGCTGCCTTATTTATAATAGACAGAAGTTGGAAAGAACACAGATGTCCTTCAACAGAGGAATGGATGCAGAAACTGTGGAGTATACATACACAAGGGAGTGCTATTCAGCTATTAAAAACAATGAATTCATAAAATTCTTAGGTAAAGGGGTGGAACCAGAAATTGTCATCCTGAGTGAGTTAACTCAATCACAAAAGAATGCACATGGTATGCACTCACTAATAAGCATATATTAGTCCAAAAGTTCAAAATAACAAGTTACAATTTACCCAACATAGGAAGCTCAAGAAGAAAGACTTAAGTGAGGGTGCTTTGGTTCTCTGAGAAAGGGAACAAAATATGCACAGTAGCAATAAGGGTAATATATAGAGCAGAGACTGAAGTAAAGGCCACCCAGAGACTGCCCTACCTGGGCATTCACCCTATAAACAGTTACCAAACCCTGACACTACTATGGTCAAAAAGAAGGGTATACCAAAAGGAGCATGCCATGGGTGTCTCTGGAGGGGCCCTACCAGAACCTTACAAATATAGAGGCAGATGCTAGGCGTCAACCTTTGGCCTGGGTGGGAGGTCCCCAGTGGGGAACCTGGAGGGTGGTCAGAGGAGATGAAGGGGTTTATAGCCCCATGGGAAGAACAATGATCTCAGACACCCAGATGTCCCTAGACTCTCAGGAATTAAACCATCAAGCAAGCCAAAAATGTATCAGAGGAATGCCTTGTTGGGCATCAGTGGGAGGAGTGGTCCTTGGTAAAGTAAAGGCTCAATAGATGCACCAACAAAGGGAAATCGAGGAGAGAGATGTGAGAATTGGACTGGTGGAGGGGCATATACGTGGAGACAGGGGGTGGGAGGAGGGGTTGGGGGTGTTTTAGGATGGGGGAAAATCGAGAAAGGTTTTACCATTGACAATGTGAATGAAGACAATATTCAATAAAAAACTTAAAAAAGGAAAGGAAAAGAAAAGAAAAAAGAAAAGAAATAAATATTAATGCCAAAAAGCACTTGCTTGTCAAAGCCTGGCATCTCCTGAGAGCCTGACCAATATAGATGTGGATGCTCCTAACCAACCATTGGACTGAGCAAGGGGACACCAATGGAAGAGTTAGTGGAAAGACTGAAGGAGCTGAAGGATTGCCACCCCATAGAAAGAACAACAATATCAACTAACTGGACCCCCACGAGCTCCCAAGGGACCGCACCACCAAACAAAGAGCATACATGTAGAGACCCATAACTCCAGCTGCATATGTAGTAGAAGATTGCCTCATCTGGCATCAATGGGAGCAGACAGCCTTTGTCCTGTGAAGGATTGATGCCCCAATTTAGGAGAATGCTAGGTCAGTAAGGCAGGACTGGGGGTGGGCAGGTGGAAGAGCACCCTCATAGATATAGGGGGAGGGGGTAAGACACAGGGTGTTTGCTGAGGGGAAATTGGGAAGGGCAACACCATTGGGAATGTAAATAACATAACCAATAATAAAAAGAAATGCCCCTATTTCAAGTAAACAAATAAACAAACAAACAAATGTGAAAAGGAGGCTCCTTGATATATAATACAAGAAAACTACTCCACTTTTGTGAAAGAAATTTTAATCATGGTAGGTATTTGCAAAGAAGAGCATAATGTTTTCTCATTGAAACTAATTTTTATATAGATTTCGTCTTGCTGTTGCATATGTAACTCCTCACTTGCAAATTATTCTAGATTTTACACTAAAATATTTTTGCTTTAAACTATACTATATTTTTCATAATCTGTTTTTATTTGGGAGGATCATAATTTTCTATGAAACTCCATCATATGTTACACATAAACAATTATGTGGTCTCTTATTGTTGGATTTATGTTAAAATGAGCATTAAATTTGAACTGATAGCTTTATATATTTCATTATCCAAAGATTATAGGCATGTACTCTCACAAAAATACCTCCTAGGCTCTATGTTGATTTCTAAAATTTTCATATTGCATATATATATGATATGTAATAAAATAAATACTAGTATTTACTGTGTATTTTATTAGACAAAAATCTTTTCTTTATTAACCCTTAGAACTAATGATTTTATAGTATAGATTATCTGAGTGAAGAAATGACAAGATGTAACAGTTTAGGTGGAGTGAAAGCATCACACACAAATAAAAAGGAGGAATACATTACAATACAATGTGTTGTGTGGCATCTTAGAAGCTGTATAGTTATATGGAAGAGTTTGCAGAAGTTAAGCCCATGGCTTTCCCCAATGTCTACAGCTCCATAATTCTAACCCTAAGTACAAATAATCTCATAATAATTTTCTACTTTTAAGCAAGATTTCTGTTATCACAATTTAAAAGTACTAAGTATAAAAGGAAGTTAATTAAACACAGAATTAAATGGATCAAACATTGCAATGTTCTGTGGATATGGCTATTTTCTAAATCTATGGTTCATTTTGTTCATCATAAAGTAGAATTAATATCAATCTACAGATTCAAGATTTAAAGATTCAATCTGTACTTTGTTTATATGTTGCTGTTCAAAAGAATGTGTGTTGTTTACTTTGTCAATAATATAGCTTGTAGAAAATAATATATTTATTATATTTATAATAAGCTAAAACGGTGTAAAGATTTTATAATTTACAGTTAGTTTTGGGTAAGATAAATAAATATGATGTGTGAAACATGCAAATACATTTCAACGAATTCATGGGAATACTAACATTATATATTTTTAATCAAAGAATGAAACTATCTCTATCTCTATCTCTATCTATAAAACACTGAATAGTGATGTGCGTTTTTGAGAGTTTATGACTAATGATCTAAAGAGTTTGTTGAATAATGATTCCCTGTGAATTGAAGCATTTCCTCCAGGATAGAGAAGAAGGCTCATGAGATTCTAGAGTTAAACAAACATCACATGCATAGGCACATAGAAACTTGAAAGTCTTGAAACTATCCACTATCCCTGCCTATAATTTATGGAAGCATTAAATACCTGCTCAGAGAGGAGACTATGTATATCTGAATTCCAGAGAAAAGATGCTTATGAGTTACTTAAAGAGCTGCATTGTTTTTTTAGTTCCATTCATCTGCCTATAAAACTCATGATGTCCTCATCCTGATCCAAAAGGACATGCATGTACTCACTAGTAAATGGATATTAGCAAAAACAAAACAAAAAAAAGTACAGAATACTCAAAACACAATCCATAGAACTCAAGGTTAACAAGCTGAAGGGACCAAGTGAGGATGCTTCAATAGGGAGGGATATCAAAGGGAGAAGGGACAGGGAGAGAAAAAGGGGATATTGTCAGGTATGAGAAGGACAGGATTAAAATCCTGAGGGCCAGCAGAAAGGATGGTAACAGACAACCTTGGGAGATAGGAAGGGCAGGAGACCCTCTAGAATGTACCAGAGAATTTGATGGTAAGAGGCTCCCAAGACTCAAAGGGAGGGACCTTAGGTGGAATTCCCTACAGTAGAGAGAGGTAATTAGTAGAGACTACCTCCAGCAGAAAGGTCATCAAGTGGAGAGATAGGGTTGCTATCATTCCAGAGTCAAGAACTGTGACCCAGAATTGTTTCTGACTAAAAGAACTGGAGAGAAGAAAAATGGAGAAGAGTCTGAGAAAAAGGAGGTCCAGTGATAGGCCCAAATTGGAAAACAGCTCAAAGTGGTGCTCCAATGCATTGCACAATTATGGTTGCTATAGTGTACTTGCAGACAAGAGCCTGAGTGGCTGCCTTCTGAGAGGCCCAACAGGAGTTGGAAGGGTCAGATGCAGATACTTATACCTATCCAGTGGGCAGAAGATGGGGACACTTATTGTTGAATTAGGAGGAGAGCGACCCAATAGGAAGACCAGCAGTCTCAATGAATCTGGACCCCCACAAGATCTTTTCAGATTCTGAGCCACCAACCAGGCAGCATACACCAACAGATATGAAGCCCCTGAGACATATACAGTAGAGGACTGCCTGGTCTGGCCTCAATGAGAGAAGAAACATGTAGTCCTTGATAGATGTGAGACCCCAGGATGTGGGGAGGCATGGTGAAATAGGGGTCATGAGTGGAGACATCCTCTTGGAGATGGAGAAAGTATGGGATGAGAAACAGTCAGAGGGAAGCCTTGGAGAGGGATAATGACTGGACAGTTAAAAAAAGACATAATAATAATAGTTTCTTTGTTTGAACTAATAAAAATAGAGTTTCATTGTTGTCTCTTCATGAACCATTACATGTGTTAGGAGGGCCTCTTTCAAATATACAGTGGCTTTGTGTCTCTTCCATGCTTCTGTAAATAACACTTTCACCACTATTTGAAAGATTTATAAGCATTAGAATAAGTGGCCCTGGTGACAGAAGTGTACCACTGGAGTGTTCTTTGTAATTTCAAATGCCCACATATCAAACAAAGTCTCTCTCTATCCCCTCTCCTTGTACCATTTTCTCTGTCCCCTTTCCCTCTCCCTCTAACTCTCCCTCTCTATTTGCCTATGGATCAGGATGAAGGTCTCAGCCTGTCTACAAGCTATTTCGATGCTAATTATAATAATAATAATAGATTAAACTTCTGAAACTATAAAGAAGCCTCATAAGAGTTGCTATGGTCATGCTGTCTCATCACAGCGGTAGTAACCTGGCAAGGACTTATGGTATGAGCATATGGAAATATGCAGATAGTATAGAACCATTGCTGAAAATAAATGGCAGTCATAGATATAAAACAAAATAAGTTATTTAAATAAAAGTGTGAAAATTAAATAAAAACAGATTGGTGGGGAGTATGTATGGGATGTGGAATAGTCAGAGTGTGGATGGGGAGAGAAATGAAATCAAGTGTAAAAAAACAAGAAAATTTAATTAATTAATTAATTAATTAATTAATAAATAATAAATAGATATGGGTCCTTCTGAGATGACTCAGTTAACAGTACTTGCTGATCTTCCTGAGAAATAAGGTTTGATTCCCAGCACCCACATAGTGGTTTACAACCATTTGGAACTCCAGATTCAGGGTATCTTGAGGCCCTCCTTAGGCACATGTCTTAGTTAGGGTTTTAGTGCTGTGAACAGACACCATGACCAATGCAAGTTTTATAAAAGACAACATTTAATTGGGGTTGGCTTACAGGCTCAGAGGTTCAGTCCATTGTCATCAAGGCAGAAACATCGCAGCATCTAGGCAGGCATGGTACAGAAGGAGCTGAGAGTTCTACATCTTCATCTGAAGGTTGCTAGTAGAAGACTGACTTCCAGGCAGCCAGGGGGAGGGTCTTAAGCCCACACCCACAGTGACACACCCACTCCAACAAGGCCACACCTCCTAATAGGTCACTTCCTGGGCCAATCATATACAAACCATCACGTTCCACTCCCTGGCCCCCATAGGCTTGTTCAAACATTAGTCTATGGGGGTCATACTTAAACATAGCATAATGCAAAATACATTTAGTCCAACTTCAAAAGTCCCTGTAGTCTATAGCAGTCTCAACAGTGTTAAAAGTCCAAAGTTCAAGGTCTCTTTTGAGATTCATCCAATCACTTAAATATGAGCCTCCAAGCAAGACAGGAAACCAGCTGGGCAAAGTCCAAACTCTGCATCTCCAAGACTGATGGCAAAGCAGTCTTCAGATATTCAACTCCTTTTTCATCTTTGTTGACTGCAACAAGGTTCTTTCTCCTGGGCTTGTTCCACTCCCTGTTAGCAGCTTTCCTTGGCAGGCATCCTGTGGCTCTGGCATCTTTAACATCTTGGGTACCCCAAGTCAATTTCAGCTTCACAGCTTCTTGTTCCAGTGTCTGAGATCCACACATGATCTTCTGTGTATCTCCAAAGAGCTGGTGTCACTTCTCCAGCTCTGCCCTTTGTAGCACTCTAAGTTCAGATTGATCCACTCCACTGCCACTGCTGTTCTTGGTGGTCATCCCATGGTACTGGCATCTCCAATATGCTAGGGTCTTCCACTGCAACTATAATTCACCAAAGCCTCTCATAGGCTCTCTTCATAGTACCAAGCCTCAACTCCTTTGCATGACCCCTTCAGTCCTGGGCTGGCAATTACAACTGAGGGTACACTTTCACCAATGGCCTTTCATGGCCTCTCACAGTACCAAGCCTCAGCTGTTCTTCATGATGCCTTCATGCCTTCAAAACCAGTACCACCTGGATGATTCTTACATGTTACCAAGTACAGCTGCAGCATGAGGAACACTTGGCTATCTCTGGAACATAGCTTCTTTGTGCTCTCAGAAAACACTTCCCAGAGGATTTCACCTCAGTGATGCTGGTCTTTTCTTAATCATCACTAATTTCTGAGCTCCAGCTAACCAGCATCAATTGTCCCAGTAGTCTCCTTCCTTTTAATATAAAGCCAGAGACACGTGGCCGAAGCAGCTGAGTTCTGATGCTTGCAGGAGCTGGAACATTGGCCACCTTGTTCTATTACATTATCACTAGCTTCCTTTTTCCCAGCTCCTTCACTGCTTAAGTTGGCCGTCCTGAATCTTGCTCCTTAGACTGACCTTGAACTCAAGAGATCTGCATGCCTGTCTTCTAAGCACTGGGATTAAAGGTGTGGTCCACCAAGCCTGGATTAAAGTTTTTCTTCACCTAGAATTTGCTCTGTTCTAGGCTGGCCTTGAACTCAGAGATATGCTTATCTTTGCCTCCTGGGATTAAAGGCTTGTACTACCATGCCTGGACCTAAAGTTAACTGCGTGAATCTTGCCCCCAAGGTCACTACTCCTTTAATTCAGTTTAATATCCTTGAATTCAGCTCCATTTCACTTCCTGGAGTCCCTTTAATACTCAAACTATATATTTTGTACTTTTCCTTTCTCAGCTTGCTATGTTTGTTCAAAATTCTCTTCATCAGACTTAACCAGAGAACAAAGTCTTTGTTGGGCTTTTTTGAAACTTCCTTTGCAGATGCAGTTAATATAAATCTCTTTACCTTAGCCCTAGGCAGTCTCTTCAGGCAATGGCAAAAAGCAGCCATGTTCTTCACCAAAACATCACCAAAACAGTCTCTTGGCCATGTATTAAAGTTCTCCACTGAAACTTCTTGGGCCATCAGGCCTACACAGCTCAAATATCCCTCAGCACCACTGTCTTCCATATTCCTACTAGGCTGGCCCATTAAGCCCCACTTAAAGCATTCCATAGCTTTCCAAATCCAAAGTCCCAAAATCCACATTCTTCTGAACAAAAGCATGGTCAGGCCTATCACAGCAATACCCCAGTCCCTGGTATCAACTTCTGTCTTAGTTAGGGTTTTACTGCTGTGAACAGACACGATGACCAATGCAAGTTTTATAAAAGACAACATTTAATTGGGGTTGGCTTACAGGCTCAGAGGTTCAGTCCATTGTCATCAAGGCAGAAACATCGCAGCATCTAGGCAGGCATGGTACAGAAGGAGCTGAGAGTTCTACATCTTCATCTGAAGGTTGCTAGTAGAAGACTGACTTCCAGGCAGCCAGGGGGAGGGTCTTAAGCCCACACCCACAGTGACACACCCACTCCAACAAGGCCACACCTCCTAATAGGTCACTTCCTGGGCCAATCATATACAAACCATCACAGCACACATATGATATATAAAGGTAGATCGTACTTCAACATGAAATAATTATTTAAAAATAATTGTTATGAATATAATGCAGTCATAAGTATTAACACAACTCAATAGTCCTAAGTTTGCTAGCTGGCTTTATAGATGGAACAGATTTTTACCCTGTCACTTCTGAAAAATGCTTGTGCATCAAACTGAGGTTACTGTAGGATGTTTCTTGTTTGCAATATGGATTAATTCCCTATGTGCCTTTTTCCATCTTCTAGCTATAGTTTTCTCTCTGATGTTCAGGGTGTTCCCACATGTATTTGAGGATCTGAAAGAGTAGAAAGGCAGTCAATAATTTATATTTACCTCGGACATTGAGTTCTTTTTCCATTAATGTTCTATAGTCATTGCCTGGGAGTACTTGTTTCTACATGCAACAGTGTGACAAATTCATATCAGTTATTTATGTTCACCCACTGTCACTTTTTTAAGTTCTGCTGCAGTCTCATATATCTTTCAGGCCAGTCACAGTGGGATGACTGTGATATTAGCATGCTGTTCCTTCTAGTGAGACTTTTCTTCATGATCCTTGTCATGATCCCACTGGAGCCTCCAAATGTAGTGCCAACCTTGGGTTTCCTTTCTTTACTTCTGCTGCTTCTGTCCTCTGGCTACACAGTCTCTCTATGGAGGTTAATTGTGGAAAGTAGTACATTGCCAAAGTACCAAGTTCCTGTTGGTGTTGGCATGTAATCAAGCTAAATGCTGTGGGCATCAGGAATGACTGTATGCCCAATGGCGTCTTCTCTAGAAGGACTCTGCCAATCTTTCTTTAGTTTATCTCATTTTATGGAACCATTATTTTTGTTTCTCCACACTTATTAGCTTTTAACCTGTGCCCTTTTAAAATTAATATTCTCTCTATATCTTTTTTATATTATATTTCTTACATTCAAATGTTATTATTTAACTTATTTTCTTTCACAAAAACACCTGGAGGAAGATTTAAATTCCTCATATTATCCTGCAGTCCCTGTCAGTTCAGTTAAACTGAGAGAATAAATTCATAGTTTTCATCAGTTATCTAGTTTCAGATATTGGCTATATCCACAAACAATTGACTAAACTATCAAAGGTAAGTGAATTATATTATTTGTTCATTTGAACAATCTGTTACTCATGAACATTTAAATTCTTTATAAGTATGTATGTATGTATGTGTGTGTGTGTGTGTATGTGGTATGTCTATGTATTTATACATGCCCACACATGTGTGCACATATATAAATATTGAGGCCAAAGGTTGATATATGGGGTCTTCCATGATTGCTGTTTTCTTTCCTACCTAGAAATGTAATTTATTTGATCATAAAGCTCATCAATTTGCTAATTAAGATAGCAAGTTCATCTCGTCTCTACTTCCCAAATTCTATGATAACAGGAAGTCTGGACACTGTGGTTTCATGTAGGAATTGGAGATGCTAATATTTGTCTTCTTAAATATTTCTACAGCCCATGACCTGAGTTCAATCTCTGACCTTCAGCAGTGCACTGAAACACACACAGAGATAGAAACTAGTAGGCAAACAGTAAATAAATGTTATTTAAAAAAAAGACCAAAATTTGATGTATTTCAAAGCAAAAGTGCATAGTTTAAAGGAAGTGAAGCTTAAGTAAACCTTAAGAGGCAGCCATGTAATGTTGCAAATATCCTGGGACGGTATTGACATGTACTTTCACACTCTTAGTAAAGGTACAGTATATAGTTAGTTAATACTAATTTTACTTTATAAAATATTTAATGTCAGTTCCTAGAGGATGCTTCCTGTAGGTTTTAGCACACAAAATATTGAGTCTTACATGATTTTTAATTGTCCTAAGAGGACCTCCAATAAACCTACTTTATTCACTCTGTTGGTATTTCTAAGGACATTTGAGTGCAGCAGGTTAGTACACTTTGTATAGTCACACAATTAACAGCTTTTCAATGACAGAATGTTAGACAAAATTTCTAATTCCTGGTGACTTCCACTTCATTGCTATCCCTCCCAATCCACATACCAAATGATGTCCGACAAGAAAGAAGGAGTGGACCCTGATTCTGGAAAGGCTCAATGCATCAGTGTAGGGGAATACCAGAACAGGGAATTGGAAAGGGGTGGATGGGGGAACAAGGGGAGGGAAAAGGGTATGTGGGACCTTTTGGGGGCTTGGAACCAGGAAAAGGGAAATGAAATGAAAATATAGAATATATCCATTAAAAATAAAAAAAAATAAAAAAGATATAAATCTTTCCAGCTTCTGGCTATTATAAATAAGCCTGCTATGAACATATTAGAGCATTCAGAAAATTTGGTACATTACAATATGGAATACTACTTAGCTATTAAAAACAATGATTTCATGAAATTTGCAGGCAAATGGATAGAACTTGAAAATATCATCCTGAGTGAGGTAAACCAGTCACAAAAGAACACACATGTTTGTACTCACTGATAACTGGGTATTAGTAATAAAGTAGCACAGAATTCTCACATTACAACTACCAACAGACCGTATGAAACCCAAGAAGAAAGAAACCACACGAAAGTCTGGGTGTTATAGTAATACTCAGTAGGGGGAAGAGAATAATCTTGGAAGTAGAGGGAGAGAGGGATATGGGAGAGAGAGAGCAGGGGGAGAGTAAAATGGCCGACCAGTTCAGATATGGGAGGAAATGGGGGAGAAGTACACAAGATCAGGAATTTGAAAGTAGATGTTTAGCAATGGGGAAATGGGAACTGGAGGTAGTCCCTATGATGTCCAAGATGACATGGATCCAAGAGGTTCCCAGGACCCAATGATGAGTACTTTAGCCGAAATACCCAACAAAGGAGAGAAAGAACCTCTAGAGATCATATCCAGTGGATAGGCATGCACCCAGTTGAGCAATATTACCATGAACCCAACTCAAAAATATCAGTCCGGAATTCCTCCTCTTCAAAGGAAATTCGGAGACAAAGAGTGGAGCAGAAACTGAAGGAACAGCCCTCCAGAGACTGGCTCATATAAGTTCATCTGCTGACACCAAACCCAGACATTAGTGCTGATGCCAAGAAATACTTACTAACAGGATCCCGTTATAGCTGTCCCCTGAGAGGCTTTGGCAGAGCTAGACCAATGCAGATGCAGATGTACACAGCCAAAAATTGGACTGAGCATGCGGCTCCCAGTTGAGGAGTTAGAGAAAGGACTGAAGGAGCAGAAATGGTTTATAGCTTCATAGGGAGAACAACAATATCAACCAACCAGAATCCTCAAAGCTCCCAGGGACTAAACCAACAACCAAAGAATACACAGGGGATACCTATGGTTCCAGCTGGATATGTAGTAGAGGATTGCCTTATCTGGCATCACTGGGAGGAGAGCTTCTTGGGCATGAGGAAGATTGGTGATCCAGGAAAGGGGAATGCTAGGCTGCTGAGATAGGAGTGAGTGGGAGGGTGGAGGAGCACCCTCATAGAGGCAGCAGGGAGAAAGGAGGGGTTTGTGGAGGGGAAACTGAAATTATAGATAGCATTTGATACAAATACCTAAAATAAGCAATATAAAAAAGTTATAAATCTGGAAAATAATCACGAAATGTTTGCCAAATTTTTATTCATATACCAATTAATGAACAGTTTATATAATAAAGGACTGAAATAGCAGAAATGGTTTGCAACTTCAAATTGCAAATATGTACAAATGTGATTAGCTATAAATTCTTCATAAATTCAGTAGAACATAAAATAATATCTAATCCTAAATTTTACCTTGTCTAGAAAATTGACTGCCATAATACTAATAGTAAATCATGGTATATTTGATAGGGTTAAAACTAAACTATGATGCAAATGTACTGTACTTCATAGAAAGAAAGAAAATAAAGGTTATATTTTTAAAAATTATTGTAAAATAACTACTTCTGTCAGCCTACTAGCTACTAGTTCACTAAGTCATTGTTAGAATTTAAGTCATTTATTTGGCTTTCAGACCAACATTGTGGCTTTACTTTATACATTTTAAAAGCATAAATAAATTCTTTTAAATAGTACTATTTTATATAATTCTTATAAATAATGAAATATATTACTTTACATAAATTTATTTATAAAACATTACTAGATCCCCATTCCTGTATTAAGGAAGCTACCATAATCTTTAGATGATCTCAAAATATGAACATTGTCTTAGTTTTGTGTTGGTGCAATAAAACTCTAGTACTTAAAAATGACTCATGGAAGGTTTTTTTCAGCTTATGGATTCAGAGGGGCCTGAGTCCATAATGGCAGGGAGATAAGGTAGTGAAAATTAGGCATAGCAAGTACAAGCTTAGAGATTGGGCTTTTAAACAGGACAGGAAATAAAGAGTGTCAAATGAAAGTATGACAAAGCATTATATTCTCATTATCTACCTTGCTTTAAATAATTTTTTCCAGCAAGCCAGCACCTCTTAAATGTTCCCAAACAGTATTGCCAACTGAGGACCACTCTTTTACGTTCCCAAGCCTATGGGGGAAACTTCTCTTTTAATCTACCACATTGTGTTTCCTGGCCCCCAGAGGCTCAAACCAGTATCATAATACAAAATTTATTTAGTCAAAATTTTACAGACCCCTTGCTGTTGTTTGTTTCAATATTGTTGGAAAGTCCAAGGTCTCTTCTTAAATGTAAGAAAATATTTGAACTGTTACCCCCTTAAAATTATAAAAAGAACCAACATCCTTGCAAATAATGGTGACACTGAATAAAAGTTATCATTTAAAATGTGAAAAATGGGGCAAAAGGAGAAAATACTGAAGCAAAGCAAAACAATATGACAAGCCAACAAGGCAAACATCAAACCATGTAGCAATGTGTCTAGAACAAAGGGCTTGGCTTAGGATTACTCTACTCCCTGTATGCAGCTTTGCATAGAAAATGACTTAAAGGTCTGGCATTCCAAACATCTTGAGTTTCTACTACAAGCCACGGTTTTATTTGTCAGATTAAGAGGATGGCCTCTCAAAACTCATAAACTTTTAGGCTCTTCCTTCATACAGGAGATTCCCTGTCATATTCTGACTGTCCTGAGTGGATTTATGAAACTACCTAGGACTCATGGCCCTTTGCTCTTGCATCCTAATGTCCCTAAAGCCAACAGTACTATATGACAACGCAATGATGACATGGTAAATTTTCTCAAGCAGCTTGGAATGGACCCTGACCCACTTGAAACACATTTATAGAACTATTTCTTTTTCTTAAAATTTCCTTAGCAAAGAATTCCTCAGATTCTCTATCAAGTAATGGAAACTAGTATGGAAATTGGCACTGGATAATTGGTTGCTTCTGTAAATAAACGTGAATGGACTTTAACCAAAGAAAATAGTTTGATCTTGACTTTCATGGTGATTATTTCTTTGCATTCATTATAATTACACAAGTATGCATTCTTACATAATTTATTACTTAATTCTCTGAAGTATTTTGAGTAGTATATGAGAAAAATCTTGCCATGAACATTCTTTTTTTTTTTTAATTTTTTTTGTTGGATATATTCTCTATTACAATTCATTTCCCTTTTTTCTGGTTCCCCCCCAAAGTTCCCACATGCCCTTTTTCCTCCCCCTGCTCCCCCGTCCACCCCTGCCCTCTTCCCTGTTCTTGTATTCCCCTACACTGATGCTTTGATCATTTCCAGCACCAGTGTCCACTCCTTTCTTCTTCTCAGATATCATTTGGTACGTGAATTGTGTTTTTGGTGTTCCAAGATTCTAGGCTAATATCCACTTATCAGTGACTGCATACCAAGGGTATTCTTTTGAGACTGGGTTACCTCACTTAGTATGACATTCTCCAGCTCCATCCATTTCTCTAAGAATGTCATGAATTCACTGTTTATACGGCTGAATAGTACTCGATTGTGTATATATACCACATTTTTTTTTTGTATCCATTCCTCCGTTGAGGGACATCTGGGTTCTTTCCAGCTTCTGGCTACTATAAATAATGCTGCTATGAACATAGTGGAGCATGTATCCTTATTGCATGTTGGGGAATCTTCTGGGAATATGCCCAGGAGTGGTATGGCTGGATCCTCTGGAAGTATCATGTCCAGTTTTCTGAGGAACCACCAGACTGATTTCCAGAGTGGTTGTACCAGCTTGCATTGTCACCAGCAGTGGAGGAGTGTTCCTCTTTCTCCACATCCTCGCCAACACCTGTCTTCTGAGTTTTTGATCTTAGCCATTCTGACTGGTGTGAGATGACATCTCAGGTTTGTTTTGATTTGCATTTCTCTAATGACTAATGATGTTGAACATTTTTTAAGGTGTTTCTCAGCCATCCGAATTTCTTCAGGTGACAAGTCTTTGTTTAGCTCTGTACCCCACTTTTGGATAGGGTTATTTGGTTTTCTGGGGTCTAACTTCTTGAGTTCTTTGTATACATTGGATATTAGCCCTCTGTCGGATATGGGGTTGGAGAAGATCTTTTCCCAACTTGTCGATTTGTCCTTTTGACAGTGTCTTTTGCCTTACAGAAACTTTGTAATTTTATGAGGTCCCATTTGTCTATTCTTGCTCTTAGAGCATAAGCAATTGGTGTTCTGTTCAGGAACTTTCCCCCTGAGCCAATGTCCTCAAGGGTCTTCCCCAGTTTCTTTTCTATTAGTTTTGTGTGTCTGGTTTTATGTGGATGTCCTTGATCCACTTGGAGTTGAGCTTAGTGCAAGGAGATAAGAGTGGATCAATTCTCATTCTTCTGCATGTTGACCTCCAGTTGAGCCAGCACCTTTTGTTGAAGAGGCTATCTTTTTTCCACTGGATGTTTTCAGCTCCTTTGTCGAAGATCAATTGGCCATAGATGTGTGGGTTCACTTCTGGGTCTTCGATCCTATTCCATTGATCTGCCTCCCTGTCACTGTACCAATACCATGCAGTTTTTAACACTACTGCTCTGTAGTATTACTTGAGGTCCAGGATATTGATTCCCCCAGAAGTTCTTTTACTGTTGATGAGAGTTTTAGCTATCCTGGGTTTTGGGTTATTCCAGATGAATTTGAGAATTGCTCTTTCTAACTCTATAAGGAACTGAGTTGGGATTTTGATGGGGATTGCGTTGAATCTGTATATTGCTTTTGGCAAGATTGCCATTTTAACTATATTAATCCTGCCAACCCATGAGCATGGAAGGTTTTTCCATTTTCTGATGTCTTCTTCAATTTCCTTCTTCAGAGACCTGAAGTTTTGTCATATAAATCTTTCACTTCTTTGGTTAGAGTCACACCAAGATACTTTATATTGTTTGTGGCTATTGTGAAGGGTGTCATTTCCCTAATTTCATTCTCGGCCTGCTTATCCTTTGTGTATTGGAAGGCTACTGATTAGCTTGAGTTGATTCTATAACCAGCCACTTTGCTGAAGTTGTTTATCAGCTGTAGGAGTTCTCTGGTGGAGTATTTTGGGTCACTTAAGTATACTAACATATCATCTGAGAATAGTGATAGTTTGACTTCTTCCTTTCCAATATGTATCCCTTTGACTTCCTTATGTTGTCTAATTGCTCTAGCTAGTACCTCAAGTACTATATTGAAGAGATATGTTGAGAGGGGGCAGCCTTGTCTAGTCCCTGATTTTAGTGGGATTGCTTCAAGTTTCTATCTGTTTACCTTGATGCTGGCTATCGGTCTGCTGTAAATTGCTTTTACTATGTTTAGATTTGGGCCTTGGATTCCTGTTCTTTCCAAGACTTTTAGGATGAAAGGATGCTGAATTTTGTCAAATGCTTTTTCAGCATCCAATGAGATGACCATGTGGATTTTTTTCTTTGAGTTTCTTTATGTAGTGGATTACATTGTTGGATTTCCTTGTATTGAACCATCCCTGCATCCCTGGGATGAAGCCAACTTGATCATGGTGAATGATCGTTTTGATGTGTTCTTGGATTCGGTTGGCAAGAATTTTATTTAATATTTTTGCATTGATATTCATAAGAGAAATTGGCCTGTAGTTCTCTTTCTTAGTTGGATCTTTGTGTGGTTTTGGTATCAGGGTAATTGTGGCTTCATAGAATGAGTTGGGTAGTGTTCCTTCTGTTTCTATTTTGTGGAATTGGCGTTAGGACTTCTTTGAAGATCTGAAAGAATTCTGCACTAAAACCATATTGTCCTGTGCTATTTTTGGTTGGAAGACTTTCTATGACGCCTTCTATTTCTTTGGGGGTTATGGGTCTGTTTAGATGATCTTTTTGATCCTGGTTTAATTTTGGAATTTGGTATCTATCTGGGAAACTGTCCATTTCCTCCATATTCTCCAGTTGTGTTGAGTATAAGCTTTTTTTAGTAGGATCTGATGATTTTTTGAATTTCTCTGTTTCTGTTGTTCTATCTCCCTTTTCATATCTTATTATCTGTTTAGCTCTGTACACCATTTTTGGATAGGGTTATTTGGTTTTCTGGGGTCTAACCTCTTGAGTTCTTTGTATACATTGGAAATTAGCCCTCTGTCGGATGTGGGGTTGGTGGATTTTTTCCCAATTTGTTGGTTGCCGATTTATCCTTTTGACAGTGTATTTTGCCTTACAGAAACTGTGTAATTTTATGAGGTCCCATTTGTCTATTCTTGCTCTTAAAGCATAAGCAATTAGTGTTCTGTTCAAGAATTTTTCCCCTTAGCCAATGTCCTCAAGGGTCTTCCCCAGTTTCTTTTCTATTAGTTTTAGTGTGTCTGGTTTTATGTGGAGGTCCTTGATCCACTTGGAGTTGAGCTTAGTGCAAGGAGATAAGAGTGGATCAATTCTCATTCTTCTGCATGTTGACCTCCACTTGAGCCAGCACTATCTGTTGAAAAGTCTATCTTTTTTTCCACTGGATGTTTTCAGCTCCTTTGTTGAAGATCAATTGGCCATAAATGTGCGGGTTCAATTCTGGGTCTTCGATCTTCGATCCTATTCCATTGATCTGCCTCCCTGTCACTGAACCAATACCATGCAGTTTTTAATACTACTGCTATGTAATATTGCTTGAGGCATGATATTGGTCCCTTTTCATTTCTAATTTTGTTAATTTGAATACTGTCTCTGTGCCCTTTTGTAAGTCTGGCTAGGGGTTTATCTATCTTGTTGATTTTCTCAAAGAACCAGCTCCTGGTTTTGTTGATTCTTTGTATGGTTCTCTTTCTTTCAACTTGATTGATTTCAGCCCTGAGTTTGATGATTTCCTGTCTTCTATTCCTCCTGGGTGAAATAGCTTCTTTTTGTTCTAGTGCGTTCAGGTGCACCATTAAGTTGCTAGTATATGCTCTCTCCTGTTTCTTGTTGGAGACACTCAGGGCTATGAGTTTTCCTTTTGGCACTGCTTTCATTGTGTCCCATAGATTTGGGTATGTTGTGCCTTCATTTTCATTAAATTCTAAAAAATCTTTAATTTCTTTTTTTATTTCTTCCTTCACAAAGGTATCATTGAGTAGAATATTGTTCAGCCTCCACTTATATGAGGATTTTTTGTTGTTTTTGTTGCTATTGAAGAACACTCTTACTCCATGGTGATCCGATAGGAGGCATGGAATTAGTTCAATCTTTTTATATTTGTTGAGGTCTGTCTTGTGACCAATTATATGGTCAATTTTGGCCCTGCGAGCTTAGGCCGTGCACCGAGGCAGCCAGAACCACCCAGCTCCCCAGGACCCTGGACCAGTGATAGCGGCAGGCCTCCATATTGCAACCAGGACACAGCTGGAAAGGTGCAGGTAGAGACTCTGTCTGGGGCTAGAGCAGGGAGAGCTGCTAAGCTCTCGCCCCCAGGCGGGCCCAGGCGCCTAGGCTCTGTCGCACTACCCTGCAAGCTTAGGCCCTGCACTGAGGCAGCCAGAGCCACCCAGCTCCCCAGGACCCCAGACCAGCAATAGCAGCAGGCCTCCATATTGCAACCAGAACACAGCTGGAAAGGCACAGGTAGGCAGATTCCATCAGGGGCTACCACGTGGGGGGGAATCTGCTAGGCTCTCGCTACTAGGCAGGCCCAGCAGCGCCTGCCAAGGCTCTGCTGCACTCCCCCACACTTCCCGGAGACCTCAGGTTGTGCACAAAGTCAGCGGGTGGCAGCCAGCTCGTGATCCCATTGAGCAGCAATCACGCATAACCACCAGTAGAGAAACAACAGGTAAGCCCAGCCTCACAGGAGATTCAAACACCAGCCAGTGACATCAAGGTCAACTAACACCAGAAATAACCAGATGGCAAAAGGTAAACGAAGGAATGTCACTAACAGAAATCAAGGCAACATGACAGCATCTGAACCCAGATCACCAACAACAGGAAGCCCTGGATACCCCCAAACACCAGAAAAACAAGACTTGGATATAAAATCACTGGTCAGGATGCTGGTAACTGAACACATAGAAAAATTTCGTAAAGAAATAGAGGAGAAAATGGATCAAAAGTTAGAAGCCTTTAAAAGGCAAATACAAAAATCACTTCAAGAAATGCAGGAGAAGATAGATCAAAAAGAAGAAGACAATAAGGAAGAAAGACAAAAATCACTTAAAGAAATACAGAAGAACGTGGGCCAACAAGAAGAAGCTATGAAAGAGGAAACACAAAAATCTATTAAAGAAATACATGAAAACACAATCAAGCAAGCAAAAGATCTGAGCATATCCATCCAGGTACTAAAAACAGAAGTAGAAACAACTAAGAAATCGCAGAGGGAGACAACATTGGAGATAGAAAACCCTGGGAAGAAATCAGGGGCCATAGATGCAAATATCAACAATAGAATACAAGAGATAGAAGACAGAATATCAGAAGCCGAAGATACCATAGGAACCATTGATTCAACAGTCAAAGAAAATACTAAATGCAAAAAGGCTGTAACCCAAAACATCCAGGAAATCCAGGACACAATGAGAAGACCAAACCTAAGGATTATAGGTATAGACGAGAATGAAGATGTGCAAGTTAAAGGGCCAGCAAATATCTTCTACAAAATTATGGAAGAAAATTTCCCCAACCTAAAGAGAGAGATGCCCATGAATATACAATAAGCATATAGAACCCCAAACAGACTGGATCAGAACAGAAATACATCCCGTCACATAATAATCAAAACTCCAAATGTACTAAACAAAGAAAGAATATTAAAGGCAGCAAGAGAAAAAGGCCAAGTAACTTATGAAGGAAGACCTATCAGAATAACACCAGACATCTCACCAGAGACCATGAAAGCTAGAAGATCCTGGGCAGATATAATGCAAACTCTAAGAGAACACAAACTTCAGCCAAAACTACTTTACCCAGCAAAGCTCTCAATCGCCATAGATGGAGACATCAAGGTATACATGACAAAACCAAATTTGCACGATATCTTTCCACAAATCCAGCCCTACAAAGGATAATAGGAGGAAAACACCAAGACAAGGACAGAAACTACACCCGGGAAGAAGCAAGATAGAAAACTCCTCTCATCAAACCCAAAAGAAGGTAACCTCTAGAATATAAAAAAATAAATAAAATAAATAAAAATACATTCAAAAATGTCTGGAGGTAATAATTACTATTCATTAATATCTCTTAACATCAATGGACTCAATTCCCCAATAAAAAGACATAGATTAAAAGACTGGATACAGAAACAGGACCCTACATTTTGCTGCATACAGGAAACACATCTCAGTGTTAAAGACAAACACTGCCTTAGAGTAAAAGGCTGTAAGACAATTTTACAAGCAAATGGTCTCAGGAAACAAGCTGGAGTAGCCATTCTAATATCAGATAAAATTGACTTCCAACCTAAAATCATCAAAAGAGACTCAGAAGGTCACTTCTTGCTGGCCAAAGGGAAAATCCACCAAGAAGAGCTCTCAATACTGAACATCTATGCTCCAAATGCAAGGGCACCCTCATTCGTAAAAGAAACCTTACTAAAGCTTAAAGCACACATTACACAGAACACAATAATTGTGGGTGATTTCAACACTCCACTCTCCTAAATGGACCGGTCAGGAAAGCAGAAACTAAACAGGGACACAGTGAAACTAATTGAAACTCTGGACCAATTGGATTTAACAGATATATATATATATAGAACATTTCATCCTAAAGCTAAAGAATATACCTTTTTCTCAGCTCCACATGGTACCTTCTCCAAAATAGACCATATAATTGGTCACAAGACAGATGTCAACAAATACAAGAAGATCGAGCTAATCCCATGCCTCCTATCAGATAAACATGGAGTAAGAGTGGTCTTCAATAGCAACAAAAACAACAGAAAGCCCACATACAGATGGAAACTGAACAATACTCTACTCAATGACACCTTGGTCAAGGAAGAAATTAAAAAAAAAACAAATCAAAAACTTTTTAGAATTCAATGAAAATGAAGGTACAACCTATCCAAATCTATGGGACACAATGAAAGCAGTGCTAAGAGGAAAACTCATAACTCTAAGTGCATCCAAAAAGAAACTGGAGAGAGCATACACTAGCAGCTTAATGGCACACCTTAAAGCCCTGGAAGAAAAACAAGTTAATTCACCCAACAGGAGTAGAAGACAAGAAATCATCAAACTCAGGGCTGAAATCAATGAAATAGAAACAAAGAGAACCATACAAAGAATCAAGAAGACCAGGAGCTGGTTCTTTGAGAAAATCAACAAGATAGATAAACCCTTAGCCAGACTAACAAAAGGACACAGAGCCAGTATACAAATTAACAAAATTAGAAATGAAAAGGGAGACATAACAACAGAAACTGAGGAAATTCAAAAGATCATCAGATCCTACTACAAAGGTCTATACTCAAAACAACTGGAGAATCTGGAGGAAATGGACAATTTCCTAAACAGATATCAAATACCAAAATTAAATCAGCATCAAGTAGATCAGCTAAATAGTCCCCAAACCCCTAAAGAAATAGAAGGGGTTATAGAAAGCCTCCCAACCAAAAAAAGTACGGGACCAGATGGTTTTAGTGCAGAATTCTACCAGACCTTCAAAGAAGACTTAACACCAATACTTTTCAAACTATTCCACAAAAAAGAGACAGAAGGGACACTGCCCAACTCATTCTTCGAAGCCACCATTATGCTAATACCTAAACCACAAAAAGATCCAACAAAGAAAGAGAACTACAGGCCAATTTCTCTTATGAATATAGATGCAAAAATACTAAATAAAATTCTTGCTAACCGAATCCAAGAGCACATCAAAACGATCATCCACCATGGTCAAGTAGGCTTCATCCCAGGGATGCAGGGATGGTTCAATATACGGAAATCCGTCAATGAAATCCACTACATAAACAAACTTAAAGAAAAAAAAACCACATGAACATCTCATTAGATGCTGAAAAAGCATTCGACAAAATTCAGCATCCTTTCATGCTAAAAGTCATGGAAAGAGCAGGAATTCAAGGCCCATACCTAAACATAGTAAAAGCAATCTACAGCAAACCAGTAGCCAACATCAAAATAAATGGAGAGAAACTTGAAGCATTCCCACTAAAATCAGGGACTAGACAAGGCTGCCCTCTCTCTCCATATCTTTTCAATATAGTACTTGAAGTTCTAGCAAGAGCAATTAGACAACATAAGGAAGTCAAAGGGATACAAATTGGAAAGGAAGAAGTGAAACTATCATTATTTGCAGACCATATGATAGTTTACCTAAGCGACCCAAAAAACTCCACCAGAGAACTTCTACAGCTGATAAACAACTTCAGCAAAGTGGCAGGTTATAAAATTAACTCAAGCAAGTCAGTGGCCTTCTTGTACTCAAAGGACAAACAGGCTGAGAAAGAAATTAGGGAAATAACACCCTTCACAATAGCCACAAACAACATAAAGTATCTTGGCGTTACTCTAACCAAACTAGCTAAAGATCTGTACAACAGGAACTTCAAGTCCTTGAAGAAAGAAATCGAAGAAGACTTCAGAAGATGGAAAAATATTTCTTGCTCCTGGATTGGCAGGATCAATATAGTAAAAATGGCCATCTTGCCAAAAGCAATATACAGATGCAATGCGATCCCCATCAAAATCCCAACTCAATTCTTCATAGATCTAGAAAGAGCAATTCTCAAATTCATCTGGAGCAACAAAAAACCCAGGATAGCTAAAACTATTCTCAACAATAAAAGGACTTTGGGGGAATCAATATCCCTGACCTCAAGCAGTACTACAGAGCAATTGTGTTAAAAACTGCATGCTATTGGTATAGCAACAGGCAAGCAGATCAATGGAACAGGAATGAAGACCCAGAAATGAACCCACAGACTTATGGTCACTTGATCTTTGATAAAGGAGCCACAACCATCCAGGTGGAATAATGATAGCCTTTTCAACAAATGGTGCTGGTTCAACTGGAGGTCAAAATGCAGAAGAATGCGAATTGACCCACTCTTATCTCTTTGCACTAAGATCAACTCCAAGTGGATCAAGGACCTCCACATAAAACCAGACACAGTGAAACTATTAGAAAAGAAACTTGGGAAGACCCTGGAGGACTTGGGCACAGGGGAAAAGTTCCTGAACAGAACACCAATAGCTTATGTTCTAAGATCAAGAATCAACAAATGGGACCTCATAAAATTACAAAGTTTCTGCAAAGCAAAGGACATTGTCAGAAGGACAAAATGGCAACCAACAAAGTGGGAAAAGATCTTCACCAACTCCACATCCGACAGAGGGCTAATATCCAATATATACAAAGAACTCAAGAAGTTAGACCGCAAAGAAACAAATAACACTATCAAAAAATGGGGCACAGAGTTAAACAAAGAATTTTCACCAGAAGAAATTCGGATGGCTGAGAAACACCTTAAAAGATGTTCAACATCATTAGTCATCAGGGAAATGCAAATCAAAACAACCCTGAGATTCCACCTCACACCAGTCAGAATGGCTAAGATTAAAAACTCAAGAGACAACAAGTGCTGGCGAGGATGTGGAGAAAGAGGAACACTCCTCCACTGTTGGTGGGATTGCAAAATGGTAAAACCGCTCTGGAAATCAGTTTGGCGGTTCCTCAGAAAATTGGGCATGTCACTTCCAGAGGACCCTGTCATACCACTCCTGGGCATATACCCAGAGGATTCCCCTGCATGCAATAAAGACACATGCTCCACTATGTTTATAGCAGCTGTGTTTATAATAGCCAGAAACTGGAAGGAGCCCAAATATCCCTCAAAGGAGGAATGGATATAGAAAATGTGGTATATTTATACAATGGAATATTACTCAGCAATTAAAAATAATGAATTCATGCAATTTGTAGGTAAATGGTTAGACCTGGAAAATATCATCCTGAGTGAATTAACCCAATCACAATAGAATGCACATGAAATGCAATCACTGATAAGTGGATATGAATGAGCCCAGAAGCCCTAAATACTCAAGACACAAATAGCAAGTCAAATGATTCCCAAGAAAAAGAAAGGAGAGGACCCTGGGCCTGTAAAGATTGCATCCAGTTTAGTAAAGAAACCGAGGGGGGAGGGGGAATGATTGGGGAATAGTTGGGGGGGAGAGGAACTATAGGAAGTATGGTGGGTGGGAACTGGGAAAGGGGAAAGCCTTTGGAATGTAAACATAGAATATAGAAAATAAAAATTTAAAAAAAACGAATATAAGGAATATAACTAGGAAAAAAATATGGTCAATTTTGGAGAAGGTACCATGAGTAGCTGAAAAAAAGGTATAGTCTTTTGCTTTAGGATGAAATGTTCTATATATATTTTTTAAATCCAATTGGTCCAACGTTTCAATGAGTTTCCCCATGTCCCTGTTTAGTTTCTGTTTTCCTGGTCGGTCCATTGAGGATAGTGGAGTGTTGAGGTCCTCCACAATTATTGTTTTAGGTGCAATGTGTGCTTTGAGCTTTAGTAAAGTTTCTTTTACGAATGAGGATGCCCTTGCATTTGGAGCATATATGTTTAGAATTGTGAGTTTTTCTTGGTGGATTCTTCCTTTGACTAGCAAGAAGTGACCTTCCGTGTCTCTTTTGATGACTTTGGGTTGAAAGTTAATTTTATCTGATATTAGAATGGCTATTCCAGCTTGCTTCCTGCGACCATTTGCTTGCAAAATTGTCTTCCAGCCTTTTACTCTGAGTGTTTGTCTTTGACTGTGAGGTGTGTTTCCTGTAAGCAGCAAAATGTAGGGTCCTGTTTCCGTATCCAGTCTGTTAGTCTATGTCTTTTTATTGGGGAATTGAGTCCATTGATGTTAAGAGATATTATGGAATAGTGATTATTTCTTCCTGTCATTTTTGATGTTATTTTTGTTTTTGAGTAGTTATATTCTTTGAGTTTGATGGAAGAAGGTTACTATCTTGCTTTTTCTTGGGTGCAGTTTCCCTCCTTGTATTAGAGTTTTCCTCCTATTATCCTTTGTAGAGCTCAGTTAGTGGAAAGATATTGTGTAAATTTGGTCCTTTCATGGAATATTTTGATTTCTCCTTCTATGTTGATTGAGAGTTTTGTTGGGTATAGTAGTCTTGGCTGACATTTGTGTTCTCTTAGAGTCTGCATGAGATCTGCCCAGAATCTCCTAGTTTTCATGGTCTCTGGAGAGAAGTCTGGTGTGATTCTGATAGGTCTTCCTTTATATGTTACTTGGCCTTTTTCTCTTACTGCCTTTAATATTCTTTCTTTGTTTAGTACATTTGGGGTTTTGATTATTATGTGACAGGAGGTGTTTCTGTTCTGTTCCAGTCTGTTTGGAGTTTTGTTGGCTTCTTTTATATTCATTGGCATCTCTTTCTTTAGGTTGGGGAAGTTTTCTTCCATAATGTTGTTGAAGATATTTGCTGGCCCTTTAAGTTGTAGATCTTCACTCTCATCTATCCCTATAATCCTTAGGTTTGGTCTTCTCATTGTGTCCTGGATTTTCTGGATGTTTTGGGTTACAAGCCTTTTGCATTTTGCGTTTTCTTTGACTGTGGAATCAATGATTACTATGGTATCTTAAGCATCTGAGATTCTTACCTCTATCTCTTGTATTCTGTTGTTGATATTTGCATCTACTACCCCTGATTTCTTCCCAAGGTTTTCTATCTCCAAAGTTGCCTCCTTTTGTGATTTCTTAGTTGTTTCTACCTCTGTGTTCAGATCTTGGATGGTTTTGCTCAGTTCCTTCATTTGTTTGTTTGTGTTTTCTTGCAATTCTTTAAGAGATTTTTGTGTTTCCTCTTTCATGACTTCTGCCTGTTGGTTCAAGTTCTCCTGCATTTCTATAAGTCATTTTCTGATTTCCCCTTTATCGGTTTCTCTCTGTTGTTCCATATTCTCCTGGAGTTCTTTAAGTGATTTTTGTATTTGTATTGTAAGAGCTACCCTATTGAAGTTCCCCTGCATTTCTTTAAGAGATTTGTTTATGTCTTTTTTGTGTTCCTCTAGCAGCATCATGAGCAGTGCTTTTATATATAACTCTTGTTTTTCTGGTGTGTTGTGGTATCTAGGACTTGCTGTGGATGGCGAATTGGGTTCAGATGGTGCCATATTGCCTTGATTTCTGTTAGTAATGTTCCTACGTTTTTCTTTTGCCATCAGTTTATCTCTGGAGTTAGTTGGTCTTATTGTTACTGGTTGGAGTTTGAAGCTCCTGTGATCCTGGCCTTTGGCACTGCTGTAGTAGAGGGTGTCTGTGCTCCTGACCCCAGCTTCCAGTGGTCAGCAGTGAGCTGAGGCAAGATGACAGCCTTGCTGACCCCAGCTGCCAGCAGCCCACTGTGACTCGAGGCAAGATTGCAGTCTCACTGAAAGCCCAGCGAGCTGGTCTCCAGTGGTCAGCAACCAGCTGCTGTCCTGTAGGTGCTCCGATCTCCTGCCGAGTTCCTCTGGCTCTGAGGAGATGGTCTTTTTAGGGGCCTGGAAGAACTGTGGGAGAACCCCGATTCTCGCTCCAGGCCCACGCCTGGTGGTTTCCTGCCCGGGCAATGGCAGGCCCCAATTAAGCCTGGTTACCTGATTGAGGGTGTCTCGGGAGCAAGCTGGAGACCTTCGTTGTAAGGGGCTGGGAGAGCCGCTGGACACACAGCTCTCAGCAGTGCTGTGGAGGTGTTCTGGAGATCCACCCCTGATTCTTGCTCCTGGCCTGAGCCTGGCGGTTTCCTGCCCCAGCAATGGCAGGCCCCGATTAGGCCGCCATGAACATTCTTATGTGATGTTTTTGTCTATTTTACTTTGCAGTACTGACAATTTTTTATCATGTAGCCATAATGTGTATTCACTTCCCCTGTGTATCATCTCCACTGAGTCAGTGAAACTTTAAAATCTTATTATTTATAATGTAACTTTTTATTGAATATATTCTTCATTTACATTTCAAACCGTCAGCTCATCCAGTCCTCCCTCCAACTCCTCCATTAAGGACCCGTGCTCAGACCAATGGGTGGGTGCTAGCATTCACCTCTGTATCTATGAGGCTCTGGTAGGGCCCCTCAGTAGACAGCCAAATCATATTCCTTTCAGCAAGCATTTCTTGGCATCCACAATAGTGTTAGTGTTTGGTAACTGTTTATGATGAATGCACAGGTAGGACAGTCTCTGGATGGCCTTTCCTTTATTTTTATTTTTTTGCCTTTCCTTTAATCTGTGCCCCGCACATTGCCTCCATAATTGCTCCTGTGAGTATTTTGTTCCCTTTCTCAGAAAAACCAAAGCACCCACACTTTGTTCTTTATTCTTCCTGACCTTCATGTGGTCTGTGAATTATATCTTGGTTATTCTGAGCTTTTCAGTGAGTACATACTATATGAGTTCCCTTGTGATTGGGTTACCTCACTCAGGATGATATTTTCTAGTACCATCCATTTGCCTAAGAATTTCATGAATTCATTGTTTTTAATAGCTGAGTAAGTACATCATTGTGTAAATATACCACATTTTCTGTATCCATTCCTCTTTTGAAGGACATCTAGCTGCTTTCCAGCTTGGTTATTATAAATATGACTGCTATGAACATAGTAGATCATGTATCCTTATTACATGTTGGAGCATCTTCTGTGTATATGCCCAGGAGTGGTATAACTGGGTCCTCAGTACTATGTCCAATTTCCTTTGGAACTACCAAACTGATTTCCAGAGTGGTTGTACTAGTTTGCCATCCCACCAGCAATGGAGGAGTCCTCCTCTTTCTCCATATCCTCACAAGCATCTGCTGTACCCCTAAGTTTTTCATTTTAGCCATTCTGACTCATGTGAGGTAGAATCTCATACTTGCTTTGGTTTGCATTTCTCTGATAACTAAGGATGTTGTAAATTTCTTTAGGTGCTTCACAGCCATTTGAGTTTCCTCAGTGGAGAATACTCTGTTTAGCTCTATACCCCATTTTTAATAGGGTTATTTGAATGTTCTGGAGTCTAACTTCTTTTCTTCATATACATTGGATATTAGCCCTCTATCAGATGAAGGATTGGTATAGATATTTTCCCAATTTGTTTGTTACCATTTTGTCCTATTGACAATGTCCTTTGCCTTACAAAAGCTTTATAATTTTATGAGGTCCCATTTGTCTCTTCTTATTCTTAGAGCATAAGCCATTGGTGTTCTGTTCAGGAAATTTTTCCCTCTGGCCAAGTATTCGAAGCTCTTCCCCACTTTCTCCTCTGTTAGCTTCAGTGTATATGGTTTTATTTGTAGGTCCTTGATCCACTTGGACTTTAGCTTTGTACAAGGAGATAAGAATGGATCAATTTAAATTTTTCTACATGCTGACCTGCAGTTGATCCAGCACCATTTGTTAAAAATGCTGCCTTTTTTCCACTGGATGTTTCCAGCTCCTTTGTCAAATATCAAATGACCATAAGTGTGTGGGTCTTCAATTCTATTCCATTGATTTTCCAGCCTGTCTCTGTACCAATACCATATAGTTTTTATTAATATGGTTCTGTAGTAGAGCTTGATGTCAGGGATGGTAATTTCCACAGAAGTTCTTTTGTTGTTGAGAATAGTTTTCACTATCCAGGGTTTTTTGTTATTCCTAAAGAATTTGCATATTGCTCTTTCTAGATCCTTGAAGAATTGATTTGGAATTTTGATAGGGATTGAATTGAATGTGTAGATCGCTTCCAGCAAGACGGCCATTTTTACTATATTAATACTAAACATCCATGAGCATGAGAGGTCTTTGCATATTCTGAGATCTTCTTCAAATTCTTTCTTCAGAGACTTGAAGTTCTTGTCACACACATCTTTCACTTGCTTTGTTAGAGTCACACCAAGGTACATAATATTATTTATGACTATTGTGAAGTCTAACTTCTCAACTTAAATAATTACTTTCTCAACTTGTTTATCCTTTGAGTAGAGGAAAGCTACTGATTTGTTTGAGTTAATTTTATATCCAGCCACTTTGCTGAAGTTGTTTATCAGATTTAGGAGTTTAATGGTAGGATTTTGGGGGTCACTTAAGTATGCTATCATTATTAAAGTTTCTTTTACTAATGAGGGTGCCCTTACATTTGGCGCATAGATGTTCAGTATTGAGAATTCTTCTTGGTGGATTTTCCCTTTGACAAGCAAGAAGTGACCTTCTGAGTCTCTTTTGATGACATTAGGTTGAAAGTCAATTTTATCTGATATTAGAATGGCTACTCTGGCTTGTTTCCTGAGACCATTTGCTTGTAAAACTGTCTTCCAGCCTTTTACTCTAAGGAAATGCAAATCAAAACAACCCTGAGATTCCACCTCACACCAGTAAGAATGGCTAAGATTAAAAACTCAAGAGACAACAAGTGCTGGTGAGGATGTGGAGAAAGAGGAACACTCCTCCACTGTTGGTGGGATTGCAAAATGGTAAAACTGCTCTGGAAATCAGTGTGGCAGTTCCTCAGAAAATTGGGCATGCCACTTCCAGAGGACCCTGGCATACCACTCCTGGACATATACCCAGAGGATTCCCCTGCATACAATAAAGACACATGCTCCACTATGTTTATAGCAGCCTTGTTTATAATAGCCAGAAATTGGAAGGAGCCCAGATATCCCTCAAAAGAGGAATGGATACAGAAAATGTGGTATATTTATACAATGGAGTACTACTCAGCAATTAATAATGAACTCATGCAATTTGTAGGTAAATGGTTAGATCTGGAAAATATCATCCTAAGTGAGCTAACCCAATCACAAAATAATACACATGAAATGCAATCACTGATAAGTGGATATTAATGAGCCCAGAAGCCCTAAATATTCAAGGCACAAATAGCAAGTCAAATGACTCCCAAGAAGAAGAAGAAGAAGACCCTGGGTCTGTAAAGATTGGATCCAGTTTTGTAGACCCAGAACAGAGAAATCGTGGGGTGGGGGGAATGAGTGGGGAATAGCAGGGGGGAGAGGAATTATGGGACATATGGTGTGGGGGAATTGGGAAAGGGGAAAGCCTTTGGAATGTAAACATAGAATATAGAAAATAAAAATTAAATAAAAAAGAAAAAGAAAAAGAAAAAAAGTATGCTATCATATCATCTGCAAATAGTGATACTTTGACTTCTTCCTTTCCAGTTTGTACCCCTTTGATCTTCTTTTCTTGTCTAATTTCTCTGGCTAGGACTTCGTGTACTATATTAAACAGATAGGGAGAAAGCAGACAGCCTTGTCTAGTTCCTGATTTCAATTGGATTGCTTCTAGTTTCTCTCCATCTATTTTGATGCTGGGTACTGGTTTGCTGTCTATTTCTTTTACTATGTTTAGGTATTGGCCTTGAATTCCTGATCTTTCCAAGACTTTTAACATTAAGGGATGCTGATTTTTGACAAATTATCTTTCATCATCTAATGAAATGATCATATTTTTTTAATTTGAGTTTGTTTATGTTGTGGATTAAGTTTGATGGATTTCTGGGTATTGAGTCATACCTGCTTCCCTGGGAAGAAGCCTACTTGACTGTGGTTAATGATTATTTTGATATATTCATGGATTCATTTGGCAAGAATTTTATTGAGGATTTTTCCATCAATGTTCTTAAGGGAAATTGGTCTGAAGTTCTCTTTCCATGTTTGGTGTTTGTTTGGTTAAGTATAAGTGTAATTGTTGCTTCATAGAATAAATTGGGTAGTGTTCCTTGTGTTTTTATTTCTTGGAGTAGTTTGAAGTGTATTGGTATTAGGGCTTCTTTGAAGATTTGATAGAATTATCCACTAAACCCGTCTGGTCCTGGGCTTTTTATTGTTTGGAGAATGTTAAGGACTGCTTTTATTTCCTTGGGGCTTATAGGATTATTTATATCTTATCTGATCCTTTATTAACATTGGCACCTGTTGTATGTTTAGAAAATTGTCCATTTCTTGAAGATTTTCTAATTTTGTTGAGTATGTGCTTTTGTAGTAGGATCTGACGAGTTTTTGAATTTCTGCAGTTTCTGTCATTATGTCTCTCTTTTCATCTTTTATTAATTTGAGTACTGCCTCTCTGACCTCTGGTTAGTCTGTCTAAGGGTATAGCTATCTTGGTGATTTTCTCAAAGAACAACCTCCTAGTTTGTTTGTTTGTTTGTTTTTTATTCTTTGTATAGTTACTTCTTTTTCCATTTTGTTGATTTCAGCCCTGAGTTTGATTATTTCCTGCTGTCTCCTCCTCTTGGGTGTAATTGCTTCTTTTTGTTCTAGAGCTTTCAAGTGTACTGTCATGCTGCTAGTGTAAGCTCTTGCCATTTTCTTTTTGGAGGCACTTAGAGCTATGAGTTATTCTCTTAGCACTGCTTTCATTGTGTCCCATAAGTTTTGTTATGAAGTGTCTTCATTGTCATTAAATACTAAAAAGTCTTTAATTTCTTTATTTCTTCCTTGACCAAGTTATCATGGAGTAGATCATTGTTCAGCTTCTACATGTATTTGTGTTTTCCATTTTTTTTGAACTTTGGATAAACTGTAGACTGTGATGATCTGATAGTGTAAATGGCATTATTTCAACATTCCCATATGTGTTGAGTCTTGTTTAGTGACCACTTATATGGTCAATTTTGGAGAAGGTATGATGAGGTGCTGAGAAGAAGGTATATTCCTTTGCTTTAGGATGAAATGTTCTATAGATATCTGTAATATTCATTTCATTTATAACTTCTCTTAGTTTCACTGTGTCTCTGTTTAGTTTCTGTTTCCATGATTTGTCCATTGCTGAGAGTGGGATTTTGAAGTATCCCACTACTATTGTGTGGGGTAAAATGTGTGCTTTGAGCTTTAGTAAAGTTTCTTTTATGAATGTTGGTGCCATTGTATTTTGAGTATAGATGATCAGAAGTGAAAGTTCATCTTGATAGATTTTTCCTTTGATCAGTATTAAATGTCTTTCCTTATCCTTTTTGATATATTTTGGTGGAAAGTTGATTTTATCTGATATAAGAATGGCCACAGAAGCTTGTGTTTTGCAACCATTTACTAGAAATATTGCTTTCCAACCTTTGACTCTGCACTCATGACTATCTTGGTCACTGACAGGGGATTCTTGTATACAGCATAATGTTGGGTCCTGTTTACATATCCAATCTTTTAGTTTATATCTTTTTACTGAGGAATTAAGTCCAGTAATGTTAAGAGATATTAAGGAAAAGTAACTGTTACTTCTAGTTGTTTTTGTTGGTAAAGGTGGAATTATGTTTGTGGGTCTATCTTTTATTGGGTTTGTTAAAACATTATCTTCATGCTTTTTCTAGGGTGCAGTTTCCCTCCTAGTATTGGTATTTTCCACCCATTATCTTTGTAGAGCTGGGTTTGTGGAAAGATATTGTGTAAATTTGGTTTTCTCATGGAATATCTTGTTTTCTCCATCTATTGTAATTGTGAGTTTTGCTGGGTATAGTAGCCTGGTCTAGCATGTATGTTCTCTTAGGGTCTGTATGACATCTTCCCAGTATCTTCTAGCTTTGATAGTTTCTGTTGAGTAATCTAGTGTAATTATGATAGATCTGCCTTTATATGTTACTTGACCTTTTCCCCTTACTGCTTTTAATATTCTTTCTTTGTTTAGTTCATTTGGAATTTTTATTATTCTGTGACTGGAGGAATTTCTGTTCTGGTTCAGCCTATATGGAATTCTATAGGCTTCTTATATGTGCATAGGCATCTCTGGTTTTAGGTTAGGGAAATTTTCTTCTATAATTTTGTTGATATTTTCTGGCCCTTTAAGTTGGGAATCCTCATTCTCTTCTATGTCTATAACCCTTAGGTTTGGTCTTCTCATTGTGTCCTGGATTTTTTTATGTTTTGGGTCAGAAGCTTTTTACACTGAGTATTTTCTTTGACTGTTGTATCCATCTCTTCTAAGGTATCTTCTACACCTGTGATTGTCTCTTCTATGTCTGGTATTCTTTTGGAGATACTTACATCTGTAATTCCTGACCTCTTTCCTAGGTTTTCTATTTTCAGGTTTCCTCCATTTATATGTTTTTATTGTTTCTATTTCTGCTTTTTAGGTCTTGAATCACTTTATTCAATTCCTTTGCGTGATTACCTGTGTTTACTTGTATTTCTTAAATTTCTTTCCTGTATTTCCTCCTTAAAGGACTTTTCAACTTCATGAGATAGGATTTTAGGTCAGTTTCCAGATTTTCAGGTGTGTTGTTGTATTCAGGGTTTGCTGTGGTGGGAGGACTGGGTTCTGATGATGCCCACATATATTGGTTTCTGTTGCTTATGGTCTTGTATACTTTTGCCATCTAGATATCCCATAAAGTAACATTTTATGAGTAGGATGAATAGCTATCCAGTTAGGGTAACAATGACAGATGAAAGAAATTATTTTAACCCAACTGGTGTACCAACATCAGTTCAAAGAAATGATTATGCCAAAGTACAGCTTTATAAACCAATGAATTTGTTGAGATTACTTACTGTAATATGAGTGAAGAATTAATCACAAGTGCATAAACAACTCAGAGGCAGCTATATTACCAATATCCCATCCCAACATAAATGACACCTCAAAAGAACTGAAAGCATGTCGCTTTCTTTAGGAGTTTCAGGTAGCTCTACAGATTTGAAAGTCTTTTACAGATAGCTTTGTCCATTGGAAAGTCAGCTTCCTAAGCAGTTGTTTGTGATTCCATTAACTTAGAGAGATGATGGCTTGTTAATGTTGTTAGTTTCAGAAACCATATGAGTCATGTGAATTGTTTACTTCAAAGTTATCAGAACTTTCTTCATCCTGCTTACAGAAGATATATTTCAAGCCAGAGGAAACTGATATGTAACACAATCCTCCCAACTCTACCTCACATTTGTAATCTATGTTTCATTTCTAGTCTTTAGAGCTGTATTTAGTGAGAGATGCATTTTATTTAATTTCAACAAAATTAGAAGCTTGTAATATATGTATATGAATATTACAATTACTCAGTAAATATAATTGTTTAAAACCTATATGCAACTTCCACAAACTAATGGAAATTAATGATAGGTACTTTCGATGGAAAAATATTAAATAATATATACTTTTGAATGTACTTACTGATAGTTCAATTATATGAATTAGTTATTTCTGTTACAACCCTATCTTTTCTCTGCTGCTTTTCAAAATGAACAACCGTTTTGTAAAGGAATTTCAATATAGCAACATGGTTACATATTATTACTATACATCTTTAATCTAAAGCAAAGAAAGTAAGGCTGGTATGTAAAAGGAAACGCACAAGTTTAAAAACGATAGCTGATTGATGGGTACATAAATTGATGAATCAGAGAAAGATTTGAAAAAATTAGTCAGAGGTAGACTATACCCAACTGTCCAGGTGAAAAGCTATTTGAGGACAAAACAAGGAACGTGAAGGCATTTCAGTCAGTACAGTCAGGCAGTGTGGAATCAATATAGTGAAGATGAAGAAATCACAAGGACTCAAGACAAAAGATTTAAACCAGAATGGAAGCAGTTTTAAGAACAGTAAAGTAGTATTTGAAAGTAAATATCTATTATAATACAACTACAAATAAAATTGAAATAACAAAATGTTAATTTATTAGTGCTAAATCACAACAGCATTAGTTATGAATTCAAACTGGCTTATAAGAGTTATAAGGTGTCAATATGGCACCAATTACCACTAATCAACTTTTATCATCTCTACTGTACACACACACACACACACACACACACACACATGCTCTATGCTACCTGAAATAAACCAAAATTGATAATATTGTATGGTTAGGTTTTGTGCTTCAAGTAAATAAAATATTATATAATATTATAATGTTGAATTTCATAGCAAAACAAGAACTCTTTAGATATTTGTATTATATAAATGAAGATGGTTTAACTTCTTCATGCACATTTTGGTTAAAAATAATGGGCCATTCCACAATGACATTATTGTAAACTCGGCATCTTTACAGTGTCATTTTTTAAAAATTTAAATTGCTTGTATTTTAAATAAATGTCAGTCTTATAAAGTCTAATTGCCTATACCTATGTTGAGAAAAATAATGGAAATGTCTGTTTTAGGAAATGGAGCAAGGATTCATTTCTATAACCCATATCAGCTTACTCAGACTACCTATAAATAGCTCTGAAAAAATCTAATGCCTTTGGTTTCAACAACCATTGCCAATCACATGAAAATATCCACCATTACATACACATGTACATACACATAAAGAAAATAAAGAAAAAAGAATAGAGAGAGGGCTCACTAGTTAATAGAAATGATAGTGCTTCCAGAGCTCCTGGGTTTGCTTTGCAGCATTCACATCATTTCAGGGGACTCTAATGTGCTCTTATGTCCTCTGTAGGTTCTAGATAAGAACATTGTGCAGAGACGTAAATATAAGCACAACACTCATATGCATTCCCCTACACTGGGGACATTGAGCCTTCACAGGACCAAGGGCTTCTTCTACCATTGATGCCTGACAAAGCCATCCTCTGCTACATGTGCATCTGGAGCCATGGCTCTCTCTTTGGTTGGTGGTTTAGTCCTAGGAGCTCTGGTGTATGTATGCATGTGTGTGTGTGTGTGTGTGTGTGTGTGTGTGTGTGTGAAGGTCTAGTTTGTTGATATTACTGTATTACCTATGGGGTTGCAAACCCCTTCAGTTTCTTTTCAGACCTTTTTCTAACTCCTCCATTAAAGATCCTGTGCTCAGTCCAATGGTTGGCAGTGACCATCTGCTTCTGTATTTGTTAGGCCCTGGTAGAGCCTCTCAGTTGACAACTATATCAGGCTCCTGTCAGCATGCACTTCTTGGCAGCCACAATAGTGTCTGCATTTGGTGACTGTATATGGGATGGATCCCAGGTGGGCCATCCTCTGGATGACCTTTTCTTCAATCTTTGTTACATACTTTGTCTCCATATTTATTCCTGTGAATATTTTATTCCCCATTCTAGGAAGGTCTGAGGTACCTAGACTTTGGTTTTTCTTCTTTTAGAGCTTCTTGTGGTATGTGAATTTATATACATATTTCTATATTATTTTTAAATGTAATATACTCAATTATATAATTCATTTTTCTTATTATTAATGGTTTCCATATTATATCTGTTCATATATATAATATAAATGGCATATATATGCAGATATGCACATATTTGTACTATTTACCCAAGTGCATATACCTGGAACCTTAGATAAAACACTATACCATTTATTCCCAGATGCTGCTTTTGAAATCATTCAAGATTTGTCTTATTTCCTAAATATGACTAATGCTTCAGTTTTCTCATAATTTTGATGTCTGTAACTCTAAAACAATTTTTTATCATTACTCTCCTGAGATGCTATGACAGCCTTCTGTATTTCATATATCTCCTGATAATAAGAGCGATAACAATTGAGTTAAAAATTAGATTTAATATCTCCTTTTATCATTTTTCTTCAACATGTTATAATTTATATTAAATTTAGGATTTAACCTTTTAAAAGGCCCATAAAACAATTCATCACCATTTCATTAAGCAGCCATATTTTAGCACTGAAAGTATTTAACCTTTTATTCTATCCAAGCAAAACAATTTGTTTCTAATGCCCCTAGTTATTTCATCCCTTTGTCTTTTGATATTTGAAGCAATGTGCTCATACCCTCATTTATCTTATTTACTTGATACTGTTTTGTCATTTGCAAACTTAGACATTATTACTATGAGAAATATTCAAGGAAAATATTTCAAGTGTTCCCTACATTCTCTATTGGTGTATTATATATATATATATATATATATATATATATATATACATAATTACATATATAATTCATTTTATGTATACATATTTGCATATTTTTCACTTTTCATATTTTTATATTCAGAAATAATATAAAATAGGGAGAGAAATAACAGAATTATATATAGAGATAGATAGATAGATATACATATAAATATATATATAATACACACACATAAATATATATACATATATGGTCCAAATGCCTCTAGCTCTATTAAGAAAATTTAATAGAAATATTTGTTTTAGGAAATGAACAGATGTTTCAGTGGTTTTAGGAACATACTGCTCTCAAAATTAGATCAGGAATTTGTTTCTATCACCCAGAGATCAAGAAAATGCCACAAATACATACGCACATATATTTGACTTAATATAATATAAAATAAAGAGCAATGTCATATTACTCTAAAAAAAGTATTAATTAATGTAACATGGAGGAATGTCACATTTCATACTTAAGGAAAGAATTTTACCATATGGAAAGAACTACAGAAACAAATAGTGTAGTGGATAAAATGAGAAATAACAATGGAAAGGAGATCAACTTGGAATTATAGGTTAGAACAGAGTGGAGAAAAATGGAGATAATAAGTCAGTTTGATAAAAAAAGTACATTTTGTATTAGTGAAAAAGAATCAATTATTTGACTAAAATTGAAGGATATATCATATACATATCCATGAGATTGTAATTTTTGTCTATAATATACAAAGAACATTTTCAACTTTCTAACTAAGAGAAAATAGGAATACTTAATATATCAAAATGAATAGGAAAACATTAACATACAATTGATACTTTAACATTTATAGTTCTAGCTCATGAACTTTGTTTGTAATTTTGATGAAAATGTAAGCAATATAACCGGACATATGGGTGAGATGATTGACTAGATTTCATATCACAATCAGTGATTGCCTACAGCTTCAGGAATGGAGCAGAACAGGAATAGTTTATTGCTGTGTCAGGTACTTCCTCAGCCCAGAAAATTGGCACAAAACTATTTTATCCTCAGACACACAAGTTTATAGTTTCATTGGACTGGGCTTGCTGGTGCACTACAAGGATTGCATTTGCTATTTTAGTGGCATCATTCTCCAGACAAACTGGCTAAAAACTACTATCAGGAAATCTACAAAAGCAGCACTAGTAGAAATTTCATAAATCTCGATTCCCCAGAATAGGGGAATGCAAGTCAGGCAATTGGGGTGGGGGGGGGAGGGGGTGAGGATGGGATAGGTGGGTTTTAGAGGGGTACCACAGAAAAGGGATGCCATTTGAAATGTAGGAAAGATCGAATAAAAATAAAAATAAAATCCATAAAAGAGATTTTCAGCTCCTGCTGCCAGAGATTTTTTTGTGCAACAATTGAGAAGTGTATGCATGGGAGCCAAACTCAAGCTATGAATATAGCTTTGATCACTACAATTACAAAATATTCTAACACTAGAACAGCAGAAACCATACATAGATAAACTTAGCTTTTGTTGTCTAATGCATATAGATAAGACTCAAAAAAAAATTCATCCATGAGGGGGTCTGGAAAGCCAGAAGAAAACAGTACAGGCAATAATTAAAATGAAATACAGCAGCTCAGCTGCAGGTGCAGACCACCGCAGCCAGCTCTCACCTCAGGACACAGCTCAGAATTCTGGGGCTTAGACTGAGGGCTAGCATAGTCCAGCACAGACAACACTGCCAGAAGGGATCTGTCTACTGGGGACAGGCGTGCTGTGCTTTCAGCGGGGCTGCCATTACAATAAGACCAACTAACACCAGAGATAAAGAGATGGCAAAAGGTAAACGTAGGAACGTTATTAACAGAAATCAAGGCAATATGGCACCATCTGAACCCAATTCGCCAACCACAGCAAGTCCTGGATACCCCAGCACACCAGAAAAAGAAGAGTTAGATATAAAAGCACAGGTCATGATGCTCCTAGAGGAACACAAAAAAGACATAAACAAATCTCTTAAAGAAATGCAGGGAAACATCAATAGGGTAGAAGCTCTTATAATCCAAACACAAAAAGCACTTAAAGAACTCAAGGAGAATATGAGCCATCAGACAGAAACCAATAAAGAGGAAATGAGAAAATCAGTTAAAGAAATGCAGGAGAACTTGAAACAACAGGCAGAAGTCATGAAAGAGGGAGCAAAAAATATATTAAAGAATTACATGAAAACACAAACAAACAAATGAAGGAAATGAGCAAAACCATCCAAGATCTGAACACAGAGGTAGAAACAACTAAGAAATCACAAAAGGAGGCAACTTTGGAGATAGAAAACCTTGGGAAGAAATCAGGGGTCGTAGATGCAAACATCAACAACAGAATACAAAAGATAGAAATAAGAATCTCAGATGCTGAAGATACCATAGAAACCATTGAATCCACAGTCAAAGAAAACGCAATATCCAAAAGGCTTGTAACCCAAAACATCCAGGAAATCCAGGACACAATGAGGAGACCAAACCTAAGGATTATAGGGATAGATGAGAGTGAAGATCTACAACTTAAAGGGCCAGCAAATATCTTTAACAACATTATGGAAGAAAACTTCCCTAACTTAAAGAGAGAGATGCCCATGAATATACAAGAAGTCTACAGAACTCCAAACAGACAGGACCAGAACAGAAACACCTCCCATCACATAATAATCGAAACCCCAAATGTACTAAACAAAGAAAGAATATTGAAGGCAGTAAGAGAAAAAGGCCAAGTAATATATAAAGGAAGACCTATCAGAATCACACCAGACTTCTCTCCAGAAACCATGAAAGCTAGAAGATCCTGGGCAGATATCATGCAGATCCTAAGAGAACACAAATGTCAGCTGAGACTACTATACCCAGCAAAACTCTCAATCAACATAGATGGAGAAATCAAAATATTCCATGATAGGACCAAATTTACACAATATCTTTCCACTAACCCAGCTCTACAAAGGATAATAGGAGGAAAACTCCAATACAAGGAACAGAACTGCACCCAAGAAAAAGCAAGACAGTAACCTTCTTCCATCAAAATCAAAGGAAGATAACTACTCAAAAACAAAAATAACATCAAAAATGTCAGGAAGTAATAATCTCTATTCCTTAATATCTCTTAACATCAATGGACTCAATTCCCCAATAAAAAGACATAGACTAACAGACTGGATACGGAAACAAGACCCTACATTTTGCTGCTTACAGGAAACACACCTCAGAGTCAAAGACAAACACTACCTTAGAGTAAAAGGATGGAAGACAATTTTGCAAGCAAATGGTCACAAGAAGCAAGCTGGAATAGCCATTTTAATATCAGATAAAATTGACTTTCAACCCAAAGTCATCAAAAGAGACACAGAAGGTCACTTCTTGCTAGTCAAAGGAAGAATCCACCAAGAAGAACTCACAATTCTAAACATCTACGCTCCAAATGTAAGGGCACCCTCATTTGTAAAAGAAACTTTACCAAAGCTCAAAGCACACATTGTACCTAACACAATGATTGTGGGGGACCTCAATACTCCACTATCCACAGTGGACTGATCAGGAAAACAGAAACTAAACAGGGACACTGAGAAACTCATCGAAACTTTGGACCAATTGGATTTAACAGATATATATACATATATATATATATATATATATATATATATATATATATGTATGTATATATATCTGTTAGGGTGAAATGTTATATATATACATATATACATATATGTTAGTTGGTCTCATTGTAATGGCAGCCCCGCTGAAAGCACAGCACGCCTGTCCCCAGTAGACAGATCCCTTCTGGCAGTGTTGTCTGTGCTGGACTATGCTAGCCCTCAGTCTAAGCCCCAGAATTCTGAGCTGTGTCCTGAGGTGAGAGCTGGCTGCGGTGGTCTGCACCTGCAGCTGAGCTGCTGTATTTCATTTTAATTATTGCCTGTACTGTTTTCTTCTGGCTTTCCAGACCCCCTCATGGATGAATTTTTATGTATATATATAACATTTCACCCTAAAGCAAAAGACTATACCTTTTTCTCAGCCCCTCATGGTACCTTCTCTAAAATCGACCATATAATAGGACACAAGACAGATCTCAACAAATATAAAAAGATCGAACTAATCCCATGCCTCTTATCAGATCACCATGGAGTAAGAGTGTTCTTCAATAGCAACAAAAACAACAGAAAATCCTCATACACGTGGAGGCTGAACAATATTCTACTCAATGATATCTTAGTCCAGGAAGAAATAAAGAAAGAAATCAAAGATTTCTTAGAATTTAATGAAAATGAAGGCACAACATACCCAAATCTATGGGATACAATGAAAGCAGTGCTTAGAGGAAAACTCATAGCCCTGAGTGTCTCCAAAAAGAAACAGGAGAGAGCATATACTAGCAACTTAATGGCACACTTGAAAGCTCTAGAACAAAAAGAAGCAAATTCACCAAGGAAGAGTAGAAGACAGGAAATCATCAAACTCATGGCTGAAATCAATCAAGTTGAAACAAAGAGAACCATACAAAGAATCAACAAAACCAGGAGCTGGTGCTTTGAGAAAATCAACAAGATAGATAAACCCCTAGCCAGACTTACCAAAGGGGACAGGGACAGTATTCAAATTAACAAAATTAGAAATGAAAAGGGAGATATAACAACAGAAACTGAGGAAATTCAAAAATTATCAGATCCTACTACAAAAGCCTATACTCAACACAACTGGAGAATCTGGAGGAAATGGACAATTTCCTAGACAGTTACCAAATACCAAAATTAAACCAGGATCAAATAGATCATCTAAACAGACCCATAACCCCCAAAGAAATAGAAGGCGTGATAGACAGTCTTCCAACCAAAAAGAGCACAGGACAAGATGGTTGGTTTTAGTGCAGAATTCTATCAGACCTTCAAAGAAGTCCTGATACCGATAATCTTCAAACTATTCCACAAAATAGAAACAGAAGGAACACTACCCAACTCATTCTATGAAGCCACGATTACCCTGATACCAAAACCACACAAAGATCCAACTAAGAAAAAGAACTACAGGCCAATTTCTCTTATGAATATCGATGCAAAAATACTAAACAAAATACTTGCCAACCGAATCCAAGAACACATCAAAACGATCATTCACCATGATCAAGTTGGCTTCATCCCAGGGATGCAGGGATGGTTCAATACAAGGAAATCCAACAATGTAATCCACTACATAAACAAAGTTAAAGAAAAAAACCACATGGTCATCTAATTGGATGCTGAAAAAGCATTTGACAAAATTCAGCATCCTTTCATGCTAAAGGGCTTAGAAAGAGCAGGAATTCAAGGCCCATATCTAAACATAGTAAAAGCAATATACAGCAGACCAGTAGCCAACATCAAGGTAAACGGAGTAAAATTTGAAGTAATCCCACTAAAATCAGGGACTAGACAAGGCTGCCCCCTCTCACGATATCTCTTCAATATAGTACTTGAGGTACTAGCTAGAGCAATTTGACAACAGAGGGAAGTCAAAGGGATACAAATCGGAAAGGAAGAAGTCAAACTATCACTATTTGCAGATGATATGATAGTATACTTAAGTGACCCAAAAAACTCCACCAGAGAACTCCTGCAACTGATAAACAACTTCAGCAAAGTGGCTGGCTATAAAATCAACTCACACAAATCAGTAGCCTTCCTATACTCAAAGGATAATCAGGCCAAGAAAGAAATTAGGGAAATGACACCCATCACAATAGCCACAAATGTTATAAAGTATCTTGGAGTGACGCTAACCAAACATGTGAAAGATTTATATGACAAAATCTTCAGGTCTTTGAAGAGGGAAATTGAAGATGATATCAGAAAATGGGGAGATCTTCCATGCTCATGGGTTGGCAGGACTATTATAGTCAAAATGGCAATCTTGCCAAAAGCAATATACAGATTCATTGCAATCCCCATCAGAATCCCAACTCAGTTCTTCATAGAGTTAGAAAGAGCAATTCTCAAATTCATCTGGAATAACAAAAAACCCAGGATAGCTAAAACTTTCATCAACAGCAAAAGAACTTCTGGGGGAATCAATATCCTTCACCAACCCCACAAGCAATATTACAGAGCAATAGTATTAAAAACTGCATGGTATTGGTTTATTGACAGGGAGGCAGATCAATGGAATAGGATCAAAGACCCAGAATTGAACCCACACTTCTATGGGCAATTGATCTTTGACAAAGGAGCTGAAAACATCCAGTGGAAAAAAAGATAGCCTTTTCAACAGATGGTGCTGGCTCAACTGGACGTCAACATGCAGAAGAATGAGAATTGATCCACTCTTATCTCCTTGCACTAAGCTCAACTCCAAGTGGATCAAGGACCTCCACATAAAACCAGACACACTGAAACTAATAGAAAAGTAACTTAGGAAGACCCTGGAGGACATTGGCTCAGGGGGAAAATCCTGAACAGAACACCAATTGCTTATGCTCTAAGAGCAAGAATAGACAAATGGGACCTCACAAAATTACAAAGTGTCTGTAAGGCAAAAGACACTGTCAAAAGGATAAATCAGCAACCAACAAATTGGGAAAAAATCTTCACCAACCCCACATCCAACAGAGGGCTAATTTCCAATGTATACAAAGAACTCAAGAGGTTAGACCCCAGAACACCAAATAATCCTATCCAAAAATGGGGTACAGAGCTAAACAGAGACTTTTCACCTGAAGAAATTCGGATGGCTGAGAAACACCTTAAAAAATGTTCAACATCATTAGTCATTAGGGAAATGCAAATTAAAACAACCCTGGGATTTCACCTCACACCAGTCAGAATAGCTAAGTTTAACAACTCAGGAGACATCAGGTGTTGGGGAGGATGTGGAGAAAGAGTAACACTCCTCCACTGCTGGTGGGAATGCAAGCTGGTACAACCACTCTGGAAATCAGTATGGAGGTTCCTCAGAAAACTGGATGTGATACTTCCGGAGGACCCAGCCATACCACTCCTGGGAATATACCCAGAAGATTCCCCAGCATGCAATAAGGATACATGCTCCACTATGTTCATAGCAACCTTATATATAATAGCCAGAAGCTGGAAAGAACCCAGATGTCCCTCAACAGAGGAATGGATAAAAAAAATGTGATATATATACACAATGGAGTACTATTCAGCCATTAGAAACAATAAATTCATGAAATTATTAGAGAAATGTATGGAGCTGGAGAAAGTCATACTAAGTGAGGTGACCCAGTCTCAAAAGAATACCCATGGTATGCAGTCACTGATAAGTGGATATTAGCCTAGAATCTTGGAACACCAAAGACATAAATCACATATCAAGTGATGACTCACAAGAAGAAAGGAGTGGACACTGGTGCTAGAATGGACCAAAACATCATTGTGGGGGAGTACAAGAACAGTAAGGTGGGAGGGGGTGGATGAGGGAACAGGGGGAGGGAAAAGGGCATGTGGGACCTTTGGGGGTGGGGAACCAGAAAAAGGGAAATGAATTGTAAATATAGAATATATCCAATAAAAAAAAAGGACAATTCGGCAATCAAAAAAAAAATGAAATATAGCCCAGGAGACCTGGGAGACAATACAGCATATTAATATTCAAGAAAATTATCTTGTTATCTTATATATCTACCCAGTTCCCCTTATTCCAAAACAGTTATTCTTATCTGCAAGTAACTTGTCTATATGTGTGCATCCTCCCTTAGTGACAGTAATTTCCTTTCTCTAGTTTATGGTATGGTACTGCAGTGTAGTAAGTCAAAACTGTCCCTTAAAATTTCTCTCTCTCTCTCTCTCTCTCTCTCTCTCTCTCTCTCTCTCTCTCTCTCTTTCTATATCTCTTCCTCTCTCTCACACTCACTCACACACACACACACACACACACACACAGACACACACATACACACACACACACACACACACATTTTTTCTTTTATTTTTTTTATCTTTGTTCTATTTTCTCACATCCATTCAATTTTCTGTTACATCTCCCAGCATCCAGAGAATGAAAATGAAGTAGTAATTAATATTTGTGTATCTATCTTTACTTTTTCTTTTTGTATGCCAGTTCCTGAATATCTACTGTATTTATTTATTTTTTATTTAATAATCAAATGCCCATCACTGGTCCCGTTATGCAGATGTCTTTTGCTTTCTTTATACTCATACAAACATATTAATACACACTGCATAATTGTGGTCCTTATGCTCACTAAAATAACCAATAGTTGTCATGTTTTAACAATTACATGTTTTGGAGTCACCCACTATTCTTTGGTCAGAGTGCATTAACAACTACATATTGACTGCTACTGCAGACAATATTTAACCATCAGTGGCAGACTGGTGATAAGGTTTGGTATTTGAAACACCTGTCCAATAGAAGAAAACATTACCACAGCTATTCTACAGTCTAGTTTTGCCTGACCTTTGCAAAAACATACATTGAAAGAAGAGAAACTCACAAATTTAAAAAATAAAATAGTTCCAACAAATAGGCAAACCAACAAACAAAAAAGCAACAAAATATCCTTAACCATAATCTAACCCCAAATGTGAAGCTCCCAGCACAAAATATTAGTAACATGAAACACAGAGACTACTTGTCTCCTTCAAAACATACCAGTCTTATACTTTTCTATGATTAGAATCAACTACATAAATTCCATATGTAAATTTCAACATCATGATTATAAAAACATGGTAAAAACAACTCAAAGAAGACTTCGATATTTCCCAACAGAAAATAGGCAGCTAAATAAAATGAGGAAGTCAAATACAACATGAAAAAATTTAATACAAAGATAGAAATAGTGAAAATATACTAACAAAAATGATGGTAGAAATGCAAAATGAAAGAGGCCAAACAAAAAGACCAGCAGAAATCCTCACTAACACAATGGATAATGTAAAAGAGAATATCAAAGTTTAAAGACGATAGTAGAAATTTGGATCACTCTATTAAGTTTAATAATAGAGTTATTAAATCTGTGAACTGAACATGGAAGCACTCTGGGATTCCATGGAAAGACAAAGCTTATACAGTATGAGGCAAGAAGAAGAAAAGGAAAAGAAGATGAAAAAAGGAGAAGATGATGAAAAAAGGGGAAGAAGTAGAGGAGGAGGAGGAAGAGGATTAGAAAGAAGGAAAGACAGCAAGTGTGAGAGAGGAGGAGAAGGTGGAGTAGTAGGAGAAGAATGAGAAGGAGACTAAGAAGGAGGAGAGGAGAAAGAAGGGAATTATGTCATGCAAATGATATAAAATATTTTTTATAAAATCTTATAAAAAAAGTCTTTCAAATCTGGTTAAGTAAAAGCCCATCCAGATGTAAGATGTCCATAGAACACCAGAAAAGAGATTCAACAAAAATATCTACCCATGTCATATGTCACATAATATTTAGAATACTAAATGTATAGAACAAAAGAAAAGATTTGAAACACATACAGAGCCAGAACTAGCAGGAAACTAACTTTTCAATCCAAACAATGAGATAAATAAAAAGCGTTGGACTTAAGTCTTTCAAAGATTTGAAAGAATACAATTGTTTTGCTTTGTTTTGTTTTTTGTTTTTCAAGACAGGGCTTCTCTATGTAGCCCTGGCTGTCCTGGAACTCACTCTGTAGACCAGGTTGGTCTTGAACTCAGAAATTCGCCTGCCTCTGCCTCCCAAGTGCTGGGATTACAGGCATGTGCCAACACCGCCCAGCCAAGAATACAATTGTTAAGCCATTATACTATACTCAGTAACTAAAACTATCATAAATGACACTTTACACACAAATAAACAAATCTTTCTATTATAAAGGAATGTTGAAATAATTGATGGCGACCAACTATCCCTATAGAGTAGGCTATAAGGAACACTACATATGAAGAAACAAATATTTAAAAATACTAGAATAAAGAATTAAATGATACTAAGAAGCCAATTAAACAATGGAGGGTAAAACACTGAATATTCAGATAGGGATTACAAGAGAGCAATACTTGTCTTTCATTCATTACTCTGAATATGAATGGTCTCATTTTCAATATCAATAGACACAAACCTCCAGATTGGAATAGAAAAGAGAATTCTCTTTTGCTTCCTCAATTAAACATGCCTTTCCTCCAAGGATATATTATATTTTGAGGTGAAAGGATGGAAAATAGTATTCCAAGCAAATGGAGCCAGGAAACAAGTGGGAGTTACTATTCTAGTAGTTGACAAAATAGATATTAAATCAATTCTTGTCAGAAGAGATAAGGAGGGTTACTTCATACAAATCAAAGAAACAATCTATGAAGAGGTAATTGCATTCCTAAATATGTATACATCACACACAACATTATGTAAACTTCATAAAAAGAAAAATACTAGCTCTATAATAGTAGATTAATGCTTACTCTAAATCAATAATACTGAGAGATTTCAATAGCACACAATTATCATTAGGTAGATCAATTAAAAAACAGATGAATAAAGAAACAATGCCTTCTAGGTCTGTACTTTTCTACCTTGAAACACATTTCCATATTTTTCTTGTTTCGATTCTGCATTAGTTATTTGTACACTAAACTTGCAAAATAAATAATTGCACTCTCTTTTACCTGTCTTCAACATCTGGCCTTCTCTAAGAGAACACTTATCAGTCTATTATACCAATGTTTCTGGCTCCTTTTAATTATTAATTCTAGTTCAATATCTTTTTTGTTGTTGTTGTTTTTAGTAGTTACCAAGTGACTACATGCTGAGTCTTATCAGCATTATGAAAGAAAAACTTTAGCCTATTTGTTGGCAGGGCCCAGAATGTTTACAATACAAGAAACTCTGTGCAAATGTTTCTTTTTATTGGAAGAAACTGGAAGGGAATTTTATTTATGAGCTTTGTACTTATTCATGAGAGAGATGTGACAACCATTATTTACAATGCCTTTTTCCCCTCACTGGTTCTCTGATTAGAATGATTAGGTTTTTATATGGTATATTCATTAATATGTCATATATGTTTGTCATTATTTTAATACACTAATTACCCAAGAATGAAATTACCCATCACTTATAATATTAGCCTTAGGTGTTTGATTATATCCACACTGAGCTTTATACTGGATGTTTTCTTTATTCCCAAACAGGTTAAACAGAAGCTTCATTGTACCCCCTAATACTAGAACAACTTTAGGGTAAAACATGAAAAATAAAGAGTCTATACTCAGGAGGTTCACAGCTCTCTCAGTCACTCAATCATTGTATAAGCTGGATTTTATCTATTTATTCATTTGGTTTTTTTTGTTTATTTATTTTTGTCATCCATTTTTACTATAAGGCACACCTGCTCAAATGTGTTCCTTCTAATGTATTTTATAGTTGTTCTTTTTATAAAGAATAAAACAATAGTATGATTAATGAACCAGTGTCACAAGCATTGACCATAGGAACTAAACAACAATGAATTTCAATGTAAGATATAAAGACAATTTGAAGCTAGTAAACCTGTTAGGGTGAAGATGTCAGCAGAAAATAGTTTCTTTGCATTGTTAAAGCTTCAATGATTATTTGCAAACAATAAAAATAAGTTAATAGTAAGTATAATTAAATTTAAAATGAATAAGAACAACAATTTATATGAGCAATGGGCAATTATCAGAATAGAGGACTCTGCTCTTGTTGATGCCATAGGTATACAAACTATTATTTGCAATATGTAAAAATCATAGTTAATATGCAATTAAATTAAGTTATTTTCCTATCTGCTTGCACTCAATCTCTCCTATTGTCTTTGACCTCATATAATTTACAAATGCATAAAGATGTTAATATGTAAGTATATATTGTGTACAAAAATATAAATTTATTATTTCTGCTAACATTTTATTGTTGAACCATTTCGCATTTATACCATTTGCATATCATTATCTTCTTGTTTACATGTTGTACTTTGAGATTTTCTTTGAAACAATTGCCACATTTGGCTTGTTTCTTAATTATTAATGAATACGTCTTATGTAAACAAGTTAATCCTTTTTTATTTTGAAAATAGTCCATTATGAAATTGTTAATTGTTAGTCAAAATTTAGTTATACTGTTTTACCTATAAGCTATGTATCCTAAATAGGAATGAAACTATACATTTCTTAATTGTTTGCTTAATTATTGTTTTTGTCTCACTATGAATTTAATTTCTTTTGATTTGTTTTTTTGTAGCTGAAGTGTTAATAACCTTTTTTCTTTGCGACCAAGAGTGACTGTGAATGGGTTTAAAGCAACATTTGATGAAGTTAGCTAAAGCATTCAAAATTAAACATGTGGCACAATGTTCCATGAGATGCAAACCTGTTCTGTGCCACAGACTGGAGTGAACTACTTGGAGAAGGAGATCTCACATATGCCTATGCAATGGATCATATTCCTGTTTATTACTGCTTAGTTTTTTTCTTTCCTTCTTTTACATCTTTTATGTATTATCTACTTTTACTAAGTTTTGTTATGAAGTAATTTATACTCATAAATAAAAATACCAATGTTGAGTTTATGTGGACAATATATATTTGCTTCATCAATGTCTTTTTACAACTGTACATTATGAGAAAGCTCAATATATCCTGCAATTCACCTTATTTAACTACATAACTACTCATTTCCCCACATTTCCCTTTCTTACTATATGTTAGTCATCTTTTTTTCTCATCTACCTTTTATATTCACTTGATATCATATGAAGCAGACATATAGATAGATGTTTGATAGAAAGTCCCATACACAATTGCCAAAACACCTGATAATGTATTATAATCTCCATCAACTTCTGGAAGAAATGGGAGATTATGGGATAAATAGAGTCAAGGAGTACTTCATTCAATTATCTATGAAACCTAGTACTTTGTCTGAGAAATATATACAAATAAAAGTTAGAAAAATCATATAATGTAGGCTAAGAAGCAGCCTGTTGACAAATTATTATCATTAATGCATATTTGTAGTTCAAATTAGTTAAAATCTTTGCTCACTTGAGAAAAAATCAGCTTTTGCATATATACCAATAAATTGACTTAAATTTAATTTTGCTTTTGACCTATAGATAAAATTATAGAAATTGCATTAGAGGCAATAATCTTTTATAACTTTGTAGTCTTAAAATTCAAAACAAGATATTGCATCTGATAATGTGATCATGCAATATTTTCTAATGATTAAACTGTATTAATGCTTCCTTTTCCCTATCTGCAGCATGTAATTAAAAAAAAAAAAACAAGACACGCTAAATCTGGCTAATCATCAATCACTAGCATAGTTGGTTTTGCCCACCTCCATGGCCATCTCCAAGCAGCAGTCTTGTCATGATTTGTTAAGCCAGCTGCTGCCAAGCTGCTCAGATCTTCCCAGGACATCCAACCCCTGTGGTAAGTGTGCAGAAGCCTGTTACCACTCACTCAGATCCCCTTATCCCTATAAAATAAAATACTGGAGATTTGTAATGTACCAGCCAGATTTATAATGATAAATCTCCAGTCCCCAAATTCCCATGCATAGAATATAAAACTCAATTGATATAAATAGAGACTGCACACCCAGATTGGGCACATGTACCCTACAATGCACTATTACCCATCGGCAAAACCCCTAGCTATATGTGGCTCCTTCAGACCACATGGCCCTAGCTTATCTTCATCCCCTATTTTCTTCCATCCTCTCTCTCTTCTCTCTCTCTCTCTCTCTCTCTCTCTCTCTCTCTCTCTCTCCTTCCTCTCTAAACTTTCAGCTACATCTTTTCCTTCCACTACCAAATCACAGACTCTAGCCTTCTCTGACCAACTAAGATTTCACCTAACCTCACCTGAATACATGCACCCGTCTTGAGGGAGTAGAAAAGGCAAACAACATTCTACAACATCTATCTATCTTCCTGATAGCTGAGTCCTCATAGCTAAACTACACAGAACAGCCTATGTGGCTTACCCAAGTGGACCTCCATTTACTCACCACATCTTCTATACCTTCATCAGACTCCTGAACCACATAGGAGATAGTCCATAGTCCTGCCACCTCTCCCCTTACCTTTATCAGACCTAAGATTCCTGAGTCATAGAGGTAAGCTTCTTTTCTCCTAACCATCTGTCTGTCTCTGAGCTTTTTAGGCCAAACCAAGCTAACCCAGCTATATATTCAGCCTGCTATCCCAGGAGGACTTCCATTCTCATACTACCTCTACTCCACCTTCATCAGACTCCTGTGCCATACAGGTAAGCTTCCCTTCCTCCACTCATCTTCCTTCTTTTCTGAGCTCTCTCTGGGCCAAGCCAAGCTTTCCCAAGCAGCCTGTTATCCATTCACCTGCAAATGGTCTGCCAACATTCATCAGATCTAAGGCTTCTGAAATATAAAAAAAAATGCAGATCCATAATCACAAAGAACTGAAAGTCTGGATCAAGGCAGCACACAGATACCCATCAGAGGCCTGCCACACCAGGACTATTGAGGTTCACTCTCTGTGAATAACTGCTACAACAACATTTAGGTACCAAAATCATCCAGATAGTCAAAGGCCATCGCAATAACACAACTGACAGACGGGCAATATGACTTCTTCAAATTACAGTTAGCCCACTAAAACAAGCTGTGGATATCTTAACACAACTAAAGCTCAAGAAAATGACCTAAAAACCAATTTGTAAAGATGATAGGCCCTTTAAAGAGGAAATGAATACATCCCTTAAAGAAATACACAAAATGCAATCAAATAGAGTTCTTTAAAAAGGAAGTAAATGATTCCCTTAAAGATTTTCACAGCATAAGCTATTGGTGTTCTGTTCAGGAACTTTCCCCCTGTGCCCATGTCCTCCAGGGTCTTCCCAAGTTTGTTTTCTAATAGTTTCAGTGTGTCTGGTTTTATCTGGAGGTCCTTAATCCACTTGGAGTTGATCTTAGTACAAGGAGATAAGAGTGGGTCAATTCGCATTCTTCTGCATGTTGACCTCCAGTTGAACAAGCACCATTTGTTGAAAAGGCTATCTTTTTTCCACTGGATGGTTGTGACTCCTTTATCAAAGATCAAGTGACCATAAGTCTGTGGGTTCATTTCTGGGTCTTCAATCCTATTCCATTGATCTACCTGCCTGTTGCTGTACCAATACCATGCAGTTTTTAACACAATTGCTCTGTAGTACTGTTTGAGGTCAGGGATATTGATTCCCCCAGAAGTCCTTTTATTGTTGAGAATAATTTTAGCTATCCTGGGTTTTTTGATGCTCCAGATGAATTTGAGAATTGCTCTTTCTAGATCTATGAAGAATTGATTTGGGATTTTGATGGGGATTGCATTGAATCTGTATATTGCTTTTGGCAAGATGGCCATTTTTACTATATTGATCCTGCCAATCCAGGAGCAGGAAATATTTTTCCATCTTCTGAGGTCTTCTTCGATTTCTTTCTTCAAGGACTTGAAGTTCCTGTCATACAGATCTTTTGCTTATTTGGTTAGAGTTACGCCAAGGTACTTTATGTTGTTTGTGGCTATTGTGAAGGGTGTTATTTCCCTAACTTCTTTCTCAGCCTGCTTGTCCTTTGAGTACAAGAAGGCTACTGATTTGCTTGAGTTAATTTTATAGCTTATGCTCTAAGATCAAGAATTGACAAATGGGACCTCATAAAATTACAAAGTTTCTGTAAGGCAAAGGACACTGTCAGAAGGACAAAACGGTAACCAACAAAGTGGGAAATGATCTTCACCAACCCCACATCCGACAGAGAGCTAATATCCAAAATATACAAAGAACTCAAGAAGTTAGACCCCAAAGAACCAAATAACCCTATCAAAAAATGGGGTACAGAGCTAAACAAAGAATTTTCACCAGAAGAAATTCGGGTTGTCCGAGAAACACCTTAAGAGATGTTCAACATCACTAGTCATCAGGGAAATGCAAATCAAAACAACCCTGAGTTTCCACCTCACACCAGTCAGAATGGCTAAGATTAAAAACTCAAGAGACAACAGGTGCTGGCGAGGATGTGGAGAAAGAGGAACACTCCTCCACTGTTGGTGGGATTGTAAAATGGTAAAACCGCTCTGGAGATCAGTGTGGCGGTTCCTCAGGAAACTGGGCATGTCACTTCCAGAGGACCCTGGCATACCACTCCTGGGCATATACCCAGAGGATTCCCCTGCATACAATAAAGACACATGCTCAACTATGTTTATAGCAGCCTTCTTTATAATAGCCAGAAATTGGAAGGAGCCCAGATATCCCTCAAAAGAGGAATGGATACAGAAAATGTGGTATATTTATACAATGGAGTACTACTCAGCAATTAAAAATAATGAACTCATGCAATTTGTAGGTAAATGGTTAGTTCTGGAAAATATCATCCTAAGTGAGCTAACCCAATCACAAAAGAATACACATGAAATGCAGTCATTCATAAGTGGATATTAATGAGCCCAGAAGCCCTAAATACTCAAAATACAATTAGCAAGTCAAATGACTTCCAAGAAGAAGAAGGGAGAGGACCCTGGGCCTGTAAATATTGGATCCAGTATTATAGACCCAGAACAGAGAAATTGTGTGTGGGGGGGTAATAACAGGGGTGGAGAGAGGAATTATGGGACATATGGTGGGGGGGTAATTGGGAAAGGGGAAAACCTTTGGAATGTAAACATAGAATATAGAAAATAAAAAAAATAATTATAAAAAAGATTTTCAGAAAAATAAAATAAAAATGTTAAGGTAATTAATTAAATTTAGCAAAACCTGAAAGTGAAATTAGAAACAATAAATAAAATACAAACTAATGTTGTCCTGGAGATTGAAAAACCTAGAGAATAGTACAGGAACAACAGGCAAAAACATCCCCCCACAGAACACAGGATAAATAGAGGATCTCAGGTATAGATGATAGAATAGAAGAAATTAATACATCAGTCAAAGCAAATATTAAATATATAAATTTCTTGGTACAAAATATCCAGAAAATCTGTGATAACATGAAAAGAACTAACCTAACAATACTATAATTAGAAAAAGGTAAAGAGTCATAAGTCCAAGACCCAGAAAAATACTCTCAACAAAACCATGGAAAAAACTTTCCCCACCTAAAGAAAGAGATGCCTATACACATAGAAGACTAATTATTCTTGGCCAGAAAAATTATCTTCTTGTCATATAATGATTAAAACAAACAAAAAATCTTGCAAATCAAAGAATATAAAAGTAGCAAGGGAAAAAGGCCAGGTATCTTACAAAGGCAGACCTATCTGAATTACTACTGTCTTTTTAGTAGACACTCTTAAAGGTAGAAGGGCCAGGACAGATATCTTGTAACCTCTAAAAAAACCCAAAAGTCCCAACCTATTCTCAGCAAAACTATGAGTCTCCATAGATGAAGAAAACATATTTCAAGATAAATCCAAATTCAAATAATATCTATCCATAAATCTAATCCTACAGAACATATTAGAAGGAAAACTACAATCCAAATGGTAACTTAATCCAAGAAAACACAGGAGAAACATAATTCTATACCAAGAAAAACAAAGAAAGCACACACACACACACACACACACACACACATACACACACACACTAATATCAATATCAAAATAACAAGAAATCACAATCACTAATCACTAATATCTCTCAATATCTATAAATTTAAATCCAAAATAAAAAAGATAGAGGCTAACAGAATCAGTGCAAAAACAGTATCCATCATTCTGCTGCATACAAGGGACACACCTTAACCATAAAGATGGACATTACCTCAGGGAAAAGGTCTGGAAAAAAAAAGTTTTCCAAGCTAACAATCCCAAGAAGTAAGCTGGAGTAATCATTGTTTTTTTCTAATAAAACAGACTTTCAAACAAAATTAATCAAAAGAGACAGGGAAGGACATTTATACTCCTCAATGGAAAAATCTACCAAGATAATATCTTAATTCTGAACATCTGACCCAAATACAAGGGCACCCACATTTTTTTATGAAAAAAAATTGTTAAAAGTTGAAGCCCACACATTTTTCATCAGGGGAGTGTTTAACACTTCATACTGAGCACTTGACATAACATCAAAACAAAACTATATAGAGAAATAGTAAAAGTAATAGGCATTATTAATCCAATGAACATAGCAGCCATCTCTAGAATATTTCACCCAAACACAAAAGAATATACCTTCTTCTCAGCACAATATGGATCTTATTCAAAATTCACCAAATACTCAGTCATGAAGCAAGCTTCAACAGATAATTGAAACAATGCCTTGTATCATGTTAGACCACCATCGAATAAACCTGGACTTCAAAAACAACAGAGACCTACATGCTCATGGAAACTGAATAATTCTATACTCAATAAAAATGAAGGCAAGGCATACCCAAATTTATGGGACATGATGCAAGCAGTGCTCAGAGGAATGTTCACAGCATTAACTGCTGTCAATAAGAAATTAGAAAGTATTCATGACAACAATTCAAAAGTATACCTGAAAACTATAGGAATAAAAATAGGAGGAGGAGAAGGAGGAAGAGAAGCAAGAAAAACAAAGAGGAGTAAATGGCAGGAAATAATCAAACTCAGGGCTGAAGTCAGTTAGAATGAAAAAAAATACAGAAAATGTAATGGCACATGATTCACAAAAGAATGACATTCCAGACTCAAATAATATATAAACACAAAGTGTGTTTTAGTGTTTTATTTTGCAGAAGTCTAGCATGCTGGGGTCTCCCATTACCAGACTAGAGAGACACCCAAGTGGGATTACAGTCATAACTTAAAGGGCATTAGGGAATTCTGGAGTAAGTGACCTCTATATTAATATATTAGGTCCATATCTACAAATATTCCTTTAGGCTTATTGGATGAGGGGAATGGAAACTTGCTGGGGGAGGTCTGAAAACTGCTACTTTCCTATTGTCCTTGCCTCAGGCCAGGTGGCAGGGCAGCTTCTGAGGACTGGACTTGTCTGGAATGGCTCAGTTCTTTTAAACAGAGATTCAGACCTAGTCTCCTAAACTGCCATTTCAAAGCCTGTCATGGAATCAGGCTAGCCTTCTCAGAATCAATGAAATTGAGCTGGTTCTTTGAGAAAATCAAAAAGATGGACAAAACTTTAGCCAAATTAAACAAGAAATAAGAAAAAGAAGTAATGAACACAGAGACATACCAACTGGCACTGAGGAAACTCAAAGAATAATTAGTTATTAATTCAAAAGCCCATATGCCACAACATTGGAATTTCTTAATGAAATGGATAATATTCTAGTCTGATACCAATTACAGAACTTAAATTACAATCAGGTAAACCCTTTATACAGTCCTATAACCACTAAACAAATAGAAGCAGTTATTAAAAGGCTCCCAATCCAAAAATGCCCTGGGCCAGATGGTGTTAGAGCAGAATCCTACCAGATTTTCAAAGACGAGATAATACCAATACTACTCAAATTATTTCAAACATAAAAATAGAAGGCACACTGACAAACTCATTCTATGAGGCCACAGTAACTCTGATATCTAAACCACACAAAGCCACAACAAAGAAAGAAATTTAGACTGATTTCTCTTATAAACATTGTTGCAAATATACTCAGTCAAATACTCACAAAATGAATGTAGCATCACATCAAAGACATCATTCATGAAAGTCAAGTAAACTTCATAAAAGGAATTCAGGGATGGTTCAATATATATATAAATCCTTCAATGTAATCCACCATATAAACTCACTAAAAGAAAAAAACCCACATGATTAGACATTGAAAATAAAACTTTAAATAATCTAACACCTCTTCATATAAAAGGTATTAGAGAAATCAGGGATTCAGAGCATATACGTAAACATCATCAAAGCAACATCAAGGAAGTAAAAAGCCATCATCAAACTAAATTGAGAGAAACTTAAAAAAAATTCTACTAAAATCAGGGGATAGACAAGGATTTCTACTCGCTATCTGTTCACTATAGCACTTATTTTGAGTCCTTAGTCATCAGTGAAATGAAAATCTAAAGAACTTTAAGGTTCTATCTTATACCTATGAAAATGTCTAAGATAATAATAATAATAAAACAGACATATCATATGCTGGTGAGTAAGTAGTTCAAGAGGAACAATTCCTCACTATTAGTGGGAGTGAAAATGTGTACAACCATGTTGGAAACTGATTTGGTGGTTTCTCAGAAAAGTGGAAAATTTCTGTCTCAAGATCCAGGTATAGCATTCCTGGGTATATACCCAAAAGATGCTCCAAGATCGCACAAAGAGACTTGTTCATCTATGTTCCTAGAAGCTTTATTTGTAGAAGCTTTATTTGTAACAGACAGAAACTGGAAGCAACCTAGATATCCATGAACTGAATAATGGATAAAGAAAATGTGGTACATCTATGCAATGGAATACTATTCAGTTATTAAAAACAAAGACATTATTAACTTTTCAGGCAAATGGATAGACTTTGAGAATATCATCCTAAGTGAGGTAACCCAGTTCCCAAATGACATCAATGGTATGTACTCATAAGTGGATGTTAGCCATATAATACGGGAACTATGTTGTACTCCACAGACCCAAAGAAGCTAAAAAAGAAGGAAAGCCTAATTAAGGACACTTGAACCTAAGAAGTGTAAATAAAATTGTCATAATAGGCAGATGGAGGAATGGAACTAGGAGGGAAGAATTATGAGGAGGGGACTGGGGCCTCATGATCAGGTGAGGGGAAGGGCAGGAATGCATATTAGATACCTTTTAAAATTATTGGAAATTTGCAAATCACTGTGGTAAAGATGTGAGTACTATCTCCCGAACAAGACAGAGAAACCTGGGGTAAGGTAGGCTCCAAGAATCAATGCAGTGACCTTAGCTGTGACTTAGAACATTGTGGATATGGAACCTGAAAAAGACTATATCCTGTGACCAGGCAGAACCACAGTGGAATGATAGAGACACCAACCCACCCACTAAACTTTCAGCCAAATATTTATTTTGTCTACAAGAAGTGCAGGCACCGAGGGTTAAAACAGAGACTGAGACAATGGCTAACTAATAACCAGGCCAACTTGACACCCATACCATGGGCAAGCTCCAATCACTAACACTACTAATACTGTGTTTTGTTTGCAAACAGAAGTATGGTGTCTTCTGATTGGCATTAATGAGCATCTGCCTCAGACAGATAAAGACACCAATAGCCAAACAGTAGATGAAGCTTGGTGCTTTTTAAAGGAAGAACTGCAGAAAGGACATGAGAACCCCAAAAGGAGTTAGGAACTCCACTGGAAGACCTATCATCAACTAACCTGGACTCGTGGGCTCTTAAAGTTTGAACATTCAGCCAAAGAGCATAAAGGACTAAACCTAGGTATCCCTGCACATATAACAGATGTGCAGCTTGGTCTTCAAATGGGTCCCCAACAACAGGAATAGGGTCTACTCCAAAATCTGCTGCTTATATGTGGGATATGTTCTTCTAGCTAGGCTGACTTATCTGGACTCAGAGGGAGAGGAAAGCCCTAGTATCAGAGAGAATTGAAGTGTCAGGTTGGGGTGATACTTATTTCCCCCAGTTGCTCACAGGAGAATAGAAGGGAGATGGGGAAGGATTGTGGCAGGGCATAAATAGGAGGGGGCATTAAGTGGTATGTAATGTAAATAAGTAAAAAAAATAAATCAACAAATTAGCTGAAGGGGCTTGCAGCTCCATAGTTGGAACAACAATATGAGTTACCAAGTACTCCCAGAGCTCCCAGGGACAAAACCATCAACCAAAGAGTACACTTAAAGTTACCCATGGCCCCAGACACATCAGCATCAGAGGATGATCTTGGTGGACACCCAATGGGTGTGAGGCCCTTGGTCCTGGAAATACTTGATACCATAGTGTACAGGAAAACAAGGACAGGGAAGAGGGGGTGGGTTGATTGGGGAAGGGGAGATGGCTTATGGGATGTTTGGGAGAGGGGGGAACCAGGAAAGAGGACAATATTTGAAGTGAAAATAAAGAATATACCTAATAAAAAATAAAAACTCAGCCATTAGAAACAATGAATTCATGAAATTCTTAGAGAAATGGATGGAGGTGGAGAACATCATACTAAGTGAGGTAACACAGTCTCAAAAGAATAACCATGGTATGCACTCATTGATAAGTGGATATTAGCCTAGAATCTTGGGACAGCAAAGACACAATTCACATACCAAATGAGTCCCCACAAGAATAAAGGAGTGGACACTGGTGCTGGAAAGGATCAAAGCATCAGTGTAGGGGAATACCAGAACAGGGAAGTGGGAAGGGATGGATGAGGGAGTAGGGGGAGGGAAAAGGGCATGTGAGACCTTTGGGCGGCGGGGAACCAGAAAAAAGGAAATGAAATGTAAATATAGAATACATCCAATAAAAAATAAAAAAATAAATCAGAACATAAATATTTTAAAGTGGTAATTATAATTTGGTATACAGAAGAATAAGCAATAATGATAATTAAATATTTGTAAAATGTAGAAAAAATTAAAATTTAAATTATATTAGTTTAAATTAGTTAGAATTAAATTTTTCATGTACACATTCAAATAATCCTTTGATAATGAAAATTCCACTGCTATATATATTCTACTGAAATCTACTTCTATTTAGCTATTTCTTTGCATTGACTTGGGCATACTATTTAATGAAGCCCAAGTTGTCATAGTCTAATGTTTAAAATTATGATACCTTAACCCATTTCCAAGTTTGCTTGTGTGAGAGCTTATAAGCAAGTTCATCAGGTTGAGGTTGGAGTGACTTAAGAAATCTTTCAACTATAAAATGGATTTTTCATACATTAAGTAAAATATTAGAAATCAAATTGTCATTAAACAGTTTGACAATAAGATTTCCTCTCCTAAGATTTAGTAAATTTTAAAAGAGAAAGAATCATATTGAATACCAATAGGAACTCAATAAAAATACAGGGAACACAATGGCAGACAAAAGCAATGCTTATAATCATAAGACAGAGATGTTAAAGATGTGAACTAGTTCCTCACTCCTCAATGATTTATCAATGTATGCTGCAAATGTAAATTTATAAAAACATATCCTGATTTTAGGCACAGATAAGCTTACACTAAATTTAATACAAAATTATGCAAGCTTTAGAATATCTAATCAATCTTGGAAGAGAATAAAGGAAGTGGAATCAGTCTTCCCAATGTCGACAATACAGCAATCAAGATAGTATCACAGTAGATGACTAGATGAATATGTATGAAACATGAAATACAGCTGAATAATGAACAAAAAATTTACTCATGCAAGGTTGCTTAAACATCATTTTAGAAAGCTAAAGAAATTCACTGGAGGGAGAAAGATATTAGCAAATACAACTAGAACAACAGACTATCTACAAGAAAAAATGTTAAATTGAATTATATACATTAAGTAAATACTGACAGAAATTTATCATTTAAACGGTTAGAATTCTACATAGAAAAGAACAAAAATATATATACATGAGATGTTAATTCCTTGAATAATTGATTGAATATAGACAAACGCTTTTATTGTCTCTAAATTCCATGCCTGAGAATCAAATTCTATGCTTCCAAAGCAGAAGAAAAGATTTTTGTCCTGAGAAAAGGGAGTCTCTATTCTAAGATTTGGGCTTTAAATAGTTCCCAAATGTCATGTGTTTAAGATATTCATGGAATACAGTGATATATGGCAGTAGAACTTTTAAAAGGCAAGGCTTCATGAAAAGAATATAGGTCACTGAGTGAATGATATGTAAAGGAATTTGAGATCCCAATTCTTTATCATTTTTACTTCACAGATTCTATAAGGTGAGCAATTTTACTCAACTACATGCCAACGTGATTTACCTCACCATCTGCCCAAAGACAACAGAGATATGCAACCATAACATTTTGAGTTCTTAAATTTTAATTCAAAATCAATAATCTCCCTTTAAATGTTATTTTTCTTGGACTACTGAGATGGTTAGTGAAAATGTGGTACATTTACACAACGGAGTATTACTCAGCTATTGAAAACAACAAATTTATGAAATTCTTAGGAAAATAAATGGAACTAGAAAATATTATCCTGAGTGATGTAACCCATTCACAAAGGAAGACACATGGTATGAACTAACTGATAAGTGGATATTACCCCCAAAATTCAGAATAACTAAGATACAATTCACAGAACACATGAAGCTCAAGAAGGAAGACCAAACTGTGGATACTTTGGTCTTTCTTAGAAAGGGGAACAAAATACTCACAGGAGCAAATAAGGAGACAGTGTGGAGCAGAGACTGTAGGAAAGACCATCCAGAGACTGACCCACCTGGGAATCCATGCCATACACATTCATCAAACCTGACACTATTGTGGATGCCAAGAAGTGCATGTTCTGGAACATGGTCACAGGTAGCTACTATTAAACTATAACTTCCATCCCTATGATTAGCTTTTGTATTGCTACAGGGTACAATGAATGCTACCTGAGGTTAAGGGTAGTCATTTATATCATTCTGCACTGAACTTGATGAGCTTTGATAACCACTGTTTTTCAGGGATATGCACCTTAGTACAAATATGGCATAAACAGCATGAGGTTAACAGACAGTCTGGTTAGTTTTAAGTCCTATTTGACAAGATCAAACTTCCTAAGACCATTGTTGGTCTAAGACCTTGTCCTTAAGGGACTACCTACTACTGTTATGTTAAATTAACATAATGTTACTCCAACTCCTAATATCCACAGATTAATGCATTTCTCAAACAAGAAATTTCTTTTTTCAATTAATCACAACTATCATAGACAACAACTTTTAAAAGTGCAGAGAATAACAGACTTCACAATATTAGAAATTCTGAGTGAAAATCTATGTCACATTTCCTCCTCTCAAAGCTTAAGAAGTATTGTGGAAGAGCAGGCAAAGCAGGGCAGTATTAATATGAGTAATATATAAAAGTAGTTATGATGACATACAGAAGAACTATGGAAACTCAAGATTAAATATCAGCATAGTGTAGGGGAGCTAGGCAGGGCTGTGCAACCAGACAGAAGAACTGGTAACTTTGAGTGAGAAAAAACACTGTGAAAATCAGAATTGAGTTCAGCAGGCATGTGGTCAGCTCTCTACTATAAACTCTACATGCTCTAGAACAGGAAAACATGCCATCCCACTGAGAGGACCATAGAGAAAATACCTGAAGTCCTTCCCTAGGCTAATAGATCACCATTAGCACATCAAACTGCTAGAGACCTGAAGCTCCTGCTTCCTATCCTACCTGGGTTTCCCTTGTAAGCACTGTAACATGTTTGCCACTTCCAGCAAGACCAGAGACCCACTGAACCTGCAGTTCTTTGAAGGATCCTGAGAAAGGGATATTTATGTAGATTTAAAAGTTTTGTATTTAAAAATGGGAAGCATCTACCTCTGGAGTTCACCCTACTCCTAAATGTTTATAAAGTCCCTGTCTATATGGAATAAAGTACACAAGTTATTTCACTGAGAATTGCCTGAGAATGGTTGTTTTACTTTGGGGAAGGGTTTTGTCTCCCAAAACATTCATCGCTGGACCTTAGCCTCCCCTCCCCCCCTCACCCTGTAGGCCAGGCTCCTGCCCCTGCTTTCTCTTGCTGAAGTTGCCACTGCCAGCCTGCTTCCCATCACAGCTGCTGCTTCTATTAGCATTTATGCTGCCAAAGTTGAGACCTGAAGCCCCTGCTTCCTATCCTGCATGGGTTTCCCTTGTAAGAGCTGTAACATTTTTGCCATTTCCAGCCCGACCAAGAACTCACTGAACTTGCAGTTCTTCAAAGGTTCCTGAGAGAGGGATATTTATTTCAATTTAAAAGTGTGGTTTAACACATATCCAAGAAGATAAAGCATAAACTAGACTTTTCGTTAAAATAACTAGATACAAAGTTGGGTGTGAAACTGAAGGGAATTATATCTTGAGGAGCTGGGAGAAGGTGTAAATCTGATGAAAAATGATAAATTCTGATCGATTTGCTTTGAGCATAATCACTATAAAAATGAAATACATTATTATGAATATAAAAGGAATCTATGAACATACATTAAAAGAAATAAATGAGATAAATATTTGGTTGAAGTAGTTTGTTCATGGTCCTTTAGAAGGTATGTGGGCCCTCTTGTTTGCCATTTCCCCTCAGTTATTAATAAGGACCCTCCTTATTAATTTCTTTGGTTCTGTGGATTGTAGTATATCTACACTAATAAGTGAGTATATACCATATATGCCTTTGGGGGCTTGGATTACCTGACTCAAGATGATATTCTCAAATTCCATGTACTTATCTGCAAAATCTAAAATGTCTTTATTTTTAATAGTTAAATATTATTCCCTTGTGTTGATGTACCACATTTTCTTTAACCATTCTTCAGCTGAAGGGCATCTATGTTGTTTCCAGTTTATAATTATGACAAATAAAGATGATATGAACATAGTTAAGACAGTCTTCCTGTGGTATTGTGAGGCATCTTTTAGGTATGTGCACAGGAGTGGTTTAGCTGGGTTTATGGTAAAAATACTCCCAGTTTTGTGAGAAACTGCCAAATTGGCTTCACTGTAGTTGTACATGTTTTTACTCCTACCCAAAAAGGAAAAGTGTTCCCCTTCATCTAAATCCTCACCAGCATATGATATCTCTTTATTTGTTGAACTAAGCCAGTGTGGTTGGTGAAAGGTGAAACTTCAGAGTTGTTCTGATTTGTTTCCCTGACTAAGGACTTTGAACATGTCCTTAAGTGTTTCTCATCTAATAGCGATTCTTCAGTTGACATTTCTCAGTTTAGCTCTATACACCACTTTCTTGCTGCATTGTTTTTGTTTGATTTATTGTTGTGTTTTATGTGTGTATGTGTTTGTGTGCACATGTATGTTTGTGTAACTTCTTGAGTTATTTAAATATGTTGGAAATGTCTAAAACTATGTCTGTCACATATTTTAAATTTTTTCTGTCACTTGTGCTTTCAGTGTTGTACCTTTAAATTATTTCATATTGCATTTTGTTCTTAATATTTTTGAATTGTATATTTCATTAGCTCATTTAGTTCTATTTTTAGTCAATGTGTATTTGTGGTAAAGGCTTTAATATTTAAGTTCATGAATGTATTTTAGTATTAATCTATATTCCAAATTTACCCAAGTTCATTTATTAGAAAAGTAAAACAAAATTACCTTTCCCTTAAAAATTTGACAGCCCAATGGTAAGAATTTAACATAATAATTATCTACAATAGTATTATTATTTTTTAACTTTTTGTATATTTTATTAAGCATTTGCCTTATTTACATTTCAAATGGTATCTGCTTTCCTCATTACCTTTCTGAAAACCCACATCCCATTCCCCCTCCATCTGCATACCAAAACCCCTCATCCCACTCTCCTGACCAGGCATTCCCCTACACTGGGACCTCAAGCCTTCACAGTACCAATGACCTCTCCTCTCATTGATATCTGAACAGGCCATCCTCTGCTACATATGAAGCTGGAGCCATGGCTCCCTCCATGCGTACTCATTAGTTGGTGGTTCAGACACTGTGAACATTTTTATCTCCTTTTGTTGTCTAATTGCTCTGGCTAGGACTCTGAGTACTATATTAAACAAGTAGGGAGAGACTGGACAGCCTCATATAGTCCCTGATTTCAATGGGATCGCTTCCAGTTTCTATCCATTTATTTTTATGTTGGCTACTGTTTTGCTGCATATTGCTTTTACTATGTTTATGTATGGGCCTTGAATTACTGATCTTTTCAAGACTTTTAACATGAAAGTATGGTGAATTTTGTCAAATGCTTTCTCAACATTTAATGAAATGATCATGTTTTTTTTTCTTTGAGTTTGTTTATAATGTGGATTATATTGATGAATTTTCATATATTAAACTATCCCTATATCCCTGGGATGAAGCCTACTTGATCATGGTGAGTGACTATTTTGATGTGTTCTTGGATTCAGGTGGAAAGAATATTATTGAGTATTTTTACATTGATATTCACGAGGGAAATTGGACTAAAGTTTTCTTTTGTTGTTGGGTCTCTATGTGGTTTAGGTATCAGGATAATTTTGGCTTCATAGAACAAATTGTGTAGTGTTCCTTCTCTTTCTATTTTGTGGAATAGTTTGGAAAGTATTGGTATTAGGTCTTCTTTGAATGTCTGATAGAACTCTGCATCGAACCTATCTTGTCCTGGGCTCAGGGCTGTTTCTTTTTCTTTTTCTTTTTCTTTTTTTTTTATTGAAATTATTAATGACTGCTCCTATTTCTTTAGGGGGTTATGGAATTGTTTAGATCATTTATATGATCCTGATTTAACTTTGTTATTTGGTATTTGTCTAGAAAATTGTCCATTTATTCTAGATTTTCCAGTTTTGTTTAGTATAGGCCTTTGAAGGATCTGATGATTTTTTTCTTCTTTTTTTTTTTTTTTTTAGATTTCCGAGGTTTCTATTGTTTTTTTCTCCCTTTTCTTTTCTGATTTTGTTGATTTGGATACTGTCTCTGTGCCCTCTGGTTACTTTGGCTAATGGTTTATCTATCTTGTTTGTTTGTTTGTTTGTTTGTTTTCAAAACACCACCACAGGGTTTGGTTGATACTTTGTATAGTTCTTTCTGTTTCTACTTGGTTGATCTCAACCCTGAGTTTGATGATTTTCTGCTGTCTTCTCCTCTTGGGTTTATTTGCTTCTTTTTGTTCTAGAGCTTTCAGATGTTCTATCAAGCTGCTATTGAATGTTCTTTCCATTTTCTTTTTAGAGGCACTCAGAGTTATGAGTTTTCTTCTTAGCACTGCTTTCAACATGCCCCATACGTTTGGGTATATTGTGCCTTCATTTTCATTAAATTCTAAAAATTCTTTAATCTTCCTTTATTTTTTCCTTGACCAAATTATCATTTAGTAGAATGTTGCTCAGTTTCCATGTATATGTGGGCTTCTTATTGGGATTTTTGTTGTTGTTGTTATTGAAGAACAGCCATAATACATGGAGATCTTATATATGTTGAGGTCTGTTTTGTGACCAAGTATATGGCCATTTTTGGAGAAGGTACATTGAGGTGCTTAGAAGAAAGCATACTCTTTTTGTTTTAAGATAAAATGTTCTATAGATATCTGTGAAATCCATTTGGTTCATAACTTCTGTTAATTCCAATGTGTCTCTGTTTAGTTTCTATTTATGTGATCTTTCCATTGCTGAGAGTGGCGTGTTGAAGTCTCCCACTAATATTGTGTGAGGTGCAAAGTGTGCTTTGAGCTTTAGTAAAATTTCTTTTATGAGAATGGGTACCCTGGCATTTGGAGCATAGATGTTCAGAATTGAGTGCTCATCTTGGTACATTTTCCCTTTGATGAGTATGAAGTGCCCTTCCTTATCCTTTTTGATTACTTTAGGATGAAAGTTAATGATATTTGGTATTATAATGACTACAGCAACTTGTTTTTTTGGACTATTTGCTTGGAAAATTGTTTTCTAGCCTTTTACACTGAGGTAGTGTCTGTCTTTGTGCCTGAGGTGAGTTACCTGTATGCAGCAAAATGTTGGGTCCCTTTTATGTCTCCAGTCTATTAGTCTGTTTTTTTATTGAAGAATTGAGTCCATTGATATTAAGAGATATTAAGGAAAAGTTATTGTTGCTTGCTTCCTGTTATTTTTGTTATTAGACGTGTGTGGTGCTCTTCTTTCTGCTTTGTTAAAAGAAGATTTTTTTTTTTTTGCTTTGTCTAGGATGTAGTTTTCTTCCTTTTGTTGGTGTTTTCCATTCATTATCCTTTGAATGCCTGGATTTGTAGAAAGATAGTGTGTAAATTTGTTTTTGTCATGGTATACCTTGGTTTCAACATCTATGGTAATTGAGAGTTTTGCTGGGTACAATAGCCTAGGCTGGCATTTGGTTTCCCTTTGGGTCTGTATGAAATCTGTCCAGGATCTTTTAGCTTTCATAGTCTTTGGTGAGAAGTCTGGTGTAATTCTGATAGGTCTGCCTTTATATGTTACTTGACCTTTTCCCCTTACTGAATTTAATATATATATATATATATATATATATATATATATATATATATATATTAGTTTATTGCATTTGATGTTTTGATTATTATGTGACGGAAGAATTTCTTTTCTGGTACAATCTATTTGGAATTCTGCAGGCTTCTTATATGTTCATGCTCATCTTTTTTAGGCTAGGGATTTTTTTTCTATAATTTTGTTGAAGACATTTACTGGCCTTTTTAGCTAGAAATCTTCTCTCACTTATATACCTATAATTTTTATACAACAGTATTATTGTTCTTGTTTTTCATATGTGTGATTTTATGCAAGTATCACAATATTCCATTACTTTTCTATTAGAATATGTTTTCAATTACAAAATGTGAGTCTTTTTTTTTTGCAAATCTATTTTCAAAAGTGTTTAGTTTTTCTATCTGGTATCCCTTGGATTCAACTGATATTTTAAAAGCAGTTAAATCAAAATCATATCAACATTTCAGGACAAAAAATTACACATTTTAATCATTTTCTTTTAAAAAAAGATTTTACTTTATTAAGTTATGACCATAAATGTGTGTGTGTGTTTGTGTGCATAGGCATGTTATTCAGATGTTATTGAAGATGGTGTTAAATACACTACAGCTAGATTTTTATAAACTCATGAACCACCCTGTATTTGGTCTTGGAATTGAACTTGAGTTTTCAGTGAGAGAAGTACACATTTTATCAGCTGCCCCCTTTTTTCCAGGAAAATTTAATTTTTATAAATTAAATTAATTCATTAATATTGTTAGTTTAGACCCAAGCTAAAGCATGAGTATAGTGCTCATAGAACAATTCGGTGGAGCTGGTTCTTGTATTCAAAGCTTCACATGGATTCTGGTAATCAAATTCAAATTGTCAGGTTTGCATGCTAAGTGCATTTACCTGATATTCCATCAGGTTGGCTTTTAGTTGATATGCATTTAAATCATGTACGTTAATTGTATTCATTAATTGTACTCATGCATTTAGATATCCCTCCCTATTCCTTAATTATTCTCCTACTACTTTTACAGTCTTTTAAAAGTCCTCACATGAAAGAAAGCATGAAGTGTCTATTGTTTTGATTCTTGCTTATTTATTTCCAAGTAATACTGGATTTCATCCATTTGTCTGAAAATCATACTTTTTTTATCTTGACCTAATATTTTATTCTATTTTTATTTTTTCTTTTATTTATTTATATTTCAAATTTTGTCCTCTTTCAAGGTTTTCCATCTGCAAACCTCTTATTCCATTCTCCTTCCCCTTAGCCTCTATGAGGGTGCTCTGTCATCCACTCAACCACCTCAGCCTTACTGCTTTACCATCCCCCTTATGCTGGGGCATCATGCCTTCAGAGGACCAAGGGCCTTACCTCCTATCAATACCAGATAAGGCAATCCAATGCTACATATGTAGCTGGAGCCATAGATCACTCCATGTATATGTTTGGTAGGTGAGTCTCTGGGAGCTATGGGTGATTCAGTTAGTTGACATTGTAGTTCTTCCTATGGGGATGCAATCACCTGCAGGTCCTTCAGTATTTTACCTAATTCTTCCATTGAGGTCTCCAGGCTCAGTATCTGCATCTGTATTTGTCAGGTGCTAGCAGAGGCTCCCAGGGGATAGCCATATCTGGCTCCTGTCAGCAATAGTGTTGCAGTATATTTCTTGTGCAATCATATTAGGAAAGTGGGATGCCTGGGATTCGAAAGAAAATGGGAGGTGGAACTAAGGATTGGGGAGACAGAGAAATGTCACAGGAGGAAGGGGAGGAGGAAGGGTGAATAGAGATGGTTTCAAACTTGGACCTGTGTGGTGCTGACTAGCCACAAATAGCTAAATTATTTAAGGCTAGAAATATTGGGATAAGGAGTTTATCATTATCAATTGGCTCTTAAAATACTGTATTTGCATCTTATAAATTGTGATACTATTTATACATAAATCTGATTGGTTAATTAAGTTTTAAGAGTTTTGATTTATTTGGTTACTGGAATGTGGGTCCGGTAATGCCAGAGAGAGAACACAGCTGGGAGCTAGTTGGGAGAGAATAGCTCTGCAGCAGCTTTCTTGCCTCTGACCAGGACCCCATTGGGACATGATGTTGCTGCCTGGCCAGTCTGAGAGATGATGGGATCCTTTTTAAATCTTTCAATATTAAAACAAATAACAAAATAGTGTCAGGGTTTGTTGTCTGCAGATGGGATAGATCCCGGGGGAGGGGGGATGATCTCTGGAGGGACATTCATTCAGTCTCTGCTCCACTTTTTGTCCCTACATTTCACTTAGACAGGAACAAATCTGTAAAGATTAGATCCAGTTTTGTAGAGAAACCGTGGGGGGAGGGGGAATGATTTGGGAATAGTTGGGGGGAGAGGAATTATGGGACATAGGGAGGGGGGAACTGGGAAAGGGGAAAGCCTTTGGAATGTAAATATAGAATATAGAAAATAAAAATTTAAAAAAAAACTTTCTGCAAAAAAAATTTTTTTTTTGAGATAAGTATGTAGCCCCATCTTCCAACTGGGAGGAGTGCCTATCTACTGGAGGTGCTTTTTACAGGTTCTATCTCCCCTTTGTTGGGTATTTCCACTAACTTCTTAACAACTGACAACTATTTTTTCTCTAGACAACATTGCTTTATTCATTCAGATATTGAAGGGTACCTAGATTAGTTTCAGGACTGGCCCATTATGAATACTTTAAAAATAAACATGGGTAGAAATAGAGATTGTAGTTTACCTTTCATTTTGTCAGGTGTGTGTGCCAATGTGACACAACTGAATTCTACAAGAGTTCTACTTTCAATGTTTTGATTGTTCAAATTATTCTATATGCGCATATTACATCTATATTTTTGTTTTAAATCAACGAATGCTTTCAATACCTTAACATTCAAGCTAAACTAATACATTTTTATTTTCCTGGGCTTTGCTACTTTTACTTACTCAGAAATGAACTAACACATTTCTTTGGTGATTTTTATTTTTATCTTTTTTTGTGAAAGATTAAATGTCTTTTAAAGTGTGCCTATTTTAGTATGCATTCCACTATTAGAATAGTCAATCATTTGTAAAAGTTGGCAAATCAAACACATACACACACACACATCATTCATATATATATATATATATATATATATATATATATTATATGCATACTTAAATATATACATACATATATGATATTTATACTCAGAAATACTCTCTAAATTTAATTTGAAAGTTATTTCTAAACTCAGCTCTCTGTCAAGCCTGAGCTATACCTGCATTGCTATTCTATAGTACAAATTGTACTTGCAAAAGGCATAAGCCAAGAGCTTTCTCACATATGTGCTGAAAGCACTTCAGGTGCCCCTACATATGGAGAACATTTTTGAAGACCTCATTCTCTAACATTTTTACTTCCTTAGGTAAAATTTCTAGGCCTAATGATTAGCTGTTCTTTTAATCCCATCTGGCATCATTGTATCCTGATAGCTTTGATAATGAACATCAATTAATATCTACTTACATATCCAGTGAAATATTATAAGTATATATATATATATATGCATATATATATATATATATATATATATATAGAGAGAGAGAGAGAGAGAGAGAGAAAGAACTTAACACACACACACACACACACACACACACACACACGAATATATATATTCCCATGCCAATCTGCTCCAGCCATGCATGAAAGGAAGCCTCTCAATACTCTCAATATATCACTCAGTGAAGTTTAATGTTGTACAACATGCACAATTCAAATTTCATTAAAAAGCTCAAGATTTAAATGATTTGTTGCTTCAGTGACTACCAAGCCATATGCAGACTGCTTGTCACTATCCCATGATAACTGGTAAACAATGAATTGAGAAATCACAGCTAGATAAGTCACAAATATCCCAACTCCTTTTAATCTCTAGTTAAGAAAACTATGTCTTTATTAATCATAGATGCACGGATACTTTGGCACGACATGCTATTGCCATTGGTAAAATATTATCCTGGGTTCAAGGGCAAATATAAAATTTCCTTTTACTTTCAAACTGATGTTCACATAAAAATTTTCCTCATTCTCATGAATATTCTTAAAACTGGTCATTTGAAGGTAAAAGAGTAAGTGTGAATAATATTTATTTGTTACAGATCTTAGGGGAGAAAAGTGTTCTTTTTTCATTAATGATGTTGTTTGTAAGTTTATAAAAATGCTACTTTGGAAATAGAAGAAATAATTTTTTCTCATAAAAACAGGTATGTATAAAGAGACTATTGGGGGTAGTAGCAAAATGGATATGCATAATTATATGAAAGAGGGGAAGAGAGTTTAATTGGATAATATAGAGTGAAGTTAATAAAAATAAAAAGGAGGGACAAATAATACCAAGGTTGTTTGATAAAATATTAAAGTATAATGTTTTTAACTCACCTAATACATATTATTGTACATTTAAATCTCAAATTAAATTGTGTCAGGTTACAAATGAAAATTTAGCACAATGATCATCCATACATTAAGGAAATGTACATAAACAATGGGATAAGTATATTATTCATAATTTTCTAATTATAAACATTTAATTTTTACCAATGATAAAAACTGTCATTTGGTGTTGGGATTAAATGATGAATTAATCATAGAATCACAATGTGGTACAGCAATAATTTTCAAAATCTTCTGTGTTGTCACAGTTATACTATCATTCCAAAGGCAGAAATAATATGTGCTAATAGAAGATAAAATAGATACCATTTATTTTGATAAATATAATAGTTTCAAAACATAACATCTTATTTAATTGTTGTCATACTATAGTAATATATTTCAAATCAAAAGCATTGTAAAGTAGAAGTTAGTCTTCAAATATAAAATAATATACATTTTATACCTTGATGAAATTTTTCTAGAGAAAGAACTCACAAACAGAATAGCTATTACCAAAAAGCAATAGTTTTAAAAAAGTAACACATAAGTCAAACAATTTATCATTCAGCCATCACTTAAAAATTTAATAAATTTTAGGAGTCTCTATGAATATATGTCTCTCTCTCTCTCTCTCTCTCTCTCTCTCTCTCTCTCTCTCTCTCTCCATGTATGTGCATAATAAGTATGTTAAAGTATCAACAATATAAAATATAAAGAAATATTAGATATTGAATATAATTAAACCTAAGCAGAAAAACAATGTGAGTGACTAAAAGAAAAGAGTAAGAGAAATGACAGAAAGTGAAAAGTATTTTGCTGATTAAAGATTGTAAAACCATTAATTAATGTTCGTAGCAGCCTTATTCATAAGAGTTAGAAGCTGGAAACAACATAGATGCCCCTCAATAGGAATTGATATAGAAAATGTGGTTCATTTACACAATGAGATACTATTTAGTTATTAAAAATGCAGGCAAATTGATGGAACTAGAAAATATCATCCTGAGTGAGGTAACCTATCCCCCAAATGATATGATATGTGTAGTATTTACTCACAAGCCTTGTTCAATAAGCAGGGTCCAAAGGTCAACAATAGCAGGAGAACAATTAGGATTCCTAACAAGGTGGATATGAGGATGGTTAACAATGGGGAGAAGTTTCCTTGATGTTCAGGCAAAATCAAAAGCAAGATTTCCAAAAGACCTAGATAAGTTAGGCTATGTGAAAGATCTCATTTTGCTTCCCTTTTCATGACAGAAAATATCTAGTTGGAGTTCTACCAGTTTAAGTCGAAGACCATGTTGTATTAAAAACTGGGAATAGGAATAAATGTACATTTTTTCATGCTTATTCTAGACATTTGAGTTTGTTTTAGCTGATGTCTTAGTCCCCAAACACATGAATGAAAAATTATAAGTTTGAGCTTCCCACTCTTCCATCTAAGTGTTTTCTATGGAAAATATTTATTACGTTGAGAAATTTCCATTATATCCTGCATTCTTGAATATTCTTAATATAAATCTATAATCATCTCATCATGTTCTTACAGTACCTATTTAATATGAATATTTATTATTTATCTTATATTAATATATACACTGGAATGATATTGAAAATTAAGATTTAATACTTTGTGTGCATATTATTTGCTCAATATACAAAGGTTTTAAAATAATAATTTCAGTTGAATATAATTCTTAAGATTTCTGTTCCTACAGTTATAGGATATGATATTGTTTTATTGATATAACTTTGTCTGATTTACTACTGTCCTATAATAGATTGAAAAGGTGAGTTGGAAGTGTTCACACTTATTGTTTAAGATGTTATAAAGATTCAGGCTTAACTTTTAAATGATTGTTGGGATTTACTAACAAAGACTTTTGGTCTTTGCTGAACATTTTGAACAATGTTAGAAATAATATATTACTATTTTCTATAACTATTCAGGTTCACTATTTTGCTTGACAAAATTTTTTAGTTATAAAATGAATATATATACATCATAATATTTTTTACATATTTAGAGTATTCTATATTATTTGTTTTTACTTATATGAGTTTCATAATATCCCTCTCTTATCTATATGTGATAAATTTATAGCCATTTATGATTACATTTATTTAATACAATCTTGCTCTTAAAATCAAACGCTGACCTCAAATTTGCAAACCTCATATTTGTACTCAGGCTCCCATATGCTACCATGATAGACCATAACACATTACATTTTAATTTTTCTATATCTATAAGACATTTTGTCAATTTTGGTGATTATATATATATATATATATATATATATATATATATATATATATATTCCTATTTATAAATGTTAAGGTTTTTTTTCAGCAATTGCTAATCTAAGCAATCTTCATCTGCATCTCCTGTATTTTGATATGTTATGTACTCATTTACCTTGATCTCAGCATATTCAAATCCCTTTTTATTGTCTCTGTGAGACTTAACAATGCATGTCTTCATATATATATGAATGAGTAAATGTTTTCTACTGTTAAAATTATAGCATATGATTCATAACAACTGTCTTTTTCTGATTTTATTCGTTATTATCTAATATTAATCATAAAATTCAATTAATTTTTATAACTTTATAGATTGCCAAAAGGTAAAGACTATGTCTACCTCACAACATAGTTGACTATTTATTATTATGCTTCCATTATTACCTACATGCTTTACTATTATTTTGTCAGTTGTGTTTACTATTAATATAGCATTTCAACTCTTATGTGATTCTGTATGCATGTCTCATCAATTAGTTTCTTGTTTTGTGGTCTCTTTGTATCTTGCAAAATTGAAAAGTATCATTCAGATGTATATGTAAATTGACACCAACAAATTTATATGATATTAACTCGATAGAGAAATTAAATTTTGTGACAGATACAGAGCATATATAAGAATTTGTATATATACATGCACAAATACATACATGTATATATATACATGAACATATATATACATATATATTAATACTTTGATAAGCTTGTAGAGCTGTAAATAATATTTTGTGATTTTCAAAGGGCTACAGATCTTTCAATGATATATGTTTCACTTAATGGAAATTGTTTCCACTGGATAAATAAATAAAGTACATGGGATCTGAGATGCCCAGGTCTTCATAAATAGAATGCTAATTTGAATAAATATTGATAGATATTTATCTTTGTTTTTAGCACGGAAACAGTTTTTATTATTTCCAGTTTCATACATTTCTAATTTACAAAGTATATTTATTTTGTACATATAATTACGTTTATACTCATACATGTGTGTTTTTCTGAGGGCACAGAGAAAATGATTTAAGGTTGGGCACCAATATAATACACTAGATTATGTGAAGAATAAAATTAATGGAATGGAGTGTACAGAGTCTCCATAACCTTCAGAACAAATGAAAATAAAAACCCTCAAACTATGAAAGATACATATTCAGTTATGAATTTTTAATCAAGGTATAAATACATTGTTAGTTGTATTAAAATTAATATATACTATTCCAATTAAATGAAATAATAACACATTTCTTTGTAGTTAATCATAAATAAATGAGAGGAAGTACCTATCTTCTTTGTCTAGGAATAGGAAAGTGTTAACAGGGTATTGTAGAGATTGATCAGATATTAAGGTCTTTATGGCTCTTCCAGAGAATGCAGGATTGTTTTTCCAGAGCCCACATGGTAGATCACTATCCACTCTAATTCCAAATCCTTCCATTTTAAAATTTATTTATTCTCTTCTCCCAGTTCCACCCTAACACATTCATCTGCCTATTATCCTCTTCCCTTCTCTGAGGAGAAGGGAAAGCCCACATGGTTACCAACCCACACTAGCCAATCAAGTCAGAACAGAACTAATCACATCCTCTCTCCCTAAGGGCAGACAAAGTAGCAGAGCTAGGAGAAGGAGTTCCAAAGGCAGGCACCAGAGTCAGGTAGATTCTTCTGCTACAAATTTTAGGGAACCACACCTTTCAGAACACAGTTATATTAAGCTCCTATTTACAAGCATAGCAGAGTATCATTAATAATGTCAGGGGTTGAATTTCTCCCCTGCTGTGGGTCTCAAGTTCAGCCAGTCATTAGCCATTCTGTCAATTTCTGACTCTCCTTTATCCCTACACAGTTTGTAGGCAGGACATATTTTGTATTGAAGGTTTTGTGCATGGTTTGAGGTCCCCAACCATCTAATAGAAGTTCCTACTGCCTATATGAGGGGCCACTTTAGTCTCCCTATCCCCAGCTGTTAAATGTCACAGCTAGGGTCACCATCATAGACACTGGGAGCCTCCCCCTTTCCACATCTCTGGCTTTTACCAAAGCTTCACCCCTACACTGATTTCCATTCTCTCTCCCAGACCTCTTCCATCTCCACAGCTCCTCTCTCCTCACTCCTGATCCCTACCACATTCAATAGTTCTCCTTTTCTCACAGTTCCCTCTGTCTATCCACCTCTCATGATTATTTTGCATTCACTTCTTGTAAAATTCAAGCATTTTCAGTGCCATGTATGATTTTGGTTGGTGACTCAGTCTTTGTGAGCTCAGTGGGAAAGGAGAGAAATACAAAAAATTTTGGTGATGCCATGTCCTTCACATCACAAGATTTTATGTTGTTAAGGTGTCTGAGCTTGGGGAAATCATGTATGTGACCACGTAAACTGTCATTGGAAATGTGAACTTTACATTTTCTCTAGAAATTTCTCAAATTCATAAAGAGGTTCATGAAACTTGAAAATGTAATACCACTTTAAAAAAAGAAAAATAAAGGACTTTCTACCTATTTTTGGAAATAATATTTTATTGCAAAGATCATAATGTACAATTTGCACTAGGGTTGACAGATGAATTGGAGAAGACTGAATAAACCTGATTTTTATAGTAAAATATCAAATGAATAGAAGTTGAGAGAACTCAGTAGAGAATCGATATTTTCAACAAATGATGCCACAATGATTACATGTATACACACAAAAAATAATACTGTATCAAATACATCATAACTTATATACCATATTTTAATATAAGACACAAATTTTGAACACCTATCTAAATTTAATACAGAACGTCTACAAATCTTGATATGAATTGTGGCATTGTTTTAAGTAATATGTTAAATACAAAAAGAATCAAATTAAAAATATATCATCAAATGAAAAATTTTGTTCTTCACAGAATAGCAAAAATTCAATAAACACAATGTGTCAAAAGTTTTCTGATATATTCTAGATATGATAATTCACTTATATATAGAACACATAAGGAACTGTTTATTTCCATAATAGTAAGTCCAATAGCTTATTTAAAAAGTAAGTCAACAATCTACCCAATGAAGTGGCTCAGTGGATAAAGAAGGTTAGTAAAGTTCTTGACAATCTTATTTGAATCCTCAGAATTGACATGGTGGACAGAAAAAACTGTGTTCCACAAGCCATCTTTTGGCTCCACACATATAGCATGATCTGCATGTCCATAGAAATGCACACAAATGTACAATAATATATGAGTAGTTTTAATAAAAAATTGAAAATATTTATGATCTAAATAGTAATATCTCCAAGAACATATGCAGAACTATTTAGCATGTGAAAACATGTTCTATATCATTAGACATTAGCATAGTACCAAACAAACTGCAGCAAATTAGAACTTTACAAGTGCTAGGATAGTCTTTTGCTTTAGGGTGAAATGTTCTATATATATCTGTTAAATCCAATTGCTCCAAAGTTTCGATGAGTTTCTCCGTGTCTCTGTTTAGTTTCTGTTTTCCTGGTCGGTCCACTGTAGATAGTGGAGTATTGAGGTCCCCTACAATCATTGTGTTAGGTGTAATGTGTGCTTTGAGCTTTAGTAAGGTTTCTTTTACAAATGAGGGTGCCCTTACATTTGGAGTATAGATGTTTAGAATTGTAAGTTCCTCTTGGTGGATTCTTCCTTTGACTAGCAGGAAGTGACCTTCTGTGTCTCTTTTGATGACTTTGGGTTGAAAGTCAATTTTATCTGATATTAAAATGGCTACTCCAGCTTGCTTCCTGTGACCATTTGCTTGCAAAATTGTCTTCCATCCTTTTACTCTAAGGTAGTGTTTGTCTTTGACTCTGAGGTGTGTTTCCTGTAAGCAGCAAAATGTAGGGTCTTGTTTCCATATCCAGTCTGTTAGTCTATGTCTTTTTATTGGGGAGTTGAGTCCATTGATGTTAAGAGATATTAAGGAATAGAGATTATTACTTCCTGACATTTTTGATGTTATTTTTGTTTTTGAGTAGTTATCTTCCTTTGAGTTTGATGGAAGAAGTTTACTGTCTCGCTTTTTCTTGGGTGCCATTCCCTTCCTTGTGTTGGAGTTTTCCTCCTATTATCCTTTGTAGAGCTGGGTTAGTGGAAAGATATTGTGTAAATTTGGTCCTGTCATGGAATATTTTGATTTCTCCATCTATGTTGATTGAGAGTTTTGCTGGGTATAGTAGTCTTGGCTGACATTTGTTTTCTCTTAGGGTCTGCATGAGGTCTGCCCAGGATCTTCTAGCTTTCATGGTTTCTGGAGAGAAGTCTGGTGTGATTCTGATAGGTCTACCTTTATATGTTACTTGGCCCTTTTCTCTTACTGCCTTTAATATTCTTTCTTTGTTTAGTACATTTGGGGTTTTGATTATTATGTGACGGGAGGTGTTTCTGTTCTGGTCCAGTCTGTTTGGAGTTCTGTAGGCTTCTTGTATATTCATGGGCACCACTCTCTTTAAGTTAGGAAAGTTTTCTTCCATAATTTTGTTAAAGATATTTGCTGGCCCTTTAAGTTGTAGATCTTCACTCTCATCTATCCCTATAATCCTTAGGTTTGGTCTTCTCATTGTGTCCTGGACTTCCTGGATGTTTTGGGTTACAAGCCTTTTGGATTTTGTGTTCTCAGCCCCTCATGGTGCCTTCTCCAAAATCGACCATATAATTGGACACAAGACAGATCTCAACAAATATAAAAAGATCGAACTAATCCCATGCCTCTTATCAGATCACCATGGAGTAAGAGTGTTCGTCAAAAGCAACAAAAACAACAGAAAATCCCCATAAGCTTGGAGGCTGAACAATATTCTACTCAATGATACCTTTGTCCAGGAAGAAATAATGAAAGAAATCAAAGAATTCATAGAACTTAATGAAAATGAAGGCACAACATACCCAAATCTATGGGACATAATGAAAGCAGTGCTTAGAGGAAAACTCATAGCCCTGAGTGTCTCCAAAAAGAAACAGGAGAAAGCATATACTAGCAACTTAATGGTGCACTTGAAAGCTCTGGAACAAAAAGAAGCAATTTCACCCAGGAGGAGTAGAAGACAGGAAATCATCAAACTCAGGGCTGAAATAAATCAAGTTGAAACAAAGAGAACCATACAAAGAATCAACAAAACCAGGAGCTGGTTCTTTGAGAAGGTCAACAAGATAGATAAACCCCTAGCCAGACTTACTAAAGGGCACAGAGACAGTATTCAAATTAACAAAATTAGAAATGAAAAGGGAGATATAACAACAGAAACTGAGGAAATTCAAAAAATCATCAGATCCTACTACAAAAACCTATACTCAACACAACTGGAGAATCTGGAGGAAATGGACAATTTCCTCGACAGTTACCAAATACCAAAATTAAACCAGGATCAAATAGATCGTCTAAACAGACCCATAACCCCCAAAGAAATAGAAGGGGTCATAGACAGTCTTCCAACCAAAAAGAGCACAGGACCAGACGGTTTTAGTGCAGAATTCTATCAGACTTTCAAAGAAGTCCTGATACCGATACTCTTCAAATTATTCCACAAAATAGAAACAGAAGGAACACTACCCAACTCATTCTATGAAGCCACAATTACCCTGATACCAAAACCACACAAAGATCCAACTAAGAAGGAGAACTACAGGCCAATTTCTCTTATGAATGTCGATGCAAAAATACTAAACAAAATACTTGCCAACCGAATCCAAGAACACATCAAAACTATCATTCACCATGGTCAAGTTGGCTTCATCCCAGGGATGCAGGGATGGTTCAATATACGGAAATCCATCAAAGTAATCCACTACATAAACAAACTCAAAGAAAAAAAACACATGGTCATCTCATTGGATGCTGAAAAAGCATTTGACAAAATTCAGCATCCTTTCATGCTAACGGTCCTAGAAAGAACAAGAATTCAAGGCCCATATCTAAACATAGTAAAAGCAATATACAGCAGACCAGTAGCCAACATCAAGGTAAACGGAGAAAAACTTGAAGCAATCCCTCTAAAATCAGGGACTATACAAGGCTGTCCCCTCTCGCCATATCTCTTCAATATAGTACTTGAGGTACTAGCTAGAGCAATTCGACAACAGAGGGAAGTCAAAGGGATACAAATCGGAAAGGAAGAAGTCAAACTATCACTATTTGCAGATGATATGATAGTATACTTAAGTGACCCAAAAAACTCCACCAGAGAACTCCTGCAACTGATAAACAACTTCAGCAAAGTGGCTGGCTATAAAATCAACTCACACAAATCAGTAGCCTTCCTATACTCAAAGGATAATCAGGCCAAGAAAGAAATTAGGGAAATGACACCCTTCACAATAGCCACAAATGATATAAAGTATCTTGGAGTGATGCTAACCAAACATGTGAAAGATTTATACGACAAAAACTTCAGGTCTCTGAAGAGGGAAATTGAAGAAGACATCAGAAAATGGGAAAATCTTCCATGCTCATGGGTTGGCAGGACTAATATAGTCAAAATGGCAATCTTGCCCAAAGCAATATACAGATTCAATGCAATCCCCATCCTAATCCCAACTCAGTTCTTCATAGAGCTAGAAAGAGCAATTCTCAAATTCATCTGGAATAACAAAAAACCCAGGATAGCTAAAACTATCATCAACAGCAAAAGAACTTCTGGGGGAATCAATATCTCGGACCTCAAGCAATATTACAGAGCAGTGGTATAAAAAACTGCATGGTATTGCTTCAGTGACAGGGAAGCAGATCAATGGAATAGGATCGAAGACCCAGAATTGAACCCACACATCTATGGCCAATTGATCTTCGACAAAGGAGCTGAAAACATCCAGTGGAAAAAAGATAGCCTTTTCAACAGATGGTGCTGGCTCAACTGGAAGTCAACATGCAGAAGAATGAGAATTGATCCACTCTTATCTCCTTGCACTAAACTCAACTCCAAGTGGATCAAGGATCTCCACATAAAACCAGACACACTAAAACTAATAGAAAAGAAACTGGGGAAGACCCTTGAAGACATCGGCTCAGGGGAAAAAATCCTGAACAGAACACCAATTGCTTATACTCTAAAACAAGAATAGACAAATGGGACCTCATAAAACTACAAAGTTTCTGTAAGGCAAAAGACACTGGCAAAAGGATAAATCGGCAACCAACAAATTGGGAAAAAATCTTCACCAACCCCACATCCGACAGAGGGCTAATCTCCAATGTATACAAAGAACTCAAGAGGTTAGACCCCAGAAAACCAAATAACCCTATCCAAAAATGGGGTACAGAGCTAAACAGAGACTTTTCACCTGAAGAAATTCGGATGGCTGAGAAACACCTTAAAAAATGTTCCACATCACTAGTCATTAGGGAAATGCAAATTAAAACAACCCTGAGATTTCACCTCACACCAGTCAGAATGGCTAAGATTAAAAACTCAGAAGACATCAGGTGTTGGCGAGGATGTGGAGAAAGAGGAACACTCCTCCACTGCTGGTGGGAATGCAAGCTGGTACAACCACTCTGGAAATCAGTATGGCGGTTCCTCAGAAAACTGGGCGTGATACTTCCGGAGGACCCAGCCATACCACTCCTGGGAATATACCCAGAAGATTCACCAGCATGCAATAAGGATACATGCTCCACTATGTTCATAGCAGCCTTATATATAATAGCCAGAAGCTGGAAAGAACCCAGATGTCCCTCAACAGAGGAATGGATACAAAAAATGTGGTATATATACACAATGGAGTACTATTCAGCCATTAGAAACAATGAATTCATGAAATTCTTAGAGAAATGGATGGAGCTGGAGAATGTCATACTAAGTGAGGTGACCCAGTCTCAAAAGAATACCCATGGTATACAGTCACTGATTAGTGGATATTAGCCTTGAAGCTTGGAACACCAAAGACACAAATCACATATCAAGTGATGTCTCACAAGAAGAAAGGAGTGGACACTGGTGCTAGAATGGACCAAAACATCATTGTGGGAGAGTACAAGAACAGTAAAGTGGGAGGGGGTTGATGCGGGAGCAGGGGCAGGTAAAAGGACATGTGGGACCTTTGGGGGTGGGGAACCAGAAAAAGGGAAATGAATTGTAAATATAGAATATATACAGTAAAAAAAAGTGCTAGGATAGTTATAATTCAAAATTTACATGAGATTAAATAGTAACAATGGTATAGAAAAAATAGATTTATTGCATTCTGCTTATAGGAATTTAAAATGGGTTAGTAATTTGGAAAACAGTCCACATTTACTCAAAAAGTAAATATAGGATTATTTTGTAGCATTACATGTCTATACTTAGGCATATATTCAAAAGAACTGAAAGTATTCACATACACAAAAGTGTTATGCACAATTATAGTACTATAATTAATAGCAACTTAAAATAAAATATTCAACTTTCTATAATCACCTCACCATATGAGAATGTTAATTTAATTCAGCATAATAATATTTATCTCTAGACATAAAGCAATTATATGTCTTCCTAAAATTTTTGAAAAATGTCAGTTACAATGATAATTCTACCTGCATCTAGTTATATGAAATGTGCAGAAAAATTCTAGTAACCTGATAGTAAAATAGTTATAAATGAAAAATCATTGTTAATGGTAATATGTTATTGGTTTTTATACTTTTGAATGCATCTGCTTTTCAGATTATCAGGTCTTTTACAAATTGTCCAAAGAACTACTTTAAAAAATAAGTAGAGGAATATAGATTGAATTATCTGTCTATGACTAAAAATGTTGTGACATGGTAAAAAGTGATTCAGCCATGCAGTTGTGTTTCAACTTCTAAAGTTCCATAGGTGATAACTTGAGGTCATGGTCAATGAAAAGGAATTTTGTGGCAAATACTGTTTTGTACACACTTGAAAGGAATGGGGCAGGATTAGTGCTTACACTGATATATTTGGCTAGATGCTAATATAATGTATTGACCTTCTTTAAAAAGATAATAAAAGATTATAGGATTTTAATAATAAATTAATGGCCAAGTCCATGGATCTTGAATGATTATAAAGAAACAAACCTTTATCAGCACTAACACAAGGCCACACATAACTGAGTAGTAGGTTGAAGATGGAATTGTGAGTATTGCATAATTCAAGAGGTATTCGAATGCTAAGATCATACTTCTTTGACTTTTCCACTAAGCTATTATCACATGCACTTAGCGCTTAGCCTTTCATTATGTTACTTTCAGTCTTTTATTCTATTTTGTTTAGGTCATGGTGCTAATGGGGATATTATATGATTCTGAAAGCTGAGACAATGTCATCCTGTTTGTTTCCTGTACTCCAGACTCTTAAGCATGTACTGAGGAATGAGCTGAAAATGTTTTCCTCTTTCTTAGTCTAAGTTGGGATTTACTCTGTTTGGAGGGATATTGCAAAATGCACAATTCTCCTTGTCAGGACATCAGACATACCAGGCCCTGTTTTCTTTCCTTAATAGCAAGTAATAATTAGTGTCAAACATATATTAATGGATATATGCTTACCATGGCTAGTAAACAAAGAGTCAAACAAGAAGTCAATTAATATAGTCTACTTGTACTTGGAGGAGGTAGGGAAATACACATATTATAAGACAATTAGATTACATAAAATCAAATGTAGGAAAATATAGGTAAAAGTTCCTGATAAAATAATCATAGACCACAGGATTATGCACAATAAATGAAGATATCTGAAAATGATCCTTGCAGGAATATATCTCTATATTTTAAAAGGTTAACTTCCAAAATTTTACATGCCTAAATTCTGTTGATAAGACTAAAGGATGGAAAGAGTAAAAAAAAGAAAGAAAGAAAAAAGAAAAGCAAAAAGAAAATAAAACATGTTGGAGTACAATTATAATGTTTCACTACAAATGCCAGGAAGACCATTGTGCTCTAAGATCATTAGAAATGTGGAATAACATATGTTACCAGAATCACTAACAATTTCATTTGTATCTCTACTATTTAAACCTGGAATGATAGATGATAACAGTAGGTGAGAGAGCCTGGAAAGTTAACATCCATTGAGTTGTTTGAAATTCAAAAGGCCAGATAGTGTGGTACTTAAGTGGTAAACAACAGAAGACACTGATTTCCATAATAATCAGTAATGTCAGAATGGCAATCAATGACTCATTGTCCTTAGGCTGTTGTAGACTTGGTCATTACAGCACAGAGTCTAAGAAGTAAAATATATGGGTAAATAAAATGAGAATTGCAATAAGTGTAGACAAGTCAAGGTCAATTATTCCATTAAAAAAACATGATTCCTTACTAATTACCTACTAATGAACTTGTGTTAGATTCAGAAGGAATCTCACCTAAATAAAGGAAGAGAATAAGGGCATCACTGATTATGGAATGAACTGGTATTGAATATTCTACACCATTCATGTCAGCTGACTTCAAAAAACACTGAACTGCTCTCTCTATATATAATTGAAGGGTTAGATCAAACACAGTTTTCTGAATGAATTGAATATAATTTCAATGTACAACATATGTATTAAATGCTATGTCGCTATGGGATGTTATTTATCTCATAAGATGAATACTGGAACTCAGTATAAGAAAACTACATAGAATCATGATTGAACACATTTACATTCACATTCAGTGAGCATTATTTTCATGCTGAAGTTGTAGGTATAAAAAAAACAAAGCTCTCAACTAAAGGTTCCATAAAATCTAATTGTAATTTACATTATTGCTTCCATTTCTCATTGGCGATGGATCAACATAGAAATGGATAATTTAACTTTGACTAGATGATGTGTTTATTTTTACAAAATGGAGGTAGAAATACATACATCCAAAACTATAATAAAGTTTTTGCATTTTATGTTAGTTAAGGATCTCTAGAGGAACAGAAATAACAGAATGGATAATAGATAAATAGGAATGTATTTGATTTGTCTACTTGATTCTGTTGGAGTTCAAACTGGAGATGCTGTGACTGTAATAGTAATTTATTCTGTAAAATTGGGTGTCTAGGCAGTCCCAATTCATAAGCAAATGCATAGAGGATTCATGAATAACCACTGTTGTTCAATCCACATTTTAGTCAATAAAGCTGATTTTAATATCAACAAGAAATGAGCAGCAGAAGTATTTGTACCAGCATAGTAGACAGAGTTGAGAGCAAGAGTGCATGTAGGCCAAGTAAATACAGCAAATGTAAAAATACTTTTTCTTCTATGCATGATTAATCTAGACCACTATCAGAAGATGGTACCCAGTTCCAGTCAGGATCCATCAACCTTAAATAGCAGTGAATTCTGTGAGTTACAATAATGTTTGGCCTAGCAATATATATCCACGGATACAATTGTGGTATGAGCATCATCAGAGTAACCAAGTACCTACATTGAAAATACATCTCAATCCCAAAGATGAAATCCATACCTGGCAAGATTGTTGAGCTGAGAACCTGTAGCTAGTCAATTAATAGGCCATAGAGGAAAATATATTATCATTAATTTGCTAAAAGGATATAGTATTAAACTGTATCCTAATGACTTATCATTAAGCCCATAGTTTAATGCTTCCCTCAAGTTTCTTCAGAAAAATGTCTACTTACAGTAAATGTTTAACACAAAACCTCACAAAAGATAAAGTTGTAGAGAAGGGGTGCCAGAATGATCAACTCTAAACAGACCATCTATATAACATTGCCTCCACACAATGCTCAAGAATCACCATTGGAATGGTAATAAAAAGACTGTACGAAGCAAAAGTGGGGGATAACTAAAATGAAACAGTGTATTCCAGACAAAATAGAGAAACATGAACTCACAGTATACACAAGACCCATGCAAGTTCAAGCCAGACCAAATCCCAGAACTGATCCCAGTCTTGGGCATCAAATATCACCACAAACCATATAGATATTGACAACTGATATCTGATGATGATAAATGGAAAACTTATTCCCTTTAATGATTTGACCCCTAGTAGTTGGAACATATGGCAAGGAAAGAGTACACATTTAAGAAAATAGAAAATATTTGTAGCATAAATTGGGCTTGATGGCTTTAAATACAAAAGACACAAAGTAGGGTTATATTTGGCAGATGTTTGTGGGGTATGAATCATTAAATGACTCCCAAATAACTTATTGGAAAAATATAACCCTAATACCCCTTTTCATACTTAATTTGAATGTCAACTCCTTTAATATTTGTTGGTAGATGACTGATTACTTGAATGTTGTTCTTATCTTTGTCTTTTACAGTATCACTTTAAACATAGATCTAGTTATTTTCAAACATATATGACATATAATATGCTCATCTATGGTTAATTAATTATTACTCATATTTTTATTCTGATGAATAATTGTAAATATTAAAATATGTAAATTCATTACTTTGTTTAAAATTTAGTTTAATGGTGGTTTCAATTCAGTCCCATTTATGTAGCTTAATAATCTAGTGCTTAGCAACCATGTATACCATAGTTTAGGCACTTGGATAGAACAGCAACAACAACAACGACAGCCAAACAAGAGGAAATACTGCTAACATGAGTATATTTTTAAAACTATATTATGTAAGCTATGTAAGGTAACAAGGCTATGGTTATAAATAATAAAGAATTCATAAATTTTATTGCATTAGTTAAACTTTGCATTTAACAAAGATCTATATGTATCATTATTTTCCATTTTCAGGATTCGTTTCATTAAGGTTACCTGATGGGTCTAGACAAAACATCAATAAAATTATTTCCAATGATATTATGCTATACTGCTAGATCATTGCCTTATTCAGTCATCATCAAGAAAAAAATGAGATGAGAGCAGATACAAAGATTCACAGCCAGATATTATATGGGTAGAATCAAATTTTAGTTCTCCATTAAATCACATCACTCAGAGCTCAGGAAATATGGAGGAAGAAGAGGCAGTTAGATTTTAAGAGTCAGAGCTGAAAGATAATCAGCTAAGCAAGAGATGTGAGCTCACAGAATGTAAAGTAGCAAACCCTCTGCATATGTATTGTAGCTATTTCTTAGCCCTGTGTTTTTATGGGACACCTGACTATGAGAGTGAGTTTGTCTCTAATTTTTATGCCTATTCTTGAGCTCTTTTTCTTCCATTGGTTCTGCCTTGTTCAACTGGGTTTTGCTTTATCTTACTATATTTTTTGTTGTCATGTTTGTTATCTATTATAAGCCAGTGTTTTATTTTGTTTTGTTTTGTTTTTTTTTTTTTATAATGAAAGACAGAAAGGGAGTGGATGTGGAGGGGATGGGATGTGAAGAAGAACTGGGAAGGGTAGAGGAAAGAAAAGGATATGTTGTAAGAGAAAAAAATCTATTTTCAATAAACAAATAAAATTAAAAATTAGTGTTTTCATTTGAAAAATAAGTTTCTATGTTGTGGGGCAGTGAGCTGTACATAGGCAGCTGGTCCCCAATCGAGCTCATTTCATTTGTATTATTTTCTATGAATATAGTTAATTTTAGTGTGTTTTTCTATATACTTCTTCAATTCTATCAGAATTGTTTTCTTTGTAAATCTTCAATTTTAACAGAAAAAGTTTACAATTCCTCTTTCAGTTAACTTACTAATCTTCCTTATGTGGGCCATTTGGCCATGCCCCTTGGGTCCCTGGCTCTTGTCTCAGCTATAACCTCCCATAACCCCCCACAAAGGTGTGTGGCCATAAGTCACATATGAACAGCACCAAGCCCTCCCACGTGCAAATAAGTTTCCCCCAAGCTCTCACCAAGGCAATTAGAATCACCTGTTGTAATAACCTGACCCACCCCAAAACTGTATATACAATTCTATCCAGAAGGATTAGATCTGTGCTAGAACTGCTCCCTCTTCCAAGCACTTCTGTCATAAGAGCTGCTGTGGAGACAGGTGGATGGGTGGAGCCAACTGCATCAGCAGATGCTGTGGAAGCCACTTCCCCTCCCTGCTTACACTTGCTCCCCTTTGCTGGAACTTTTGAACATGGTCAGGCCAGAGATATCTGTGTAAATCCTCTGGTACACAGGCCCACACTACATTGTCTGTATATCTAGTGTATGATAGTCAATCCAATATTAGTAGTAAGAGGGACATGTCTCTTAAGAAATACCCATTATGTATACCGAATTTACTGAATGCTGTATGCCAACTTTGAGAAATATATGGTTTGGATAAATCTGATATTTCAGATCACACAAACTACAATTCTTAACTAACAAGATGCTAATTCGTAGAGGGCAGTGAGGTATAGCATAAAAGTATTGAAATTTTATTGTGGCCCCTCACTCCTTGTACTTTGCCATGATTTTATGTTTATATTCATAAATGCAGAATACAGTTTATTTATATATTTAAGTTTATATGAACTACTTTATATGACTTTATACAAGTTCATTGTAGAGAATGAATATTTCATTTAACATTTTGCATTTTTATAATCATCAGAAAACTATAAGAGTGTGTGTATTTATGTGTGTCATATGCTGCCAACACCTCTTTTCTAAGATAAACTTTTGTTTTCCTGTACCAGTACTCAGTTTGCCTTTTGTCATGTGTTTTCTCCCAAATTTAAAAGTAGTAGATAGAAAAGAGACCTTATTATCTAAAAATCTCAAACAAAGGTAATACCTAATCCATTGAAAAAGAACTGTCATTCTCTTCACTTAGATATTGACTTTAACTTAAAATTTTAATTAATTTAGTAATTTTGTGTTTCAAGAACTTATAAAGTTTAGTAATTTTAATTACTCTAGAAATTTCAAAATGTACCAGATATTTTTAAAATGTTAATATATATGAGCTGTGGCTATAGCTCATAAAATGAATTTAAACTAATTTAACATTTTAGTTTTGTTGTGGTCTATCCTCTACTGTGGATATATTACTATTTGGCAGGACAATTATTTCCACAAAGCAAAAGTTTTAGAAACAACAAAAATAATCATTAAAATAGGGAGGTATACCAAGTAAAACATATACAAATATGAGTTCTATGATGATAGAATAATCTTAAATGAAAAATAGTAAACATAAAATTTTAATTATTTTAACATTTTAATAATAAATGTTATAGAGAAGATGCAATTGTATGTGTATGTGTATAAGTTTGAATCATAATTTACTCAAGTGATTAATATGTAAAGAAAATGCAATGAAATATCAAGAAATACATTTCTTTATAAGGTAACAAGTATAATTGATGAAAGTATTATTTTTTTATAGATATGTAGTCTATATCAAAAAGTTTTTAAATAAAACCATCTTAATTTTTCTTAAAACAACACATTGGAGAAATTTCATCATGGACTATGCAATATATAACTATTTGCTAGAATCTACTTACAACAAAATTATAAACTGTTTCAGCTTCACCTTCCTGGGCATCTCCAAAAAATTCAGAGTTGGGCTGTCCTGATTGTTTTTCAGCCTGTGGATTCAGTTAGACTAATTGGGCTGCCTTGCCTGCCTTTAATGGGTGAGGATGTGGCTAGTCTAGCAATGACAAGAAACTTATTTTATGTAGAAAGTTCTCAGGTATTCCATGGTTGCCTTAAACTTAATAAATAGTTTAGCAAGACTTTGAACTTAGATTCTTACTTCCTCCTCCTTCTGTGTGTTGTAATTTAATCTTGAGACTCTACAGTCATTTTGATATGATATTGGACTGCATACTTAATAGTTAAGAACCCAATGATTAAGCTATATCACTTGCATGGAACTGATTTGTAACCAACCTTAAATTAAAATTTTAACAACATAATACATTTGCACATTTTAATATTTAAAATCACTAATCACAAAAAACTGTAAGTAAATATCAATTAATTAATCAGAGGACCATGACATATATCATATATGCCTGAGAACAACTAGAACTGTGTTTAAATTGATAATGGATACGGTAATGATAATGAAAGAAGAGTTGAAGATCAAGTAATCAATTTCAGACTAAAAAAATAAAGGTAATTAACATTTAAATTAAGTATGAAAAGAAATGGAAAAATATAACAACAAAAATATTGTTTACATAAAACACATGCACACAAATACACACAAGAAACTAGCTTCACCTACACAAACCCAGCAAGAGTTGTCTCTAAGCATATTAATAAAGTGAAAATATGACAAATTTGACAGAAAAATAAAAAATATAAAAATAGAAATTTTTAGAATAAAAAGAGAAATACCAGTCATGTCTATAATTTAGGCAAACTTAAAGTACATTCCATAATATGTAATGATTGTCAAACTGATTGGAGTGGGAACAACATAAACATTCATTAAAAATCAGTTTGAATTATATCTGTGTAGAAGTTTCCATCTCAAAATAATTAAAGATGGAAAACCGTTTCTGAATATTATTGAAATGATATCATAAGCTGGGTACTTATGTAGAATAAAAAATGAAAAATAAGAATACTACTAACTAGACTACTTTTTTTTCGCTTGTTCACAGCCATGAGATAAGTGACTCTTTTCTTGATCTTCAATATAACCTTTCAAACTTGAACATAATAAATTTTAAAGTGCAATAGAAACTAATAACTAAGTAAAATTAAAAGAATAAATTGTCAGGAAGCCACATTTTAGCAATAAATTCTACATATCATGTAAAAGAAGATGTAATGTCTTCAACACAATGTTATAAAGAATAGTAAGATACTTTATTCACTCACTCATGGTATGCTTTGGAGACTAGAATAATATAAATTCTGAAACATGGCAATAATCATCCAAGAAAGAAATAATAATCTAGTATATAACATGAAAAAATGCAAAAATCCTAAACAAAAGATTGCCAAAATTACTAGAGAAAAATATATAATTCAAGCACTAATGTTTGAGGTTAATTATGGAGAAATACAGACTTGATAAACTAATTTCAAAGGAATATGTTCTGACATCAAAGATGTACTCAAAATAGTAAAATAAATAACTTAAAATTGTCAGATTGCACCTTTAAATTAGATATTAGTTAAGAGATTACTGTGTAGAGTAAAGAGAAGAACAAAACTCACATACAATAAAATTATCAGGGACAATTTATAGATTTCCATAAGAGTAAAGGCTTGTGCCATTCCTCTTGGTTGCCTGTCAGGAATATATGGTGAGAACTTAACTTCTAAATGTACAGTATATGGAAAGCTTCAGATATTGGAAGATGAACCTGAGGAGCTGTCAAAGAGATTTCCCGAGTGGTTGTACCAGTTTGCAATCCCACCAGCAATGGAGGAATATTCCTATTTCTCCACATCCTTGCCAGCGTCTGCTGTCACATGAGTTTTTTATCTTGGCCATTCTGACTGATGTGAGGGTAATTCTCAGGGTTGTTTTGATCTGCATTTCCCAGATGACTGAGGATGTTGAACATCTCTTTAGGTGCTTCTTGGCTATTCGATATTCCCGGGGTGAAAATTCTTTGTTTAGCTCTGTACCCTATTTTTAATAGGGTTATTTGGTTCTCTGGAGTCTAGCTTCTTGAGAAAAGAGTTTGGCAGCTACTCAGGAAATTTGACGTAGTACTACCTGAGGACCCAGCTATACCACTACTGGGTATATACCCAGAAGATGCTCCAACATGTAATAAGGACACATGTTCCACTATGCTCATAGCAGCCTTATTTATAATAGTCATAAGCTAGAAAGAACCCAGATGTCCTTCAACAGAGGAATGGATACACAAAATGTGGTACATTTACAAAATGGAGTACTACTCAGCTATTTAAAACAATAAATACATGAAATTGTTAGGCAAATGGATGGAACTAGAAAATATTATCCTTAGTGAGGTAACCCAATCACAAATTAGCACACATAGTATGCACTCACTGATAAGTAGATATTAGCCCAAAAGCCCTGAATGCCCAAGATACAACTCACAGACCATATGAAACTCAAGAGGAAGGAAGACCAAAGTGTGGATACTTTGATCCTTATTGGAAAGTGGATCAAAATACCCATGGCTCATAGCCAACTGATATAATGAAAATAGTATCCCCAATTGTGGAGCTAGATAAAGGATGCAAAGATCTGAAGAGGTTTGCAGACCTGTAGGCAGAACAACAATATGTACCAACCAGTACTCTCAGAGCTTCCAGAGGCTAAAACACCAACCAAAGAGTACACATGGAGGGACCAATGGCTCCAGCTACATATGTAGCAGAAGATGACCATTTCAGACATCAGTGAGCGGAGAGACCATGGGTGCTGTGAAGGCTCAATTCCCAAGAATAGGAGAATGCAAGTCAGGAAATTGGGGGGGGGGTGTTGAGCAGGGGTAGAGTGATAGGATAGCGGATTTTCAGAGGGGTAATATGGGAAGGGGAAAACATTTGAAATGTAAATAAAGCAAAATCTAATAAAAAAAAAGAAATAAAGGAATCAACATCTATTGTGATAGTCCCAAAGAATATGAAGTACTAATCAGTTTGTCTCCAATATACCATAATAAAAGGACTGATAAATCAGAAAATCAGCACTTATCATAATAGACTCAAAGAACCTGACATATATTAGGGTAACTATATTCAAAGAACTGAAAGACTTGCATGATAAAATATACAAATGTTTGAAGAAAGAAATTGAAGAGTATATCAGAATATGGAATGATTACATAGGCTCATGGAGCAGAAGTATTAACAAAGTAAAGATGATCTTACAAGAAAATGTCTAAAGTTTCAAAATTATCTCAGTCAAAATCCCAGTACAATTCTTACAGACCTTGAAAGGACAACTGTCAACTTTATGTGGGAAAACAAACAAACAAACAAACAAATTCAAACCAAACCAAACCAAACAAACAAAAAATAACAGATTTTCAAATGCATCCTGAACTGCATGATATTAGCATAAAAAGACACATTGAACATGAGAATTGAATTGAAGATCCACACATCATAAACACACATACACACACACACACACACACACAGAGAGAGAGAGAGAGAGAGAGAGAGAGAGAGAGAGAGAGAGAGAACTGATATTTAAAAAAGGCAGAAATACAGAGAGGGAAAAACTCTTTCTACTAATCCAGCCCTATAGAGGATAATAGAAGGAAAACTCCAACACAGCGAGGAAACTACACCCAAGAAAAAGGAAGAATTAATCTTTTCACAGCATATTCCAAAGAAGAAAACCACACAAACATAATTCATGTTGAGCAACAAAAATAGCAGAAAGCAACAATCCTTAGTACTTAATATCTCTCAACATCAATGTACTCAATTCTCCAATAAAAAGATATAGGTTAACAAACAGGATACCTAAACTGGACCCAGAATTTTGCAGCATACAGAAAACACACCTCAACTACAATGACAGTAACTGACTCAAAGTAAAAGGCTAGAAAAAAAAATTTGCAACAAAGGGGCCACATGAAATGATCTATAATAATAATTCTAATATCCAGTAAATAGACTTTCAACCAGACGTTATCAAAAAAGATAGGGAAGGACACTAAGTACTCATTAAAGTATAAATCCCCCAGATGAACTCTCAGTTCTGAACATCTATGTCCCAAATACAAGGGTAACCACATTTGTAACATCTTTAAAAAGAAAAAAACTTTCTTTTTTTAATTTATTTTTTACTGAATATCATCTTCATTTACATTGCCAATGGTAAAACTTTTCCTGATATCTTCCCTCCCTTAAGATCCCCAACCCCTCCCCTTCCTCCTTCCACCTGCCTCCAAGTATATGTCTCTCCACCCAACACACTCCCTCCTCTGCTCCCCGTGGGTTTCCCTTTGTTTGGGCCTGTGTTGAGCTTTTACCTGACCAAGGACCATTCCTCCCACTGATGCTGCATTGAACCTTACAGAATCAAAGTGGAAGACTTTAAAACCCCACATTCACCAATGGACAGATAATGGAAACTTAAACTAAATAGAGAAACAGTGAAACTAACAGAAGTTATGAACCAAATGGACTTAACAGATATCTAGAGAACATTTCACCCAAAACCAAAAGAATATACCTACTACTCAGTACCTCATGGGACCCTCTTCAAAACTGACCACATAATTGGACAAAACACCAGTTTCAACACAAAAAAATCATTGAATTAATCTCATGTATTCTATGGGGCTACCACTGACTAAGGCTTGTCTTCAATAACAAGGAAACCAGCAGAAAGCCAACATAGACATGGATGCAACAACTCTCTACTGAGTGATAACTTGTTCAGGAGAGAAATAAAGAAAAAAAGTTAAAGACTCTATAATTTTAAAAAGTGAAGATACAATATACCAAACCCTATAGGACAAAATGAAAATAGTGCTAAGAGGAAAACTCATAGTACTGAGTGCCTCCATAAAGAAATTGGAGCAAGCATACTATACCACCTTAGTAGTGTATCTGAAAGCTCTAGAATAAAAATTCAAATAAACCCAAGAGATGTAGATAGCAGGAAATAATCAAACTCAAGTTTGAAATCAACAAGGTAGAAACAAAGAGAATTATACAAAGAATAAAGAAAAAAAAAACAACTAGGAGATGGTTCTTTTGAGAAAACCGACAAGATAGATAAACTGATAGACAAAGTAACTATCAGGCACAGAGACAGTATTCAAATTAAAAAATCAGAAATGAAAAAAAGAGACATAACAACAAAATTTTAAGAAAGTCCAGAAATCTTCAGATTCTACAACAAAAGCCTACCCTCACCAAAACTGGAAAATCAAAATGAAATAGAGGATTTTCTACATGGATACAGATAAACCATCTAAGCAATCCAATCACTCCTAAGAAATTAGAAGCATTGATTAAAAGGATAAGCAGGCTGAGAAAGAAATTAGGGAAATGATACCCTTCACAATAGCCACAAATGATATAAAGCATCTTGGAGTGACGCTAACCAAACATGTGAAAGATTTATATGACAAAAACTTCAGGTGTTTGAAGAGGGAAATGGAAGAAGACATCAGAAAATGGGAAAATCTTCCATGCTCATGAGTTGGCAGGACTAATATAGTCAAAATGGCAATCTTGCCCAAAGCAATATACAGATTCAATGCAATCCCCATCAAAATCTCAACTCAGTTCTTCATAGAGTTAGAAAGAGCAATTCTCAAATTCATCTGGAATAACAAAACCAAGGATAGCTAAAACTATCATCAACAGCAAAAGAACTTCTGGGGGAATCAATATCCCGGACATCAAGCAATATTACAGAGCAGTAGTATTAAAAACTGCATGATATTGGTTCATTGACAGGGAGGCAGATCAATGGAATAGGATCGAAGACCCAGAATTGAAACCACACATTTATGGCCAATTGATCTTGGACAAAGGAGCTGAAAACATCCAGTGGAAAAAAAGATAGCCTTTTCAACAGATGGTGCTGGCTCAACTGGAGGTCAACATGCAGAAGAATGAGAATTGATCCACTCTTATCTCCTTGCACTAAGCTCAACTCCAAGTGGATCAAGGACCTCCACATAAAACCAGACACACTAAAACTAATAGAAAAGAAACTGGGGAAGACCCTTGAGGACATTGGCTCAGGGGGAAAGTTCCTGAACAGAACACCAATTGCTTATGCTCTAAGAGCAAGAATAGACAAATGGGACCTCATAAAATCACAAAGTTTCTGTAAGGCAAAAGACACTGTCAAAAGGATAAATCGGCAACCAACAAATTGGGAAAAAAATCCACCAACCCCACATCCGACAGAGGGCTAATTTCCAATGTATACAAAGAACTCAAGAGGTTAGACCCCAGAAAACCAAATAACCCTATCCAAAAATGGGGTACAGAGCTAAACAGAGACTTTTCACCTGAAGAAATTCGGATGGCTGAGAAAGACCTTAAAAAATGTTCAACATCATTAGTCATTAGGGAAATGCAAATTAAAACAACCCTGAGATTTCACCTCACACCAGTCAGAATGGCTAAGATTAAAAACTCAGAAGACATCAGGTGTTGGCGAGGATGTGGAGAAAGAGGAACACTCCTCCACTGCTGGTGGGAATGCAAGCTGGTACAACCACTCTAGAAATCAGTATGGCGGTTCCTCAGAAAACTGGATGTGATACTTCCAGAGGACCCAGCCATACAACTCCTGGGAATATACTCAGAAGATTCCCCAGCATGCAATAAGGATACATGCTCTACTATGTTCATAGCAGCCTTATATATAATAGCCAGAAGCTGGAAAGAACCCAGATGTCCCTCAACCGAGGAATGGATACAAAAAATGTGGTATATATACACAATGGAGTACTATTCAGCCATTAGAAACAATGAATTCATGAAATTCTTAGAGAAATGGATGGAGCTGGAGAATGTCATACTAAGTGAGGTGACCCAGTCTCAAAAGAATACCCATGGTATACAGTCACTGATAAGTGGGTATTAGCCTAGAAGCTTGGAACACCAAAGACGTAAATCACATACCAAGTGATGTCTCACAAGAAGAAAGGAGTGGACACTGGTGCTAGAATGGACCAAAGCATCATTGTGGGGGAGTACAAGAACAGTGAGGTGGGAGGGGGTGGATAAAGGAACAGGGGGAGGTAAAAGGGCATGTGGGACCTTTGGGGGTAGGGAACCAGAAAAAGGGAAATGAATTGTAAATATAGAATATATCCAATAAATAAAAAAAAATAAGTATAAAGGAAACTAGAAAAAAAAGTCTCTGTACAAAAACAATACAAAACAGAACAAAAAAGGTCCAGGGTCAGATGGTTTTAGTGCATAATTCTATCAGACAATAATAGAAGACTTAATTTTAATACTCTTCAAATTATTCCACAAAATGAAAACACTATGCAAGTTTTACTATGAATCTACATTTACACTGATAACTAAAGATCCAACAAAGAAAGAGAATTTCAGACCAATTTCCCTTATGAATATCATTGCAAAAATATTGAACCACAAAAAGACCCAACAAAGAAGGAGTATTTCAGAACAATTTCCCTTATGAATATCATTGCAAAAATATTGAATAAAATTCTCCCAAACTGAATTTAAGAACACATCAAAATGATCATTCAGCATGATCAAGTAGGCTTCATCACATGCACTTGTGCATGCTTTAATATATGAAAATACATCAACATGAATATAACATCAATATAAACAAATTCAAAGGAAAAATGTGATAATCTCATTAGATGATGCAAAAGCATTTAACAAAATTCAACACCCCTTCATGTTGAAAGTCTTGGAAATATCAGGAATTCAAGGCCTATACATAAACATAGTAAAAGCAATATTCAGAAAACTAATAGCCAACATCAAACTTAATTGGGAGAAACTTAAAGTATTCCCACTAAAATCAGGGACTAGAAAAGGCAGCCCACACTTTCCCTTTCTTTTCTGGTTTTTTTTTTCCTTTTTCTTTTTTATAATGTACTTGTCTTTTTGGTTTCTTTTTGTTTTTGTTTTGTTTTGTTTTCTTTTTTTATTGGATATATTCTATCTTTACATTTTATTTCCCTTTTTCTGGTTCCCCATCTCCCAAAGGTCCCACATGCCCTCTTCCCTCCCCCTGCTCCCTCTTCCACCCCTTCCCACTTCCCTGTTCTGGTATTCCCCTACAATAATGTTTTGATCCTTTCCAGTACCAGTGTCCACTCCTTCCTTATTGTTGGATATCATTTGATATGTGGATTGTGTCTTTGGTGTCCCAAGATTCTAGGCTAATATCTACTTATCAGTGAGTGCATACCATGGGTATTCTTTTGAGACTGGGTTACCTCACTTAGTATGATGTTCTCCAGTTCCATCCATTTCTCTAAGAATTTCATGAATTCATTGTTTCTAATGGCTGAATAGTACTCCATTGTATATATATACCACATTTTTTGTATCCAGTCTTCTGTTGAGGTACATCTGGGTTCTTTCCATCTTCTGGCTATTATAAATAAGGCTGCTAGAAGTTCTAGCCAGAGCAATTAGAAAAACAAAAGGAGCATCGGGAGCTAACAGCTAAGGCTAGATAAGGGGACACAGTCCGAGTCTAACATTGCCTATCCCCTCAGGCTCTTGCCTGCACCCAGAGCCTGAACAGCTCGGTGGGCTATCTTTATACTGTCCCGCTCAGGCACAAACTCACTCTGGAGTCTGTGCCCTGCTTACAGTGGAGGTCTTCACCTTGCCTCGGGGCACCACAGACAGCTAACCAGACTGAACCCTGTGGACTGAGAGCACCACCATCTAGGCTCCAACAGTCCAGCCAGGAAAACTCAAGTCCTTCAAGGAATCCCATGGTTAGACAGAGTCCTGAGATCTGCCACCATCTTGGAGCTTGTAGCCTAACCAGGTACTCAGAGGACACCAGAGTGAAGGATTTCCCAGGGCATAGCCTGCCTTGATGCCTTCTGCACCAGGGAGCCAGGCAATTCTACAGCTGCCTGGGCATGCAGGGGAGCATCTGACCTGCAGGATGTCCTGTAGATAGACAGAGACCCAAGGACCAAGATCCCCACCATCTTGGATCCCACAGTTCAACCACAGAAGCTCCTGATCTACAAAGAGCCCCACTGTTAGACAGAGCCCCGCCATCTGCCACTATCTTGGCGACAGCAGCTCAACCAATGGAGCCCTGTGGACTGACAGCTCCACCATCTAGGCTCCAGCAGTCCAGCCAGGGAAGCTCTGATCCTGCAGGGAATCCTGCAGTTAGAGCCCGGAGACCCACCACCATCTAGCTTGTAGTCTAACCAGGTCACCATAGAGAACCAACAGGCAAGCCCAGGTACACAGACATAATCCAACGCTAACATCACTCAGGTGGAAAACTGCCAGGATTTTCCCTGTAGCCAGGGCCTGGGCAGCTTGACAGGACATCTGTATGCTCACCTGGCTGTGCACCAACTTGGTCGGGGACCATTGTCCCGCAGACAACCCAGCATTTGCAGCAGTGGTCTACATCTTGCCTCCAGGTCACCATAGAGAACCAACAGGCGAGCCCAGGTCACCATAGACAACCAACAGACAAGCCCAGATTGGTGGAAATAAAGAACTGATTCTTAAGAGCTGGCATCTAGGCAAACCAGGGGGAGACGGCAGGAGACCAGTTACCTGCCCAGCAGCAAGTCAGGAGGGGATTTGAGTCCAGCCCAGCACAGCTGAGGAGGTAATTCTTCTGGTTTCCTCCTCAGGAGCATGGATGCCCTCTGTGACAGCAGCACCAAACACCAGGCTCACAGAAGCTTCAAACACCAACCAGTAATAACAGAACCAACTAAGTCCAGATGGCAAAAGGAAAACATAGGAATGTTACTAACAGAAATTAAGGCAATATGGCAGGATCTGAACCCAATTCTACAACCAGAGCAAGTCCTGGATACCCCAACATACCAGAAAAACAAGATTTGGGTTTAAAAGCACTGGTCATGATGCTGCTAGAGGAACACAAAAAAGACATAAAAAAATCTCTTAAAGAAATGCAGGGGTACATGAAGAGGTTAGAAACCCTTACAATGGAAACACAAAGATCACTTAAAGAATTCCAGGAGAATGTGGGTCAACAGACAGAAGCCAATAAAAAGGAAAAGAAAAAAAATCACTTAATGAAATGCAGGAGAAATTGAGTCAACAGGCAGAAGTCAGGAAAGAGGAAACACAAAAATCTCTTAAAGAATTGCAGGAAAACACAAACAAACAAGTGAAGGAACTGAGCAAAACCATCCAGGATCTAAATACAGAGGTAGAAACAACTAAGAAATCAAAAAGGGAGACAATTTTGGAGATAAATCAGGGGTCTTAGATGCAAATATCAACAACAGAATACAAGAGAAAGAAGTAAGAATCTCAGATGCTGAAGATACCATAGAAACCATTGACTCTACAGTCAAAGAAAATGTAAAATGAAAATGCAAAAGGTTTGTAACCCAAAACATCCACAAAATCCAGGACACAATCAGAAGACCAAATCTAAGGATTATAGGTATAGATGAAAGTGAAGATGTACAATTTAAAAAGCCAGCAAATATCTTCAACAAAATTAAGGAAGAAAACTTCCCTAACCTAAAGAGAGAGATGCCCATGAATATACAAGAAGCCTTCAGAAGTTCAAACAGACTGGACCAGAACAGAAATACCTCCTGTCACATAATAATCAAAACCCAAAACGTACTAAACAAAGAAAGAATATTAAAGGCCATAAGAGAAAAAGGCAAAGTAACATATAAAGGAAGACCTATCAGAATCACACCAGACTTCTCACCAGAGACCATGAAAGCTAGAAGATCCTGGGTGTATCTCATGCAGGCTCTCAGAGAACACAAATGTCAGCCAACAATATTCTACCCAGCAAAACTCTCAATCAACATAGATGGAGAAACCAAAATATTCCATGACAGGACCAAATTTACACCATATCATTCCACAAACCCAGTCCTACAAAGAATAATAGGAGGAAAACTCCAATACAAGGAGGGAAACTACACCCGGGAAAAAGCAAGATAGTAACATTCTTCCATCAAATTCAAGAGAAGATAAACACTCAAAAACAAAAATAACATCAAAAATGACATGAAGCAATAATCACTATTCCTTAACATCTCTTAATATCAATGGATTCAATTCCCCCAATAAAAAGACATAGAATAACAGACTGGATATGGAAAAGGACCCTACATTTTGCTCCAGACAGGAAACACAACTCAGGGTCAAAGACAAACACTACCTTAGAGGAAAAGGCTGGAAGACAATTTTACAAGCAAATGGTTGCAGGAAATGAGCTGGAATAGCCATTCTAATATCAGATAAAATTGACTTTCAACCTGAAGTCATCAAAAAGGACATAGAAGGTCACTTCTTGCTGGTCAAGAGAAAAATCCACCAAGAACTCACAATTCTGAAGAGCTATGCTCCAAATTCAAGGGCACCTTCATTCGTAAAAGAAACTTTACTAAAGCTTAAAGCACACATTGCACCTAACACAATAATTGTGGCAGACCTCAACACTCCACTATCCTCAATGGACTCATCAGGAAAACAGAAACTAAACAGGGACACAGGGAAACTTATTAAAGCTTTGGACCAATTGGATTTAACATATATATATATATATATATATATATATATATATATATATGTATGTATATATAGTTAAAATGGCAATCATGCCAAAAGTAATATACAGATTCAATGCAATCCCCATTAAAATCCCAACTCAGTTCTTTATAGAGTTAGAAAGAGCAATTCTCAAATGCATCTGGAATAACAAAAAACCCAGGATAGCTAAAACTATCATCAACAGTAAAAGAACTTCTGGGGGAATCAATATCCCAGACCTCAAGCAATACTACAGAGCAGTAGTGTTAAAAACTGCATGGTATTGGTACAGTGACAGGGAGGTGGATCAATGGAATAGGATCAAAGACCCAGAATTGAACCCATACATTTATGGCCAATTGAGGTTTGACAAAGGAGCTACAACCATCCATTGGAAAAAAGATAGCCTTTGCAACAAATGGTGCTGGCTCAACTGGAGATCAACATTGCAGAAGAATGAGAATTGATCCACTTTTATCTTTTTGCAGTAAGCTCAACTCCAAGTGGATCAAAGACCTCCACATAAAACCAGACACACTAAAACTAATAGAGAAGAAACTGGGGAAGACCCTTGAGGACATTGGCTCAGGGGAAAATTTCCTGAACAGAACACCAATTGCTTATGCTCTAAGAGCAAGAATAGACAAATGGGACCTCATAAAATAACAAAATTTCTGTAAGGCAAAAGACACTATCAAAAGGACAAATTGGCAACCAACAAATTGGGAAAAGATCTTCAACAACCCCACATCCGACAGAGGGCTAATATCTAATATATACAAAGAACTCAAGAAGTTATACCCCAGAAAACCAAATAACCCTATCAAAAATGGGGTACAGAGCTAAACAAAGACTTTTCACCTGAAGAAATTAGGATGGCTGAGAAACACCTTAAAAAATGTTCAACATCATTAGTGATTAGAGAAATTCAAATCAAAACAACACTGAGATTTCACCTCACACCAGTCAGAATGGCTAAGATCAAAAACTCAGAAGACATCAGGTGTTGGCTAGGATGTAGAGAAAGAGGAACACTCCTCCACTGCTGGTGGTACTGCAAGCTGGTACAACCACTCTGGAAATCAGTCTGGCAGTTCCTCAGAAAACTGGACATGATACTTCCGGAGGATCCAGCCATATCACTCCTGGGCATATACCCAGAAGATTCCCCAGCATGCAATAACGATACATGTTTTACTATGTTCATAGCAGCCTTATTTATAATAGCCAGAAGCTGGAAATAACCCAGATGTCCCTCAACAGAGCAAAGGATACAAAAAAATGTGGTATATATACACAATGGAATACTATTCAGCCATTAGAAACAACGAATTCATGAAATTCTTAGAGAAATGTATGGAGCTGGAGAACATCATACTAAGTGAGGTAACCCAGTCTCAAAAGAATACCCATGGTATACAGTCACTGTTAAGTGGATATTAGCCTAGAATCTTGGATCACCAAAGACACAATTCACATACCAAATGATGTCTGACAAGAAGAAAGGAGTGGACACTGGTGCTGGAAAGGATCAAAGCATCAGTGTAGGGGAATACAAGAACAGGGAATTGGGAAAGGTTGGATCAGGGAGCAGGAGGAGGGAAAAGGGCATGTGGGACCTTTGGGGGGGTGGGGAACCAGAAAAAGGGAAATGAATTGTAAATATAGATTATATCCAATAAAAAAAAGAATAGACAAGTGGGACCTCATATAATTACAAGATTTCTGTAAGGCAAAAGACACTTTCAAAAGGACAAATCGGCAACCAACATACTGGGAAAAGTTTTTCACCAACCCTATATCTGACAGAGGGCTAATATCCAATGTATACAAAGAACTGAAAAAGTTAGACCCGAAAAAACCAAATAACACTATCAAAAATTGAAAAACAGATCTAAACAAAGAATTTTCACCTGAAGAACTTAAGATGGCTAAGAAGCATCTTAAGACATGTTCAGATCTAACCATTTACCTACAAATTGCATGAATTCATTATTTTTAATTGCTGAGTAGTACTCCATTGTATAAATATACCACATTTTCTGTATCCATTCCCCTTTTGAGGGATATCTGGGCTCCTTCCAATTTCTGGCTATTATAAACAAGGCTGCTATAAACATAGTGGAGCATGTGTCTTTATTGTATGCAGAGGAATCCTCTGGGTATGTGCCCAGGAGTTGTATGCCAGGGTCCTCTGGAAGTAACATGCCCAATTTTCTGAGGAACCGCCACACTGATCTCCAGAGCAGTTTTACCATTTTGCAATCCCACCAACAGTGGAGGAGTGTTCCTCTTTCTCCACATCCTCTCCAGCACCTGTTGTCTCTTGAGTTTTTAATCTTAGCCATTCTGACTGGTGTGAGGTGGAATCTCAGGGTTCTTTAGATTTGCATTTCCCTGATGACTAATGATGTTGAACATCTCTTAAGGTGTTTCTCGGCCATCCGAATTTCTTCTGGTGAAAATTCTTTGTTTAGCTCTGTACCCCATTTTTTGATAGGGTTATTTGGTTCTTTGGGGTCTAACTTCTTGAGTTCTTTGTATATATTGGATATTTGCCCTCTGTTGGATGTGGGGTTGGTGAAGATCATTTCCCACTTTGTTGGTTGCCATTTTGTCCTTCTGACAGTGTCATTTGCCTTACAGAAACTTTGTAATTTTATGAGGTCCCATTTGTCAATTCTTGATCTTAGATCATAAGCTATTGGTGTTGTGTTCAGGAACTTTTCCCCTGTGCCCAAGTCCTCCAGGGTCTTCCCAAGTTTCTTTTCTAATAGTTTCAGTGTGTCTGGTTTTATGTGGAGGTCCTTGATCCACTTGGAGTTGATCTTAGTACAAGGAGATAAGAGTGGGTCAATTCGCATTCTTCTGCATGTTGACCTCCAGTTGAACCAGCACCATTTGTTGAAAAGGCTATCTTTTTTCCACTGGATGGTTGTGGCTCCTTTATCAAAGATCAAGTGACCATAAGTCTGTGGGTTCATTTCTGGGTCTTCAATCCTGTTCCATTGATCTACCTTCCTGTTGCTGTACCAATACCATGCAGTTTTTAACACAATTGCTCTGTAGTACTGCTTGAGGTCAGGGATATTGATTCCCTCAGAAGTCCTTTTATTGTTGAGAATAGTTTTAGCTATCGTGGGTTTTTTGTTGCTCCAGATGAATTTGAGAATTGCTCTTTCTAGATCTGTGAAGAATTGATTTGGGGTTTTGATGGGGATTGCATTGAATCTGTAGATTGCTTTTGGCAAGATGGCCATTTTTACTATATTGATCCTGGCAATCCAGGAGCAAGAAATATTTTTCCATCTTCTGAGGCCTTCTTCGATTTCTTTCTTCAAGGACTTGAAGTTCCTGTCATACAGATCTTTTGCTTGTTTGGTTAGAGTTACGCCAAGGTACTTTATGTTGTTTGTGGCTATTGTGAAGGGTGTTATTTCCCTAACTTCTTTCTCAGCCTGCTTGTCCTTTGAGTACAAGAAGGCTACTGATTTGCTTGAGTTAATTTTATAACCAGCCACTTTGCTGAAGTTGTTTATCAGCTGTAGAATTTCTCTGGTGGAGTTTTTTGGATCGCTTAAGTAGACTATCATATCGTCTGCAAATAGTGATAGTTTGACTTCTTCCTTTCCAATTTGTATCCCTTTGACTTCCTTATGTTGTCTAATTGCTCTCGTTAGAACTTCAAGTACTATATTGAAAAGATATGGAAAGAGAGGGCAGCCTTGTCTAGTCCCTGATTTTAGTGGGATTGCTTCAAGTTTCTCTCCATTTATTTTCATGTTGGTACTGGTTTGCTGTAGATTGCTTTTACTATGTTTAGGTATGGGCCTTGAATTCCTGCTCTTTCCAAGACTTTTAGCATGAAAGGATGCTGAATTTTGTCGAATGCTTTTTCAGCATCTAATGAGATGACCATGTGGTTTTTTTTCTTTTAGTTTGTTTATGTAGTGGATTACATTGATGGATTTCCGTATATTGAACCATCCCTGCATCCCTGGAATGAAGCCTACTTGATCATGGTGAATGATCATTTTGATATGCTCTTGGATTCGGTTGGCAAGAATTTTATTTATTATTTTTGCGTCAATATTCATATGAGAAATTGGCCTGTAGTTCTCTTTCTTTGTTGGTTCTTTTTGTGGTTTAGGTATCAGCGTAATTGTGGTTTCGAAGAACGAGTTGGGCAGTGTCCCTTCTGTCTCTATTTTGTGGAATAGTTTGAAGAGTAGTGGTGTTAAGTCTTCTTTGAAGGTCTGGTATAATTCTGCACTAAAACCATCTGCTCCCATACTTTTTTTGGTTGGGAGGCTTTTTATAACTCCTTCATTAAAAATAATGAACTCATGCAATTTGTAGGTAAATGGTTAGATCTGGAAAATATTATCCTAAGTGAGCTAACCCAATCACAAAAGAATACACATGAAATGCAATCACTGATAAGTGGATATTAATGTGCCCAGAAGCCCTAAATACTCAAGACACAATTAGCAAGTCAAATGAATTCCAAGAAGAAGAATGGATACGACTCTGGGCCTGTAAAAATTGGATCCAGTATTGTAGACACAGAACAGAGATATCGTGGGGGGGAATGAGTGGGGAATAGCAGGGGGGGAGGAATTATAAGACATATGGTGGGGGAGTAATTGGGGAAGGGGAAAACCTTTGGAATGTAAACATAGAATATAGAAAATAAAAAAAATAACTAGAAAAAAAAGAAGCCTCCTAAGTATTGTGGGGCAAACATTACACATTTTGGAAGGTTTTTTTTAGGACTGGGCCCTTTAACATTGCACTATCTTCTGACTTCAAGTGGTGAATATCTACATGGAATCAAGTATTGATTTGGAAATAGAAATGATGTAAATCAGTATTCATGTATGAATATCTCAAAAAATAAAAATTAAATTAAAAAAAAAGTAATGTTCAACATCATTAGTCATTAGGGAAATTCAAATTAACCCTGAGATTTCACCTCACACCAGTCAGAATGGCTAAGCTTATAAAGTCAGGAAACATCAGTGTTGGCGAGGATGTGGAGAAAGAGGAACACTCCTCCAATGCTGGTGGAATTGCATGCAGTTACAACCAATCTGGAAATCAGTCTGTCAGTTCCTTATAAACCTGGACATGATACTTCCAGAGGACCCTGCCATACTACTCCTGAGCATATACCCAGAAGATTTCTCAGCATGTAATAAGGATAAATGCTCCATTATATTCATAGCAGCCTTATTTATAATAGCCAGAACCTGGAAAGAACCCAAATGTCCCTCAATGGAGGAATGGATACAATAATGTGGTATATATACACAATGGAGTACTATTCAGCCTTTAGAAACTATGAATTCATGAAATTCTTAGACAAATGGATGGAGCTGAAGAACATCATTCTAAATGAGGTAACCCAGTCTCAAAAGAATACTCATGATATGCACTCACTGATAAGTGGATATTAGCCTAGAATCTTGGAACACCAAAGACACGATCTACATACCAAATGATGTCAGAGAAGAAGGAAGTAGTAGAGCCTGGTTCTGGAAAGGCTCAATGCCTCAGTGTATTGGAATACAAGAACAGGGAAGTGGGAAGGGGTGGATGGGGAAGAAATAAAGAAATCAAAGGACCTATGGGACCGTTGGGAGGTGGGGAACCAGGAAAAGGGAAATGAAATGTAAATAAAGAATATATCCAATAAAAATGTCAAAGGCATGCAAACTGGAAAGGAAGAAATACAAATATTCCTATTTGCAGATGATATGATAGTAAAATTAAGTAACCCCAAAAATTCCACAAGAGATGTTCTAATCCTGATAAATTCAGCAAACTGGATATAAAATTATCTTAAACAAATCAGTTGCCTTCCTATACTCAAAGGATAAATGGCATAGGAAAAAAATTAATCAAAACACACCTTTCACAATATTCACGAATGATGTAACATTCTTCAGAGTTATAAAGAGCAATTTGTACATTCATTTGTAGTATTCAGAAACTAAGAACAGTGAAAACTATTCTCAACAAAAAAGTACTTCTAAGGAAATTAACATCCATGACCTTAAGGTGTATTACAGAGCAATAGTGATTTAAAAAAAAAATGAAAAAACCACAACTATGTGGTATTGGTATATAGATAGGCAGTGATAAATATAATAGAATTGAAGACCCAGAAATGAATCCACATACCTGTGGTCACTTGATCTTTGGAAAAAAATCTAAAAGCATCCAGCAGGGGAAATTTTTTTTCCAGAAATAGTGCTGGTTCAACTGGCAGTCAGCATATAAAAGAACGGAAACTGATCCATTTTTGTCTCCTTGTACAAAACTGAATTCCAAGTGGATCAAGGACCAACTCATAAAACCAGATACACTGAATCTAATAAAAGATAAAGTTGGAAAGTACCTTGAACACGTGGGCAAAGGGGAAATTTTCCTGAACAGAACACCAATGACTTAAGCTCTCAGATAAAATATCATCAAATGGGACTTCATAAAATTAAGCTTCTGTAAGGCAAAGGACACTGTCAATAGGACAAATTGGAAACCAAGAGATTGGAAAGAGATCTTTATCAATCCTACATCCAATAAAGGGTTAATATCCAATATACATGAAGAACTAAAGTTATACTCCAGAGAACCAAATAACACTATTAATAATGGAGTACAGAGCTAAAGAAAGAATTCCAAAGTAAGGAATATCAAATGGTTGTGAATCACATAAAGAACTATTCGACATTCTTAGTCATCAGGGTTTCATCCTTAGTCATGCACTTCAAAACCACCCTGAGATTCTACCTCACACCAGTCATAATGGTTAAGATCAGAACTCAGGTGACAGTCAATGTTAGCAAGGATGTGGAGAAAGAGGAACACTCCTCCATTATGGGTAGGATTACAAGCTGGCACAACCACTGTAGAAATCAGTCTCGTGGTTCCTCAGAAAATGGGACATAGTAATACCTGAGGACCAAGGTATAACTCTCCTAGGGATATACCCAAAAAGATGCTCCAACAGATAACACAGACACATGCTCCACTACATTCATAGTATCTTTATTTATAATAGTCAGAAGCTGGAAAGAACCTATCAGATATCCTTCAACAGAGGAATGGATAAAGAAATGTGGTACATTTACATAATAGAGTACTACTCAGCAATTAAAAACAACTTCATCAAAATTGAAGAAAAATGGATGAAACTAAAAACTATCATCCTGAGTGAGGTAACCCAATCACAAAAGAACACAAATGGTATAGACTCCCTGATAAGTGGATATTAGCCCAGAAAGTCAGACTACCCAAGATACAATTCACAGGTCACATGAATCTCATGAAGGAAGAGCAAAATTTAGATTGTTTTGGTCCTTCTTAAATGGGGGATCAAAATATCCATGGGAGGAAATATAGACACAAAGTGTGGAACAGAGTCTGAAGGAACGGCCATTCAGAGACTAACCCACCTGGGCATCTATCCCATATACAATTATCAAACCCAGACACTACTGTGGATGCCAGCAAGTGCTTGCTAACTGGAGTCTGATATAGCTGTTTCCTGAGAGGCTCTGTCCTAAAGGCAATTTGATGGAACTAGAAAGCATCATCCTTAGTGAGATAACCCAGTCACAAAAAAAATACACATAGTATGTTTTCACTGATAAGTGGATATTAGCCCAAATGTTCAGAATACTCACAATATAACTCATAGACCACATGAAGCTCAAGAAGAAGGAATACCAAAGTGTGGATGCTTTAGTCCTACTTAGAAAGGAAACAAAATAATCATGGGAGTTAGAGTTTGGGAGGGAGTTGCCAGGAAGAATGGAGGGGGCTGGAAAGAGGTGGGGCAGGATTAGTTATGGGAGGAGACAAGGGTGTTGTACAGAGGATCAGGAAGCTTAATAGAGGTGGGTATCATGGGGGATGGGGTATTCCTGATAGCCACCAGAAAGTTCCAGAAGCCAGGAAAGAAAGAGGCTCCCAGTACTCAACGGGGATGATATTCACTGAAATACCCAACAAAGGGGAGCGAGAACTTTAAGAGACCATATCCAGCTATCAGGCACTATCTCTGATTGAGGGATGGGACCACCCACCCATCTCAAAATTTTAACTGGCAATTACTCCTGTCTAAAGGAAATATGAGGACAAAGAGTGGTGCAGAGACTGAAAGAAAGGATACCCAGAGAATGCTCAAGTATGGATAGATCCAGTATGCATACACCAAACCCAAATACTATTTTTGATTCCAAGAAGTCCTTGCTGGCAGGGGCTGATATATCTGTCTCCTGAGGCTCTGCCAGACCCTGACTAATATAGATACGAATACTTCCATCCAACCATCAGACTGATCACTCAGACTTAATTGAGGAGTTAGGGGAAGGACTGAAGAACCTGAAGGGGTTTCCACTCCCATAGCGAGAAAAAATAGCAACCAACCAGAAACCCCAGAGCTCCTAGGGTCTAAATGGCCAACCAAACAGTATACATGGAGAGACCCATGGCTCTAGCTGCTTATTTAGTAGTGGATGGCTTTATCTGGCATCAATTGGAGGGAAGACCCTTGGTCCTTTGAAGACTCAATGCCCCACTGTAGGGGAATGATAGGTAGGTTAGAGGGGAGTGGGTGGGTAGGGGAGTACCCTCATAGAAGCAGTTGGCAGGGGAGGAGATATGGGGTTTGTGGAGGGGAAATCAGGAAGGGGGATACCATTTGAAATGTAAATATGTTTTAAAAAAGAAATAAACTTTTGATTATGTAACATTCATGTTTCTAACAACAGTGCTATGAAAGATTGGCTAAGTAAGTGAAAGCTAAATAAGAAATTTCATGTAATCCATGTAGGTTGTATGTATAACTTAATGGCATACATGATTGATGGTCTTATGAAGATTATGAATATGAAAATGAGAATCTAGATAAGTGAATATTAAAAAAAGGATAAATGGCCCAAAGGCAGATATTTGATACCAATATTGAACATATCACATTAGGAGGTTGCTCTCAGCTTCAAATAAAGAAGAGTTCTAAGATGCTCACTATGTAATTCTAGAGTTTGGAGTCAAATATAATAATAGAATATATAAAGAACAAAACATATTAGTTATTATTTATTAGTTTGAGATGCAATGTCAAATAGCAAATCCTATTTGGTATTTGGTACCAAATTGGTATGGTATGTTTATTTGGTACATACTCAGAATAAATACTTACTATTTTTTATAAGTAGAGCTCTTATGTTGTTTATCAAAGCAACATATTCAACAAAATATCATAAATTCCCAGACTTCCTTGGGTAACTATAAACTTTTTCTTCATAAAAAAGATTTCAGAAACCACTAGAACTGACCTTACTGTATGTATGTATGTATGTATGTATGTATGTACGTACGTACGTATGTGTATATATATATATATATATATATATATATATATATATATATATATATTCTTTTCCAGACATAATTACAGATAAGTAAGAACTTTCACAACAATCTTGCAATACCTGATTAGGCAGTATGAGAAATACATAAAAGAAGACAGAACACCTTTGACCTGATTTGAATGAAAAAATAAAGCCAGTAGCTATCTCTATTTAGACTACTTGCTTTGTGAGTGAAAAAATATCATATGTGCTCTATTATTAGTTTTGACTTCCTATATTGTGCTTTCTCATATTGTAGTATAAAATCAATTTTGAATTGATTGGTTTTTTATTAGTTTTATATGTTCTCATCAATGCATTATTTGTCTTTATTAAATATTTATCATTTTTACTTCCCTTTGGAAACTGTACATGATTTTTATTTGGGGAATTGACGTTTCTATTTTGTATTTTACTGTTGAGATAAAGTTGAGACTTGACTAGAGAAACATATAAAATTGAGGCCTGGAATAGTTACTTAAAACTTGTATTTCAGAAGGAACTTATCCTCTATACAACAGCATTTTCTCATCTGTAAACTAGTTATTGATTCTTTGTCTACTACATCAATTTTCTCAAAGTATTCAAAGAAGATTAAAATGAAGCATGGGATTTTTTTTCTTTTTTTATTGGATATATTCTATATTTACAATCCATTTCCCTTTTTCTGGTTCCCCACCCCCAAAGGTCCCACATGCCCTTTTCCCTCCCCCTGCTCCCTCATCAATCCCCTCCCACCTTACTGTTCTTGTACTCCCCCACAATGATGTTTTGGTCCATTCTAGCACCAGTGTCCACTCCTTTCTTCTTGTGAGACATCACTTGATATGTGATTTATGTCTTTGGTGTTCCAAGCTTCTAGGCTAATATCCATTTATCAGTGACTGCATACTATGGGTATTCTTTTGAGACTGGGTCACCTCACTTAGTATGACATTCTCCAGCTCCATCCATTTCTCTAAGAATTTTATGAATTCATTGTTTCTAATGGCTGAATAGTACTTCATTATGTACATATACCACATTTTTTGTATCCATTCCTCTGTTGAGGGACATCTGGGTTCTTTCCAGCTTCTGGCTATTATATATAAGGCTGCTATGAACATAGTGGAGCATGTATCCTTATTGCATGTTGGGGAATCTTCTGGGTATATTCCCAGGAGTGTTATGGCTTTGTCCTATACACATTACCTATTCTTATCAATGAATTTTACATATGTACAACTTTAAGAAATTTTAGACTAGTCCATTAAATTTGCATTAGATATTTGCAAAAATCAAGCAAGAAAAGGCAATTTATGAAAACAAAAGGTCTAGACTTAGAATTACAACAAAATTTTCTTGCAGTACTGACCTGTGTCTTAAGTTACCATTTTAACTTAGGCATTTTATGTACCTCAAGAAATTATATATAAAAAATAATATAAATATTTGCAAAAGAGGAAACTATGGCCCAATTTATCAGACCATCACTGTAGGACATGATGATAGCAACAGAAGAAATTATCTATATTTCAAAACTTTACTAACCTCAACTAAAGAGTTAGTTAAAAAATGCTAACCCAAGTACTTTTAAAATGAATGGAGACTATTAATAGAAAACATAAAAAAGGCTGATGGTCATCACATTGTGTTTTAACTCATAAAGCATTTCTTCATAAAAATGTATTTCAGACATTGAATTATATGATTATTGGTGCTATCCAAAGTAGAAATTAATAATCGATTGGAAACTGGTCACCATATATATTATATTAGTGTTTGAATTTAAAGAGCCAGTTATCTTTAATTTATTATAAAGTATAGCTATATAAAAAGGACAGAGTACACAGTCAATTCTGGAGACACATTACTTTGGAAATTTATAACATTTGTGAAAGAATGGAAACCTTATAGGTAGCCAATCAGAGTGATCTTATTTGAGTTATGGGTCAAAGAAAACCTGATATCAAAGACTAGAAGAAAATAGATAATCTAAATCTCCTTTACTTTTAGTCAAAGTTGTATTTCTACATTATCCATCTAAGTTATTTAACCTTATTTGAGTAAGGGACATACATTGGCCATACCAGACTCTGCATTAAGTTTTTAAATAAATATCATTATGAAACATTACTGCCAGATATGTATTTCCAGAGATCATGACAAGGAAAAGAATACTTTTTCATGAGGTAATTAATGAACATCAGTTGAAACACAGAGAATATAGAAATAAGACTAAGGGATATACTTTAAATATGTTTCTTTATATTAGTGACCTCTTCATTGACAAGCTATTTTAAAACTTACCATTGGGTCTAGAGCTATGACTTGGTAGTTAATAACAGTTCTTTCAGAGGACTTGTGTTTAGTTCTTTCCACCTAAATAGTGCCTTACAACCATTAATATTTAAAGTTTCAATAGATTTTATCCCCTTTTCTGGTTTTATGTTCATGAAGCACACATGAGAAAAAAAAACACATGCATATATTCATATATGTGGGCAAAAGGAATTATAAAATAACACATTTTTTAAACTATACTTTAAAATTTGCACTGTCATCTACTTTTTGAAAGTTAAGAATTAGAATTGTATTGTTACTATATTTTACTTAAAATAAATTATATTCACAAAAGGAGAAAATGGGATAGAGTGATCTATTGAATACATGGAGCAGAAAAAATAGCATTAAAGTTATCCAAGAGAATATGAACATTTTAAGAAAACAAACAACTGCTGTTATTTTGTTAAACTTAATACAACAAGCAATTAAGAGAAAGACAATTCTGTCCTTCACCCTCACTTTACTAGACATCAAATTTCTGAACATGACAAAACTGTGAACCTAATGTCTTAGGTGTTGAGGAGCTTATACTTCTTTCTTTTCTCTATAGAGTCACAGGTCAGTTTCTAGCTACTAAAAATTCTTTGGTTCAGAACATATAACAATCATCAACTATATTTGTAAATGTAGAAGACTGAATATATCATATCCTTCTTGTTAAAATATTACTGTTAAATATGTTGTTTTTCATTTTGCCCCTATTACATGCTACTTCCTGAGGGAAAGTGATTTTTCATATTTAAAGACTTATACATTTCTATGGAGAAAGGTAAGAATGATAGGCTATGATTTTTTCATGACCAGGAATTTGGTGTCATCAATTGAGAGTGAAGGACAGAATGGACTTTCTTTAAAATGCTTGATGTCTTAAGTGTATTAAAATAACAGGTTTTGTTTGTTTTGTTTTGTTTTTGTTTGTTTTTTCGAGACAAGGCTCTTCTGTGTATCCATGGCTGTCCTGGAACTCACTCTGTAGACAAGGGTGGCCTGGAACTCAGAAATCCACCTGCCTCTGCCTCCCAAGTGCTGGGATTAAAGAAGTGCACCACCACTACCTGGCAGTTTTTTTTTTTTAATGTTTATATTCTATCCTTCTCTCTCCCTCCCTTACTTCTTCACCCCCTCCCTTCCTCCTTCCCGACTCTGTGTGTGTGTGTGTGTGTGTGTGTATGTGTGTGTGTGTGCATGTGCGTGTGTATGCATGTGTCTGTGTGTATGTTTCCATTGCTATTGATGCTTTACTATAAATGTGCAGGTATGTGTGCCCATTTGTACCTATGCACATTCGTGCAGAGCCTGAGAAAACAGGATGTTGAATATATCACATCTCTCTACAACTTATTGTCTGGGGATATAATATTTTATTGTTGTTGTTGTTGTTGATGATGATGATGATGATGATGATGATGATGATGATATTCTGTCAACTTGGCAGAATCTAGATCTGGGAAATGACTTTATTGGGATGACTTTTAGACATGCCCATCAGGATTCTCTTGATTACTTTGAGACAGAAAGATTTGTTTGTTTTTCACTGTGGAGGGCATAATTCCCCACCTGGGATACTGTTCTACATAAGTGGTGAAAGGGAACTAAGCAGAAGCATGCATTCAATGATAGTATACATTCACGATAATATGATATTCTCCCTGATTGTGGTTATAATATTTCTCCTGCTTCAGGTTCCAGCCTCTTCTACTTTTCTGACATGTTAAAACTGTACCCTTAAGCTTTGAGCAAGAATAAATCTTTTGTCTCACAAAAGCTTCTCTCTCTCTCTCTCTCTCTCTCTCTCTCTCTCTCTCTCTCTGTCTCTCTCTCTCTCTCATCACAAACACACACACACACACACACACACACACACACACACACACACCGATACACACAATGCCTTTATATTTAATCACAGTAATAGAAAAAGAAACAGGTATGCTGGGTCCCTCACTGAACCCAGAGTTCATTTTTTCTGCTATCCTTCCTGGCCAGTAACTCAGGATGTTAGTTTCACTAGCAAAGAGTATTTCAGGTACAAGCATATACAGTCCTACTTGTGATTTACTTCAGCCCTGGAGAACTGAACACAGGACATCATATTTTCAAAGCAAGAAATCTCACACATAGGCCCTAAATTTGAATATGTAGTCATTCTTGTATGAAGAGTAAAGGTTAGGTTAAAGAATGTGAGAAAAATCAGAAACTTTTAATGAAGTTATGTTTCCCAAATTCTGTCAACTATTTGTAGAAATATAATGTCATCTATCATGCTCATTTGTGGGTATTTTTCTTCTTACACCTGAGTTATTATCTTCCCTTTAGTTCAATTTTTAATGTACTTTATAAATGTTACTTTGAGAAGAAAATGGGATTTATAAATTACTTCTGCCTTGAATAATTAATAGAACAATTTAAAATGTTTAAATAAAGTGTGTCAAGTGAGAAGAAAAAGACAAGTGACTGCATCTTCTGCTTCAATTCTCATTTCCAACATTTGTTTCAAATTTTTTATGTTAGCCAATATAGTTGATTTTCTTTCCTTTGTGGTACTGATATTCTTTGTTTTGTCTTTCCTTATCTTTGAATTCAAGTACATAGACACTATGCCCTGAATGTCTGTCTTCTTATGTACTATGTTGGCCATTGTGAGGCTTTTTGCCTCCGGGTAGGTATTGTAATCATTTTATCAATACCTACAGATTACTTTGCTGACATTTTTTTATTTTTTTATTTTTTATTAGACATATTCTTTAATTACATTTCATATGATTTCCCCATTCCTGGTTCCCCCATCCCTGATAGTCCCATAAGCCCTCTCCACTCCCCCTGTTCCCCAATTAAGCCCCTCCTGCTTCTCTGTCCTGGTATTCTCCTACACTGCTGCACTGACCCTTTCCAGGACCTTGGGCCTCTCCTTCCTTCTTGGGCATCATTTGACATGTGGATTTTGTCTTGGGTATTCCCAGCTTCTGGACTAATATCCACTTATCGGTGAGTGCATACCATGTGTGTTCTTTTGTGATTGGATTACGTCACTTAGGATGATATTTTCTAGTTCCACCCATTTGCCTAAGAATTTCATGAATTCATTGTTTTTAATAGCTGAGTAGTATTTCATTGTGTATATATACCACATTTTCTGTATTGATTCCTCTATTGAGGGACATCTGGGTTCTTTCCAACTCTGGCTATTATAAATAAGGCTGCTAGTAACATAGTGGAGCATGTGTCCTTATTACTTGCTGGGGAATCCTCTGGGTATATGCCCAGGATTTTTATGTAGGATGTATTGAGCATGAATAGGAATTCTAATAGAAATGGTGTTGTGTCTTTTTGACTACAAATATAGAGTACCTGTTTGTTAGTTTGCTTACTTTTGTTTGTTTATTGGTTCTCATCATCACATTCTTTAAGTTTTCTTTCTGTAAACACAATAAGTGTGTTGTTAGATTTACTTCTAAGCTTGACTTTAGCTTGTGTCATGCAATTTTTTTGTCATGCAACTTCCTATGAATAATCCATTCCAAAAGGGAAACTTTTAGCTATCCTTTCAAATTTTCAACATAAATGAACACATAATTTTTGAAAAATGTTTTATTTCATATTTCTCCATATTTATGTACTGCATTTCATTCTTTTCTCAGCTACATTAGTTAGGACATTCAGGATAATATGAAAATTAGTGATAAAAGAGAATATTCTTGTTCTAAGACATAATAGGAAAGTCTTCAAATTTTTCAGTATTAAATATGATCCTAGTAGTAGGATTTTTAAAAATCTTTTACCCAAGTGAAAAAATGACTTTTTTCATTTTATATGACTAATATAGTTTATAAAAGAAGGGACATGATGATAATCTAAGTCTAACTGTAGGGTTTCTGGTATTACTTGTAGGTTCGGAAAACTAGTGCTGAGTTTGCTGCATCTCTATTGATTTTCTCATTTTAATTTAATTGACACTTGCTATAAGTATTTCTGAATACTAGACTTAACTCTTTTTATCTTCAGGTTTTTATATTATTTACGTTGACTTTTAAATGTTTGTATTCAAACTTAAAATGTATCTGTATATATTTTTGATTATCAATCTTCAATTTCTTTTTCTTTCTTTTTACTTTAGTTATTTTTATGAAGTGGGTATTTCACTATAATATAATATATAATATAATTTTGAATGGCCTAGAGCTCATAATGTATAGATTTCTGCTACCCTAGACCTCTCAGAGACCCTCCTTCCTCTGTTTTTCCTATTTGGGTTAAAAGTGCATGCCATTATGCCTGGCCTATCCTTCCTCAGAATTAGATATGTTGTATGATGATTTCATTTAGATCAATATTCATTTAATTATACTTTAAGAATTTGAAGCAACGTATTATTGGAAACTGTGTTGTTAAATGTCAAGATACCTTTGAATTTCCCTAGCATTTCATTATTGATTTCTAATTTAATTTCCCTGTAATATGAGATCAGATGCTGGGTATTTTTTATATCTTAAATTTGTTTAGATATCTTTCACAACTAAGAACTAAACCATAAGAAGAATGTGTGTTTTGTTGTTATTCACTCTACTGATTCCCAGTCTACCGATACTCATTCTATATAGGTGAGTGATTTTGTAGTTCAGTTCTTTATGCTCTCAGCAATTTTCTGCCTGTTTCTGATGAAGGGATATTAATAGCTATCAGCATAAATAGGGTTTCATTTGCTTCTTTCTCAAGTTTTTTCAATGACTTCATCACATATATGGATGCGTTATCAGAGAGAAAGTCCATGCTAACACAAATAATCACAAGAAATAACAATGTTAAAAAGCAATTATAAACATCTATAATACAAATTCCTGTAAGAAGATATTAAGCTCTGTCCATATCAAAAAATCACAAGCTGAAAATATTTATAGATATGTTGTCATTCTGAGTATGGCTTATGAAACTACCTGACATATATCTAAATATAGTTATATAAATTAAGGCCAAAAACTTATATTGGAGTATTTTGGGAAATTGGAAAAGAGTGATTCCATGGTAATAAAACTAAATGTAGCCGGGCGGTGGTGGTGCACGCCTGTAATCCCAGCACTTGGGAGGCAGAGGCAGGTGGATTTCTGAGTTCGAGGCCAGCCTGGTCTACAGAGTGAGTTCCAGGACAGCCAGGGCTACACAGAGAAACCCTGTCTCGAAAAACCAAAAAAAAAAAAAAAAAAAAAAAAAAAAAAAAAAAAAACTAAATGTACCAGTATTTAGAAAACTAGAAGCATAATGTTAGCATGATAGACATTTGCTACTCCCTGTGACAATGATTTTTGGCATTTTAAAATGTCACGCCCGGCGATGGTGGCGCACGCCTGTAATAACAGCACTCTGAGAGGCAGAGGCAGGTGGATTTCTGAGTTCGAGGCCAGCCTGGTCTACAGAATGAGTTTGAGGACAGCCAGGGCTATACAGAGAAACCCTGTCTTGGAAAAAAACCACATTAACCCCGCCCCCGCCCCCATCAAAAAAATTTCCTAGTGAGTGGTTCCTGTGTCACCTGTGGGTATGCTTTTATTGTAGATTAGGGAATTCTATCTCTTTGTCTTTTGTTGTGATTACTTCTTCACACATGAACTCCCAATATTATGAGTCATAGTCAAGAACACTCTCATTAATGCTGAATTATTGTTTCTGAAACTGTGAGATAAATACATACCTTTTATTCATAAATTTAGCTTCTAGTAGATATATTTCATTATTAAAACCTTATGTGTAAAATATGACTCAGTGTTCTCAAAATCTTCAGCAAAAATTCTATGGAAATTAAAATCTCAAAAACTCTGTGATCTGTGTGTGAAGGGAAATCACAAGGAAAATGCTATCATTAAGTTTCAAGAGCATTTGTAGAGAATCGTAACTTACCAAAACCGAAACACAAAAGCTCAACTTTCCATAGTAATGAACACCATGGTTAGAAAACAAGAACTTTACTTACAATGTTGCTGAGGGCACAATGTGGGGGAATTCAGACATTTGGGTTTAACTTCACTCATTGAATAACAAGGTAAGTCCTCTATTTCACTTTCATGGGATTATTTTGAGATTCACAATATTCTGTCATTTATTGACAAGATCAGGTTTTCTGAAAAATTATTTAAGCAAGAATATGCTACTAAAGTTCTTTTCAAAGTACAACTCATCTGGCCGTTACCCCTAACCTATAGTGGTATGAGAGAACCACTGTGAAATAAATTTATAATTTCAGAGTAACAGGCATCTTAAATGATTGGGACAATATAAGATTATAGAATTTCTAACTCCCACTTCACTGTTCACTTTAAATTGGCGTTTTAAATTTTTGTTTTATTTTTTCTTAGTGTTCTATTATTCTGAAGAGACACCATGACTATTCCTCCGCTTAGGAAAAAAAAATGTGTTTAATTTTGGGATTGATTACAGTTTCATAAGTTAGTCTTTTGTCATTATGGTGGGGGTATTGTGGAATGCAGGTAGACATGGCACTGGAGAAGTAGCTAATACGTCTACATCCTGACCTGTAGGCCGACAACACTGGGCCTAGTGTGAGCTATAGAAACCTTAATTGCTACTTCCAGTAACACACTTCATCCATTGATGCCACACACCCTAATCATTCTCAAATATTTCCATTCTCTGATGGCCAAGCTTTCAAATATATGGGCCCTCAGAGCCCATTCTTAGTCAAACAACCACAATATGTAGGAGCTTTTGCTTGAGTACACATATGTATATACTACATGTGTGCCTTCTGCCTATGGAGGCCAGAAGAGGGCACAAGATCTCCCAAAACTGGAGATAAGGAGGGGTGAAGCTGCTATGGGTACAAGGAATTCATATTAGAACTTCTGCAAGTACAGGAAGCAATCAACTCAATTCCCTATTGCATGCTCAACATGTTCTTTTCTAGCAGTGTTCTTTTCCTATTCTCCCTACCTACTGTTAATTGCAAAATGGTAAAACCGCTCTGGAAATCAGTTTGGCGGTTCATCAGAAAATTGGGCATGTCACTTCCAGAGGACCCCAGCATACCACTCCTGGGCATATACCCAGAGGATTCCCCTGCATGCAATAAGGACACATGCTCCACTATGTTTATAGCAGCCTTGTTTATAATAGCCAGAAATTGGAAGGAGCCCAAATATCCCTCAAAGGAGAAATGGATACAGAAAATGTGGTATATTTATACAATGGAATACTACTCAGCAATTAAAAATAATGAATTCATGCAATTTGTAGGTAAATGGTTAGACCTGGAAAATATCATCCTGAGTGAATTAACCCAATCACAAAAGAATGCACATGAAATGCAATCACTGATAAGTGGATATTAATGAGCCCAGAAGCCCTAAATACTCAAGACGCAAATAGCAAGTCAAATGATTCCCAAGAAGAAGAAAGGAGAGGACCCTGGGCCTGTAAAGATTGCATCCAGTTTAGTAAAGAAACCGAGGGGGGAGGGGGAATGATTGGGGAATAGTTGGGGGGGAGAGGAACTATGGGAAGTATGGTGGGTGGGAACTGGGAAAGGGGAAAGCCTTTGGAATGTAAACATAGAATATAGAAAATAATATGTATATATATAAAAGATCTACTCTTGATTGTTTTCTTGTACTTATATTCTACATTCAACCCATGTTTATTTTTTATTCTAACTTCATAATGAAGCTCAAAAATTAATTTAATATATACTACTGCATTTTCTCTTATTTAAGCAAAATGTATTTGTTTATATTCTATGAATATCATTTCATAGCTAATAAAGCTTGGTCTTTCTTCACATAAAATCTGCAATGATATTTTCAAAACAAAGCTAATGCTGTCTCCCTTCTCACAGTGTCATGAATTTATATCTATTCAAATCAAATATCTTGTACATGCATAAGTTTAAATGAAGAAATGGATTTGAGGCAGCAGATGAAATTAAGCAACTAATTGCCTGATTTTTAAAATTTTCCTTTTACTTAACATTTACTTATATCTGTTTGAATAATGAGTGGTATCTTGTTGTAAGTTCTAATATCTTCAAAGTCTAGTGGTGTTCAATCCCAAGGATCGTGAGGTATAGGTGGGCATGAGCCAGCTGATGTGGATACTAGTGTTAAAACTCAGCTTTTCTAGAAGAGATATACAGAACCACCAATCCATCTCTCAAAATTTCACCTGAAGTGAAAAAGGAACATTTATGCTGAATAATTTCTACAAACACAAGGTAAACGTATGTTTCTTGTACAGGAAACACAGAGGCATATCATCTCCGCCTCTGAAAAAAATAATTGTTTAGGAAAGGCTTAGCTTAATATATCTAACTTTGAAGATAGAGAAAAAAAATCAAGAAACCCCTACAAACATGAGAATGAAAAAAAAAACTTACTTTTAATACCAACCAAAAGTATGCAATTTATTAATCCTTTGCCCTTAGACAGTTTTTAAAGAATTAAGTCAAAAGTAGTAGACATATAATCACATTTTAATTAAACTTCAAACAAGCCTTTAAGCTCTGACTTTATATGGTTACCATGTAATTATTAACATTCAAACTCCTAATATTTTAAATTTGATTCTTCTGCTAGAATTATGCTATTGTTCTACAAAAGATCAAACCCAAATTATAGTGAAACAGAGTTATCAATTAATTCAGTCTTTTTTTTCAGGTTTTAGAATTTATTATTCAAATCAACAAGATAGATAAACCCTTAGCCAGACTAACCAAAGGGCACAGAGACAGTATCCAAATTAACAAAATTCGAAATGAAAAGGGGGATATAACAACAGAAACTGAGGAAATTAAAAAAATCATCCTACTACAAAAGCCTATACTCAACACAACTGGAGAATCTTGAGGAAAAGGACAATTTCTTAGACAGATACCAAATACCAAACTTAAATCAGGATCAATTAGATGAGCTAAACAGTCCCATACACCCTAGAGAAATAGAAGGGGCTATAGAAAGTCTCCCAAACAAAAAAAAAAGTATGGGACCTGATGGTTTTAGTGTAGAATTCTACCAGACCTTCAAAGAACTAACACTAATACTCTTCAAAATCTTCCACAAAATAGAAACAGAAGGAACACTGCCCAACTCAATCTATGAAGCCACAATTACGCTGATACCAAAACCACACAAAGATCTTAGGAAGAAAGAGAACTACAGGCCAATTTCCCTTATGAATGTTGATACAAAAATACAAAATAAAATTCTTGCCAACCGAATCCAAGAACACATCAAAACGATACTTCACCATGAACAAGTAGGTTTCATCCCAGGGATGCAGGGATGGTTCAATATAAGGAAAGCCATCAATGTAATACACTACATAAACAAACTAAAAGAAAAAAAACCGCATGGTCATCTCATTAGATGCTCAAAAAGCATTTGACAAAATTCAGCATACTTTCATGCTAAACGTCCTGGAAAGAACAGCTATTCAATGTCCATACCTAAATATAGTAAAAGCAATCTACAGCAAACCAGTAGCCAACATCAAAATAAATGGAGAGAAACTTGAAAAAATCCCACTAAAATCAGGGACTAGAAAAGGCTGGCCTCTCTCTCCATATCTTTTCAATATAGTACTTGAAGTTCTAGTGAGAGCAATTAGACAACATAAGGAAGTCAAAAGGATACAAATTGGAAAGGAAGAAGTCAAACTATCATTATTTGCAGATGATATGATAGTATACTTAAGTGACCCAAATACTCCACCAGAGAATTCCTACAGCTGATAAACAACTTCAGCAAAGTGGCTGGTTATAAAATCAACTCAATCAAATCATTAGCATTCTTATACTCCAAGGAAAAGCAGGCTGAGAAAGATGTTAAGGAAATAACACCCTTCACAATAGCCACAAACAATATAAAGTATCTTGGCATGGCTTTAAGCAAACAAGTGAAAGATCTGTTTGACAGGAACTTCAAGTCCTTGAAGAAAGAAATTGAAGAAGATCTCACGAAATGGAAAAAGTTTTCATGCTCTTGGATTGGCGGGATCAATATAGTAAAAATGGCCATCATGCAAAAAGCAATCTACAGATTCAATGCAATCCCCATCAAAATCCCAAATCAATTCTTCATAGATCTACAAAGAGCAATTCTCAAATTCATCTGGAGTAACAAAAAACCCAGGATAGCTAAATCTATTCTCAACAATAAAAGGACTTCTGGGGGAATCAATATCCCTGACCACAAGCAGTACTACAGAGCAATTGTGTTAAAAACTGTATGGTATTGGTACAGCAACAGACAAGTAGATCAATGGAATATGGGAAAAGATCTTCACCAACCCCACATCCGACAGAGGGCTAATATCCAATATATACAAAGAACTCAGGAAGTTAGACCCCAAAGAACCAAATAACCCTATCAAAAAATGGGGTACAGAGCTAAACAAAGAATTTTCACCAGAAGAAATTCAGATGGCTGAGAAACACCTTAAGAGATGTTCAACATCATTAGTCATCAGGGAAATGCATATCAAAACAACCCTGAGATTCCACCTCACACAAGTCAGAATGGCTAAGATTAAAAACTCAAGAGACAACAAGTGCTGGCAAGGATGTGGAGAAAGAGGAACACTCCTCCACTGTTGGTGGGATTGCAAAATGGTAAAACCGCTCTGCAAATCAGTGTGGCGGTTCATCAGAAAATTGGGCATGTCACTTCCAGAGGACCCTGGCATACCACTCCTGGGCATATACCCAGAGGATTCCCGTGCATACAATAAAGACACATGCTCCACTATGTTTATAGCAGCCTTGTTTATAATAGCCAGAAATTGGAAGGAGCCCAAATATCCCTCAAAGGACGAATGGATACAGAAAATGTGGTATATTTATACAATGGAATACTACTCAGCAATTAAAAATAATGAATTCATGCAATTTGTAGGTAAATGGTTAGACCTGTAAAATATCATCCTGAGTGAGTTAACCCAATCACAAAAGAATACACATGAAATGCAGTCACTGATAAGTGGATATTAATGAGCCCAGAAGCACTAAATACTCATGGCACAATTAGCAAGTCAAATGATTCCCAAGAAGAAAGGAGAGGACCCTGAGCCTGTAAAGATTGGATCCAGTTTAGTAGACCCAGAACAGAGAAACCGTGGGGGGAGGGGGAATGATTGGGGAATAGTTGGGGGGGAGAGTAATTATGGGACTTATGGTGCGGGGGGAACTGGGAAAGGGGAAAGCCTTTGTAATGTAAACATAGAATATAGAAAATAAAAATTAAAAAAAAAAAGAATTGAAGACCCAGAAATGAACCCACACACTTATGGTCACTTGATCTTTGATAAAGGAGCTACAATCATCCAGTGGAAAAAAGATAGCCTTTTCAACAAATGGTGCTGGTTCAATTGGAGGTCAACATGCAGAAGAATGCGAATTGACCCACTCTTATCTCCTTGTACTAAGATCAACTCCACGTGGATTAAGGAACTCCACATAAAGCCAGACACATTGAAACTATTAGAAAAGAAACTGGGGAAGTCCCTGGAGGACATGGGCACAGGGGGAAACTTTCTGAACAGAACAACCATAGCTTATGCTCTAAGATCAAGAATTGACAAATGGGACCTCATAAAATTACAAAGTTTCTGGAAGGTAAAGGACACTGTTGGAAGGACAATACAGCAAGCAACAAATTGGGAAAAGATCTTTACCAACCCCACATCTGACAGAGGGCTACTATCTTATATATACAAAGAACTCAAGAAGCTAGACCCCAAAGAACCAAAAATAACCCTATCAAAAAACGGGGTACAGAGCTAAACACAAAATTTTCTCCAGGAGAAATTGGGATGGCGGAGAATCACTTTAAGAGATGTTCAACATCATTAGTCATAAGGGCAATGCAAATCAAAACAACCCTAAGATTCCCCCTCATACCAGTAAGAATGGGTAAGATTAAAAACTCAAGAGGCAACAGGTGCTGGCAAGGATGTGGAGAAAGAAGAACACTCCTCCACTGTTGGTGGGACTGCAAGATGGTATAACCGCTCTGGAAATCAGTCTGGAGGTTCCTCAGAAAATTGGCCATGACACTTCCAGAGGACCCTGTCATACCACTCCTTGGTATATACCCACAGGATTCCCCTCCATGCAATAAAGACACAGGCTCCACTATGTTCATAGTAGCCTTATTTATAATAGCCAGAAGTTGGAAGGAGCCCAGATGTACCTCAAAGGAGGAATGGATACAGAAAATGTGGTATATTTATATAATGGCATACTACTCAGCAATTAAAAATAATGAATTCATTCAATTTCTAGGCAAATGGTTGGTTTTGTAAAATATCATCCTAAGTGAGTTAACCCAATCACAAAAGAATACACATGAAATACAATCACTCCTAAGTGGATATTAATGAGCCCAGAAGCTCTGAATATTCAAGGCACAATTAGCAAATCAAAAGATTCCCAAGAAGAAGAAAGGAGATTACCCTGATCCTGAAAAGACCAGATCCAGTTTTGTAGGAGAGTACCAGAACAGAGAAATGGCATGGGGGGGCATGATTGGGAAATGTGGGGGGAGAGTACTTATGGGACATATGGTGAGTGGGGAACTGGGAAAGGGGAAAGCCTATGGAATGTAAACAAAGAATATAAAAAATTAAAAAAAAGAAAAAAATAATTCATTAGTCAATCATACCTTCTAGTCTTTACTCTGGAAATAAGCCTTTACATGAACACTAATTTATCATGCACACTTATTAATTATATATCTCTCTCATGAGATTTTCTTTACAGATAGATATTTTATAAAATGGAGCTACCCATGCATCTGTCAAATAATTTTGCTACCTGAAAGAATGATGTTAGGTGATAGTGAATGTTTTTCTTTTTTTTGTTTCATTTGTTCTAATACTAAAAAATATTCATTTCATATTTTTCAAAGAATCAGCAAATGTTTTACATTTTAATATTATCTCAATATTCCATATTATATTAAGATAATTATTGTTAATACTCTACTACATGTAAAAAAACAACTCATGTTTTAAGATAACACTCATGTTGGGTTGTTAACCAGTGAAATAAAAGTAACCACATATAGGAAGAATTTGATTTCTAGTATTGGGTAAGTACAATGAAAGGTATCAATTTCTATATTATGAGTAAAAAATTGTAAATAGTGCCATGATGTTTTCTCAAAAAGGAACAGATGGTGAAAAGAGTAAATCTACATGAGTCAAAGCTATTTAATAAGCAATCGGAATTGGGAAAATTGCGTCTAGATATAGGATCTCATTCCACATGAAGAACTAGCCTCAGAACCCTGAGATCTCTCAGACACTAAACCACCAACCAGGCAGCATACATTAGCTGTTACAAGGTTTCCAACACATACATAGCAGATGACTGTTTTTTCTCGCCTCAGTGGGAGAATATGTTCCTAACCATCAAGAGACTTGGGGCCTCAGGGAATAGGTTATGGGTGTGTGGGGGGTAGGGATACCCTCTTGGAGATGGGGGAGGAGGAATGGGATGAGGAATTGTCAGAAAGCAGAACATGAGGGGGATAAGATTGGACTTTAAAGAAAGATTAGCTCTATTTGTTGATTGGGGAATAGTTGGGGGGGAGAGGACTTATGGGACATATGGTAGGGGGAACTGGGAAAGGGGAAAGCCTTTGGAATGTAAACAAAGAATATAGAATAAATAATAAAAGAGAAAGATTAAAGGTAACAAAAAATGAAATTAGAACAATTAAAAAAAGAACTAGCCTAAAATTCTTGCTATACAGCCTAGGCTGACTTTTCTACTCTTCACTATACTCTACCTCAGTCTCCCAAGTTCATCACATTGAACATATATGAGACTAATACTAAGTGTATTTCCTTATATTATCTAATATTACTCACCTTTGAAACTACATGTAAAATCACATACAAAACATTACTATTATAATGAATAAGAGATTGGAACATTCCAAAATTTCACTTCATGTAAAAGTTTTGTCATATACCATGTTATATGACACTGAAAATGTGACATCTATAATTTCAATGACCTCTGCCTTCAAATGGACAAAATTTCAACATTTATCACACACAGTGGCTCAAATAATTAATCATGGTAATATATGATACTGGAAAGATAGTATTTGGTATTTAGCACATGGTTATATAAATATGCTGGCATTTTCTCCTCAAATATATTGTTCTGTGGATAAAATGATACAGAAGAAGACAGATGACAAAGAAGTACAAAGAAGATCATTTGTAAATAAAGTTATCTTTATGTTTTCAAATTTTAAGGTATGTTACATATTTAAAATGTATATATATCATATTAATTTGTATTATAACATGAAACCACTCCTATGTTCAAGAATAAATTGAATAATTTTGAGACTCATTTATGTATACTTTGAAAAAATTTGTATACAAATGTATAAATGTAAATATATATATATATATATATATATATGTGTGTGTTTATATATAAACTCCTTATGCTATACTGTATCATATCCATATAGATAAAGAAGAAAACAGGCTACATACCTCTACCAGGAAAGATAAATCTGGGAAATAACTGGCTTCATATTCGTGTACAAGATTAGATATCAGTATCAAGAAAGGCAAATTCTGTTGTATTTAGAAGATATGGTTTCCTTCGCATCAACTACCATGTTTGAATTTACACTACTTCTGCCTCCTCTTTATACAGACCCCTGAACCTAGAGAGAAAGACTTCAATGATAACATCCTTTTCAGAGCAGTGTGCTACAAAATCATTCTATAAATGTTTGTTTCACTTTTGTTTTTGGTATTTTTATGTCGTTATTTTATGTTTATTTTTTTAATTTTTATTTTCTATATTCTATGTTTACATTCCAAAGGCTTTCCTCTTTCCCAGCTCCCCCCTCCCTATGTCCCATAATTCCTCGCCCCCCAACTATTCCCCAATCATTCTCCCTCTGCCCACAGTTTCTCTACAAAACTAGATCCAATCTTTACAGGCCCAGGGTCCTCTCCTTTCTTCTTCTTGGGAATCATTTGACTTGCTAATTGTGCCTTGAGTATTTAGGGCTTCTGGGCTCATTAATATCCACTTATCAGTGATTGCCTTTCATGTGTATTCTTTTGTGTTTGGGTTAGCTCACTCAGGATGATATTTTCCAGGTCTAACCATATCTTCTGTCCTATGTTTGTGTGTGTGTTTGTGTGTATATATATGTGTTTGTGTGTGTGTGTGTGTGTGTGTGTGTGTGCATGCTCATTCACTTGTGCATAGGAGACAACATGAAGTTAGGTTGATAGGAGAGTATGGGATAGGAAAAACATACTGAAAATGTATAATTAAATTAAATGAATAAAAGAAATCTGTATTCTTTATATAATAGAATGAATTTATAATCTGTAGAAATAGTTATGTATCCATAATTAAATACCTAAATGAATAAAGAGTTTTAAAAATAATTATTTCTGTTTTGTGTGTGTTTATATGTGTCTGTGTTTTACTTATACTACTGTACACCACCATGTGTACAGTGCCCATAGATGCTAGAAAGAGTATCAATTCCACAAAATGTTTATGTACATATAGTTATGAAGGGAGGTTTGAGTTCTGGGAATTAAAATGATGTTCTTTTTCTGCAAGAGAAGCATGTGCTCTTAAATTCTGAGTCTTCACTCTACCTGATAAAGTGCTTTATTTTTGTCATTAATTTTATGTTAAAGAGCCAAAACAACATTTTGTTTGTTTTGCAAGAATATCAAATTTATATGATGGAATGATTATCTCACGTGAAATGTTTGTTGATTATTAATATTATACAATATTTATTGTATTTCTGCTTTAATTTCTGCTTCATACTTTCTAAAATAATATATTTGGAAATTCAGTTATTTTTATTAGATATTTGCTTTATTTACATATTTACATTTCAAATACTATCCTCTTTCATCATTACCCCTCCAAAACCCCCTATCTCATCCCCCCTTCCCCTGCTGAATTTGCTCCCTGCAAGTTTCCAAATTTTCATTCCTTATTCTAGGGAATCTAACCTTCACAGGACCAATGGCCTCTCCTCTCATTGATGACTGAAATGGTCATCCTATGCTACACCTGTAGGTGGAGCCATGGGTCACTCCATGTGTACTCTTTGGTTGCAGATTTAGTCCTTGGGAGCTCTGGGGGTACTAGATGGTACCTATTACTGTTCATCCTATACTTGTAAATAAAACAACGCTGTTAGAAAACCCAATAACAAATGTGAGTATGTTTATTTTTAATGTAAATTTTGTTATATTTTGGGAATTTCCACCATGAGCACTATATTCCCATCACTATCACTCCTACCTCCTCAAGAGTGTGGAATTATTCATCAAAATTGCTATCTTTTCTAGATGTAGATTAGTACTTCTTTATTTAATTCTTACTTTTCATAGGACAATTTCCAAATGTGGGTCAGATTTCTAACAATTTATTGACTCATGATGTTGAACACATGTGTCTTTTGAAACACAGATTTAACCATAGTCTCAGCTTTTTCTTAAGGAGCTGCACCCATGGACTCCCATGCAAAGGAAACAATCAGATGTTTATTCTGTTCATTAGTGACACTATCTCTATTATCAGATGAATGTCAGATTTACAGATTAAGAAGAACCAATTTTTTAAAAGATTCTTTTTAGTAGTCCCTTCATAACTATATGTACATAATATTTAATTAATATCAAACCATTATCTATTATGAGTTTTCCCTTACAACATAGTGTTTTATAAATTTATTTATTTATTATAAATAAATAAAATAAAGTATAATTTGTAAAATTTGGTTTAATTTTTCACATTCTTGATTTGTCTTACTTTTGTAATTTTAGCAGTTCTTTTCTTTATAAAATTAAATTCATCTGAAACGTATTAATGATATACATTAATTCATGTTAATAACTTTGAATAACAAGTGCATTTAATCAAAAAATATTTTGAAATATTTACTCTTAAATCTTCTACTCTGTGAAGCAAACATATATAATCCCACTTTTTTCAAATTAGACTTGGTTAAGTACTGACAGGTATTAGAATATTTGTTTCACAGATATAATCTAAATATTAAAACATCTTTGTGAGATTGTGCCTGAGCTATCATAACCTTAATATAATTATGAGAACACTTTCTTCTAGGCACTGATAGATTCTCAAACTAAGACTCAGAATAAATATTTCTTTCCCAGATATATTTTAATCTTTTCTAGAAAGGAAACTCAGAACTATAGTTAGAATGTCAAGGATTTAGATAATCACAGTCTAAGATGATCATTCTCCAACTACTAAATCTGTAGTGATGCTTAATAGTTGCAATACATTTTGCTTTTAGTATTTTATTAAAAATAAATGTTGTAGAACTATACTAATAACAAATGCTGAAAAATGGAAAGCAGTAAAAATTGTACTTGATTATAGGTGAGCTAAATTCTAAACAAATGTGCATGTTTTGTTAATTTGCAGTTTTTCATCATCTTATTGAACTTAGAAGGTACACAAGTAGAAATAAAGATCACTAAAAGGTTTAGCCAAAGTTATATTTCTTTCATGTTTCAATATTTTTGTGATTCTAGACTGACTAATAAAATACTAATGATATCAAAAGTGAGCGAAACAAAAGTACTTATTGATACCTAATAAAAGTTTTGGGCATTACACCTCAACTATTTTTGTTACCAATAACTTTTTTGATTCTGTGATGATGGAATAAAATGGAAAAATAATGGGGATATAGAATGGAAATCAGTACTGTAGATTATTTAATTCAATGGCCTGGATTGGAAGATGAATAAATTACACTCTTAATACGTTCAAGATCATCAAATATCTGAAAAGTCTTTAGAAGTAGAATTGCAAATTGAATACAAGTCTTCAGAATCTAGTTCTCTGGGTTTGTGTTTAAATTATACTATGAAGCATCTGGGTAATCTTTTAGCCTTTTTCACACAAAATAGTGGCTCTATTCACTGTGCAGATAGAATTTTATAGTATGAAGATCAGTTTTGCTCTATATAATATGCATATGCATGTGTCCTATTTTGCATTCTCTGTTGCTTTGATGAAGAATTCTGACTGAAAGCAACTTGTGGGAAAAGAGTTTGTTTGCTTTCAGACAGAAGACGATCCAGATAACAATCCATCATAAAAGGAATCCTTGGCATAAACTCAAGGCAATGTGGAGGCAGGAGCTGAAGCATAGTTCATGTAGGAATACTGATTACTTGCCTGACGCAAGGCTAACTTTCAGCTACTGAAAACAATCAGCCTAGGGATTGCACAAGAAAAAATGCCCCATAAACATGCCTTCAAGTCAATCTAGTTGAGTCAATTACTCTGTTATGGTTCCCTCTTACTGTGTCAATCTGGCAATCGAGAATTATACATCATGGCATGTTTCATGTTTATAACGAAAGAGTGAACAAAAATTTGGCCAACTCAGAGGCATATCTATGCATAACCTCTGGTCATAGTAACATACTAGTCATGACCGAAATAAGTACTCAAAATATAAGATAAACAAATGTGTATGGATGTTTAGAGACAATAAAACATAAAATGAAAGAAAAGGCAACTATCCTTCATTGCTTTATTCCAGGTTGGAAAATTAACCATTAATATGCATAAAAAAGAATTAAAAGAGCTCTTCCTTTGTGTTCAAAATTACCAAGATTTCTCCACTGATAAAACTACAAAATCATACCTGATTAGGTAAAAAGATCAATATATCCTGCAGAAATTTGGTAACTGTTTGAAGTAATTTTGCTGTCACTATGTCTCCTGCATGTCATGTTGCTGGACATCAATTAGAGACATTCATAAATGGTACCATGAAATCCTGAAAAGATTGATTAATTGCTAATAGGTAGCAGAAAATTTGTACAAATTATTTTAGCATTATTTATATTTAGTTAAAGTTTTCATTTTATTCATTAATTTTGGTATGATATGTGTATAAAATGTCTTTGCCTCTGCAAGCATGTGGATATTAGATGAGAACATGGGGGGAGTTAGCTCCCTCTCTGCCTTATGGATATTTTGTTTTAATTTATTTAATAATGTATTTAATAAAAATTTTCACTTCTCACAGATAGCCTCCATTATCCTCATCTTCTTTTCCTCTGGAAGGGTGCACACATGTCCTCAGTATCCCCCTACCCTGGTGCATTAAGTCTCTGCCAGGGTATACATCCTCTCTCATTGAGGCCTGTTGGAGAATGGATAACACAGTCAGACTCTGTTCCAGTTGTTGGGGGAGCCACATAGAGAGAGACTCAGCTGTATATCTGCCACATATGTGACAAGGGTCTTGTTTAAGACCATATGCTTTTTGGTTGGTGGCTGAGAATTTCCAGAAGTTCAGGTTAGTAGATTCTATTGGTCCTGCTATGGGGTTCCCATCCACTTCAGGGCCTTTAATCCTTCCCCTGAGTCTTTCATAAGAGTCCCTGACCTCTGTCCAATGTTGTGCTGTAGGTATCTACAACCATTATAGTCAGCTCTTTAGCATAGCTTCTCAGAGGAGAGATATGCTAGGCTCCTGTCTATAAGCATAATAGAGAAAATATTCCGAATTTGAGGGAATGGTGTATGCCAATGGGAAGGGTTTCAAGTTGGGCTGGTTAGTCATTCCTTCAGTCTCTACTCTATCTTTGTCCCTATATTTCTTTTAGACAGGATGGAATTTGGGTGGAAATATTTGTGGGTGGGTTGGAGTCCTAATCCCTCCTCTGGTGATCCAGCCTGGCTACAAGAGGTGGCCTTTTCATATTCCATGTACTCACTGTTAGGCTTTTTGGCTAAGGTCATGAAAATTGACTCCTTGGAACCCCCCACATGTCAGGTCTCTGAGACTTCCAAAAGATACCCCCTGTTACAGGAAATATTAAAAACTACAGCCCTGCCAAATCTGCTCTGACAGGCCTCAGCACCATGTCCTGGCAGGGTCCCACTCAGCATAGTTCTTGCTGCTTCCTCTAAGTGAATCTCTCCCAGCAAGTTCCTATTGCAGCCCAGCTGTGTTTCCTCTCTGCCATAGACCCTATAATCATAGACCCTGTAATCAGTGGACCCATATTCCAGTAAACATAGACTCAAATTATAGTAACCAAGTAAATCAAAACTCTTAAAGTTTATTGTTTGCCACTTAGATTTATGTATATTAAACTTATTATTACAAGATGCCAATTTACAATGCTAAAAGTTGTATCCCAATTTCTATCCTTTAGATAATCTAATGTCTAATTCCATCTTGATACTCTGACCTCCTGAGTGCCTTTCTTGCATACCTGCCGCTCATGTATCCTCCTCTACAACTCTTGGGTCTGCCTCCTCTTACCTGTTCAATCACAAGTCTTTCACTGTCTCAATGTCATTGGACAGGAAATAACCTGCAACAACCCCTAGCCCCTACACCCTTGGCAGCTGCTAATTTCCATTCATTTTTCTGGTCTTCTAGATCTCTCTCATGTCGAGTCACACACAAGTTTACATGAAGACCCAGTTTTAATGCTCCTAAGCATATACTAAAAAGATGTTTCAACATACCACAAGAACACATGCTCCACTATGTCATAGTGGCATTATTTGAAATAGCAAGAAACTGGAAACAAGCCAGATAGCCCTCAAAAAAGAATACATACAGAAAATCCATATAGTTTAATCAGTGGAATACTATTCAGCTATTAAAAACAAGGACATAATGAAGTTTGAAAGCAAATGAATATAACTAGAAAATATCATCCTGAGTGAAGTAACTAAGACCAAAAAGGACATACCCAGTGTGTATTCACTAATAAATTGATATTAGTAAAAATGTACAGAATACCCATGATATATTCCATAAACCCAAATAAGTTAAAAAGGAAGTTCTAAATAAGGATGCTTGAATCTATTTTTCTTTCTTTTTTTATTCCATATATTCTTTATTTACATTTCAAATGATTTTTCTCCTTTCCTGGCTCCCCCATCCCCCAAAGTCCCATAAGCCCTCTTCCCTCCCCATGTTGCCCAATCAACACCCTCCTGATTCCCTGTCCTTATATTCCCCTGCACTGCTGCTTTGAGCCTTTCCATTTCTGAGGTCTTCTTCAATTTCTTTCTTCAGAGAGTTGAAGTTCTTATCATACAGATCTTTCATTTGTTTAGTTAGAGTCACACCAAGATACTTTATATTGTTTGTGACTGTTGTGAAGTGTGTCATTTCCCTAATTTCTTTCTCAGACTGTTTATCCTTTGAGTATAAGAAGGCTACTGATTTGCTTGAGTTATTTTTATATCCAGCCAATTTGCTGAAGACTTTTTATCAGCTGTAGGAGTTCTCTGGTGGAGTTATTTGGGTCACTTAAGTATACTATCGCATCATCTGCAAATAGTAATAATATGAATTCTTCCCTTCCAATTTCTGTCTCTTTGACCTAACTTTTTGTCTAATTGCTCTAGGAAGAACTTTAAGTGCCATATTGAATTTAAATATGGAGAGAGAGGGCAGCATAGTCTAGTCCCTGACTTTAGTGGGATTGCTTCAAATTTCTCTCCATTTAGTTTGATGTTGGCTATTAGTTTGCTGTATATTGATTTTACTATGTTTAGGTATGGGCCTTCATTTCCTGTTCTTTTCAAGACCTTTAACATGAAAGGATGGTGAATTTTGTCAAATGTTTTTCAGCATCTAATGAAATGACCATGTGTTTTCTTTTCTTTGAGTGTGTTTATGTAGTGGTTTACATTGATGCATTTCCATTTATTGAACCATCCTTGCATCCCTGGGATGAAGCCTACTTGATCACAGTGAATGATTGTTTTGATGTGTTCTTGGATTCAGTTGGCAATAATTTTACTGAGTATTTTTGCATCAATATTCATAAGGGAAGTTGGTCTAAAGCTCTCTTTTTTGTTGGATCTTTGCTTAGTTTTTGTATCAGCAAAATTGTGGCTTTGTAGAACAAGTTGGATAGAGTTCCCTCTGTTTCTATTTTGTGGAATAGTTTGAAGAGTATTGGTGTTAGGTCTTCTTTGAAGGTCTGATAGAATTCTGCACTAAAACCATCTTGTCCCATACTTTTTTTGGTTGGGAGACTTTCTATAGCACCTTCTATTTCTCTAGGGGGTATGGAACTATTTAGCTGATTCTAATTGATTTAATTTTGTTATTTGGTATCTGTCTAGGAAATTGTCCATTTCCTCCAGATTCTCCAGTTGTGTTGAATATAGGCTTTTGTTGCAGGATCTGATGATTGTATTTTAATTTCCTCAGTTTCTGTTGTTATATCTCCCTTTTCATTTCTAATTTTGTTAATTTGGATACAGTCTCTGTGCCCTCTGGTTAGTCTGGCTAAGGGTTTATGTATCTTGCTGATTTTCTCAAAGAAGCAGCTCCTGGTTTTGTTGATTCTTTGTATAGTTATTTTTGTTTCTTCTTGGTTGTTTTGAGCACCGAGTTTGATGATTTTTCTGCCTTCTCTTGGATGTATTATCTTCTTTCTGTTCTAAAGCTATCAGGTATGCTGTTAAGGTGCTAGTGTATGATCTCTCCAGCTTCTTTTAAGAGGCACTCAGAGCTATGAGTTTTCCTCTTAGCACTGCTTTCATTGTGTCCCAAAATTTCGGGTATGATGTGCCTTCATTCTCATTAATTTCTAAAAAATCTTTGATTTCTTTATTTATTTCTTCCTTGACCAAATTATCATTGAGTAAAGCATTTTTTCAGCTTCCTTGTGCATGTGGGCTTTCTATTGTTTTTGTTTCTATTGAAGACCATCCTTACATCATAGTGATCTGATAGGAGGCATGGGATTAGTTCAATCTCCTTATATCTGTTGAGGTCTGCTTTGTAACCAATTATGTGGTCAGTTTTGGAGAAAGTACTGTAAGGTGCTGAGAAAGCGGCATAATCTTTTGATCTAGGATAAATATTCTATAGGTATCTATTAAATTCATTTAGTCCAAAACTTCTGTTATTTTTAGTGTGTCTCTGTTTAGTTTGTGTTTCCCTGATTTGTCCATTGAGGAGAGTGGAGTGTTGAAGTCACCCACAATTATTTTCTTGAGTATGATATGTGCTTTAAACTTTAGTAAAGTTTCTTTTATGAATGAGGGTGCCCTTGTATTTGGAGCATAGATGTTTGTAATTGAGAGTTCTTCTTGGTAGATTTTTTTCCTTTGATGAGTACAAAGTGTCCTTTTGTGTCTTTTTTGATGACTTTTAGTTGAAAGTCCATTTTATTTGACATTGGAATGACTACTTCAGCTTGTTTCCTGGGACTGTTTTCTTGGAAAACCATTTTCCATCCTTCTACTCTAAGGTAGTGTTTGTTTTTGACACTGAGATGTGTTTCCTGTATGCAGCAAAATGTTGGGTCCTGTTTCTGTATCCAGTCTCTTAGTCTATATCTTTTTATTGGTGAATTGAGTCCATTGATGTTAAGAGATATTAAGGAATTTTGTTTCCTGCTATTTTTAATGTAATTTTTATGTTTGTGTGGTTATCTTCTTTTGGGTTTGTTGAAATAAAAATAGTATCTTGCTTTTTCTAGTGTGTAGTTTCCCTCTGTTTGTTGGTGTTTTCCAATCATTATCCTTTGAAAGGCTGAATTTGAGGAAAGATACTGTGTAAATTTATTTTTGTCATGGAATACCTTGGTTTCTCCACCTATGGTAATTGAGAGATTTGCTAGGTATAGCAGCCTGGGCTGGCATTTGTGTTCCCTTATGGTCTGTATGACATCTGCCCAGTGTCTTCTGGCTTTCATAGTCTCTAGTGAGAAGTGTGGTGTAATTCTGATAAGTCTACCTTTATGTTACTTGATCCTTTTCCCTTATTGCTTATGTTCTATCTTTGTTTCATACATTTGGTGTTTTAATTATTATGTGATGGGATGGGTTTCTTTTCTCCTCAAATCTATTTCTAGTTCTGTAGTATTCTTGTATGTTCATCTTGTATGGGCATCTTTTTCTTTAGGTTATGGAAGTTTTCTTCTATAATTTTGTTGAACACATTTACTGGTCCTTTAATTTGGAAATCTTCACTCTCATCTATACCTATAATCCTTAGGTTTGCTCTTCTCATTTTGTCCTGAATTTCCTGGATGTTTTGGGTCAGGAACTTTTTCCATTGTATATTTTGCATTTTTTTGACTGTTGTCTCAATGCTTTCTATAGTATCTCTGCATCTGAGATTCTCTCTTCTATCTCTTGTATTCTGTTGTTTAGATCCATGATTCCTGACTTCTTTCCTAGGTTTTCTATATCCAGAGTTGTTTCCCTTTGTGATTTCTTTATTGTTTCTACCTCCATTTTTGGATCCTGGATGATTTTGTTCAAATCCTTCAGTTTCTCTCTCTCTCTCTCTCTCTCTCTCTCTCTCTCTCTCTCTCTCTCTCTGTGTGTGTGTGTGTGTGTGTGTGTGTGTGTGTGTGTGTGTGTTTTCCTTTAGTTCTTTAAGGGCTTCTCCCTTTTTATGTGTGTTCTGTATTTCGTTAAGGGAGTTACTTATGTCCTACTTGAAGTCCTCTATCAGCCTCATGACCTGTGATTTTAAATCCAAATCTTGCTTTTCTGGTGTGTTGGGGTATCCTGGACTTGCTGTTATAGGAGAACTAGGTTGGCATGGTGCCATATTGCCTTGAATTCTGTTAGTGTTTGCCTATTGCCATCTAGTTAACTGGTGTTAGTTAGTCCTGCTGTTACTGGCTGGTGCTTCTCCCTCCTGTGTGCCTGGAAGCTTATCTCAGCACAGTGACCAGCTGGGTGACTGACTCTTCCCTGACACAGATTGCTGTGATGCAGGTAGGGCCCTGACAGACTGAGTCCAGTGTGATCTTACACTTGGGTGTTTTCTGCGTTCCTGGCTGTAACAGCCCACTCAGTCCCAAGAGTGAACATGGTATCCTCACCTCTAATCTCCCTGCAGAGCAGATATCCCCTAGCAGACTAGGTGCAAAGATGGCTATGGTACCACTGCCCAGCTCCTGGGTTCAGGTTGGGCCCTGGCATGCCCTGTCCCAAGCAATCTTATACGTGAGTGTTCTCTGTGTACCTATCTGCACCTGGCGGCTCAGACACATGACTATTTTGAAGAATAGTTTGAAGAATATTGGTATTAGGTCTTCTTTGAAGGTCTTGATACAACTCCTCATTAAACTCATCTAGTCCTATGCTTTTTCAGTTTGGTGAGACTATTAATGAATGCTTCTATTTCTTTTGGTGTTATGAAATTGTTTAGATCATTTATCTGATACTGATTCAACTTTGGTACTTGGTATCTGTCTGGGAAATTGTCCATTTCATCTAGATTATCCACTTTTGTTAAGTAGAGGCTTTTGTAATAGGATCTGAAGGTATTTTTTATTTCCTCGGTATCTGTTGTTATATTTCCCTTTTCATTTCTGATTTTGTTGATTTGGATACTGTCTCTGTGCCCTTTGGTTAGTTTAGCTAAGGATTTATCTATCTTATGTTTTTTTTTTCCAAAGAACCAGCTATTGGTTTGGTTGACACTTTGTATAGTTCTTTTTGTTTCTACTACTCGCAAAAGCTCAGAATACCCAAGATATAACTCACAGACCACATGAAGCTCAAGAAGAAGGAAGAACAATGTGTGGATATCTCCATGCTTCTTAGAAATGTGGATCAAAATACCCACGGCTCACAGTCTACCATTAGACTGAGCATTGGGTCCCAAATGGAAGAACGAGAGAAAAAAATCCAAAGAGCTTAAGAGGTTTTCAGCCCCATAGGAGAAACAACAATATGTACCCCAGAGTTCCCAGGGACTAAACCAAAGGGTATATATGGAGGAATTCATAGCTCCAGCTTCATAGGTAGCAGAGGATGGCCTTTTCAGATATCCATGAGAAGAGAGGCCATTGGAATTCTTTCCCTCCCTGTCTTTAGACAGGTATGTTATCCACTTGTTTTCTACCTCCTCTTTTTCAAATTAATAAAAAGGGAGGTAATGTACAGAGCCATGTTGGAGTGTCTGGCTACATGGCAGGAACTTGACTTTGGTCAAGGTGAACTCCTCTCCCAGCCTTTGAGCAGGGATTCCTGTGCTATTCACAATTCTGCCCCACCTGGGGAGGAGTGCTCAGTGTGAAGGTGAAGTTCCTGCAGATTTAGGAATTCCTGAATTAAGCAGGTGACCCACTCAGCTTCCTGAGCAGTGGAACTAACACCCAACGAGGAGTCTGAGAGGAGGGGCTCCCCCCCAAACTGTTAAATTGTCTGAGCTCCATTAAACTTTGGCTTTGATCAGTAAACTATCTTCTTGGCCCTCCTTCTTTCTGTCCTTCCCCATCCATCCCTTGGCTTCCATTTCCAGGAACCCAGTTCCCAGTAGCTGCAGGCAGCAACACATTGGTCCTGTGGAGGCTCTATGCCCCAGTGTAGGGTAATGCCAGGTCACAAAATTAGGAGAGGGGGTTGTAAACAGGGGAAAGTGGGCTAGGATATGTGTATTTTGGAGAGATACTGAGGAAAGGGGATACAATTTTAAATGTAAATATAGCAATTATCTAATAAAATAAAAAATTAAAAAAGAATGTTTGCATCACATTTATAAGGGGAATCAAATGAGCCACAAGAAGCAGAGAAAAGGGGTATAGCTGATGGAAGAGGGGAATGGGAATGCACATTGTGAATCTTAAGGATCAAAGTCAGTGCATAAAAGTAGAGAACCTAATGTCTTTATATGCTGAGCCATCTCACTGATCCAGTGATCATTTTAAGTAAACACTATTGACACAGATTTTATCATTTACTCTGGCTTAACAAATTAGCTGTATGCTTCATTAATCCTTCTATGAGCAAATAAATATTTAAGTTTTTATTTCAAATCAAATATATATCATTTAGAATAAAAAATTGTCATGTGACTTTATAAGAATTGAAGTTGAAATAAATGAAGAATAGTTTGGGACAATACATTTATCATTAATATATCACATGTAATTTTTTTACATTGAACAGAAAGAACAAAAGTATTTTGGTTTTGTTTTTTTTCTATAGATTATAATGATCATATTGTTTCATTCCTGCTAAGCATAGCAATCATGGGATATGCTTGCAGTTCACATAAATGCAATATGTATGTTTTATTTTATATAGTCAAATCATTGAAGATGCTCTTTGCCCTACATGCAAGAGATTTCATTGGTGGAAAATGTAGCATCAACACCATACATTATTACATAAATATTGTCATTATGTGTGGTTATTATGACAAAACAAAACTTCAAGGAAATAGTAAGTAATGTGTTTATTATGAAATGTGAGACATAATAGTCAACACATTAATAATCATTTGATTAATAGCCATCATGATACTAATCATGGAAGTGTCATAACCGAATTTTTATGTGATTTTTTAAATTTATATTATATGAGTATATTCTTCTATTTTTTATGTCTAACATTTCCTTTGTCCATGTATATCTCTCCCATAACTAACCTCTTGTATTTTTACATTTATTCTTCATCTGTTTTTTTATATTTTTGTTACTTACCTATTCCCCACATTTACTAGACAATATGTTATGCAGTTACCCTTCTGTCTGCAACCAAGTCTTTACTCAAATAACTTTACAAACCTCTGATCATATACATACATGTATATGAAATACATCTATTAATTTTAAAACTTACATTGTTGTTAATAATTACAAATATAGAAAATTAAAACTCAATATCCAATATTTTTACTTAAAAACAACTAATCAAAATGAATTATTATGCAAGATGAATTATTTGCTCACTTTGAAATATGCTATGAAATATGCTATCCTACTCCCTTAAGAATTTCGCTTAGTAGGCCGCCATCTTGCCTCAGGTCACTGCAGATAGCTGACAGCTGAGGAGGCTAGGTGCATGGACAGAGTCCGAGCCTAACATCGACTACCCCATCAGGATCTTGCCTGCACCCAGAGCAGATCAGCTCTGCGGACAGTCTCTGAGCTGATCCATGCAGGCATCAACTCGCTTGGGAGTCTGTGCATAGATTATAGCAGAGGCTGCCATCTTGCCTCGGGTACCACAGACAGCTAGCAGCTGGGGCCAGGTATGTGGACAGAGTCTGAATCTAACATTGACTACCCTGTCAGTCAGGTTCTTGCCTGTACCCAGAGCCAGATCAGCTTTGGCAGGCAGTCTCTGTGCCTACAGCTTGGCAGGCTGTCGCTGACCACTGGGGGCCAGCTTGCTTGGCTTGCAGCAGAGGCGGCCATCTTGCCTCGGGTCACTGCAGACAGCTGGGGCCAGGTGTGTGGACAGAGTCTGAGTCTAACAACGACTACCACATCAGGCTCTGCCTGCACCCAGAGCCAGATCACCTTGGTGGGCAGTCTGTGCCAACACGCACGAGCACCAACTTGCTCGCTGGTCTGTGCCTGGACTATAGCGGAGGCTGCCATCTTGCCTCGAGCACCACAGACAGCTAGCCAGACAGAGCCCTATGGACTGAGAGCACCACCATCTAGGCTCCAGCAGTCCAACCAGGGAAGCTCAGGTCCTGCAGGGAATCCTGCAGTTAGACAGAGCCCCAAGACCCGCAACAATCTTGGAGCTGGTGGCCTGATCAGGTCACCATAGAGAACCAACAGAGGAGCCCAGGTCACCATAAAGATCTAACAGAGGAGCCCTGATCACTGGAAACAAAGATCTGATTCTTAAGAGCTGGCATCTAGGCAGGCCAGGATTAGAGAGCAGGAGGCCAATTGCACATCCAGCATCAAGTCAGGAGGAGAATTGGGTCCGGCCCAGCAGAGCTGAGGACAGAATTCAGAGCCCAGTAGCGGAAACCTTCTGGTCTCTACCTCGGGAGCATGAACACCCTTTGTGACAGCAGCGTCAAACACCAGGCTCACAGGAACTTCAAACACCAACCAGTAACAACAAGACCAACTAACTCCAGAAATAAACAGATGGCAAAAGGCAAATGTAGGAAGGTTACTAACAGAAATCAAAGAAATATGGCAGCATCTGAACCCAATTCTCAAACCACAACAAGTCCTGGAAACCCCAACACACCAGAAAAACAAGAGTTGGATTTAAAATCACTGGTCATGAGGCTGCTAGAGGAACACAAAAAAGACTTAAACAAATCTCTTAAAGAAATGCAGGGAGGACAATGGTCCCGAAAAGACTGGTTCCAGTTTTGCAGGAGAGTACCTGAACAGAGAAAGGGCTGGGGGGTGATTGGGGTATGGGAGGGGGGGAGAGGACTTATGGGACATATGTTGAGGGGGTAACTGGGAAAGGGGAAAGCCTTTGGAATGTAAACAAAGAATATAGAAAATAAAATTTAAAAAAAAAGAAATGCAGGAGAACATGAATAGGATAGAAGCCCTTCCAATCAAAACACAAAAATCACTTAAAGAATTCCAGGAGAATATGGGTCATCAGACAGAAGCCAATAAAGAGGAAAAGAAAAAATAAAGAAATGCAGGAGAAAATGAGTCAACAGGCAGAAGTCATGAAAGAGGAAACATAAAAATCTCTTAAAGAAAACACAAACAAACAAGTGAAGGAACTGAGCAAAACCTTCCAGGATCTAAACACAGAGGTAGAAAGAACTAAGAAATCATAAAGGGATTTGGAGATAGAAAAACTTGGGAAGAAATCAGGGGTTGTAGATGCACATATCAATAACAGAATACAAGAGATAGAAGTAAGAATCTCAGATACTGAAGATAGCATGGAAAAAAATGACTCCACAGCCAAAGAAAATGCAAAATGCAAAAGGCTTGTAACCCAAAACATCCAGGGAATCCAGGACACAATGAGAAGACCAAACCTAAGGATTATAGGGCTAGATGAGTGTGAAGATCTACAATTTAAAGGACCAGCAAATATCTTCAACAACATTATGTAAGAAAACTTGCCTAACCTAAAGAGAGGGATGCCCATGAATATATAAGAAGCCTACAGAACTCCAAACAGACTGGAACAGAACAGAAATACCTCCCATCACATAGTAATCAAAACCCCAAATGTACTAAACAAAGAAAGAATATTAAAGGCAGTAAGAGAAAAAGGCCAAGGAACATACAAAGAAAGACCTATCATAATCACACCAGACTTCTCACCAGAAACCATGAAAGCTAGAAGATCCTGGGCAAATCTCATGTAGACTCTAAGAGAACACAAATGTCAGCCAAGACTACTATACACAGCAAAACTCTCAATCAACGTAGATGGATAAATCAAAATATTACATGAAAAGACCAAATTTACACAATATCTTTCCACTAACCCAGCCCTACAAAGTATAATAGGAGGAAAACTCCAATACAAGGAGGGAAACTACACCATGGACAAAGAAAGATAGTAACCTTCTTCCATCAAACTCAAAAGAAGATAACCACTCAAAAATAAAAATAACATCAAAAATGACAGGAAGAAATAATCACTATTCTTTAATCTCTCTTAACATCAATGTACTCAATTCCCCTTTAAAAAGACATAGACCAACAGACTGGATACACAAACAGTCCCCTACATTTTGTTGTATAAATGCAACACGCCTCAGGGTCAAAGACAAACACTACCTTAGAGTAAAAGTCTAGAAGACAATTTTACAAGCAAATGGTCTCAGGGAGCGAGCTGGAATAGCCAATCTAATATCAGATAAAATTGACTTTCAACCTAAAGTCATCAAAAGAGACACAGAAGGTCACTTCTTGCCAGTCAAAGGAAAAATCGACCAAGAAGAACTCACAGTTCTAAACATCTATGCTCCAAATACAAGGGCACCCTCATTCATAAAAGAAAATTTACTAAAGCTCAAAGCACACATTGCATATAACACAATAATTGTGGGGGACCTCAACACTCCAATATCCTCAAAGGACTCATCAGGAAACAGAAACTAAACAGGGACACAGTGAAACTACTTGAAGTTTTGGACCAACTGGATTTAATATATATAAAACATTTCATCTTAAAGCAAAGGAATATACCTTTATTTCAGCACCTCATGGTACCTTCTCCAAAATTGACCATATAATTGCTCACAAGACAGACCTCAACAAATATAAGAAGATCAAACTAATCCCATGCCTCCTATCAGATCACCATGGAGTAAGAGTGGTCTTAAATAGCAAGAAAAACAACAGAAAGTCCACATACACATGGAGGCTGAGCAATATTCTACTCAATGATAACGTAGTCAAGGAATAAATAAGGAAAGAAATCAAAGACTTTTTTGAATTTAATGAAAATGAAGGCACAACATATCCAAATCTATGGGACAGAATGAAAGCAGTGCTAAGAGGAAAACTCATAGTCCTGAGTGCCTCCAAAAAGAAATAGGAGAGAGCATATACTAGCAATTTAGCAGCACACTGAGAGATCTGGAACAGAAGCAAGCTAATTCACACAGGAGGACTAGGAGACAGGAAATCATCAAACTCAGGGCTGAAATCAATCAAGTTGAAACAAAGGGAACCATACAAAGCATCAGCAAAACCAGGAGTTGGTTCTTTGAGAAAGGCAACAAGATAGATAAACCCTTAGCCATACTTACCATAGGGCACAGAGACAGTATCCAAATTAACAAAATTAGAAAGGAAAAGGGAGATATAACAAGAGAAACTGAGGAAATTCAAAAAAAAATCATCAGATCCTACTTCAAAAGCCTATTCTCAACATGACTGGAGAATCTGGAGGAAATGGGCAATTTCCTACACAGATACCAAATACCAAAATTAAATCAGGATCAAATAGATCATCTAAACAGTCCCATAACCCTAAAACAAAATAAAAGGGGTCATAGAAATTCTTCCAACCAAAAAAAAAAAAAAAAAAAAAAAAAAAAAAAAGCAAAGGACCAGAAGGTTTTAGAGCAGAATTCTATCAGACCTTCAAAGAAGACCCAATACCAATACTCTAGAAACTATTCTAAAAAATAGAAACAGAAGGAACTCTACCCAACTCTTTCTATGAAGCCACAGTTACCCTGATACCATAAAGATCCAAGTAAGAAAGAGAACTTCAGACAAATTTCACTTATGAATATCAATGCAAAAATACTCAATAAAATTCTTGCTAACTGAATCTAAGGACACATCAAAACGATCATTTACCATGATCAATTTGACTTCATCCCAGGGATGCAGGGTTGGTTCAATATAGGGAAATTCATCAATGTAATCAACTACATAAACAAACTCAAAGGAAAAAAAAAAGCACATGGTCATCTCATTGGATGCTGAAAAAGCATTTGACAAAATTCAGCATTCTTTTATGCTTAAAGTCTTGGAAAGAACTGGAATTCAAGGCTCATATCGCAACATAGTAAAAGCAATTTACAGTAGAGCAGTAGCCAACATCAAAGTAAATGGAGAGAAACTTGAAGCAATCCCACTAAAATTAGGGAATAGACAAGGGTGCACCCTCTCACCATATCTTTTCAATATAGTACTTGAGGTACTTGCTAGAGTAATTCGACAACATAAGGAAGTCAAAAGGATGCAAATTGGAAAGAAGTCAAACTATCACTACTCACAGAAGGCAGATGATATGATAGTATACTTAAGTAACCCAAAAAACTCCACCAGAGAGCTCCTACATCTGATAAACAACTTCAGCAAAGTGGCTGGTTATAAAATCAACTCAAGCAAATCAGTAGCTTTCGTATACTCAAAGCATAAGCAGGCTGAGAAAGAAATTAGGGAAATAACACCCTTCACAATAGCCACAAACAATATAAAGTATCTTGGTGTGATTCTAACCAAACAAGTGAAAGATTTGTATGACAAAATCTTCAGGTTCTAAGGAAGGAAATGGAAGAAGACCTCAGAAAATGGAAAAATCTTCCATGCTCCTGGTTTGGCAGGATTAATATAGTTAAAATGGCAATCTTGGAAAAACAATATACATATTCAACACAATTCCCATCAAAATTCCAACTCAGTTCTTCATAGAGTTAGAAAGAGCAATTCTCAAATTCATCTGGAATAACAAAAAACCCAGGATAGCCAAAACTATTATCAACAGTAAAAGAACTTCTGGGGGAATTAATATCCCTGACCTGAAGCAAAACTACAGAGCAGCAGTGTTAAAAACTGCATGGTATTGGTACAGTGACAGGGAGGTGGATCAATGGAATAGGATCGAAGACCCAGAATTGAACCCTCACATCTATGGCCAATTGATCTTCTACAAAGGAGCTGAAAACATCCAGTGAAAAAAAGATAGCCTTTTCAACAAATGGTGCTGGCTCAACTGGAGGTCAACATGCAGAAGAATGGGAATTGATCCACTCTTATCTCCTTGGACTAGGCTCAACTCCAAGTGGATCAAGGACCTCCACAAAACCAGACACACTGAAACTATTAGAAAAGAAACTGGGGAAGACCCTTGAGGACATTGGCTCAGGGGGAAAGTTCCTGAACAGAACACCAATAGCTTATGCTCTAAGATTAAGAATAGACAAATGGGGCCTCATAAAATTACAGTTTCTGTAAGGCAAAAGACACTGTCAAAAGGACAAATCAACATCCAACAAATTGGGAAAAGATCTTCACCAACCCTATAGCTGACAGAGGGCTAATATCCAAGGTATACAAAGAACTCAAGAAGTTAGATCCCAGAAAACCAAATAACCCTATCAAAAAATGGTGTACAGAACTAAACAGATTTTTCACCTGAAGAAATTCAAACGGCTGAGAAACACCTTAAAAAAATGTTCAACATCATTAGTAATTAGATAAATGCTAATCAAAACAACCCTGAGATTTCACCTCACTCCAGTCAGAATGGCTAAGATTAAAAACTCAGGAAACTGCAGGTGTTGGAGAGGAGGTGGAGAAAGAGGAACACTCCTCCACTGCTGGTGGGATTGCAAGATGGTTCTACCACTCTGGAAATCATTCTGGAGGTTTCTCAGAAAACTGGACATGATACTTCCAGAGTACCCAGCCATACCACTCCTTGGCATATACCCAGAAGATTCCCCAGCATACAAGAAGGATACATGTTCCACTATGTTCATAGCAGCCTTATTTATAATAACCAGAAGCTGGAAAGAACCCAGATGTCCCTCAGCAGAGGAATGGATACAAAAAATGTGGTATATATACACAATGGAGTACTATTCAGCCATTAGAAACAATGAATTCATGAAATCTTAGATAAATGGATGGAGCTGGAAAACATCATACTAAGTGAGGTAACCCAGTCTCAGAAGAATACCCATGGTATGCACTCACAGACAAGTGGATATTAGCCTAGAATCTTGGAACACCAAAGACACAATCCACATACCAAATGATGTCCGACAACAAGGAAGGAATGGACGCTGGTTCTGGAAAGGCTCAATGCATCAGTGTAGGGGAATACCAGAACAGGAATGTGGGAATTGGTGGATGGGAGAACAGGGGGAGGGAAAAGAGCATGTGGGACCTTTGGGGGTGGTGAAGCAGGAAATGGGAAATGAAATGTAAATATAGAATATATCCAATAAAAATAATATAAAATAAAGTATTTCCCATAAACTTTTATTAAGACTGAACTTTTATTATAGGAAACATTCTCTGGCCTCTAAAAATGATTTTTGTAAATAAGTAAAATAATTAAATAATACTAGCCAGATACAAATAATAAAATCCTCAAAACACTATCTAGATTCATAGACATAAAATAAAGGATAGAATTAAGTCATAATTTATCTATATACTCATTGTATTCTGTAGGACAGAACAGAACCAATAAATTATATGATAGTAGGAAATTATATTCAATAGATTAGATCACAATACATGATCTGTATAGCCCAAAAATGGCTATCTATACACTGGGAAGGCAGAGAATCTGGTGGATACTCAATATATGAAGCAGATGACTCAGCAGCCTTGATCAGGCAGTGAACTGAAAGTTTCCATAAGAGTTAAATGTATTAAAGCATAAATTGGAAGCCTGATGACTGTGGAATCAATCAGCAGACTTTGTTAGCATCAAAGACTTCATTTGCTCAGCAAGAAAATTCAAAGGCAGATAGGAAAACACAATTCTTTCTTTTCACATCTTCATATCTGTGCCAAACTTTGCAAACTATTGCATACTTTGATGATTTGCCTCCTTCACTGTTCTCTGGAAATTCCATCATAGATTTATCCAGAGGTATGTCTCTTTCATGATTCTAAATTATATCATGTTGACAAAACCAAAAATCAGTAAACTCCAAACAATATATTCTTACATCATGTTCACTCTCCAAATAATGACATTAACAAGTTCCTTTTTATACAATCAAGTTTTTCCAAATCACACCAAGTATACATTAACATATTGCTCAAGATAGCATATAATGTCCCTACAGGAATTCTCTTTCTTAAAATAGTCTATAATTTTCATATGAGAATATTGATTTAGCAATGGTTAAAATTGTAATTATCTAGATAATGCTCTATTACTTAGTAAAAAGTTAAACAGAAAAGTGTAGATTTTCTTAAAATATGTGAACATGTACAACCATATTCTTAACAAAATATAAATGAAACATTCATAACAATTGTAACCCTGGCTTCTCTAACTGATCAGTGATCATAATTTATTTATTTATAAAAACATCCTTTTACCAACACTTACAAATTCCCCTTACCCTCAGAAAATATCCACATAGATCTTGAAACTTTATCCAAAGGAATGACCCAGGCCTAGATTTAATTCATTTATTTTGTATTTTGATTAGTTTTTAATGATTTCCTACTGGAAGTAAACATGGGATATTAAATTATTAAGGGGTGCTGCAAAATCAAAGATGTCCTACAAACCAGATATTAAATTTCCTAATTGCATGGTAGGGTTATATATATATTCCAATTTCTCTTCATGCACTACACCATTGGATATCTAGAAGTTTTCTGAGATAAGTGATCCTATAATTTTGGTTTAATTTATTTCTCACACTCTAATAATCAAACATCTATAGTGGTTGCTGTCTTCTTTCCAACTTGGTCTAATTAGTATAATGCCATGAATGTAATTGACTACTGTGATTAACTTATAGAAGAAACAGACAATCAAGATCTCTGTGAATTAAATTATAGGAAAGTCCTAGAATATACCCTTATGGTAAAACAACAATGTATATTTCACCTAATTACATGTTCTAGAACTAAAGGAATTACTACAGGGTGAGTTATGAGACCACTGAGATTTTTGCTAAGGCTTTATTGATCCCCTGACCTGCCCTATCTTTGTCTGGGAGGATATAATACTCTTCCAGATCTTTTGAACTCTGTATTGACTCAAAGTTTCAACCCAGAAAGATATAGTTATTTAATTTGTGCTAATGTTTAGTGACTCTGAAAAAAGCAACGGATCTGTATGAGAAAAAAAAAAAGAACTGGGAAAACGATTAACATTTTTTCCAAATATATAGCTGGGTTTCTCTACAACAGGACATAGTCTCCCTGAATTCAATGGATTCTGGGTCAGTAAACTGGCTCAAATCTGCAAATTGATTACGTGATCATGTACGTACCAAGACCATATATTCTGGGTTTTCAACTTGACTACATCTGAAATTAAGTAAAACCCAAGTGTTTAAGTTTACCTGTGAGGTATGTTTTTTTAATTAAATCTTTGGAAGTGAAAAGACACAATTTTAATGTGGATTTCTTCAGTGGGAAAGATCAAACTGGCTGTTTATATAAAGGATATCAAGATGAAAGTTTTTACTTTTGATCTGCTTTCTTTCATTGGTAATTCCATTTCTTTTTATTTTATTTTATTTTATTTTATTTTATTTTATTTTATTTTATTTTATTTTATTTTTGGTTTTTTGAGACAGGGTTTGAGACAGGGTTTCTCTGTGTAGCCCTGGCTGTCCTGGAACTCACTCTGTAGTGTGCCACCACTGCCTGGCGGCAATTTCATTTATTAGCTTTAGTCTACTTATTTGGGATTCTGGTGTATACTGATGAGCAGTTGCAACATATAAACTCGTGGACGGAACAACTACTTGATTTTCGGACCTTCCATTGATAGAGACAATGTTGAACTAGCCTGGAATCCATTCTAATAAATTGCATATATGTGTGAATATTTATATATAATTATAAAATATAATACATAATTATATTTTTGCAAGTCTGAAAAAGGTAAGCATTGTAGATCAGGTTTATAGTTTTGGAAGTTTAATTTTTAGTGGGAAGCATGGCAGTATGAAGGCAGACATGGTGATAGAGGAACCAAGACCCTGATTATTCCATAGAAAATATAGGATTCATCTCCACAGGTAAGTATAAGAATAGCAATAATCTAAAGAATAGAGTACAGAGACAAGTATTCTATTCAAAGTGTCTAAGTGCTTACTACTGCCAAATAAATTCATAACATTATGAGAATTCTGCACTTTCAGCTACCCAGTTAATTATTATTTTTAAGCATGTCTGCTTACTTTCACAAACCACCATTACCTTTATTGCTAGGAATTAAAGGTGTATATAAGGGCATGTATATATTCCAGGCCAACCACACTGTTATTCAGAATCTCTCCATTTTATTCTGAACATATAGACTTAGTAGACCTTTGGATGTGATCCTTTATTGGAGAAGCCATGTTGCTGCATCAAAATATCTCTATATGTAACACTCTTAGTTAATGCATTTTGAAAATGCCTTCATAAACTGCCATATGTATGTCTCTTAACTTATTACAGAACTATTCCATGATTGACCATTACATTTATATCATTTACCAACTTTTGCCAGTTAGTAGTAGTTTTCTTCACTGAAGGACACTGTATGTGAACATGATAAACTAATATTTGATCTAGGTTAAACTGTGGTGACCATTATGTATGCTAAGTATTAGCTAATATAAAGGTATTAATCATTGATTAACAAAATATTTATACTTGAAAATTAATGGAAGCATATGAACTAGCATTCTATTTTTCTTCTATAAAATATATAGTAGTAAATATCTAAGTACATATACATAGTTGCCTTAAGTCTATTCTGTAATGCCATCACCATATAAGCATGGTATTCAAGGCTTCTTAGTTATCTATAATTTGGCATTTATTATATCAAAATTATTTCTGGTATTTACCTACTGGTAAGAATGTATGACCTGCAACTCAAAAATGGCAGGCAATGCTAGATATCAATGAATGTAGCACTCCTTGAAATATCAGCTTCTTAAACTACTGTTAGATTTTGTTGCAATATCTTTGTAATTCTGTTGCATGGATATCAAACATGAATTTTGAAGAAGAAGGGTGTGCTGCAGTAGCAGGTTGGAAAGAATTGCATAACTCACAGACTAAAACACAAGACAAGGACCATTTTGTAAAACAAAACAAAACAAAAAAAAGTCTGAGAAACTGTAACTGAAATTATTCCAGCTTTGTATAATGGCTTTTGGGTTTAATCACCTAATATACCATAATGCCTTTATAAAAGTCTATTAAAATTATCCTCTGCTATCTCACAAGTCTTTCCAAGCATCTTCTCAAATATTACCATACCCTATTTTCATCATAATCAAAAATCTTCATTTCTTCCAATGTGCTATAATGTATTTATCACATTCCAACAACAATAAATACAAATCTGGAGCATTGTAAACTACTTTGACACCGTAGAATATGAAAAATAAATAATTCATTAGAAAAAAGAATCTTGAGATTCTACTGAAACTTAACTATTCATTTGACATCATTAAATGTCCGTAGGTTTTTATTAATTTAACTAATTAAATTGTGAATTTTTATTTTATGCCTTAATACTACTAACTTTGTTAAATTGACCATTTACTTTTTTTATTGGATATATTCTATATTTACAATTCATTTTCCTTTTTCTGGTTCCCCACCCCGCAAAGGTCCCACATGCCCTTTTCCCTCCCCCTGCTCCCTGATCTACCCCTTCCCACTTCCCTGTTCTTGTATTCCCCTACACTGATGCTTTGATCCTTTCCAGCACCAGTGTCCACTCCTTTCTTCTTGTCAGACATCATTTGGTATGTGGATTGTGTCTTTGGTGTCCCAAGATTCTAGGCTAATATCCACTTGTCAGTGACTGCATACCATGGGTATTCTTTTGAGACTGGGTTACCTCACTTAGTATGATGTTCTCCAGCTCCATCCATTTCTCTAAGAATTTCATGAATTCATTGTTTCTAATGGCTCCATTGTGTATATATACCACATTTTTTGTATCCATTCCTCTGTTGAGGGACATCTGGGTTCTTTCCTGCTTCTGGCTATTATAAATAAGGCTGCTATGAACATAGTGGAGCATGTATCCTTACTGCATGCTGGGGAATCTTCTGGGTATATGCCCAGGAGTGGTGTGGCTGGGTCCTCCAGAAGTATCATGTCCATTTTTCTGAGGAACCGCCAGACTGAATTCCAGAGTGGTTGTACCAGCTTGCATTCCAACCAGCAGTGGAGGAGTGTTCTTCTTTCTCCACATCCTCGCTAACACATGATTAATATAGTTAAAATGGCTATCTTGCCAAAAGAAATATACAGATTCAACACAATCCCCATCAAAATCCCAACTCAGTTCTTCATAGAGTTAGAAAGAGCAATTCTCAAATTCATCTGGAATACCAAAAATCCCAGGATAGCTAAACCTATCATCAACAGTAAAAGAGCATCTGGGGGAATCAATATCCCGGACCTCAAGCAATATTACAGAGCAGTAGTGTTAAAAACTGCATGGTATTGGTACAGTGACAGGGAGGCAGATCAATGGAATAGGATCGAAGACCCAGAATTGAACCCACACATATATGGCCAATTGATCTTCTACAAAGGGGCTGAAAACATCCAGTGGAAAAAAGATATCCTTTTCAACAAATGGTGCTGGCTCAACTGGAGGTCAACATGCAGAAGAATGGGAATTGATCCACTCTTATCTCCTTGCACTAAGATCAACTCCAAGTGGATCAAGGACCTCCACATAAAACCAAACACAGTAAAACTAATAGAAAAGAAACTGGGGAAGACCCTTGAGGAAATTGGCTCAAGGGGAAAATTCCTGAAGAGAACACCAATAGCTTATGCTCTAAGAGCAAGAATAGACAAATGGGACCTCATAAAATTACAAAGTTTCTGTAAGGCAAAAGACACTGTCAAAAGGACAAATCGGCAACCAACAAATTGGGAAAAGATCTTCACCAACCCCACATCCGACAGAGGGCTAATTTCCAATGTATACAAAGAACTAGTCAACTAGTCATCTAAGAACAGGAGCTTGGCAGAGCAGTGATTCCTGTGTTCCAACAGGGCATGGGTTCTCTGCCCTGTGGGAGACCCTGCACTCCCCACTCCCCATTCTGTGGGGCCACTGCTGGTATCCTTGCAGCTGTCTGGACTAAGCAAGCAGAACCAGGTACCCGTGATATCCAGATTTTGGGATCTTTGGGGACTCAAGGCCACCGGGCAACAATCTGGGCAGAGCAGTGGTTCCTGGGTCCCAAACAGGCGTGGGCTCTGTGCCCTGAGGGAGAACCTGCACTCCACACAACATTGGCCATCTTGATGGTGGCTGCTTGGATTGAGCGGGCAGAACCAGATACCTGAGATATCCCATGCTTAAGATCTCTGGGAACACAGGCCGCCTGTCAGTCATGTAAGAACAGGAGCTTGGCAGAGCATTGGTTCCTGTGTTTCAGCAGAGTGTGGGTTCTCTACCCTGTGGGAAACCCTGCATTTCGCACTCCCTGAGGCCACCTCTGACATCCTTGATGCTGACTGCACTAAGCAAGCAGAACCAGAGAAGACAAGCAGCATCAGGTCCACAGAGATGACAAAATATAACATTGCTTGGAGCAAGGTGCACCAGGGTTCCAAAAGCACCCAAGAGGAGAACAACACATCAATAATCTGTTCCAGGGGAAACCCAGTCATCCACTGGTGGGGAAATAGCCTTGCAAGCCCACAGGAGGTTCAAGCACCAGCTAGTGATTACAAGACCATCTAAGGCTGGAGATAACCAGATGGCAAAAGGCAAACATAGGAACATTACTAACAGAAATCAAGGCAATATGGCAGCATGCAAACCCAGTTCCCCAACAGCAGTAAGTCCCAGATACCACAATACACCAGAAAAACAAGATTTGGATCTAAAATCACTGGTCAGGATGCTGATAGCAGAACACATAGATAAATCTCTTAAAGAAATACAGGAGAAAATGGATCAAAAAAATAGAAGCCAATAAGGAGGAATTACAAAAATCACTTAAAGAAATACAGGAGAATGTGGGCCAACAAGTAGAAGTCATGAAAGAGGAAACACAAAAATTCTCTTAAAGAAATATATGAAAATACAAGCAAGCAAGCAGAAGATCTGAGCAAAACCATCCAGGATCTAAAAACAGAAGTAGAAACAACTAAGAAATCACAAAGGAAGACAACTTTGGATAGAGAAAACCATGGGAAGAAATCAGGGGCCATAGATGCAAATATCAACAATAGACTACGAGAGATAGAAGAAAGAATCTCAGGTGCCAAAGATACCAAAGAAACCATTGATTCAACAGTCCAAGAAAATGCAAAATGCAAAAAGCTTGTAATCCAAAACATCAAGGAAATCCAGGACACAATGAGATAACCAAACCTAAGGGTTGCAAGGGTTTCTTTTACAAATGAGGGTGCTCCTGCATTTGGAACATAGATGTTCAGTATTGAGAGTTCTTCTTGGTAGATTTTTCTGTGAGGGAAGATTTACAACTTAAAGGCCATCAAATATCTTCTACAAAATTATAGAAGAAAACTTCCCCAACCTAAAGAGAGGGATGCCCATGAATATACAAGAAGCCTACCGAATTTCAGACAGACTGGACCAAAATAGAAATACCTCCCTTCACATAATGATCAAAACCCCAAATGTATAAAACAAAGAAAGAATATTGAAGGCAGTAACAGAAAAAGGCCAAGTAACATATAAAGGAAAACCTATCAGGATTACACCAGACTTCTTACCTGAGACCATGAAAGTTAGAAGATCCTGGGCAGATATCATGCAGACTCTAAAAGAACACAAATTTCAGCCAAAACTACTTTACCCAGCAAAACTCTCAATCGTCATAGATGGAGAAACCAAGGTATTCCATGAAAAAATCAAATTTGCATAATATATTTCCACAAACCCAGCCCTACAAAGGATAATAGGGGAAAAACACCAACACACGGAGGGAAACCACACCCCAGAAGAAGAAAGATAGAAACCGCTTCTCATCAAACCCAAAAGAAAATAACCACTCAAATATAAAAAAATAAAGTAAAAAAATGTCAGGAAGTAATAATTACTATTACTTAATATCTCTTAATATCAATGGACTCAATTCCCCAGTAAAAAGACATAGACTAACAGACTGGATATGGAAACAGGACCCTACATTTTGCTGCATACAGGAAACACATTTCAGTGTCAAAGACAAACACTACCTTAGAGTAAAAGGCTGGAAGACAACTTTACATGCAAATGGTCTCAGGAAACAAGACAGAGTAGCCATTCTAATATCAGATAAAATTGACTTTCAACCTAAAGTCATCAAAAGAGGCACAGAAGGTCACTTCTTGCTGGTCAAAGGAAAAATCTACCAAGAAGAACTCTCAATACTGAACATCTATGTTCCAAATGCAGGAGCACCCTCATTTGTAAAAGAAACTCTACTAGAGCTTAAAGCACACATTGTACATAACACTATAATTTTAGGTGACTTCAACACTCCACTATCCTCAATGGACTGATCAGGAAACCAGAAACTAAACAGGGACACAGTAAAACTAATTGAAGCTTTGGACCAATTGGATTTAACAGATATATAAAGAACATTTCATCCCAAAGCAAAAGAATATATGTTTTTCTCAGTACCTCATGGTACCTTCTCCAAAATCTATTATATAATTGGTCACAAGAGAGATGTCAACAAATACAGGAAGACTGAACTAATCCCATGCCTCCTATCAGATCACTGTGGAGTAAAAGTGGTCTTCAATAGGAAGAAGAAGAACAGAAAGCCCACATACACATGGAAACTGAACAACACTCTACTCAATGATTAGTTGGCCAAGGAAGAAATAAAGAAACAAATCAAAGACTTTTTCGAATTTAATGAAAATGAAGGTACAACCTACCCAAATCTATGGGACACAATGAAAGCAGTGCTAAGAGGAAAACTCATAGTCCTGAGTGCCTCCAAAAAGAAACTGGAGAGAGCATACACTGACAGCTTAACAGCACACCTGAAAGCCCTGGAACAAAAAGAAGCTAATTCACACAGGAGGAGTAGAAGACAGGAAATCATCAAGCTATGGGCTGAAATCAATCAAGTAGAAACAAAGAGAACCATACAAAGAATCAACAAAACCAGAAACTGCTTCTTTCAGAAAATCAACAAGATAGATAAACCCTTTGCCAGAATAACCAATGGGCACAGAGACAGTATCCAATTAACAAAATTAGAAATTAAAAGGGAGATATAACAACAGAAACTGAAGAAAATCAGAAAATCATCAGATTCTACTACAAAAGCCATACTCAACACTACTGGAGAATCTGGAGGAAATGGACAATTTCCTAGACAGATACCAAATACTAAAATTAAATCAGGATCAATTAGTTCAGCTAAACAGTCCCATAACCCATAGAGAAGTTGAAGGGCATGTAGAAAGCCTCCCAACCAAAAAAAGTACAGGACCAGATGGTTTTAGTGCAGAATTTTATCAGACTTTCAAAGAAGACTTAACACCAATACTCTTCCAACTATTCCACAAAATAGAAACAGAAGGAACACTGCCCAACTCAATCTACGAAGCCACAATTACCCTGATACCAAAACCACGCAAAGATCCAACAAAGAAAGAGAACTATAGGCTAATTTCCTTTATGAATATCAATGCAAAAATACTAAATAAAATTATTGCCAACCGAATCCAAGAACACATCAAAATGATCATTCACCATGATCAAGTATGTTTCATCCCAGGGATGCGGGGATGGTTCAATATAAGGAAAGACATCAATGTAATCCACCACATTAAAAAAAAAAAAGAAAAAAAAGAACAAGAAAACCACATGGTCATCTCATTAGATGCTGAAAAACATTTGAAAAAATTCAGCATCCTTTCATGCTATAAGTCCTGGAAAGAATAAGAATGCCAGGCCCATACCTAAACATAATAAAAACAATATACAGCAAACCAGTAGCCAACATCAAAATAAATGGAGAGAAACTTGAAGCAATCCCACTAAAACCAGGGACTGGACAAGGCTGCCCTCTCTCTCCATATCTTTTCAATATAGTACTTGAAGTTCTAGGGAGAGCAATTAGACAACATAACGAAGTCAAAGGGATACAAATTAGAAAGGAAGAAGTCAAACTATCATTATTTGCAAATAATATGATAGTATGCTTAAGTGACCCCAAAACACTCCACCAGAGAACTCCTACAGCTGATAAACAACTTCAGCAAAGTGGCTGGTTATAAAATTAACTCAAGCAAATCAGTAGCCTTCTTGTACTCAGAGGACAAGCAGGCTGAGAAAGAAGTTAGGGAAATAACACCCTTCACAATAGCCACAAACAACATAAAGTACCTTGGCATAACTCTAACCAAACAAGCGAAAGATCTGTATGACAGGAACTTCAAGTCCTTGAAGAAAGAAATCGAAGAAGACCTCAGAAGATGGAAAAATATTTCTTGCTCCTGGATTGGCAGGATCAATATAGTAAAAATGGCCATCTTGCCAAAAGCAATATACAGATTCAATGCGATCCCCATCAAAATCCCAACTCAATTCTTCATAGATCTAGAAAGAGCAATTCTCAAATTCATCTGGAGCAACAAAAAACCCAGGATAGCTAAAACTATTCTCAACAATAAAAGGACTTCTGGGGGAATCAATATCCCTGACCTTAAACAGTACTACAGAGCAATTGTGTTAAAAACTGCATGGTATTGGTACAGCAACAGGCAAGTCACCTGAGTTTTTTAACTTAGCCATTCTGCCTGGTGTCAGGTGGAATCTCAGGGTTATTTTGATTTGCATTACCCTATTGGCTAAAGATGTTGAACATTTCTTTAGGTGCATCTCAGCCATTCAATACTCCTCAGTTGAGAATTTTTTTGTTTATCTCTGTAGCCCATTTTGATTGGGTTATTTCATTCTCTTGAGTATAAGTTTTTTAGTTCTTTGTATATGCTGGATATAAGCCCTCTATCTGACGTAGGATTGGTAAAGATCTTTTCCCAATCTGTTAGTGGTTATTTTGTCCTATTGACAGTGCAAATTTATGAGGTCCCACTTGTCTATTGTTGATCTTAGAGCATAAGCTCTTGGTGTTCTGTTCAAGAAATGTTACACTGTGTCCATGAGTTCAAGGCTCTTTGCCACTTTCTCTTCTATTAATTTTAGTGTACCTGGTTTTATATGGAATTCCTTGAACCACTTGGAATTTAGGTTGGTAAATCCACCCCTACCTACTAAATATAGTACTCAAAGTTTTAGTCCAAGTAATTAGACAGCAAAAGGAAGTCAGAGGGATCAAAATTAGTAAGAGAGAATTCAAAATATCATTTTTTTGCAGATGATATGGTTATATAATTAAGTGACCCCAAAAATTCCACTAGAGAAATCCTAAATCTGATAAAAAAAAAAACTTTAACAAACTGGTTGGATATAAAATTAACCCAAACAAATCAGTAGTCTACCTCTATTCAAAGGATAAACAAGCTCAGAAAGAAATTAGGGAATGACACCCTTCACAATAGTAAAAAAATAACATAATATACCTTGGTGTGACTATAACAAAGCAAGAGAAAGATCTGTGTAGCAAGAATTTCAAGTCTCTGAAGAAAGAAATTGAAGAAGATCTCAGAAGATGGAACGACCTCCCATGCTCATAGATTGGTAGAATTAAAATAGTAAAAATGGACATCTTGCTGAATGCAATCTAAATTTTCAATGTAATACCCATCAAAATTTCCACTCAATTCTTAATAGAGTTAGAAAGAAAAATTTGCAAATTTATCTGGAATAACAAAAACCCAGGATAATGAAAAATACTATCAACCATAAAAGAACTGGGAGAATCACCATCCCTGACCTCAAGCTATATTACAGAGATCACTTTAGATTAAAAAAAACAAAAACAAAAAAAAACTGTATAGTATTACTACAAAGACAGGCAGGTAGACCAATTGAATAAAATTGAAGGCACAGAAATGAACCCACATATCTATGGTCACTTGATCTTTGACTAAATTTCTAAAACCATCCAGTTGAAAAAGACAGCATTTAAAAATAATGGTGCTGGTTCAAGTGTAGGTCAGCTTGTAAATGAATGCAAATCAACCCATTCTTATCTCCTCCTACAAAGTTGAAATTCCTTCTTCAAACTTCCTTGCAGTCTGAGCCAGTGCCCTGAGCAGACCTTTGGTGCTAGCTCTGTATCCAATTCCACAACACACAGAGGAAACTCAACTCCCAGGTGCTTTATCATGCCCAGGATGATAGGTGAGGAGGCCACAACAACTGCAATAAGTGGATCCAGCTGCTCAGGTGCCCTAACCTGCCCAGGATCATAGGATCTCAAGAGCTCAAGAACTAGGTCACACTAAGATTTGAGGATCCCAGAGGCATCTTGACTCCCAGGAGTTCTGACCCACCCAGGCTCTCAGAATCACAGGATCACAGAATCATGCAATCACAAAGAGAGATGGACTCTGAGGAGTTCTGACACAACCAGGATCACAAGAGGGATAGGTCCAGTCAGAAAAAGCAAGGGCAAGTAGCACTAGAGATAGCAAGATGGCAAGACCTAAGTATAAGAATATAAGCAATAGAAACCATGGTTCCTTGACATCCTTGGAAACCAGGTCTCCCACTATAGCAAGTCCTGGATAGATCATCACACCAGAAAAGCAAGATCTGAATCTAAAATCCCTTCTTATGGTGATGATAGAGGACTTTAAGAAGGATATAAATAACTCCTTTAAAAAAATACAGCAGAACACAGGTAAGTAGGTAGGAGCACATAAAGAGGAAACATGAAAATCCCTTAAAGAATCTAAGGAAAACAAAATAAAACAGGTGAAAGAATTAAGCTAAAGCATCCAGGATTTAAAAATTGAAATAGAAACAACAAAAAAAAAATCTCAATTGGAGACAATCCTGGAGAAAGATAATCTGGGAAAGAAATCAGGAATCATAGATGCAAGTATCACCACCAGAATACAAGAGTCAGAAGAGAGAATCTCCAATGCAGAAGATACCATAGAAAACATTGACACAACAGTCAAAGAAACTGCAAAATACCAAAAGCTTCTAACCTAAAACAGGTAGAAAATACAGGACACAATGAGAAGACCAAACCAAAAGATAATATGTATAGATGAGAGTGAAGATTCCAAACTTAAAGGGCCAGTAAATATCTTCAACAAAATTGTAGAAGAAAAAAAATATTCCATAGCCTAAATGAAGAGATGCGCATGAACATAAAAGAACTCCAAATAAACTGGACCAGACAAGAAATTCCTCCCATCATATAATAATCAAAAGACCAAAAGCATAAAACAAAGAAAGAATTTTTAAAGCAGCAAGGGAAAAATGTCAAGTAACATACAAAGCTAGACCTATCAGAATTACACCAGACGTCTCACCAGAGACAATAAAAGTCAGAAGATCATGGACAGATCTCATACAGACGCTAAGAGAACATAAATGCCAGCCCAGGACACTATACCCAGGAAATCTCTCAAATAACATAGATGGAAAAACCAAAATTTTTCATGACAAATAATATTTACACAATATCTTTCCACACATTCAATCCTACAAAGAATAATAGACAATACCTCAAAGTAAAGTTATAGAAAATTATTTCCAAGCAAATAGTCCCAAGAAACAGCTAGAGTAGCTATTCTAATATAGAATAAAATCAACTTTCAACCAAAAGTTATCAAAAAAGATAAGGAAGAAAACTTCTTACATAGCAAAGGAAAAATTTGCCAAGAAATGCTCTCCATTCTGAACATCTATGATCCAAATGTAAGGTCACCCACATTCATATAACAGAAACTTTACTAAAGCTCAAACATACATTGCACCTCATAAAATAATTGTGAGAAACTTCAATACCCCACTCTCATCAAAGAACAGGTCATGGAAACAAAACTAAAGAGATACAAACTGAAACTAAGAGAAGATAGGGACCAAATGGATTTAACAGATATCAAACCTTTCATTAAAAAAAATATACCTTCTTCTCAGCACCTCATGGTAATGTCTACAAAAAGAAGCAAATATATCCAAGAGGAGTAGTTGGAAGGAAAGAATCAATCTCAGGCCTGAAATCATTCAAGTAGAATAAAAAGAAGTACACAAGTAATCAATAAAACTGGGAGCTGGTTCTTTGAAAAAAAAATCATCAAGAAAGATAAACCTTTAGCCAAAGTAACAAGAGGGCACAGGGAGTGTATCCAAATTATGAAAGTAAAAAGTGAAAAAGGAGACATAACAACAGAAACTGAAGAATCCATAAAATCATCAGATCCTACTACAAAAGCCTAAACTCAACAAATCTGAAAAATCTGAAGGAAATGGACAATTTTCTAGACAGATTCCATGTACCAAAGTTAAATCAGGATCAGATAAACCATATAAACTATCCCATAACCCCTAAAGAATTAGAAGCATTCATTAAAATCCTCCAACCATAAAAATCCCCGGACCAGATGGATTTAGTGTAAAATTCTATCAGACCTTCAAAGAAGACCTAATACCAATACTCTTCAAACTATTCAACAAAATCAAAACAGAAGGAACCCTACTCAATTCATTCTATGAAGTCACAATTATGCTTACACCTAAACCTCACAAAGACCCAACAAACAAAGAGAACTTCAGACCAATTCCCCTTACAAACATTAATGAAAAAATACTAAATAAAATTCTCACAAACCTAATCCAAGATCACATCAAAATGATTGTTTACCATGAATTAGTAGGCTTTATCCCAGGGATACAGGGATGGTTCAATATAAAGAAATCCATCAACTTCATTCAGTATGTAAATAAACTCAATGAAGTTATTCACATGATCATTTCATTAGATGCTGAAGAAACATTTGACAAAATTCAGCATCCTTTCATGTTAAAAGTCTTAGAAAAATCAGGAATTCAAGGCCCATACCTAAAGATAGTAAAAACAATATACAGCAAACCACTAGCCAGCATCAAACTAAATTGAGAAAATCTTGAAGCAATTCCACAAAATCAGGCACTAGACAAAGCTGCACCCCCTCTCTTTCTATTCAATATAGTACTTGAAGTTCTAGATAGGAAAATTAGACAACCAAAGGAGGTCAAAATGATATAAATAAGAAGGGAAGAAGTCAAAATATCCCAATTGGCAGATGATATGATAGTATACGTAAGTGACCACAAAAATTCCACCAGAGAAATCCTGAGCTTGATAAACAACTTCAGCAAAGTAGCTGGATATAAAATTATCTCAAACAAATCAGTAACTTTCTTCTACTCAAAAAAAGACAGGCTGAGAAAGAAATTAGGAAAACAACACCCTTCTCAATAGTCATAAATAATATAAAATACTTTGGTGTGACTTCAAACATACAAGGGAAATTTCTGTAAGAAAACAACTTCAAGTCTCTGAAGAAAGAAATAGAAGATCTCAGAAGAATGAGAAATCGCCCATGCTCATGGTTTGGCAGGACTAATACTGTAAAAATTTCCATCTTGCTGAAAGCAACCTACAAATTCAATGCAATCTCCATCAAAATCCCAATTCAATTCTACATATAGTTAGAAAGAATAATTTGAAAATTCATTTGGAATAACAAAAATCTCAGGATAGCAAAAACTATTTTCAACAATTAAAGAACTCCTGAAGGATTAACCCTCATAGAAGAATGTGGAGGGGGTGATGAGAAAGGGAGTGTCCAGGGGAAACCGGGAAATGCAATAGTATTTGAAATGTAAATAAAGAAAATATCCAATTAAAAACCTTTGAACTTGAACCAGTACATACTCAAGTTCCAATATTATTGTATAAATTACTATGTCATTGTTATTATTCAGACCAAGATTATAAAACTAACCATTCATATAATTGTCAGAAAAAAAAGAATGTTTCATTGTGATGCAATAGTTTTAAATTTGGAAGAAAAAAATACTTCTGTATTTTATAAGAACTTATTTTTCTGAATTTGTATATTTGTGCACTGAAGGAGAATGAATATCATGAGATCCACAGAGTCGTTTTTAATGGTTTGTGGCGTGAGAATGTAGCTCGACAATTCGAATTTTGGCCAAGAATTTATGTGGGCTTTTTTTTCATTTTCTTTCACTGAATAAACTAAGCATGGGCACAGGAGCCTGTAATATCAGTACTCCAGACATGTAGAAATGATACTCAAAATTTGAAGTTCATCCTCTGTTTTTTACTAAGCAATTTCAAAGCTATGAAAATGAAAGCAAAAGTTTCTCAGAAAGGAATGGTTATGTTATTTGTGTTTTGAATTAGAGAGTTGTGATTAAAAGAATCAGGACTTCACACTGCTTCAATGACAAACCACAGGTCCTTCTACAGAAATTGCATATTTGAAGGATATAGAAGCATTTATATTCTTGAACTTAAACAGTTTCATATTGACACTGAAGACATCTTTACTACATCACATTATTTGAGCATACCAATTTTAAAGAAACACTTGAATCTCCAAAGTTAGTAATCACTAGAGCTTATGAATAACATATATTATATAACTCACTATTAGAATTGTAATAAGAAGTGTGTATGTCAACAAGTTAGTTTTCTCATGTAAATTGGACTTCAGTTATTGAAACATTTTGAATATCATGTGTCTCCTAAGTGCTCTTATGTTGACAGTACTCAATCTACATAGTAAATTACATTTTCTACCTTTAATATATTCATGAAAAAACTCATTAATGATAATCACAATGTCTTAATCAGACCATCAATTTCCAAGAAAAGCATTAAATATCAATCAACTCTGGAATGAACAGTAATGTAAACTAATTCTATTTCTTTTATTCTATTTCTGTTTAAAATTTGTGTCTATAACATGAAGTTTTTCATTTTATTTCATGAGGAAATATCCCATATCTGGAAATAATAATCATGCTGTACCTCTCATTTCTTGTAAACAACATTACAGAAATGTAAACCAGAATATTGAGACAAAACTTGACATAATGATAAGTATATACATATACATATATTCACATATACATACATATATACATAGTGCTTTGACAACTTTGTGTGGTGATTACATATTCTAATAAGTAGAATTCATCATTATTTTATATTTAATAACAGCTTCTTGATGCTTCATTTAAAACAAATAAAAATAGTATTTCTACAAGTTTTGATTAACAGTCAAAGGGCTTAATCTTTAACTGACATCATCCCTTTATTTATTCTGGAGTAGTTTATAAATAAGTTAAGCAATTTTCCACTTTTTGCAGTATATAATTGTTTTTTTTTTTTTGTTTTTGTTTTTTTTTTTCTTTTTCGAGACAGGGTTTCTCTGTATAGTTCCGGCTGTCCTGGAACTCACTCTGTAGACCAGGCTAGCCTCGAACTCAGAAATCCGCCTGCCTCTGCCTCCCAAGTGCTGGGATTAAAGGCGTGCGCCACCAACGCCCAGCCAGTATATAATTGTTAAAGACACAAAAATGATATAACTGTTATTGGAAGCTACATAGAAAATGAACAGAACAAAGAATTGAAAAAAATGTATGAAAGTTGTTGATGTATTGATTTGAGAACATTTCTGTGTGCGTGTGTGTATGTGTGTTTGGAGACAATATTACATGCATCTCTGCTTCATGGTGAAAGACATTTCTTTGTTATATTAATCCAATGGAGAATCATTCATAAATTCAAGAAAGCATCCTGTGCATCTTTTGCTACAAAAACCAAAACTTACTTAAATATTCAATAACCCATATTTGCATTTGCCTTAATTAATAACGTTTATGCACTATTGTTTTTGTAACTAAAGTTATTATTCTTACTGTATTAACAGCTCGTAAAGGCAGAGGATTATGAACAACTTTCTTAAGATGGCTATATTGCAGTCATTTTAGTTTGTATTGACAAATATTTTATATTGTTTCTGGTGCTTCCTATGTTTTTCTCACTAATAATTTTAAAGGTAAGCATATAAAATTTTATAAGATTGCATTTCTAGTTGTTATTACAGCACTTTGGAAAAGTTAGTAGAATCAGCATGATCTGGTATATCTCACAATTGATGGGAAATCAGTGACAGTGCAAAGTTTGGAAAGAGTGAAGGATCTGAAAATTGGACATAAATTTGTCATTCATTAGAAGCTATTCATATTTCATTTAAATTTCTGGAATGGAAAATTGTTATGACATTTTCATCTCAAAAACATTATAATTTAACCACCTTAAATATTCAACACATGTATCCTCATCTTTCCCTTCCCTTCCCTTCCCTTCCCTTCCCTTCCCTTCCCTTCCCTTCCCTTCCCTTCCCTTCCCTTCCCTTTCCTTCCCTTCCCTTCCTTTCCCTTCCCTTTCAGATTAATTTCAGTTAATATCTGTATGTATACTGTAAAATCAATAGCAAAATGGCCTTACTGAAATACATGTTTAGTTAATGTCATGACCTAATGAATCTGTTTCCTACAAATAAGATTTATTTATTTATTTTTCATATCCAAATATTCCAGCAGTGAATATTTTATTGCATATGTGTTCATGAGTTAATTTTTACAGATTTTGTACTATATCTAAATAATTTTATTAAATGCTTATCCCTTTATGTATCATAATTTGTTCATATTTAATATGTTAGGACAATTTATTTGAATAGCATAAGTTAGATATGAATTGTACACGTTTTAGTTCACATGGAAAATATGTCCCTTTTATAATGCAGGGTATTTGAATGTTTTAGTAATCTTTGTAAGATTTCTAATAATATTGTTGCTATCTTTATCATATGAATAAACACATATTCTTCCTAGGTACCTACAAGTAGATTGTGAGATCTAATATAAGTGTTAATTTACTTTTAATATTACCAATACATATTTCAAACAAAATATGCTCAGGTCACATTCCCCATAGCAACATATTCGTTTTCTGCTTAGTGAGTACTAGTGTAAAGTTTTAAACCTTTGTCTGATATGCATTTTATAAGTGTGCTGGAATATATAATTATAATTATAATTTTTCTTTTGGCTTTCTCTTTTTTAATGGCTAATGTTCATTCATTTGGGGAACATATTGCATGCTATTTGGGTAAAATTCTATACACTATACATGAGTTATTTCTAAAATACTTGAATTCGAGCATCCCTATGATCTTGGTCTCTGGTTAATGGTTATCATGCCTTTATATTTCAAATTCAGATGTTAGAAACTTGTGCAATATTTTGTTTTGTTCTGTTTCACTTGTTCTTAATTTGCCTGCTTGTTTTTGTTAATGATAGAGAAAAATAAGGCATAGAGTTGAATGAATGTGGAGGTAAAGAAGGAATGGGAGAAGAGGGAGGTTAAATCATGATAAGAATATACTATATGGAAAAATAATTTTAGTACCAAAAGAACTAAAAGATATGTATGCCAACATAAGGCCTCACAAAAATTATTTTCTTTGTATGTTTGATATGGGTAAGGTAATGGAATCTTGTCCTGAATCCATTTTTTGTTATTTAAATAATTCATCAATGCTCCTATCCTTAACAATCACATGTGCCTATGCAATACATTTGAGATTTTCATGACCCTGACTATGGTCCAGACGTATTAACTCAAATAACTAATGTTTATATAAACTTAAACTAAAATAAATGAAGAATGTAAAAGTTAAAATTAATTGCCATGTTGTACCTGAAATAATTACTTTGTACTCCCTAAACAAATGTTGCAAAGTTACTATGAACCTCATCTAACATTGATGTAATTGTGGGTTTTGTGGGTTTTGCCTTTAAAAACACTGTATCCCTGAGCTCTTGGTAGCCTGCCAAAACTCACAGATTCATATACACTTAATTAGCTTAATCAGCATGGCTGTCTGCTGCAACATTCTCATTTAAATTTATTACATTTTCACCTCAAAGTTTTATTTATACTTTTCATATTTATGTCATCAAGCTTAACTAAATTACTTTGTGGATGTTTTAATTGAAACATGTTTTCTTTTTACAAACTGTGGTTATTAAATCCTCCATAAATTTTTTTCAAGGGGATGTATGCTTAGTAACTGAATTACAAGTTGATAACAAGGTAGGTGCAGACTTATGATTCTATTGTAGGACTCTATATTGTCTTTACCACTGTTATTTATAACTATCAGTGGCTATCATTATTATTTTCTATTATTGTATCTAGATTTTATTGCTTTAAGTTCACTTCTAGAATGTGTTTTATAATGTGTTTATTCTCCTCTGAGCATGACTACATTTGAGAATTAGTTAAATTATAGAGCTTACTTGGGAGGCAGAGACAGGCAGATTTCTGAGTTGAAGGCCAGCCTGCTCTACACAGTGAGTTCCAAGATATCCACAGCTATACAGAGAAACCCTGTCTCAAAAAATTGAAAAAAAAACATAAGTGAAGCCTAAAATTTTGTGTACAAAGTATGAGTCATCTTTTACTATTCTTTTAGATATTATTTTTATTTTAGGGTTGGTTGACATATCATATATTTTGATATATCATGGAACACCCAAAATCAAACACTGAATATTTATACCTGAGGTAATGTGACTTTAAGTGGTACTACATATTTTCAAATATAAGCATATAAGAAGCATATTGTAATTATTAATTTAATTATGCAATTATTTTCTGTTATAGTTACATGATATCTGAAAATTTTTATTTTATGTTATCATCATAGATTATTTAAGTAATTTTGGTGCTTATATAAATGGCAGTTGAGCTTTATCATTAATATAATAAACTTAATATACATATAAATACTTTCCTGGTGAGAATGCTAAACCATATTACTATTTACTTTTTGTCTTCTTTTATTTTTGAAAATATTGTATACATGCTCAGAGGATACCTAAATTTTAGGTGAATTATTCTTCTTTCATTTGGATCTTTATGTGTACACCTAAAGGTCATTTGCTGAGTTTTTTCTGGCCTGATATTCAAGAATGCCAGGGAGTAGAAACATGATCATATATCCTACTCTCTCTTCCACTTTACATGTGATATTAAATATTTACATTAAGTGTAATGATACCTAATATAATTTTCTGTACATTTTTATTCTTTCCTCTGTTGAGAATCTAGTCATGTAGTAGTCAGCCCACAGGTAATTAAGGATCAATCCTTCGCTCATAAAATTCATCTCATAAAACCATGAAATAAATGATTAGACTGATTCCTGACAAAAATAGGTTATGAGTTAATTTCTGTGGGTTTGTATGGAGAATGACACTCAAAACTATGCAAGTAAAAATTCGTCTTAATTATTTTATGTGTATGCAAATATCTGTATATATGAATTTATACATATGCCATGGCAGACATTGGAAGTCAGAGGACAAACTGTAGAAGCATGCTATGTACCATAGTAGAAATCAAAGTATCAAAGTATATCAAAGTATATCAAGGTTGTTAGCCTGCATATTCCCTCATTGAGATGTCCCAAGGAATCATAATGGTTTACATACATTTTATGAAAAGATATGTGGAAAAACACACAAAACAAACAAAACTACACAAAACAACAAACCAACAAATCAAATAGACAAAACATAGTATTATTCACTCCCTTATAAAAAAAGAACATAATACCAATGAATATGTTATTGATGCAGATGTGAAAATATCCCTCAAAAAAGCAGAATAGTAGAGAGGGATATTTTTCCATCCATATGATTTATTTGCCTATCTAAAAGCACAGGGTACAAAAATGTTCACTTTGGGTGTTGTGTACTTTCATTCCATAAGAATGCGCCCTATACAATGGCCTCTCTGATACTTGTCCACTTGAACCTTTTGAGTGTGTCATGTGCAAAATGTTCTCTTTGGCTAATATCTACTTTAATATTGTGAGAATTTTTTTCTCTTAAAAACAATGAGAGTTATAGCACATTATAGACTTTGTAGTTTTGACCATTTAATACCAAATCTCATAATTTCTCTTTACTTTAGAGATGAATAAAATTGCATTTTCCATAAGTATCACATTTGTAGTACCTCTTCATTAGTTGATATTCATCTAGCCTAGTTCTATTTTCTGGCCATTGTAAATTAAAAATAAAAGAGAAAATATCTGTATAATCAAAAGACAGGCTCCAATGAATATGTGTCCAGGATCAGAATACCTGAGATTTCCATAGCAGTTATACCAGTTTGTATTCCTACAAATAGTAAATAACGATTCCTTTTTCTCTGCATCAATGCTAACATCTATTGTCATTTCATTTTTTTTTGGATAATATAACTATATTTGGATGAGATGGAACTCAAATACAGTTTTAGTTTGCATGTTGGTAGTACCTAACACTTAAACTGTTTGTTAACCACTGGGAATTTTGTCATTTCTATTTTATTTTTAGACATATTTATTGAGATTATAGAGTAGATTACATATTTGGGTTTGTTTTCATCAAGTTGTAGTTTTCTAAGCCATGTATTCTAGCTATTAATGTGCTGTTAGATGTGTAAGGAAATATTTTCCTCCATTTATTGTATTATATTCTTGCTGTTATTTGTTTATATTTCATCAATATTTATATCTTAATTTTTCTCTTATTTCTCTCCAGTTATTATTTTTAGATGTGTTTTGATTCTGATTTTGAAAAATTGTGTGAAATTTATTTCAGATGTGTGTATTTAAATTATAGTATATATGTGTTTATGTCTGTGTGTACCTGCATGTAAGCATGGATATCGTTGGAGGATAGAAGAGGTTGTCTCATCCTCTGGAACTGGAGTTAGAGTTAGCTGTAACTGCCCAAAATAAATATTGAAACCTAAACTACAAAAACACAAAAATTCTTAATTTGAGAATCTTTCTAGGTCCGTTTATTCTCTAAATGGATAGTTAATTTTCAAGGTATTTTTACATCAAAAAGAATTTTGTGTGAGCACATAGAGCTATACATTTCCCTCTGAGCACTACTATTTATTATGTTTCATAGAATTGGTTATGCATTTTTCCCATCTTTAATTCTAGACCATTTTAATTTTTTTCTGCATTTAGTCAATGACACACTCATAATTCCATCTCCATAAATATATTCATTGACTAAAGTCTCTTTTGCTATTAAATTTTAAGCTTTATTATGTCATGGCCAGATAGAATAAATGGAGTTATTTCACTTGCCATGAATATAGTAGAATTTGCATTGTTCCAAATATACTGCCTATTTTAGGTAAACTTTCTTAGGATAAACCATAACTAAAACAATATAAAGATAAAATTATTTATCTCATTCAACAATTTCAGCTTACAGTCTGTCATTGAGAAAAGTCATGGCTAGTACTTACGTTAGATATCTGAAACAGAGACATCAAAGGAAGGATGCTTACTGGTTTATTCTCAGACACATACTCAAGGTACATTTCTTGTGTACTCCAAGCATATTGGTCTAGGGATGTTGCAGCCTACTGTTTTCTGTGCCCTCACAATCTGATTGGTACATTTCTTCAGGTTAATACTCTACTCCCAGGTAACACTAGGTTGTGTCATATTGAGAACACAAACTAACACACTACGAAAGGGGTGCCACTCCTTCACTTGTACCATGTAAAAACTAGGTACACTATACTTGCTCAGCCTTTGCTGTCTTATTTTATGAACTTCATCTCTATGTACCAAGAATCAATAGGAAATCATATTGGGAATGCTCTTCTTCTTCTTTTTTTTTTTTTTTTTTTTTTTTTGGTTTTTTGAGACAGGGTTTCTCTGTGTAGTTCCGGCTGTCCTGGAACTCACTCTGTAGACCAGGCTGGCCTTGAACTCAGAAATCCGCCTGCCTCTGCCTCCCAAGTGCTGGGATTAAAGGCGTGCGCCACCAGGGAATGTTCTTAAGACTTCAGTTTGGCATTTTCTCTCCAGTGACTATGCAAGGCGGGTATAGCCAGGAGCACAGGGAGCACAGGAGTGGCAGAGCAGCTGGGACAGTGTCCTTACGGGGCTACATTGCATCTAGGAACTGGGCCTATTGCACCTAGGAACTGGAACACCACAGCCATCTGGGCACTTGTCCTCCCAAGGGAGAACTGGTCTCCAGGGAGTGCTTCCACTCCTGGTTTTGGAGGCAAGACAGCCATTTTCTCTTCAGTAATTGTGGAAGGCAGTAAAGGCCAAGAACACAGGGAACAAAGGAGTGGCAGAACAGCTGGGACAGGGTAATTCCAGGCTTCATCTACACCCAGAAACTGGGCTGAGCCACAGCCCTCTGTGACAGGGAAGAGCTGTTCTCTCAAGGGAGCTGAGGCAGGCTTGAAGGCCTACAGGAGTGTTAAGCTCCATCCAGAAGCAGCAGAACCAACTGTCACCAACTAACACATGAAAGGCAAACATAAGGTTATTACCTATAGAAACCAAGGCGACACAGTACCATGCAAACCCAGTTCTCCCACAACAGCAAGTTCTGGATACCTAAACTACTGGAATAGGGAGATTTGGATTTAAAATCACAGATCATGATTCTGATAGAGGACTTCAAGAAGGACACAAATAACTCCCTTAAAGAAATACAGGAAAACACAACCAAACAGGTGAAGGAATGGAACAAAACCACCGAGGATTTAGAAATGGAAGTAGAAACAATAAAGAAATCACATAGGGAAACAACTCTGGAGATAGAAAACCTAGGAAACAAGTCAGGAGTCATAGATGCAAGCATCACTAACAGAATACGAGAGATAGAAGAGAGAATCTTAGATGCAGAAGATACCATAGAAAACATTGACACAACACTCCAAGAAAATGCAAAATGCAAAAAGCTCGTAACCCAAAAACATACAGGAAATCCAGGCCACAAACTTAAGGATTATAGGTATAGAAGAGTGTGAGGATTCCCAACCTAATGAGTGGATACTTTGATCCTTCTTAGACGGTGGATGAAACTTTCCATAGCTCACAACCAACCAATAGGCTGATCATAGGGTTCCCAAAGGAGGAGCTAAAGAAAGGACTCAAGGAGCTGAAGAGGTTTGCAGTCCCGTAGGAGGAACAATATGTTCCAACCAATACCCCCCCCAGAGCTCCCATGGACTAAACCACCAACCAAAGAGGCCACATAGAGGGACCCATGACTCCAGCTTCATATATATATATATATATATATATATATATATATATATATATATATAAAAGAATGGCCTTCTCAGACACCAATGAGAAGAGAGTCCATTGGACCTCTGAAGGCTCGATGTCCCAGTGTAGGGGAATGCCAGGTCAGGAAACTGGAGGGGGGGTGGTAAGCAGGGGTAGGAGTATGGCATAGGGGGTTTTCAGAGGGGTAATGAGGAAAGGGGATATCATTTGAAATGTAAATAAAGCAAGTATCTAATAAAATAAAAAAATGACTTAAATGAAGATGCTGAAGTCACATTAAATAAAAATTTCAGATTTGCTTTATACCCCAGTTGATACAGCATATTCACCATGCTTATTTATTTATTTACTTATTTACTTATTGAAACTATTTGAAACTGCTGCAGTCTATTTAATCTTTTTTATCCATTTTGACTCTCACCCATATGTATAAAGATAGATACCTAGATAGATTTATTGCCGAATATGTGATCAAAAATTATTTTTACTATTATTACTAAGAAAGATGTAGCCAAGTAACCTATACTCACTTATGTCGTTACCAAGAATAGCAGCATTATCTCATAAATCACTGCTACTGATATTGACAAACTTGCACTATGAAATTATGATCTTTTTAAATACATTAGAACAATTTGGAAGATTTTACAAACATGTCTGTTTATGAAATAACACAGTCATGACATAGTGTCTTATACCCATGTTTGACCTGAAATCTCTATATAGAAGACCTTGAGGTTTCTTATCATTCTGCCTTATCTCTTTAATACTTAGACTGTCTCCTGAGGAATGGAATTATGCACACCACAGTACCCTATAATGCTGTTTTGTCTACTTATTCCAAACATATATATATATATATATATATTTTTTTTTTTTTGGTTTTCCGAGAAAGGGTTTCTCTGTGTAGCCCTGGCTGTCCTGGAACTCACTCTGTAGACCAGGCTGGCCTCGAACTCAGAAATCCGCCTGTCTCTGCCTCCCAAGTGCTGGGATTAAAGGCGTGCGCCACCACTGCCCGGCTCCAAACATATTTTTATGCTAAACTAACACAGTACTAACTAATATCCATGCCCAGACCTATTTTATGTGCTTTTATGTTAAAATTAAAAGTTCTTATATTTTTCTCCTTGAAAAATGTTTTGTTTCTGTTAATTTCCCTGGGGATACTGCTTTGTATTACTTGTGAAAATCCTATAATTTGGTTAGAAACATTTAGTTTATATTTATCTCATTAAAATTCTGGGAATCTTTTGGATATGATGATATCTTCCATTATTACTGCTTTTAAATACAATTTAAATTTAAACTACTTAATTAGATCCTATTGCTTCAAGACTAGAAAGACAGACAGTTAAGTGACAAAGAACATTCATTGCTATTCTGGAGTATAACACTTAGTTCCAATGACCTATATTAATCATCCTACAACTGCCAGTAAATATAACTCTAAGCAGGCTCACATAGCTCTAGGCTTGGGAATGACCAAACCTCAGGTAAATGTACCCTAGGAAGGCCATATACATACACATAATTTAAAATGATAAAAAAATTCTGAGAACAATTGTATCACTCTTGTGTTGTGCTCCTTTCCAGGATTCATCTTTTATAAATTATATTTACTATCCATAGTCTAATATGTCTTTTACCTTATGATTTTTCTCTAGGATTTTATGTCTTAGGAATTTCATTCCATTTATATATACATATATATGATATATATGTATATAAAAATGGAATGGAATTACACACATACATACATATCTATGTATATGTATATATTATATACATATGTATACACATGTACATACATATGTATGTATATGTATATATTATACACACACACATATATATATATATATAAATGGAATGGAATTACACACACTAACTATATATATATATATATATACATATACATATACATATACATATACATATACATATATATATATATATATATATCCTTTTGCCTTTTCGTCAACATTCTGATTCTCTAGAAATTAAATTTTTGAGACACTGAAACTTTATTTAAAATACAAACCACTTGGAAAATATATTTTAGTAATGACATAGCAAACAGAGTGGTATATCTCTGTTTCAAGTAATTAACTGGTATAAAAACAACATAGTATTCATCCAGAAGATAAGGTGCCATGATAGCACTTCCACAGCCCCAATGAAAATGGTATTTGGTAAGAAAGTGTGTGCTTATCTTTCTCTACAGTAGCACTAGCTTGCCCTTGGCCCAATTTGCTTACTTTTAGACCTCCTTGCTGCTATGGGATTATCTCTATAAGGCTCTGTAAACTCAATGTTGAGTAATAACATGGTTTGAACTTTTATTCTGTGAATTCTGTTTTTCCAGATCCAATACTTCTCAACAATTCCCATTTTAATGTGTATTCTCAGCAACTGTTATGTGAGTGACAGCCAAACCCCATTGATCTTCATGTGGATATGTTATGTTGCTTCACAAGTCCAATAAGAAAGTAGTTTCCCATATATAGTGTAACACTGACTGGCTTCTTCAGGAGCTTCCAGAATAACTGAATTTGAAGAAATTGACCTTCCCATTTTGATGGCCAGAAAAAACCTTTAGAAGTTATTGAAACTATTCTTCCTCCTGTATCTTAAATCCACTTTGTGCCCTTGCTTATATGAAAAATCCAAGCAAAATAAAGATCTGAGAAGGAAATCCTTTCCTCCATCTAAATTAGTATCTGATTGGGTTTTATTTCACAGCATATGTAAAGTGGTGTGGTAATACTTGTGATAAACTGGATTTGTCAAGCTCCTCTGAGGAGAAACACCTCTTCTCAAACCAGCAGTTTGAAGAGAGCTGCCAAGTTAGATGCCTATGTAGTTAGAATCTGAGACCTTGGTTCAAGAGCAATCTCTAATGTCAGAACGAGCACTTGCACATGAAATTTCAGGATCTAGAAATCTATTTGTCATCCAAATTTTAGCATCAGTCTCTTTCCACTTCTCCTTCTAAGATCCAGGTTTAACATAACCAGTGATTAATGATAAGCAGAATTAGCATGGAACTTGCTATGTCCCAAAGTTTCCTCATTCATAAACATTGCTTAACATATTTAACTTCCACTCATTCTTTTAAGTAGCTTACCTGAGCCCCAATAGTCACTAGCAAACAATTTTTTCCAATCGATGACAAAGACTTGGTTATTGTTGTGATGTGGTACAGGTGATCATTACACACTTGTCCACACAGCTGTCTAGCTATCACTTCACCTGAAGCTCATTATTCCCTGCAACCATTGAGATGTTGGCTTTGCCATTGTAAAGCATGATGTACCAGGCCAGGCAGTCCTGGATCCTTTCAAACTCACTGGTCACCATGGTTTGGCTTGCCAAAGCACAAGGATGCACTTGATGCATTGGTGCTAGATGCTTGGTTGTCCTCATGACTCTTTCCCCGATGGTGTCCACAGCCTCCTGCACTAGGAGCTGCTACACCTCAAACATGGTAACCCAGAAATTAATTTGAAAGTTAAACTTTAGTTTTCATTTTTTTTCAAATCTCAAAATCTCTTTAATCCATTTATTTTTCTTACTTCCGTGTGTGTGTATATGTGCGTGTGTGCGTGTGTTTGTGTGTATGTGTGTGTGTTAAGAACCTACTCCTGACACTTTTTATATTTTACTATTAGTTTAAGAACTTGATACCTAAGTACTGTATTTACATTATTTCCATCCCCTCCAATCTTCCCAAACTCAACTTGTGTCCTCCAAAAATGCATCTCAAATTCATGACATAATTTTAAAAATTGTTGGTATATTTCATTCTCCTACTCAATTATTTTTGTTCTTTTGTTGGAGGTACATGTTCCAGTTCCTGAAAGTAGCAGAGATTGGTAACTTTGGCCATGTGGTCCTTGATTTAGAGTGAAAACTAGAAAGGACTACTGGGACAATTGATGCTGGTCAGCTAGAGCTAAGAAATTAGTGGCAATTAAGACGAGACCAGCATCACTGATGTGAAATCTTCTGGGAAATGTTTTCTAAGAGCACAAAGAAGCTGTACCTCATGCTGCACCTGTACTTGGTAATGTGCAAAAGTCGCCCAGGTAGTACTGGATTTGAAGGTGTGAAAGAGTCATGGCAAGCAGCTGAGTCTTGGCACTGTGAGAAGCTAGGGAAGGCCATTAGTGAAGGTGAAGCCTCAGTTACATTTGATGACTCAGAACAGAAAGGGATCATGCAAAGAAGTTGAGGCTTGGCACCATGATGAGAGCCTATGAAAGGCTATTGGTGGAACCTAGTTGCAACAAAAGACCCCAGTGTATTGGAGATGCCAATACCATAGGATTATCATCAAGAACAGCAATGGCAGAAGAGTGGACCAACCTGAAATGTGATACAGAGGGCAGAGCTGGAGAAGTGATGACAGCCCATTGGAGGAACCCAGAGATCATGTGTGCATCCAAGACATTGAAACAATAAAATGTAATATTGAAGTTGTCTAGGATACCCTAAAATGTTCCAGACCAGACCTGTGGGATATCTGGAAAGCTCCTAACATGGAGTGAAACCAGCCTAGGAAAAGGAATTTTGTTCCACTCAATAAAGATGAAAAAGGAGTTGAAGGTCTGAAGTCTGCTTTGACATCTGACATGGAGATGCAGAGTTTGAAGTTTGCCCAGCTGGTCTCCTATTTTGCTTTGGGGATTATAATTAAGTAATTTAATGAATTTCAGAAGAGACCTTGAGCTTTGGATTTTTAACATTGTTGAGACTGCTATAGACTATGGGTGCTTTCGAAGTTGGACTAAATGTACTTTTTTATTTTGCTATGGGTAGGTATGACCCCCATAAACTCATGTGTTTAAACAACACTATGGGGCCTGGGGAGTAGAATGTGATGGTATGTATATGCTTGGCCCAGGGAGTGACACTATTAGGAGGTATGGCCCTGTTAGAATGCATGTGTCAATGTGGGCTAGGGCTCTAATAACCTAGTTGTAGATGCCTGGAGTGAGTCTTCATCTAGAGACTTCAAATGAAGATGTAGAATTTTCAGATCTTCCTGCATCATGCCTGCCTGGATGCTGCCATGCTCCCACTTTGATGAAAACAACTGAACCTTAACCTGTAAGCCAGACCCAATTAAATGTTGTTTATAAGAATTGCCTTAGTCATGCTGTTTGTTCACAGCAGTAAAGCACTAACTAAGACAAGTATGTACATTGTATAACTCACTGCTCTAAGACTTTTATCATGAAGTGGTGATAGGTTTTGTCAAAAGTGGGTTTTTTTTGTTTATGTTGTTTTGTTTTGTTTTGTTTTGTTTTGTTTTGTTTTGTTTTGTTTTGGAGCATCTAATGAGATTATTGTGTTTTCTCTCTGACTGAAAGTCATGCCTCTTGTATAATCTAGGAATATCTTCTCAAAGTGCTTAGTTTATTCACATCTGGATTACATTGAGGGATTGTGGTATACTGAAACACACTTGCAGTCCTGGGGTGAAGCCTACTTGATCATGATGCATGATGTGTTTGATATGTTCTTGCATTCAGTTTATGAGTATTTTAGTCAGTATTTTTGCATCAATATTCAGAATGGAAATTGTTCTGAAATTCTTTGTTTAGTGAAATTTTGTGTGATTTAGCTATCAGGATGACTTTGGCCTCAGAAAATGAGTTTAGCAGTGTTCTTTCTGCCTTTATTTTGTGCATTCATTTTTAAGAGTATGGGCATTAGCTCTTCTTTGAGAGCACAAATCTTTGCTAAATCCATCTTGCCCAGGACTTTATTTATTTATTTATTTTTAGTTTGGAGACTTTTAGTGACCGCTTCTTCTTTCATAGATATTATAGAACTATTTACATAGTTTACTAAGTCTTAATTTAGATTTGGCAATTAGTATTTGTCTAGAAAATCATCCATTTCATTTAAATTTTCTAATTTTAAGACATACAGAACTAATAATTCTTTGAATTCCTCAGTGTTTCTTGTTATGTCACCCTCTTCATTATAGATTTTGCTAATTTGGGTACTGTCTCTGTCTTTTAGTTAGTTGGTTAAAGGTTAGTCCATTTATTCTCTCTCTCTCTCTCTCTCTCTCTCTCTCTCACTCATAATTAATTTATTTCAGACCTGAGTTTGATTATTTCTTGACATCTATTCCTCCTGGGTGTGTGTGCTTCTTTTCTTTAAACGAGAGCATTCAGATGTACTTTTAATTCATTTATATGAGAACTCTCCAATTTCTTTATTGGGGTACTTAGTTCTATGAACTCTCCTCTTACCAATTCTTTCATAGTGTTCCATCAGTTTGGTTATGTAGTGCCTTCATTGTTGTTGAATTCTAGAAGGTTTTTAATTTCTTGTTTTTCCCCTTGACCAAGTGAGTTGTTTAGTTTCCACGAGTATGTCTGCTTTGGATTGTTTCTGTTGTTCAAGTCCAGCTTTAATCCATGTTGATCTCATAAAATGCATGGTATTATTTCAGTGTTCAGAATTCAGATATAATCTTGTTGGATATTTCCTTTGATAGTTATGAAGTGTCCTTCAATGTCTCTTTTGATGGCTTTCTATTGAAAGTCTACTTCATTAGATATTAGAATGTCTATTCCAGCTTGTTTGCTGGGTCTGTTTGCATGGGAAACCCTTTTCTATCCCTTTATACTGAGATAATGACCATCTTTCTTGTTGAGTTGTATTTCTTGTATACAGCAAAATGATGGATTCTGTTTACACATCCATTCTGCTAGCTTGTGTTTTTTAATCTTTTACTGGAGAATTGAGTCCATTGATGCTGAGAGATATTAATGACCATTGATTTTTACTTCCTGTTATTTTGATGTTGGTAGTATGTGTGTGTGTGTGTGTGTGTGTGTGTGTGTGTGTGTGTGTTTCTCTTCTATTGGATTTAACAATGTGAAATTATTTCTTGCATTTTCTTGAGTTTAGTTAACCTCTTGTGTTGGAGTTTTCCTTCTAGTATTATCTGTTAGTGGAAATATATTGTTTAAATTTGGTTTTGCCAGGGAATATCTTGGTTTCTCCATCTATGTTAATTGAAATTTTTCCAGATACGATAGCCTAGCCTCAAATCTCTGCTCTCTTAAGGTCTGCAATACTTCTGCCCTTCAAGCTTTTAGAGGCTCAATTGAGAAATCAAGTGTAATTCTTATAAGTCTGCATTTATGTTACTTGAATTTGTCCCTATGCATCTTTTTCTTTCTTTATTCTATCTGTATAGTGTTTTTATTATTATAATTTTCTTTTCTGGCCCAGTCTGTTTTGTGTTGTGTAAAATTATTGTAAATTTATAGGCATCTAATTCTTTAGATTTGGTAAATTTAGTTCTATAATTTTGTGGAAGCTGTTTTCCTGTCCTTTGAGCTGGTAATTTCCTTCTTCTATTCTTATTATTCTTAGGCTTACTGTATCATAATATCCCAAATTTTCTAAATGTTTTTGTGTTATAAACATTTAAGATTTGGAATTTTCATTGACTGATATATTGATTTCTTATATCATCTTCTCTGCCTGTGATTCTTTCTTCCACCCTCTGTATTTTGTTGGTGATGCTTTAGTATGTAGTTCTTCACTTTCCTAGGTATTCCACCTCCAGGGTTCCCAGAGATTCTGTTTTCTTTATTGCTTTTATTTCCCCTTTCAGGACTTTGACAGTGTTAAACATATCCTTTACCTGTTTGATTATATTTTCCTGTATTTCTTTATATTAATTTGCATCTTTCATGCTTCTGTTTGAATATATTTTCTTATATTTCTTTATTGGATTTATTCATGTCCACTTTAAAGATCTCTATTATCTTTATAAGATTGGATTTAAGGACGTCTTGTGCTTCAGGTTCATTAGGATATCAAGTATTTGTTGTAGCAGGATAACTGGTCTCAGTGGTGCCATATTGCCATGAGTTTGCTGATTTTGTTCTTAAGCTATCCATTAGGGATTTCTCTTGTGGTTACTAGATGGTCTTAATGGCAGCAGGATTTCTTGGGAAGGTGAGGACATCCATAGGCCAGACAATATAAGTTAGGGTACCTGGCTCAGCTGGCTGTACCTCAGCAGACCCCATTGGCAAGGGATTATTGAATCAGGGACTTAGCTTTTCAGCATTGGAACCCCCAAAGTTTTACATGTGAAAGCAGGACTCTGTTGGGGTCCCACAAGGATCCTCTGAACTGAAGAGCAAGCCCAGAGCAATACAGCATGTCCCAAAAGACTGCATGAAATTCATTTCTCTATGGTATGTCCCAGGGCAACTGAATGGGATGGCAAGCTGACCAGAATGGGAAGGGACTGGTTGCATAGGATTCCATGTTGGCTAGACATGGGACTCCCAAAGGACTAATCAGGAAATACAATGCTCTTTTGTCCTGCTCTGGGCATGTATGTGCTTTGAATCATTTTTATTTTAATTTCCATTAATACTTTAAATTAATTTTTCTAGAAAATTCAAGACAATCATATTTCTATTATACCTAATTTAATCTTCCTACTGGTTTAAAGACTATTCTCTGTATCTCAGGACAGAGATTCAACCCATGCCACACTTCCCTAAAAACATATAACATTATTATATATTAAAAAGAATAAAGAAAGGAAAGATAAAATTATAAAATTAAGTAACTGTGATTTAGAGCAGAAATACCTTTTTTTCAGTGGGTAGCCTTGTCTCAATCTTCCTCCCTTTGGTCAATTTTCTAGCTACCTTTTGTTATATGAAATTCTGAAGATTCTTCTGACTATTACCCATTATCTCATTGTGTCAGTGTTTGTGATTCTAAAAAGAAAAAAAGTTTGATTGAACACATGACTGCGATGTCAAAAACATATACAGTTTTGTGTATTATCACAATGTCAGAAATAGAAATAGTTCAATAACATATGATTGCTTTAATGCCAGAAATTTTCCAACAAGTCTCAAATTTTTTCAATTCCTTTACCTGAGTTTGAACATCAATTCTTCTATTTCAACTTTTACATATTATGTCAACTGTTAAACCACATTTTTATACTTGATACAGAAAATCAATCCCTCTGTGTGTCTATGTCTCTGTATCTCTTTCCCTCCTTGCAGGCCTTTGTGGATATATATTTTTCCTTCCTTCTTTCTTTCTTTCTTTCTTTCTTTCTTTCTTTCTTTCTTTCTTTTTCATTCTTTCTTCTTTCTGTCTGTCTTTCTTTTCTTCCTTTCTGTCTTTCTGTCTCTCTCTCTCTCTCTCTCTCTCTCTCTCTCTCTCTCTCTGTGTGTGTGTGTGTGTGTGTGTGTGTGTGTGTGTGATATGATATAACGTATGTGAAAGATTGAGTTCATAACATGTTCAAGAGTGGTTCCTATTTTATAACATTGAGTTCATAACATGTTCAAGAGTGGTTCCTATTTTATAACAGAAGCTGGCAGCAAGACCAATTGACAAAACTACAACAGAACTCCTCTCCCTATTGCTCACGGTACACTGAGGGAAAAGGTATAGAAAGCTTGTAAGATCCAGAGGACCATGGAATCTGATATTAACCTGTATCTTTTAAAATTCAAGGGATACTTCATTCATGCTACTTCAAAAATATTACTGATAAAACAATACCTGAAAAAGTATAACACCAATAAAGCATGTTAACATGGAATGGTGAAATACCATGAGGGTACCTCCTCCCCATAGAGCAGGAGTAATTTTCTTAATCTCTGAGGTCCACCCCTAATTAAATGTCCAATTCCAAGAATTCAGTCATGAATTCATGTACATATAAGTAACACTAAATAGACTAAGCAGGTTGTAGTTGTACAAACACACACACACACACACACACACACACACACACACACACTCACATTTCCATGAACAACAAAAATTGAAATACTTAAATAAAAATTTCAGTTAATTGAATTTGTATTATTCAGATGGTAATTAGTTATTTAGCAATTAACTTACTACTATCTCCCTTAGACTGTTTATGCAATTTGATAAACTTGCTCTAGCCTAATGAAAAAACAGTTAAGTCTCTTTGATATATTTTATTTTCTAAAATAGCACTTTTATCTCAGTTTTTTTTTTTTTTTTGCTCTCCTATTGCAAATTATTATGCTATGTCTTAGAAAAACAAACCAGAGTCTTGTTATTTTTAGGTAATATGAGGTTAATTCAAGGCTCTACACTATTTTCCTTGGAAAGATTTATGAGATTATGCAATAAAAGAAAATCATAGAAAGAGAATGAGCATGTGCTAATTATATCTCTTAGTTTTCACTGTCTTTGTTTTGGCTAAAATTGTGCTCATAATAACTCATAAATGAAAAATAATCTCTAGATGAGTTGTTATGCAAATTGACTATGACTCCTAAATACAGATACAGTAAACTTAGACTTACTTGCTTAAACAAAAGTTACACACAATATTTTGATGATTTACTTATTTAATAAAATATGGAATTTAGTCTTACAATGACAGAATATTTTATTTTTTATCTTATCCCCTATGTATAAAATATTTGCTATACCTTGTACTTCTAATTCTTGCATTTTAATTGTTATGTTTTAAAAATTAAAATATAATTATTTGAGTTTCCCTTTCTTCTTTTCCTCCCTCCAGTTTCTTCCATATACCCTTTTTCTTGATAACACTTGAAATCATGGTCCTGTTTTCCTTATGTGTTAATATTCTGTTTTTGAGTGTTAAGGTTAGAGTTAATTTCAAGGTTTATTACACCAGAGATTACTATGCAAGCTCCAAATAAATTAAATTAATTAATATTACCATCTCTCTGGACATCTATAAGTCAAAAAATACCAGAATGACAAAATATACATAGAGGTAGAGTAAATATAACTCACATATAGATGTAAACCAATAACTGTTTAACTGAGCTGAACGCATTCTCATCAGGAGGAAAATTATGACTGGTATTAGGTACCTTGGCAACTACCATGAGCTAATATGGTCAAATGTGTTAGAACCTACTACTGACAATATGTTAGTTCAACAATTCCAAAGTACATTCTAATATTTATCCTTATTCCCATAGATATGTCCAGCTATTTTAATCAGATACGTTTATATAAAGAGAGAACTGAAATCACACACACACACACACACACACACACACACACAGAGAGAGAGAGAGAGAGAGAGAGAGAGAGAGAGAGAGACAGAGACAGAGACAGAGAGACAGAGAGAGACACATGCATACACACCAAACAAACAAATAAACAAAACAACAACAACACTGAATTCAATGTCGATGTCAACCGATGGTCAGCACCCCTACCCTAATGGATACATTGGAAGCACAGATTCTGAAGTAAAGACTCGAAAGATTGATGAAGAGGAGAGTGGAATATTTGTAAAGAATATAGTACAATAAAGACTTCTATGAGACAGTATCTTCTAGCACTAGCTACATAAAGAAGATCTCAACATTGTCAAAATCAATAGATATGCTATGCATACGGAAGAGGGTAAATTTTTCTTAATCACAAACTTAAACAAAGAACTACAGGCAAGTAATAAATGCAGAAAGTGGGAGAATTAGACTGTCTCAGGGATGAATTCCCTAATTACTTTTCTAATATAAAAGCATTAGCCATAAAACCATATATATACACACACACACACACACACACACACACACACACACATATATATATATATATATATATATATATATATATATATATATAACAAATAAAAAGCATGTGGGATTTTTTATTTATATATTTGACCATGCATATAATTAATAAAGTGGCAGCAATATTGCTAATAATAAGTAGGAATTACTGAAGGTATATTTTACTTTAATGCATGCAGTGCAGATATCAACTATATTGCTGTCATTACTTATTTTTTAATCATTTAGTTTTGATTGGATATTTTCTTTATTTACACTTCAAATAGTTTCCCCTTTCCAGATCTCCCCTTCAGAAATCCCCTATCTGATACTCCTTCCCCCTGAATCTATGAGGGTCCTTACCTACCAACCTACCTACTCCCTTCCTCCCACACTGGCATTTCCCTTCACTGGGCATTGAACACCCTCAGTCCCAAGGGTCTCTCATCCCACTGATGTCCAACAACACCATCCTCTGCTACATATGTGGCCAGCACCATGGGTCGCTGCATGTGTATTCTCTGGTTGGAGCTTCTGTCCCCAGGAGCTCCAGGGGGTCTGGGATGTTGACACTGTTGCTCACTGCCTGGGAATGCAAACCCCCTCATGTGATCTTCAGTCCCTTCTCAAACTCTTTCATCAGGGACCCTTGAGCTCAGTCCAATGATTGGATGCAAGCTTCCACCTCTTTTTCTGGCAGAGCCTTTCAGGAAACAGTCATATCAGGTTTCCAAAGGCAAGCACTTCCAAGCATCCATTATAATGTCCAGGTTTGGTGGCTGTAAATAGGTGAGGCTGTCTCTGGATGGCCTTTCCTTCGGTCTGCTCCACAATTTGTTGCTGTAATTCCTCCTGTGATTATTTTGCTCACCCTTCTAAAAAGCACTGAAACATCCACATTTTGGTCTTCCTTCTTCTTAGGCTTCATATAATCTGTGATTTGAATCTTAGGTATTCTGAACTTTGGGGCTAATATCCACTTATGAGTAAGTAAAACTAAGTTTGTTCTTTTGTGACTGAGTTACCTTACTCAGGATCATATTTTCTTTCTTTTTTTTTGTAGTTGTTGTTCTTTTTTTATTAGGTATATTCTTTATTTACATTCAAATCTTGTCCACTTTCCTGGTTTCACCTCCCCCAAAAATCTCATAAACCATCTCTCCTTCCCCAATCAACCCTACCTTGGTTCCCTGTCCTGGTATTCCTCTACACTAAGGAATCAAGTCTTTCCAGGACCAAGGCCCTCTCGTCCCTGTAGTGTCTAACAAGACCATCCTCTGTTACTGATGTGTCTGGAGCCATGGGTCCCTCCATGTGTACTCTTTGGTTGATAGTTTTGTCCCTGGGAACTCTGGGAATACTGGGTGACTCCTATTGTGCCTCCTGTGGCAATGCAAACGCCTTTCAGCTCCTTGGGTCTTCCATTGGGGACCCTGTACTCAGTTCAATGGCTGGCTGAGAGTGTCCCCCTCTGTATTTCTCATGCACTAGCAGAGCCTCCCAGGTGACAGCTATATCCAGCTCCGGTCAACCAGCACTTGTGAGCATCCATAATAGTGTCTGGGTTTTGTAACATATATAGGATGGATCCCTGGGTGGGGTAGTCTCTGCATGGTCTTTCCCTCAGACTCTGCTCTACACTTTGTCTTTGTATCTCCTTTTGTGGGCATTTAGTTCTCCCTTCTAAGAAGGAACAGAGTATTCATACTTAGTTCATCCTTTTTCTTGGGTATCATTTGATATGTGAATTGTGTCTTGGGTATTCCAAGCTTCTAGGCTAATATCCATTTCTCAGTGAATACATACCATGAGGGTTCTCCTGTGATTGGGTTACCTCACTCAGGATGATATTCTCCAGTTCCATCCATTTGTCTAAGAATTTTATGAATTCATTGTTTGTAATGGCTGAATAGTACTCCATTGTGTATATATACATTTTTTCTGTATCTATTCCTCTGTTGAGGGACATCTGGGTCCTTTCCAGCTTCTGGCTATTATAAATAGGGTTGCTATGAACATAATGGAGCATGTGTCCTTATTATATGCTGGAGAACCCTCAAGGTATATTCCCAGGAATAGTATAGCAGGGACCTCCACATAAAACCAGACACACTGAAACTAATTGAAAAGAAACTGGAGAAGAGCCTTGAACACGTGGGCACAGGGTAAAATTTCCTGAACAGAACACTAATAGCTTATGCCCTAAGATCAAGAATTTGACAAGTGGGACCTCATAAAATTACAAATTTTCTGTAAGGCAAAGGATACTGTCAATAGGAAAAAATGGAAACCAACAAATTGGGAAAAGATCTTTACCAACCCTACAACTGACAGAGGGCTTCTATACCCAGCAAAACTCTCAATCGCCATAGATGGAGAAACAAAGGAATTCCATGACAAAACCAAATTTGCACAATATCTTTCCACAAACCCAGCCCTACAAAGGATAATAGGAGAAAAACACCAACACAATGAGGGAAATTACACTCAGGAAGAAGAAAGATAGAATCCTCCTCTCATCAAATCCAAAAGAAGATAACCTCTCAAATATAAAAAATAATTTCAAAAATGTCAAGAGGTAATAATTACTATTCCTCAATATCTCTTAACATCAATGGACTCAATTCCCCAATAAAAAGACATAGACTAACAGACTGGATACGGAAACAGGACCCTACATTTTGCTGCATACAGGAAGCACATCTGATGCCAAAGACAAATATTACCTTAGAGTAAAAGGCTGGAAGACAATTTTACAAGCAAATGGTCTCAGGAAACAAGCCAGAGTAGCCATTCTAATGTTGGATAAAATTGACTTTCAACCTAAAATCATCAAAAGAGACCTGGAAGGTCACTTCTTGCTGGTCAAAGGGAAAATCCACCAAGAAGAACTCTCAATACTGAACATCTATGCTCCAAATGCAAGGGCACCATCATTCGTAAAAGAAACTTTATTAAAGCTTAAAACACACATTGCACCTAATACAATAATTGTGGGTGACTTCAACACCCCACTCTCCTCAATGGACCGATCAGGAAAGCAGAAACTAAATAGGGATACAGTGAAACTAATTGAAACTTTGGTCCATTTGGGCTAATATCCAATATACACAAAGAATTCACGAAGTTAGACTCCAGAGAATCAAATAACCATATTAAAAAATGGGGTACAGAGCTACGCAAAGAATTTTCACCTGAGGAATATCAAATGGCTGAGAAGCACCTAAAGAGATGTTCAACATCCTTAGTCATCAGAGAAATGCAAATCAAAACAACTGTGAGATTTCACCTCACACCAGTTAGAATGGCTAAGATCAAAAACTCAGGAGACAGCAGGTGCTGGAAAAGTTGTGGAGAAAAAGGAACACTCCTCCACTACTGGTGAGATTGCAAGATTGTACAACCACTCTGGAAATCAGATTGGCAGTTCCTCCGAAAACAGGATATTTTCAAGTTGACCACAAATTTCATGATGTCATTGTTTTTAATAGCTGAATTTTGTTCCATTATGTAAATGTACCATATTTTCTGTATCTCTTCCTTTGTTAAGGCTCTTCTGGGTTGTTTACACCATCTGGATATTATAAAAAAGGTTGCTATGAACATAGTGAAGCATATGTCTGTACTATATGTTTGAACATCTTCTGGGTATATGGCCAGGCATGCTAAAGCTGATTCCTCAGGTAGTACTATGTCCAAATTTATATTTCAAAGCCGGGTAGTACTATGGCAGTCTGAGGAATCACCAAACTGATTTCCAAAGTGTTTTTACCAGCTTGTAATAACACCAGCAAAAGAGAAGTGTTCCTCTTTCTCTATATCCTTGCCAAAATCTGTTGTCACCTGAGTGTTTGATCTTAGCCATACTGACTGGTGTGAGGTGGAATTCCAGGATTTTGTTGATTTGTATTTCCCTGATGACTAAAGATGTAGAACATTTCTTTAGGTGCTTTTCAGCCCTTAGATTTTCTTTAGTTGAACTCTGTTTCGCTCCATTCACATTAAATAGGGTTATTTGATTCTCTGGAGTCTAACTTCTTGAGTTGTTTGTATATATTGGATATCAGCCCTCTATCAGATGTAGGATTGGTAACGATCTTTCCCCAGTCTGTTGGTTGCCATTTTGTCCTATTATCAGGGTCGATTGCCTTACAGAAACTTTGAAATTTTATGAGGTCCCATTTGTCAATTCTTGATAGTATACCATAAGCCATTGTTGTTCTTTTCAGCAAATTTTCCCCTCTGACCACTTGCTCAAATATTTTCCCACTATCTCCTCTATAAGCTTCAGTGTATCTGGTTTTATGTGGAGATGCTGGATCAGGTCCTTGGACCTGAGATTTGTATTGGAGATAAGAATGGATCAACTTGCATCTTTCGCCATGGTGACTTCCAGTTGGAACCAGCACCATTTGTTGAAAATGTCTTTTTTTCAGTTGATGGTTTTAGTTCCTTTGTCAAAGATCAAGTGACCATAAGTATGTGGTTCATTTCTGTCTTTAATTCTATTCCATTGATCTTCCTTCCTGTCACTCTACCAATACCAGGTTTTTTATTTTCAATATTTCACTGTAGTACAGCTTGAGGCCAGGGATGATGATTTCCTCCAGAAGCTCTTTTATTGTTGTGAAAATTTTTCTATATCCTGGGCTTTTTGTTATTCCAAATGAATTTGAGAATTTCTCTTTCTAACTCTATGAAGACTTGAATTGAATTTTGATGGGGATTGCCTCAAGTCTAGATTGCTTTCTGTAAGATGGCCATTTTCACTATATAAATCCTACCAATCCACTACCATGGGAGATCTTTCCATCTTCTGAAATCTTTTTTGATTTCTTTCTTCAGAGACTTGAAATTCTTGTCATATAGATCTTTCACTTGCTTTGTTAGAGTCACACCAAGATACTTTATATTGTTTGTGACTATTGTGAAGGGTGTAGTTTTCTTAATTACTTTCTCAGTCTGTTTATCCTTTAAGTGTAGGAAGGCTACTGATTTGTTTGAGTTAATTTTATATTCAACAAATTTGATGAAATTGTTTATCAGCTGTAGGAGGGAGTTTTCTGGTGGAGTTTTTTGGTCACTTTATTATCCTTTCATATCATCTGCCAATAGTGATTTTTTTACTTCTTCCTTTCCGATTTGTATCCCATTGACCTCCTTTTGTTATCTAATTGTGCTAGCTAGAATTTCAAGGAATATATTGAATAGCTAGGGAGAGAGAGGGTAGCCTTTTCTAGTCCCTGATTTTAGTGGGATTGCTTCATGTTTCTCTCCATTTAGTTTAATATTGGCTATTGGTTTGCTGTATATTGTTTTTACTATGTATAGGTATGGGTCTTGAATTCCTGATCGTTTCATGACTTTTAACATCAAGGGATGCTGAATTTTGTCAAATGCTTTTTCAGGATATCAAAAGATCATGTAATTTTTTTCTTTGAGTTTCCTTACATAGTAAATTACATTGATGTATTTCCTTATATTAATCTGTCCCTGAATCCCTAGCATGAAGCCTATTTGATCATGGTGAATGATCATTTTAATGTGCTCTTGGGTTCAGTTTACAAGAATTTTAGTCAGTATTGCATCTATAGTGTTAAGGGAAATTGGTCTCAAGTTCTATTTCTTTGTTGGGCCTCTGTGAGTTTTTGGTATCAGCGTTACTATGGTTTCATAGAGTGAATTGGCGAGTATTCCTTCTGTTTCTATTTTGTGGAATAGTTTGAAGTGTATCAATAATAGGCCTTCTTTGAAGCTCTGATAGAATTCTGCAGTAAAGATATCTGGCCCTGAACTCTTTTGGCTGGGAGACTTTTAATGATTGCTTCTATATTTTAGAGGTTATGGGACTGTTTAGATGACTTATTTCATTCTTATTTAGTTCTGGTATCTGGTATTTGTCTAGAAAGGTTTCCATTTCACCCAGATATTCCAGTTGTTTTGAGTATAGGCTTTTGAAGTATGATAGGATATCGTTTTTAATTTCCTCAGTTTGTTTTGTTATACCTCATCTCTGTGCTTTCAGGTTAGTGTGACTATGGGTTTATCCATCTTGTTGATTTTCTCAAAGAAACAGATCCTGCTTTTTTGATTCTTTGAATAGATCTTTTTCTTTCTACTTGGTTGATTTCAATCATGAATTTGATTATTTCCTGCTTTCTACTCCTCTTTGGAGTATTTGCTTTTTTTTTTTTGTTGTTCTAGAGATTTCAGGTATGCTTTTAATCCACTAGTTTCTACTTTTTTAGGCACTCAGTTTTATGAGTTTTCCTCTTAGCACTGCTTTCATTGTGTCCCATAAATTTGGGTATGTTATACCTTCATTTTCTTTAAATTATAAACAGTCTCAATCTCTTTCTTCATATCTTCCTGGACGAAGGTATCATTGAGTAAAGCATTGTTCAGCTTCCATGTGTATGTGGGCTTTCTGTTTTTTTTTTGTTGTTGTTGTTGTTGTTGTTGTTGTTGTTGTTTTGCTTTTGTTTTTGTTTTTGCTATTGAAGACCAGTCTACACATTACATATTGATCTGATTGGAGGCATACAATTATTTCAATCTTCTTATATCTGCTGAGGTCTGATTTGTGACTGATTAAATGGCCAGTTTTTGTGAATGTACCATGAGGTGCTTTTGATTTAGGATGAAATGTTCTAAAGATACCTGTTAAGTCCATTTGTTCCATAACTTCTGTTAGTTTCACTGTGTCTCTGTTTAGTTTGTGTTTCCATGATCATTGATGAAAGTCCAGTTTGTTTGCATTTCTGTAGGCTTCTTGTATGTTCACGGGCATCTCTTTCTTTAGGTTACGGAATTTTTCTTCTATAATTTTCTTGAAGATATTTACTGGCCCTTTAAGTTGGGAATGTTCACTCCTTTCTATACCTATTATCCTGAAGTTTAGTCTTCTCATTGAGTCCTGGATTTCCTGAATGCTTTTGGATTGGAGCTTTTGAAAATTAGCATTTTTTGACTGTTGTATCTTCTGTCCCTGAGATTCTCTCTTATATCTCTTGTGTTCTGTAGGTGATGCTTAATCAATGACTCCTGATATATTTCCTAGGTTTTCTACCTCCAGGGATGTTTCCTTTTGTTATTTCTTTTTTGTTTCTATTCCTAATTTTAGATCCTGGATGGTTTTGTTCAGTTCCTCACCTGTTTTGTGGTGTTTTCCTTTGTTTTTTTTTTTAGGGATTTTTGTTTCCTTTTTAAGGGCTTCTACCTGTTCACCTGTGTTCTCTTGTATTTCTTTATAGGAGTTATTTATATCCTTCTGAAAGCTATCTACCATGATCATGAGATGTGATTTTAAGTCAGAGTCTTGCTTTTCTGATGTGTTGCACTATCCAGGACTAGCTGTGCTGTGATAACTGGGTTTTGTTGATGTCGAGTTTTCTGCTGCTTATATTCTTGCCCTTGCCTTTCACCTTCTGGTTATCTCTGGTGTTAGCTGATCTTGCTGTCTCTGACTGTGGCCTTTCCCTCCTGAAAAGTTCTGTTTCAGTACCCCTGGAAGACCAGTTATCTCCATGAGGAATTTGGGCATGAGTAGCTGTGGTACAGGGTCATCTCTGAGATACAGACAGAACCCATATGGATCCTGTTTCCAGATGTTCCTAGGCTCCTGTGTCCTGATCTCTCTGGGAAGATCCCTCTTGGGCCAGGAATTAGGTGTGCTCACAGTTATGTCAGCTCTCCTGGGAGACCAGCTCTTTCCTGGTGGTATTTGTGTTTGTAGTGCTGTGGGACCGGATCAGTTCCAGGTGCAGCTGGAAAACAGGAGGCTCCTGTCCTAGGTTAATCCTTTGTTCTTGTGTCTTGAGGGTTCTAGATAGGACCCTCTGAGCAGCAGTGGTAGTTTTTCCTATGCTCACAGACTTATCTGCACTCCTGGGAGACTAGCTTCTGGTGGCACAAGATCACCTCTGGACCAGACAGAAACTGGAAGGCTGAGTGCCTCCAAGTTTCAGACTTCAGAAATTTCATGAGCTGCCCTCACAGTGCCCACCACATACTTGTGCTTCTTCCTCCTTGAATCCAGGAGGAGGAAGGCAAACTGCCAGCCTACTTGCTGTCATTAATTGTATAGTTATATTTTATGGCTATTTATTCCTGACTATTACTTTTATTTAATGTCTGATATTGCACTTATGTATCAAGTTGTGTGTATAAATGGGAATAGAAAGATTTGGTGACAGGATACAAGTGAGATAATAGAATGAAAAAGGGAAAGTTGGAAGTGATATAAGTATTTTAATAAAAATATATTTTAAACGTGAGTTTATCCTTCTACCTGTCCCTTTCTTCTGGTGAAGACTAGTAGCTGGTCTTATCCTCTGAAGAAATCATGTCCTGAGCCATCCTAGAGGATCCCCTTAAATCAAAGTAGTCCATCAAAATCCTACACACCCAAAGTCACAGAGCTGCTGCTGGGAGCCCAGTGGACTCAGGACCCATCAACCACCAAACCCCTCCTCCCCAGTATTCTACTCCCCTTCTGCCTGGTCCTTTCTGATGGGTCAGACTACTAGATGGTTTGCTCCCATGAAGACACTATAGCCCAAGCCAACCTAGAGGATCTTCTGCACTCAGAGCAGTTAGTAATACCTCCCTCCTGCCAAGTCCTAGAGCTGCCTCTAGGAGCACAATGGACTCAGGACACATCATCCACTAAAACCTCACCACCCAATTACCACTCCACTTCTTTCCTGTCCCTTCTGCTGGTGCAGACTGCAACCAGAGCATTCAGGCAACAGACACAACATCCTGAAGTATCCCTGGAGATCTGCTGCACACAGGGAGACTGAGCAACTGATCACAAGCTTATCTGCTCCCCAGAAGGCATAACAGTTTGATGGCATCCCAGAAGCTATTCTGTACATAGGGCAACTGGGCAACAGGCAATGCAGTTTAAAAACCTCCTGTGGGATCTGTGGCATGAATACTAACTGTTCTGAAAGGCTGAAAGCCTTCCAGGAGTTCTGCTACATACAGGGAAAGAGAACATATTCTGATGGCCCCCCCTGGTGAACATCTTCACACAGGAAAGCATGACTGCTCTGCTGAAGACCCAACAGTCTGAAGGCCTCCCAGGAGAAGTAATGAAGCCAGGGCAACAGATCAGCAGCTTCTCTGATTCTATGAAGAGCCCCCAGTTGAAAGACCAAACAGGCAGTCTGTTACAACCAGAGCTGCAGGCCAATCTAGAAACTTGAAGCACCCAGGTACAAAGAGGTAGACTCCAGTCACCCAGACTAGAAAACACCAGGGATAAGCAGATGGTGGGAGGCAAGTATAAGACCATAAGCAACAGAAGCCAATCAGAACCCTGTTCTCCCACCACAGCAAGCCATGTATACATCAAAATACCTGAAATCAGGAAGGTGAACTAAAATTCTATCTCATGAAGATAATAAAGTCTTTTAATATATAAATAAGTTAATGAAAGAAAACATGAAAACACAGGTAAACAGGTAGAAGCCCTTATAGTGGAAACAAATAAATCCCTTGAAGAAATACAGGAAAACAATCAAGCAGGTAAAGGAAATGAATAAAGCAGACCAAGACCTAAAAGTAGAAGTAGAAACAATAAAGAAAATGCAGATGGACTCAAATTTGAAAATGGGAAACTTAGGAAAGAAGACAGGAATTACAGAAGTAAGTATCACCAACAGAATACAAGTGATAGAAGAAAGAATCTCAGGTGTAGAAGATACCATTGAGGATATTGACCCAACTGTAAAAGAAAATTCATAGCATAAAAACTCCTAACCCAAAGCATCCAGGAAATTTAGGACACAATGAAAATACCAAAAACAATGATAATCAGAATAGAGGAGAATGATGATTTACAGTTCATAGGACCCAAAAATGTCTTCAACAAAATCAGAGAAGAAAACTTCCCCAAACTAAAGAAAGAGATGGCCATAAAATACAAGAAGCCTATAGAATACCAAATAAATGGGACCAGAAAAACAAATCCTCCATCACATAATTGTCAAAGCATTAAAGGCACAAAACAAAGGAAGAATACTTCAAAAAACTTCAAGGGAAAAGGGCCAAGTAACATACAAAGGAAGACCTATCTGAATTATACCAGATTTCTCAATAGAGATTATGAAAGCCAGAAGAGACTAGTCTGAGAACATGCAGACTATAAGAGAACACAATGCTAGCCCATGCTATTGTACCCAGCAAAACTCTCAATCAACATAGATAGAGAAAACAAAGTATTCTAGGACCAACAAAATTCAAAAAGTATTTATCTACAAATCCAGCCCTACAGAGGATCCTACAAGAAAAATTTCAGGATGAGGAAGGTACCTATACCAAAGAAAAGACAAGATATTAAACATCTGACAAAAAAAGGAAAAAGGAGAAAACAACAAGCACATAAAGCTACCTATACAAAGAAAAATATCAGGAAACAAGTGTCATCTATAGATAATTTTCTCAATATTAATAGACTCAAATCACCTATAAAAAGACATCAGCTAACAGACTGAATACAGAAACAAGATCCAGCATTTTGCTGCATATAATAAACACACCTCAATGACAAAGACAGACACTATCTCAGAGTAAAAGGATGGAAAAAGGTCTGCAAAGCAAATGGTCCCAGGAAACAAGCTAGAGTTGCCATCCTAATATTAAAAAATATAGACTTTCAACCAAAAGTTATCAAGCATGGTGAGGAAGAAAACCTCATATTCATGAAAGGGAAAAACAGCCAAGAGAAAGCTCAATTAAGAACATTTATGTCCCAAATACAAGGGTACCCACATTCATAAATAAAACATTACTAAAGTTCAAAACACACATTGAACTCCACACAATAATAGTACCAGACTTCAATATCCCATTCTCAACAATGAATACATCCCTGAAACAGAAACTAAAAAGAGACACAGTAAAACTACTGGAGGTTATGAACCAAATGGATTTAACAGATATCTACAGAACATTTTACCCTTAAACAAAAGAATATATCTTCTTCTCAGCACCTCATGACACCTGCTCCAAAATTAACCATATAATTGATCACAAAACAAATTTCTACTAAAAGTTGAAATAATTCCATGTATCCAGATCAAATCATCATTGCTTAAGGCTGAACGTCAATAACAGCAAAAACAATAGAAAGCCAACATACACATGGAAACTGACCTACTCTCTACTCAATGATAAATTGGTCAGGGAAGAAATAAAGAAACTAAAGACTTCTTGAAATTTAATGAAAATATTGACACTTAATACCAAAACTTAGGAGATACATTGAAAACAATGCTAAGAGGAAAATCCATAGCACTAAGTGCCCTGGTAAAGAAACAGGAGAAATCATACACAAACAACTTAACTTAATAGAACACTTGAGTGTTCTAGAGCAAAAAGAAGCAAACACAGGCAAGATGAGTAGAAGACAGGAAATAGTTAAACTCGGGGTTGAAATCAACCAAATAGAAACAAAGAGAACCATACAAAGAATCAACTTCAAAGAAGTCCTGATAACAATATTCCTCAAACTAATCTATAAAATAGAAACAGAAGGAACACTACCTAAATCATTATATGAAGCAACAATTGCTCTCATACCAAAACCACATGAAGAACCAGCTGTAAAAGAGAACTTAAGTCCAATCTTGCTTATGAATATCAATTCAAAAATACATAATAAAATTGTTGCAAACAGAATCCAAGAGCTCATCTAAACCTTCATTCACCACAATCAAGTAGGCTTCATCCCAGGAATTCAAGATTGGTTCAATATACAAAAATCTATTAAATTTATTCTCTATATAAAAACTCAAAGAAAAATAATCACATGATAATCCCCTTAGATACATTAAAGGATTTTACAAAATACAGCATCCATTCATGTTAAAAGTATTAGAGACGTCAGGAATTCCATGCCCATATGTAAACATAATGAAAGCAATTTACAGCAAACTAACAGCCAATATCAAAATAAATGGAGACATATTTGAAGCAGTCCTAATAAAATCAGGAAAAAGACAAAGATGAGCACTCTACCCATATCTATTCAATATAGTACTCTAAGTTCTAAATAAGGTGTGTGAGAGAAAGAGAGAGAGAGAGAGAGAGAGAGAGAGAGAGAGAGAGAGAGAGACAGAGAGAGACAGAGACAGAGAGAGATCAAGGGGATTCACATTGGCAAATAAGAAATAAATGTATCACAATTTCCAAGTGATATGATAGTATACATTAGTGGCTCCAAAAATTCTATCAGAGAACTTCTCCAGCTGATAAACAACTTCAGCAAATAGGCTGCATATAAAATGAATTCAAATAAATCAGTAGCTTTCATTTATACTAATGATAAACAGGCTGAGAAAGAAATAAGGAAAATAACTCCATTCACAATAGCTACAAATAATACAAAATATTTTGGCGCAACTCTAACCAAACAAGTGAAAGACCTGTGTGACAATAACTTCAAGTCTCATAAGAAAGAAATCAAAGATCATCTTAGAAATGTAGAGTTTTTTGAAAGCAGTGGACCAGGTTGCCCTGTGGTTCCCTATGTCAGGGCACCTTGCTATGTCCAGCTGGGAGAAGTTAGGAAAAGATTTGAGGTTTGCCGATGAGCAAGGAGTATTACGGAAAGGGGTGCTGCCCATGTGTAAGTTAGTAAAAAACTGCATCTGCAATGAGGCGAGGTGTGGTGTGGAACTACAAAAAGGTAATGAGGCATTAAGTCAAGTAAGGGATGAAAGATCTCAAAAGTCAGAAGGGGAAGAAAATTCAAGCGAGGGAGAAATGTTGGAAGACAATTTAGAAAGCCTCACAGATAGTCTGGAGAAAGTGAAACTAAGAGTGGAGCCATCGGCTCCAGGGCTGCCAATATTGCCTCCATACACCCTGGGTGGGGCAGAGGGACATAGTCTGCACCCGGAAACGTGGAGGGAGTTGCGAGCCCAATGCTTCCCTGTATATTTTAGAAACCTGAGAAAGAAAGAGAAGGAAAATGGATTTCAAAACTCTCCTGGGTACAGGGGGAAACATGGAGACATCCTGTTTCCTCTATGGACCCCAATGGAGATATTCTTAGTACTGATACAAGTGCTCTTCCCTCTCTGTGTATTGTTTGACTTTGGTGCACCAATTTGTCCATGTGTGTCTGTCCTTGTTTTGTTCTTTGAGTGATTGTAGTTCTATGTTTCATATTAAAAAATGGTAAAAATTTTATTTGCTGGAGGTCCATGTCTTGATCCAGTGTCAGTTTACACAGCAGAGGCTGATTTAAGCTGCCCTGCATTTAGCTATTAGTCAAGCACAGCTGTAGAAAAGCTGCTTTTAAAAGGGCCAGCAGCTTCTCAAGTTCTAGGGCAAGTAGGCTGATGGTTATTTCTCCTATTGGGTGCAAAGTGATTTTTTTCTCTTGAAATTAAAGCTAAAACAATTATTTGGTTCAAATTAATAAGATTCATGTATTTCCTTCATTTTTGTTTCTAATTGGTCTTAAAGGTATAAATAGGTTTTGCATGTCTTGACTATAGAGTATTGGCTTATAAGTTATTGAGCATGATTAAAAATTATTACATTGGTAACACAAAGTTTAAAACTGGTAACTCAGGGTTGGAGTTATCTTAAACGATAGTACATGGCATGTCCCAACCCAGGAAAAACAGGCCTTTAAAGATACTTCTAAATTGACATAATGTTTTGTGTAATTTTTATTCTAGAAATTAGACTTATAAGTGATAAGATTTAAAACTATGTCTCTTTAATGAGGTATTATAAGTTGTACTGTCATGCATTCAAACATAAGAACTTGCAGACAAACTTTGTAATGTGAAAGTAACATGTTTGCCATTGATTTTAAAGAGAATAGATTGTTTAAAATTGGGTTTTGCTTTCCAAAGTTGTAGTTGCTCCAATATTGCAAGAGAAAGTTAAGAATTATGGTTACTAACTGCCAATGTACCACTGACTGCAGTTTGCAGTCTGATCAAAGGCTTACAATTCTTAACTCACTCATATTTTGTAATTAAGATGATTTCAAGAGTAAGTTAAAAGCAGCTCTGGCCAGTATAGGTCTGTTGCTACTTTTTCACAAGCTTTGTTATATACAGTGGTAGAAGCAAAATTTAACCACCCAAGATTGAAAAGAAGATCTCAGTGGGAATTTATTTGTTATCAAACAGGCTACCTTTGAACTGTTTCAAAAATTTGTAGATATGACTACTAAAAACAGCTAGTAGAATTTTTCTGGGAACCTTCAAATTTCAGGTTCCTTTTGTTATTCAACCCTTATACAGTGAGGTCCAGTTGCAGGCTACTGCCCTACAGGACAGGTGAGTGTTGGTCCTGGCCTTGGCCAATAGGCTCAGATTAGAAAATAATTTACAGTTGAGTAAATGGAAGGCTCAGAGCTGCCTCAATGGAGGCTTGTGAGGCACTGCTTTTGTCTTGCAATTCCCACCTAGGAAGTTTCAAGCCAAAAACAACATTATTGACAGATCTATCCAGGTGTGGTTCAGAATAATGTTCAAACTTAAGATCTATGAAAGGGTAACAAGGCTATGGAGAACTTATAAAGGCATTAAAATCTGGCCTGCCTACTCCATACAAAATTATTATGGATTCAGAAGGTTGTTTTTTGCTTTGCATCCTGATATTGTAAAACATTTATTGGCTAGGGCATTGTTCTAAGCTTACCACAGGAGGACTTAAACCTTTGTTCTCAAGGTGTCATGCAAATTAACTGGCATTTGGCAGGGTCCTGATCCAGTGTTGGTTTGGGTGAGAGCGTCTGTTTTTGTGTTTCCACAGGATTGTCCACAACCACTGTGGTTTCCAGAGAGTTTGACCAGAGTAGTCCAAGATGAACAGGGGGAAGTTATCACAGTTGTTCCTGGTGATGCTGACGCTTCCTGTGGTGATGACTGAAGATTTGTGTTGGGGGCTTTTATCTGTATTTCCTAAGCCTTTGCCATTAGCACAAGTCATAATAGTTCCTCAGCAGGTTATAATTAGACCTATCAAAATCCAGCCCAGGTGATGGCTAGCAACCCCTTTCATGTTTGGTTGCTATGTGGAGTGAATGGCAGTTGTACTGATAGCTTTTAGTATGCTAATGGGAGGGGGTTGGGGTAATGCTAGTTTTCATTAAAATGGGTCTGTAGGGTTGAAAATTCTGTCTCTCTAATTGCTGGAGGAATATATGTTACCTTTTAGGCTACACCAATTTGTATGTGGCCTCCTTTTGTGTTTATTATCTAAAATGGTAGTTATGATGATAAGAATTTAAGTTGTAGAATTGGCAATCGTTATTACAGCATGTGTTGGAATGCCTCTGCATATTCTCTGGCTGTAGTAACTAGAATGCCTTGCTTTATGCCATGGCCAGTTCTGGCTCCATCAGCCATGACCCTTTTTAGGCCCAAAAGAGATTTTGGTATTACTGCAGCAATTGTTACCGTTATAGCAGTCTCTGCTGCCAACACAACTGCGGCGGCTACTTCTCTTACATTGTGGATTGTGTGTTACCTCAATACCATTAGTGAATGCCAGCTGTGCTGCTCAGTTATCACGTGATATCTCCCAGTATCTTACAGGAAATTGGTCCCAGCGTTTTGATGGTTTGGTGTGAGAGATGCATCAGTCCATTGTTCACATCAACTCCACCAGAGTGGATCTGTCCCTCACTGGGGGGTTAGCATAATGGATCACCATTGTGGCATCTCAGCTGAAAGAATGGGCTGGACTAGCTGGACTTGCCCTATGCCTGATTCTTTTTTTTTTTTTTTTTTTTTTTTTTTTTTGTATAAAACACTTAATGGATATTGGTAATCTCTGTGCACCCATCTAATAGTTTTTTTTTTATTGGATATATTCTATATTTCAATTCATTTCCCTTTTTCTGGTTCCCCACCCCCAAAGGTCCCACATGTCCTCTTCCCTCCCCCTGCTCTCTCATCCACCCCCTCCCACCTTACTGTTCTTGTACTCTCCCACAATGATGTTTTGGTCCATTCTAGCACCAGTGTCCACTCCTTTCTTCTTGTGAGACATCACTTGATATGTGATTTGTGTCTTTGGTGTTCCAAGCTTCTAGGCTAATATCCACTTATCAGTGACTGTATACCATGGGTATTCTTTTGAGCGTCTTGGTCTTTTAGTGCATGTGCCTTATGTAGTTCAAGAAGCGCAGAACACAAGCCTTGATGATTCAGGCTTTTGCAGCAGTGGAGACTAGCCAGTCCCCTCAAGTGTGGCTTGGCATGCTAGAGAAATAGTCAGTGAGAGGTAAAACTCCCTGGACATGTCACCAACCTAAGACAGGGGTCAAACCTGTGCTGTTTGTTCTCCCAATGATGTGTAAGGGATGTTGCTCCAGGGGGCAACCTAAGCCAGACATTCTCTCTGCCAATACAAAAAGAAGTTCTAGTTGCCTTATAAGCACTCCTGCATAGAGAGCATTCTTGTCACAACCATTCCAGGCAGGACTCCAGAAGGAGTCCACAAGCTTAAAGCACCAGTTATATAACATTGCTGGGCAGTTAGCCAATGACGGGCACCTTCCCAGGGCCACACCCACCTAAGACGGGGGTCTCTGGAGGCTGGCAGAGACACCCAGAGATGGGAATGGATTGATGGATAACAGGGTCGATTCCTAAGCCAGGCACTGTCCCATTATCCTGGTGCCTCAACTGCTTTCTATCAATGGTTGTCTGACCTCTGCTCTCTATTAAATAAAGAAGGGGGAGATGTGGAGAGCAGGTGTGGCAGCCCCAAGATGGTGCCTGGGACTCTGGCTAAGTCTCATGACTAACACCTGATTAACTCCTGCTCCTGAGTTTGCCACACCTTTCCAGATGAACTGTGCAGGTGCACCAGATGATGCAGTATCAGGCCATGTTACGTGGACCTATCCACAGAGAATACATAAAGTGGACTGATGGGGTGGAGCTAGAGGGGATAAAAGGACTGTGCTTGGGGGCAGAAGGGACCACCACCCTTTTTTCCTGCATTCATTTTGTAAGGATCCTGAATAAACCGCTTTGAGAAGAACGCTCTGTCATCACTCTTTTCCGCGGGTTAGAGATAGAAGCGACAAGTCCCCATTTAATAAAACAAAAACAAAAACAAAACAAAAACAAAAACAAAAACAAAAACAAAAACAAAAACAAAACAAAACAAACAAACAATTCTTCAAAGACATGAAAGAACAATTCTCAAATTCATCTGGATAGGTAAAAACCCCAGGAGAGTGAAAACAATTCTTAGCAATAAAAAAATTGCTGGGTGAATCACCATCCCTTACCTCAAGCTTTACTACAGATCAATAGTGAAAAAAACTGCATAGTATTGGTACAGAGACTGATACTTTGATTAATGGAATAGAAATGAAGACCAAGAAATAAAACCACATACTTACAAACATTGAAAGTTTGACAAAGAAGCCAAAAAATGCCAGGAACCCTGGCTGCTTAACCTAAGAATCACCATTTTGTCTCTTAAGGCCTGAATAGCACTAACAAGTTAATTTTCTATTCTGCTTGGGTTTCATTTATTGGTAGAAGAAGCTCTTCTTAGAAATCAAGTGATTTTTCTGCAGTTGGGATATTGGCCCAGAATAACCAGTTGCCTAGCTACAGATCCACCTGGTAGAACATCTACTACTGGCTTATATTCCCAAAAAGTCCATTTTTCCTTTTAAAAGGAACTACTTTCACTTACAATAATTGAGACTTGATCAAAATATTGTCTTGTCTCTTCTTGCCTTGTTATCCTCAACTCCTTTCTTTGAGATCCTGTCTACTGTACCAGTGGGCCTGAGCAACTGTCACCCAGACATAGGCTCGATGCATGAGGAATTTGGTAAAAGATGTCACTTCAAGAGCCAGCTGATGAATTTCCTGGAGGATTCTGTGATCTGCTGCCTACAGATTCTGTGGTACCTCAGTAAGTAGGCAGCGATTATGGGGCAAGAAGTTAATAGCCACAAACGCTTTGTGGATGGCCCAAGAAAGGCCCTCAATGCTAGAGGGATCATGGTAGTGACTAAATAACTTTTAAAAATGATGACCTTATTTGGGAGGTTTGTTCCTGGTTCCCTACTGAGAGTGTAATTGATCAATAATGCTGGCAGCACATAGGGGATGCCCTCAAAAAATTTTACAAGGTTCTCAGGCCTGAAAACATTCCTGTTAATGCCTGGTCACACTGGAATCTTATTCATGAATTTCTCGGCCACAGTGGTGCTGACATACAGCTGGCAGAAACAAATAGAGAAGGAGAGAAATATCTGAAATCTGACTCTTCTTTACAAAATAAACCTCTACAGAAAGGTCTTACGAAAGATGACACTGAAAAGGACTTCATATCTGTTGATCATAATGCAGATGATGAGTCACCTTCTCCGACTAAAAATGAAAGTAGGAAAAAGGAATCTACAAAATCTAGGTTAACTTCCTGTGGTGCCAGGCCCAAATTTTCTTGCAGTGCTCAGCCAAAAATTCAGGGCAACACTAAGTCCTCCCATAAAGCAAAAATTAAGGCCAGCCATAAGATTTATCCATTCTTAAAGAACTTCAGAAATGATCAGTCTCACAAGGGTGACAACCTTAATGAAACCGACTGGGCGGATCTAGATGAACAAGTGGCTGCATATCATAATACTGACTGGCTGCTCCCTTACACTCCCCCAGCATCTGCTCCAACATTTCAATCAGCTTTTCCTTTTACGCAGCCTACAATCACACATAATTTGTATCAACAGCTGTGTGAAGAGATTAAATTAGAAAACTAACATTTAGAATTATTAAAACAGCTACAAGAGCTCAGAGCCTCTCATGTCCTGCCCAGGACCAGATCCCAGGATGGAGAGAGTGAATGCCATGACACTTTTGCTTTCCTGGTCATGGAGCACTTTGATGCTCAAGGAAATGCATGTCATCAATACCTTGGTTTTGATTTCAAATTGGTTAAAGAAATTAAACGGGCTGTGACCCCCTACAGTGCCACTGCCCCTTACACTGTCACCCTCGTGGAAACCACCTCAGAATGGTGGTTCATCCCTTTGGATTGGCTTAGCCTCACCGGGGCTGTTTTACCTGTGGGAGATTTTCTTCAATGGAAATCAGAATTCTCAGAGGACTGTAAAGAAATTGCCAAACAAAATGCTCAGGCAGGAAATGGGTGGACCCAGGAAATACTAGAGGGAACTAGTGCATATGCTAATGAAGAAGATCAGATCAATTTCAATCCTGGCATTTTTGAACAGATCAGAGCAGCTGTCCTTAAGTCCTGTAAAACAAACCCTGCTAAGAGAGACTCAGATTCTTCCATAACCAAGGTAAAACAAGCCCCTGATGAAGATTTCTTTGATTTCTTCCACTGCCTAGTTACCATGTCCTCAAGGTTGTTCAGATAAACTGAGGGCAACTCCGAATTTATCAAACAATTGACTTTTGAAAATGTAAATCCCACCTGCCAAGCTGCCATTTGCCCTCATAGGAAGCAGGGAGCACTCTCTGATTATGTTCGCTTGTGCACAGAGATAGGGTCACCATACCAACAAGTGGCTATGCAGGGACCCACATTTAAGCAATTTTTAATTAATCAAAATAAAACCCATACAGATAGAAATAAGTGCTTTCATTATTTAGAACTTGGCCATTTTTCAAGATCCTGCCCAGAAAAACAACAAAAGGGCTCTCAAGAAAAAAAAAATGTCCCTTCTGGTTTATGTCCTAAGTTTAAGTGGGGATAACACTGGGCTAATGAATGCAGATCTAAAACTGATGTACAAGGCCCACCCATTGCATCCAATAACCAGAGAAATGGGTACAAGGGCTGACCTCAGGGCCCCAAACGCACATAGGCATATGGGGCAGTCAAATTTGTTCCAGCAACAAAAACCAATCTATTTCAAACCTCTACAGAGCCACACCAGGGAGCAAAGGATTGGACCTCAATTCTACCACCAACACAATTCTAACACCAGAAATGGTTGTTCAAGCCTTTTCTACTGGCATATTTGGGCCACTCCTCCAAAATACTTTTGGGCTCATTATAGGACACAGCAGTAAAATGCTGTGTGGCCTTCAGGGTTTCTCAGGGATTGTTGATGTTGATTATACTGGGGAAATTAAGATCATGGTCTCTTCCCCTACAACCATCAGTATGCTCTCCTCAGTATGCTATGCCCAACTCTACCCACTACTCCCTACTAATAATGCAAGTATCTCTCAGTCTCGTGTGAAACCTTCCCCCGAGTCCTCTGATGCCTTCTGGATTCAGGCTATAACCAATAATAAACCTATCATGTTTTAAAGTTAGATGGAAAAACCTTCTCTGGCCTGATAGCCTCTGGTGCTGATGTCACCATTATAAGAAAAAAGGATTGGCCTTCTAGCTGGCCAGTAGACGAGACCTTAACACATTTACAAGGCTTGGGACAAAGTAAAAACCCCAAAGAGAGTTCAAAAATGTTATCATGGAGAGACTCCAAGGGTCACTCAGGACATGTTCAGCCTTATATAATAGAAGGACTCCCTATTAATCTTGGGGCCATGACCTTTTCTCTCAAATGAGTTTAATAATGTGGAGCCCAAATGAAGTCGTTACCATGCAGATGTTAAAAACCAGTTTTATACCTAGCAGGGGATTGGGAAAAAATGAAGATGTCATAGTAAAACCCCTTACCCTGGTTCCTATACATGATGGTTCTGACTTGGGATATTTCTCCTAGGGAACATTGACTGTCCTGTGGCCCATGCAGAAAAGATCACATGGCTATCTGATGATGTTGTCTTAGTCAGTCCATGACCCCTTGCCTCAGAAAAGATTTTGGCTTTCCAACAACTGGTAAAGGAACAGGTCGAGACAGGACATATAATTCCCAGAATGCCACCTTGGAATATACCTATTTTTATCATTAAGAAAAAATCAGAGCCAGGCGGTGGTGGCACACGCCTGTAATCCCAGCACTTGGTAGGCAGAGGCAGGCGGATTTCTGAGTTCGAGGCCAGCCTGGTCTACAGTGTGAGTTTCAAGACAGCCAGGGCTATATAGAGAAACCCTGTCTCAAAAAAAACCAAAAAAAAAAAAAAATAGGGAAATGTCATCTCCTACAAGATCACAGGGCTATAAATAAAACAATAGTTGTTATGAGGGCCTTACAGCCTAGACTCCAGTCCCTCCTGGCCATCCCTTTGAAGTATTATAAGATTGTTATTTACTTAAACTATTGCTTTTTTACAATTCCTTTACATCCAGAAGATAAAAAAAAATATATTTTGCATTTAGCCTACGTGTTCCTAGTTTTCAGGCACTCATGAAAAGATTTCAATGGCACATCCTCCCACAAGGCATGGCCAATAGTCCTACATTTTGTCAGACCTAAGTTGCATCTTCTATTTAACCAATCAGACATGCCTGGCCACAGATTTATATTGTACATTTTATGGATGATATATTGCTTTCAGGCAAGGCAGAAGAGAAAGTCTTATTGTGCTACCAGCCATCTTTGTGCACACACCTGCCTTCCTGGACCTTTAACAGAGGGTAATCACCTGGAGGATCCGGCTACTCATGATCCTCCCTCTGTCTTTCCCATTCATTGCATTCCCAATACAGGGATTGAGGTAGCTTGCTGGGTCATTCTCTTCATCGCAATGCACATACCCTACATCTGTTGTATAAAATTAGCCGAGAACAGGCCAGGTATATGGTTAAAAATTGCCCTGATTGTCTTTCTCATCTTCCTGTACCTCATTTGGGAGTTAATCCACGAGGATTGGTTCCCAATGCCATATTGCAAATGGATGTACAATATTTGATTGATTTTGATAAGTTTAAATATATCCATCTTAATATTGATGCTTTTAGTGTTTTTTTTTTTTTTCTTTTTCGAGACATGGTTTTTCTGTGTAGTCCTGGCTGTCCTTGAACTCACTCTGTAGACCAGGATGGCCTCGAACTCAGAAATCCGCCTGCCTCTGCCTCCCAAGTGCTGGGATTACAGGCGTGCACCACCACGCCCGGCTTGCTTTTAGGGGTTTGGCTTCCGTCAAGTGGGTAAGGGCACCAAACATGTTATAAGTCATTTATTGGCAGCCTTTTCCATCATGGGTACCTCACAGCAGATTAAAACTGATAATGGACGCTGCTATGCTAGTAATGACTTTCAATCCTTTTGCAAAAAATTCTCCATAGTTCATATTACTGGAGTCCTGTATAATACACAGGGACAGGGTACAGTTGAGCATGCCAACCAGGCTCTTAAACTTACCATTTCAAAAATAAAAAATGGAACATGGTATCCCAGTAAGGGCAAGCCAAGGAATATTTTGGCTCATGCTCTTTTTATTATCATTTTTTAAAAATCTGGACCACTAAGGGCAATCAGTGGCTATTAGATTCTGGCAATCAGAAAAAAAATCTTTTGCACAAGTCATGTGGAAAGATCCGTTGGATAATGCCTGGCATGGGCCAGATCCAACTTCATATGGGGGTGAGACTCAGGATGTGTTTATTCGAAATAATCAAAATCTGCCAGATGGCTTCCAGAAAGATTGGTTAAGCATGTTCAACATTGTGATGACCTTCCAATGGAAGTATCTCACCTGAGAATATTTTAACTTTGTCTTCCACAGAAAATGAAGAACTTGCTAATGATCTCGATCACCCTTTTCCTGCTGAAGATATCAGAAAGAGAACTAGATAAGCCAGTGGATACACATAAATTACTGGTGACCCTGTAAGGTCAACCTTCTGAATGTAGAGAAGGACAAAGTCAAATACCCTCTACATATTACTCTACTGCAGATTATGGAGACCAAGCAGCCTATTTGACTGTTAGTATAAATCACAGTGGGGGAACCTCCCAAACATGGGTCTGAAGGAAGAAACCAAAACCTTTGCAAACACTTAAAGATGACCAGTGCTCCTCAGATTGCCAATCTGTAGATCAAATGAATTCTAGATGCTATAATCAATTTCAGGAGTACCTTAAGGACAGGATAGATTATTTTACCACTTAATATTCAGTTGTTGGGCATGGGAGGAAGAGATTGGGCAAATATCCCACGAGTGTTGGGAGGCAATGCTAAATATTCTCAGGCTTCCTGTCTTGTTATACCTGGTAAACAACTATGTTGGCCTAAGATAGCTCCTCTCCATCTATCAGATGGGGAGCCAAAGTATCAGGTAAGAGAAACCACAGTGCAAGGAAAAATTCAAGCCATGATAGATGTAATGCTTCCAAAAATTAATTATTATCCCCCTTCTTCAGCCTGGACCAAAGAACTTGGATCTTGACCCTCAAACCAATAATATTTTGATTGCTACCCATGTGGTCCTTAATTATATCAATCCCCTTTTGGCAGAAAATTGTTGGCTGTGCTTAGCTCTAGCCACCTCCTGGCCCCTAACTACTCTTCTGCTTAATATTTCTGAGGCTTCTTATGAGAATTTTAATTGTCTTTCAATACCTTTTAAAGTTAAATCTGTAGGATTCAATGTCACCCCTATTTTTATAATAAAACTCAAAATAATAGTTTTGATGTAGATGTGGGATTAGTCTTCCTTTGCCGCTTACACACAGTTTATTAATGTCTCTGAACCCATTTGTTTATGATTGAGCAGGGTTTTAATGTGTGGCAATAATATGGCATATTCTTTCCTCCCTTTAATTTGGACAGGGCTTTGTGCCCCTGCAGTGCTCCTGTCCAATACAGATATTCTTCCTGGGGATGAGCCTATCCCTTTGCCCAACTTTGATACTTAGGTTTCCCGCCAATGTAGTTCATACCCCTAATAATAGGATTGGGAATTGCAGTTGGCATTGCCACAGGCTCAGCCAGGGTAGGGATGTCTATAAACCTATCACAACAGCTTGTAGATGATGGGAACATCTTCTATGAATCAGTTAAGGATTTATAAGATCAGGTGGATTCCTTGACAGAAGTGGTACTCCAAAATAGAAGAGGATTAGACCTACTCACTGCTTCTTTTCTTTTGTTTTGTTTTGTTTTTCTTTTTTTTCTTCTTTTTTTTCTTTTCTTTTCTTTCTTTCTTCTTTTTTTTTTTCTAAACAGGTTTTTTCTCTGTGTAATCCTGGCTGTCCTGGAACTCACTCTGTAGACCAGGCTGGCCTTGAACTCAGAAATCCACCTGCCTCTGCCTCCCAAGTGCTGGGAAAGGCGTACTCACTGCTTCTTTAGCCCTATAGGAGTGCTGCTGCTATTATGCAAACAATTCTGGGATTGTTCTTGATGGCATCCAGAAGCATCAGGAATAGCTTAAAAGAGGACAAAAGAAATATTTTGTGAACCCAATTTGGAATGTCTGGTGTGGAATGTTGCCAAATTTGCTTCCACTATAGGGACCCTTGCTTTGGTTACTAAACCTCCTATCTTTAGGACCTCTTCTCTTTAATAAACTTATGGTCTCTGTAAAAGGACAAATAGATGCCACAAAAATGCAGGCTATACAAGTACATTATCATCAGTTAAGAAAGCATGACTGGGAAGAAGAATATGCAGATCTGAAAGGTCCTTGATGAACGTAGACCATACTCCATTCCTCTGAAGAGCTGGTTTGGTTAGCCAGTGATGGGCAACTGGGGAAGAAGGGGTTGTATCGTCTAAAGGACAGCCACATAAGACAGGAAATAAAGGCCAAGAACTTCCCTTCCAGTGATGCATAAAGCTGTCTGATGATATCCTTGTTAAGAGTTCCCCTGACATAAGACAGGCACAATCACCACAGAGAACAGTAGTTCTGCATTCCTTCTGGCTACCTAACACAAAAGAAAGAGGTACATGACAGGAGCCCTGGCTGCTTGACCTAAGCATCATCATTTTGTCTTTTAATGCCCATGTAGCACTAATAAGTTAAGGTTCTATTCTGCTTGGGTTTTATTTATTGGTTCAAGCTTTTCTCAGAAATCACATGATGTTCCTGTGGTTGGGACATTGGCACAGAATAATCTATTGCCTAGCTACAGACCTGCCTGGCAGAATATCTGCTACTGGCTGATATTCCCAGAAAGTCCCTTTTTGCCTTTAAAAGGAGCTGTTTTCCCTTATAATAAATGAGACTTGATCAGAATGATGTCTTGTCTCCATCTGTCTTATCTCTTGCCTCCTCATCCTTACCCCCTTTCTTAGAGACACTGTCTGTTACCCTAGTGGTCTGGGGCAAAAAATATGCAATGGAAAAAAGAAAGCATCTTCAATAAATGGGGCTGGTCTAACTGGCTGTCTGAAGGTAGAAAAATGAGAATAGTCCCATTTTTTGTCACCTTGCACAAAGTTCAAGTCAAAGTGTATCAAGAACCTCAACATAAACCAGATACACTGAATGAAGTAGAAAAGAAAATAGGAAAGAGCCTTGAACTCATTGGCACAGAGGGAAATTTCCTAGACAGAACTCCAATGGTTCATGCTCTAAGATCAATAATTGATAAATGGAACCTCATGAAACTGGAAAGCTTCTGTAAGGCAAAGGACATAGTCAATAAGACAAATCTGCAACCTACAGGTTGGGAAAAATATCTTTACTAACCCCACATCTAATAGAGGACTAATATCCAAAATATATAAAGAACTCAAGAAACTTATCAGCAAAATCCCAAACAACCCAATTCAAAAAAGGGGGATATAGATCTAAACCAAGAATACAAAACAAAGGAATCTCTAATGGTTGAGAAGTACCTAAAGAAATGTTCATAGTTCTTAGTGATAAGACAAATGCAAATCAAAATGAACCTGAGATTATACCTTACACCCATAAGAATGGCTAAAATCAAAACCTTAGGTGACAACACATGTTGGGGAGGATGTGGGTTAAAAGGAACACTCCTCCATTGCTGGTAGGACTGCAAACAGATACAGCCATTCTTAAAATCAATCTGGAGGTTCATCAGAAAATTGGAAATAGATTTACCTGAAGATCCAGAAATACCACTCTTGGGAATATATCCAAAAGGTGCCCCACTGTGCCACAGGGGCATATGTTCCACTATGTTCATAGCAGCCTTATTTGTGATAGACCAGAGCTGGAAACAACATAGAAATCCCACAACATAACAATGGATACAGAAAATGTGGTTCATCTACACAATGGAATACTGCTCAACTATTAAGAATGAGGACTTAAGCTTTGTACAAGGAGATAAGAATGGCCTGATTTGCATTTTTCTGCATGTGAACCTCCAGCTGACCAAGAACCATTTGTTAAAAATGATGTCTTTTTTCCACTTGATGTTTTTAGCTCCTTTGTCAAATATCAAGTGAGCCTAGCTGTGTGGGTTCATTTCTGGGTCTTCAGTTCTTTTCCATTAATATTCCTGCCTGTCTCTGTAGTAATACAATACAGTTTTTTCACTATGGCTCTGTAGTAGAACTTGAGGTCAGGTGTAGAGAGCCCTATTGGGGTTCTATGCCACCTGTCAGGAACTTGACATTGACCAAAGTGAAGTTCCTCTCCCAGTCTTTGAGTGGGATTTCCTGTGCTTATCATAATCCCCTCCACCTAGGGTGGAGCACTCAGACCAAGTTGAATCCTATTGTTCTTCAAGGACCACAGTTTCCTGAGTGGTCCTACCTACCTGAAACTAGCCACTTGCGGATCAAGCCAACCAGTTCTGGGAGAGTTTCCTGCCTTTGGGGGAAGGGTCTTCCCCCCCCCCCAGCCGTGTGTGTGTGTGTGTGTGTGTGTGTGTGTGTGTGTGTGTGTGTGTGTTTATTTGGAGACCCCATTAAATTTCAAGCCTTGATCAGACAACCTATTTTTCCTGGCTTTAATTTCCTCTAGCCACCCCTTTCTATTCCCAGCTTTCCATCCAGATTACCCAGTTATCAGTTGAACATTCCATCCAGGTTACCCAGTAACCAGTTCAACATAATTGTAGGCAGTTGGACAGTTACAGTCAGGGATGGTGATTCCCCCAGGAGATCTTTTGTTGTGGAGAATAGTTTTCACTATTCTGTTTTTTTTTTTGCTTGTTTGTTTGTTTTGTTTTGCTTTGCTTTGCTTTGTTTTGTTGTTATTCCAAATGATATTACACTGCCAGAGCCTTACAGATACAGAGGCAGATGCTAGCAGCCAACCATTGGACTGAATGTCCTCAATGGAGGAGTTTGAGGGTGGACTAGAGGGAGCTAAATGAGTTTGCAGACCCATGGGAAGAATGAAGATAGGACAACCAGATGTTCCAGCCTTCCCAGGGACTAAGCCATCAACCAAGAGGTACACATGGTTCCAGCCAAAACTGTGGCATCCACTGAGGAAAGTGATTGCCTTCCCACAATCAAAACTCTGACCCATAATTGTTCCTGTCTGAAAGAACTGCAGGGATGGAAATGGAGAAGAGCCTGAGGAAAAGAAGGTCCAGCGACAGGCCCAAAGTGGGATCCAACTCAAGGGGAGATCCCAAGGCCTGACACTATTACTGAGGCTATGGCATGCTCACAAAAAAGGGACCTGTCATGACTGCCCTTTGGAAGACCTAACAATCAGCTGAAAGAGTCAGATGTAGATATTTGCACCCAACTAATAGACAAAATGCTGACCCTAGTTGTTGAATTAGTGAATGGCTGTAAGTACCTGAGGAGTCAGGTGACCCTATAGGAGGCTAAGCAATCACTATTAACCTGGACCCTGGAGATCTCCCAAACATTGGAACACCAAACAGGCAGCATACACCAAGTGATGTCAGGTCCCCAACATGTATACAGCAGAGAACTGCTGGGTCTCTGTTCATTCAGAGATAATGCACCTAACCCTCAAGAGACTGGAGGCCCCACAGAGTTTAGAGGTTTGGTTGTGAAAGAATGAGAATTACAGCCAAAAGTCCCCAGTGCCTAACTCTCAAAGGACTCCAAGAAGTCAGAAGTTTAAAATGCTATCTCGCTCCAAAGCTCTAACTCCAGCCTCCTAAGGAGATACATACACCTCAAATTCCAGAACCTGCTCTTTGTTAGAAACTAGGTGAAAGGTCACATTCCTTGAGACTGCTCTCTATATGAAACTAGGTGAAAGGTCACATTCCTTGAGCCTGCTCTTTGTTAGGAACTAGGCAAAAGGGCCTTGAGTACTTGATCCTGACCCAGTAAGGTAACAGGAAATGAGGTAGCTAGCTGCTTATCTGGCTTCTGCAAATTGCTTGTGCCATCACCCCCACACAGGAGACCACACAACTATGGACCTCCAAGACAATAGGAAACTGATTGGTCTACAGAGCATGGGCTTGGGTAATTTAAACTGATTGGCCTAGAAACTATGGAGTGGTACAAATCGATTGGCTAGCACTGCACAGGCTTTCGATGCTAAGGAATGATTGGTTTGTGATGTGTAGGCTTTGTTGTAAACTTATAAAACTTGTCCCGATTCTGCACTCGGGGTCCACAGTCCTCTACCCCCACGTGGTGTACAACTGTGAACCCCAGTGCACTTGGAAATAAAATCCTCTTGATCTTTGTATCAAGACCATTTCTCGAGAGTGATTTGGGCATGGGGGCCCCTCGTTTTTAAGGTCTTTCAGCTGGGTGGGGCATAGCGGTGGGGCCATCCTTGTGGTGACAGGGGGTATGGACTGTGGAATAGTCTGGGGGTGGACCAATAGGGGTATAAAATCTGGAGTGTAAAAAGTTAATAAAAGATAAAAAAATATGTATAGCAAAGAAAATGAGTTTATTTCTGAGTATTATATAAGAAAACCAGTTGATCCTATTTGTTTATATGACAACCATTTTATTGAAACAATGAGGGCTACAGGCTGGAAAGGTCCCTAGCGTCCTTTCCCACCTTGCCTCCTGTGAAGAAGCTGAGGCAAGTGCAGACACTGCTGTGCCGGCCCCGTACGTATGTACATATGTGACCCTGGCCCCATAGGAAATGTGTAACAGGTAACGCCTGCATGACCCTGTGTGTGGTGACCACATAAGAGGAAATGACTTAGCTAATTTATCCAGCCTCTATAGGAAACTGATTTGTTCTCAGAGAGCGTGGGCTGGGATAATTTAAACTGATTGGCTTAGAAGCTATGGAGTGGCTTGTGTTAGGCGGGTTCTGTTATAAGCCTATAAAAGCTGCCCCAATTCTGCACGCATTGTTCACAGTCACCTACCCCACATGGGGGAATGGCTGTGACCCCAGAGCACTGGAATTAAAATCCTCCTGCTATTGCATCAAGACTGTTTCTCGTGAGTGACTGGGGTAACAGCTTCCAAGGCGTGGGGCGCTGGGATGCCCCTGTCTTACATTATTTCTACTACTTTGTTTTCATTTTTTCATCACTGCTTTGTCTTGGTACAATATTTGGATGATGACTTGTGTGTGGGGTTGATTTTTCTTGCTTTCACATTACTTCACTCTTTTCTATTTATGTATTAGGCTATGTTCTTTTGTCCAATACAACGATTTCATCCTTTTTTCTGTTTGTTGCCAATACATTCCTGTGACCTTATTCCTTTTTTGGGTTCATCCTGGCTGGTTTCCAGGTGCTTTTTAGCAAAACTGGAACTTACTTTAATTTTGTTAATTCTTTTTATAGATTTGATTGGTTGTTCCTGTTTTACTTTTTTAATATATTTCCTTTTTTATTTTTCATTTTATATTTTTGAGACAGGTTCTCACTGTGTATCCATGACTGGTCTAAAACTCATCATATATAATGGCTCCTTTAATATAAGAGATCCTTCTGCCTCTCTCTCTCTGTCAAGTTCTGGAATTAAAGGTATATAGTATTCTGCCTGCTATAGTTTATTTTTTTACATTTTTATTTTTTTTCCTGTAATTACTACATAATTTCATCTTTGGAAATATAATGGAGCAGTTTTTCTTGATTTTCAGATAATTGTCTTGTATTGTAACTTTAAATCAACATCAATCTTAAAAATAGTATATAATGCTTCATTAACACAGTATGGATATTCTCAAATGATTTATAAACTGACTAAAGTGTCGTTAGTAATTGGACAGGATTATAGCTGGCATATTTTACTGTTTTTCATGCTATATAGATCCCAAATATATTGCTGGCCTTATATGTAATTATATTTTAAAGCAAACTGGAAATTTTAAAGTACATGTATATTATTTTTAATAAATTTCTGGTATTGCTGTTGTAAAAAAATCTCCCATATTATGTTGTATATGATTTTGTATCTATTTAAAGAAAATAATTTAATGTAGAGGTAATATATATGCAATATCTTATGTCCACCAGATCCTATCTATATTAGATCTTTAATTCTAATTTTCTACTGGTTGTTATTTTCTTGGGTTATGAAATGTATCTGTTTTTAGATTTCAGTCACTGCTATAATAAATTACAATAATCTTAATGGCTTAGTGATTTAAAATCAAACAGGCTCATTACCAGCAATGGAGTATCCAAAGTCTCATATTAGTTTCATGGAGCTAAAGTCTAATTTTCATAAAAAATGTGCTCCTTTCCAATTCTCTTAAACAGTGGCTGATTCCCTTCTATTTTCAGATTCAAAAGAGTATTAATAGTTTTATTTTATATGCCATCTGTTTTTCATATTGTTTCTCCCTTTTAATTATCTTCAAGTTTTTCATCATCACAAAAATTTTTCAATTAATATACATGCAACACTCATGTCATATTTTAGACTGAGTTCATGGTTTATCTTTCCCCTTTTTATGCTATTTTGCTGGCTGTTTAGTAAGCTTCAAAACCATTGACTAAATCTGGTAATTTCAAGCAGTAGACAGATAAGGTAGATAGCTTGGTGGATATTTTTTTGTGTGTGCATAAAATGGTTTATTAATGTCTTCTTCTTGTCTTTGGACATATGGACTTTAGTAGCCTAGACAGGTATTTAAAATTGATTGTTGGCCAGCAATAAAATTTTACTGCAATAGGCAGTAACTTGAAATTGTTCTAGTAATAATTTAATTTTCATTCTGACTTGGGTTTTGGTAGTTTTCTTCAAGCATCAGTTAATTGATTTCTTCTCCAAATAATTTAAATCATATTCCATCCTCATTTTTATGAAAATCATAGTAAAATTGTACTGCTGTGCAAATAATGGTCTAAAATATTATTTAAGATATATTAAATCAAATGTACAAACCTTAATGTTCTTGTGTGCTATTAGCATTCCTTTAATTTTATGAATCATCATAGATTGGCTCATGGGCTTTACTACCACAGGCAATAGGGAAAACATCTTCAGTTTACTTCAGTGTGAAATTCGGTTATGTCAGTTTGTAATAATGTGATTGAAGACAGCTTATCATTCACTTTAAAGGCATTTTCCCATGAGTGAATTATTACAGGAATCATGTTTGGAAAAAATATGAGGATAATGAAAGAGTTTTTGAGAAAGAAATGAATGTTTCAAGGCTTTATTTTGTCAATGTAATCAGTAATAAAATAGAAAAGACTCAAAACTGACTGTTAACAAAAAGATTAATATGACATGAACATATAAATAGTCTAAATATCCTAGACAGAAACGTAGTTAAAACACCAAACCTACTCACCCTCTAAAAATAATTGTCCGAACGAGACAAGTCAAAAAATAAAACATTCTTATTTCCTTTATGTGAGTGAAATAAAATATATTATATTCATTACATATGTCCCAGACTGTTCCTAAACACTGCCAGTCACATCAATTGTAATTTTTATATAAAACATCCTAACTTAAAATGATGAATTATAGACTAAATATAGACTAAATTACTTCTGTGTTTACCCTGGTGTCAATATTTTATATTCAATGTAGACTGATATTATTTTCCCATAAATAATTTCATATAAAAGAATGGTATTTAATGTGTTGAATTAGAGGTTATTCTTACAAAGGAACCTATTCTTCAATATGAATTGTACAGTAAATATTAAAAGTGTAATCATTTAAGGCATTTATACTTATGAGTAGATGACAAAATATCGAATGACATTTGCCAATATACTCTTATGGCTTTCTGAAATTTCATCTTAAGCCATTTTAAATTTAACTGATGTCTGTGCCAAATGACATTTTTGTTTGTTTGTTTGTTTCCAGTGATATATAATTGAGAATCTCTCAGTGTACAACTATTATTCAGGAAAATAAAGTGTTATTTCTTGAGAACTAGAACTGAAATGAGACTAGTAGGTTGGGAATATGTAGAGGGGAGAGAGAGAGAGACAGAGACAGGGACAGAGAGAGAAAGAGACAGAGAGACAGAGAGACACACAGAGAGACATAGACACATAGAGAAACATGAGAGGGACAGAGAGATAGAGAAATAGAAAGTAGGGTTAAAAATGAACAAATATATACATATTTGAAAAACACTTTTTTAAAAGTAATAGACACTAATAAAATTGTTTTTGAAAAACCTCTGTATTTCATTATCATCTGTTTGCTATAACTTTCCTATCCTAGTCATTAGAATACTTATTCTCAGAAATTCCAAAAAAATATGAATTGTGTGCTCTCTTTACAACATGAATTTTTTAGGAACTTAATACATATAGATTTTAAATGTAAGAATATGCAGTATTTTACACTGAAGTCAGTTTAATTCATTTATTCTCATTAACATTCCCAATTACAAACATGCTGTAGCAAATAATAAACTTCTTTTTAAGAATCACTAATGTCCCACTATGGGTATATATATTTGGATGTATATAATTGTATTTATTAATTCAATCATGGACAATCATGTTGAATATTGACTTATTTTTTGTGAATAATGTTATAAGCATAAGAGTAAAAACATCTCTTTTCTTGGAAACGTTATTTTCAAAACAGTTGAACAAATATCTAAAAGTGAGAATGTTTGAGCACATAATTATTTTCTTAGTTTGAAAATGCTATATGACACTTTTCATAATTATCTAATTAATTTATATACCCATCAACACACTTCTTTCCCATTGCTGTGACAAATTCCCTGACTTAATAACTTAAGTTAGAAAATGTTTTCTTTTTTTCTTTCTTTCTTTTTATTTTTTGCTTACAATTTTGAAAAGATTCAGTCAATCATGGAATCGAAGAAATGGTATAAGCAGGAAATATATGTGGCAAGAACAGGAGGCTATTTAGATACACTACATCCTTATTTATGAATTTATGAAGCAGGGTGAACATGCAGTGGGATCCAAGTATTATTACTTAATATCTGCCCTAGTGATGACTTTGTCCAACAAGAACACACCTTGTAGAAATTCAACAATTTTCCAAAACAGCAAGGCCACCTGGGTAACCTATATTTAAACATGAACCCATGGAGAACATATTACTTTCAAACTACAGCAATTGCATTTCTTTTCTTTTGTATCCTCACCTGTGCTTGCTTTTATGTACTAATTTGCTAAAATCAATTTTAGTGGGTTATGGCTTCTTTTATTTATGAATCTCCCTTTTAGTTATCAATCTCTAGAAACATGAAGTTCAACAAATCATAATATTTTAAATCATTTTAAAATAAAAATATTAATTCTGTAAGAATTCTATTTAATGTATTTTACCATATACTTTTCATTTCCTAGAACCTCCAAGACCTATACTCTCCAGCAACATCTCCCTGCCTGCACAATTTCATATATATATGAATTTGTATATTGAATATATATATATGTATATTGAATTGTATATTGAATATATATATATATATATATATATATACACACACACACACACACACACACACACACACACACATGTAGTGGGATCCAAGTATTATTACTCAATATCTGCTCAATATCATACATATATATATACTAAGCTTTACAGGAGTACTGTACTTGTATCATTTCTACCTCTACCCACTTCTCCTCCAACAGATCCTATTCCCTTTCACCCTGTCTCAAATTTACTAATTTTTATTTAGTGCTAATGCAACTTTCTAGATACAATTTATGTTGTTTGTATTCATGTATTTAGTGATGAGAATTTGGGTTGGATAGCCTATCAGGGAGCTTATCCTTCAAGAGACTTATCCAATCTTCTTAAGCATCCTGTAGATATTTTTCTTTAAGTAGGGTCTTGGGATACTTTTTTCCACCCACATTGACATATCAACTGGTATTGTCTTTGTGTTAACTTTGTTTGCATGACAATGCTTCTGAGTTTCATAATTGTAGATTCCATGTCATGCCAAAATGCATGATTTGATGTAATTATCCTAGCTTATAAAAGCTTTTGCATTCTTTATACTCCCTTTTCTATGATAGTCCTTGTCTACATGTGTATATAACATTGTAGATGTGTCATTTGGAGTTGGACATGGAATAGTCAGTTGTTCTCTCCATTTTGATCAGCTGTCGTTCTCAAAAACCATTTTGTGCATGAGAGGTTAGAGCTACCATTACCTATGTATATACAGATAAATATTTAGGTTATAGTTAGAAATTATACCAGTTTAGGAATGTGCCATAATAGGCTTTGCTCTACTTTCTATGATCTTACAAATTGTGGAAATTTGGCTAAGTATATAATACTAGGGTATTGAAAATTCTATAAGCCCAACTAGAAGATTAAATTCAAATTATAAGTGTCACTAATACACCATATATGATATTTTAATTTGATGGTCAATATTTTAATTTTTGTGATTTGCAGCTGGGTGGGTCAATTGTTTTCCTTTGTTGACAACTTGAATAATACCTATGCATACTATGAAAACTAGTCTTTATGGAAGAAGGAGCTTCCATGCCAGTTAAACACACACATGCATACAAAGACATACACACACACACACACACACACACACATACACACACACACACACATACACACACACACACACACACACACACACACACACCAATCATACACAGGCAAAACACTTTGCTTTTATCTTGTCCTTTTCTGTGCATTCTTACGAGAAGGGAAAGATAGTATTTAGATTGGGTCTTCCCACATAAATTGATGAAATCAAGACATTTCCCTCTATACACACTCATGAACAAATCTGATGTGCATAATCTCTCACTGGCATTCCTACTAGTTCATTGTAGATCATGTCAAGTTCACAGTTAAGTTTGTGGACTGTGACCTTCTCCAGCCCATTGTTCTCAAAGAATAGCAGCCAGCAACCTGACCACCAGCCTCCTGCAGAACAAGTAGAATGAGTTTCCAGCCTTCAGGGGAGGGGCTTGGCCTGACTTTTTATCTTTGGAGAGATGCATTAAAGGTTGAGTCTTGAGCAAGCAGTCATGCCTGTCTACATGTGTTTTCTCTTGCACCCCCGTTCTTATCCCATCTCTCCTTCCTGAGAACCCGCCATTAGTAAGTAGCTGCTGGCCACTACAGTGGACCAAAAATGGGGAAAAAAAGTAAGAACAAGAAAAGGTAGAGGAGTGATATGAAATGCTATCTTCTTAGTATATCATGTCCACTACTATTACAAACACACAATAGATATGTCTGCATTCACTATATGTACATACACATATACACACACACACACACACACATACACACACACACACACACACACACACACACACACACACAAAGGGAGAGAAGTCAAATGAATTTATGAGAAGTATGAGGTATACTAGTTGACTAGTTGGGGAGAATAGAGTAAGGGAAATCACAAGAGAGACAAAGGATTGGGTGACTATGATGTTAATGTATTATATACATGTATGTAAGTGTCAAAAACTAATAGGACCTATACAAAGGTTATATCACAATATAAACCTGTAAAATATTGGAATCATAGGATAGTATATTTGCATGTTTCTTATTCTTTCATTGACTAAATCCTAGTACTACTTGCCAGTTATTTATTTTTGAAATCCATCATGCTAGTTAGGTTTTTGTCAATAGGAGTGAAGCTAGAGTTGTTTAAAGGACAGAACCTCAATTAGGAAAATTTTGCATGAAATTGAGTTAGCCATGTCCAGCAAATTTTGGACAGTATAAATCATGAGCTTGTAGACATAGGTGCTAGAAAAAAATCAGTCTGATTAAGCCATTAAGAACAATCCAGTAAACAGCATCCCTTCATTGCTTCTTTCTCCAGGTTTGTGCCCTAACTTCCTTCATAGATGGACTGCAATGTGGACTATAAGGTGAAATGAACTCTGACTGCCCCAAGTTGATTTTGGGCAAAATGTTATATCACAGCAATAAAATTCCTTACAATGACATCTATCTTGACATTCTAAGTTATTGAACATTCTGAAATCCATTTATTTTGGCTACTTGTCAAAATAATTCACCTCTTCATTTTGAAATTAAGGGTCTTTCTCCAAGTCAATACATCTTTGTTTGTTTGTTTGTTTTGGTGTTTTGAGACAGGGTTTCACTGTGTAGCTCTGGCTTTCCTGGAACTAGCTTTGTAGACCAGGCTGACCTCAAATTCAGAGATCCACCTGCCTCTGCCTCCCAAGTGCTGGGATTAAAGGCATGTGCCACCACCACCCAGCTTCAATACATCTTTAAATTGAGTGTCAGTCAATAGGAAATGAGAGACAAATGAAGGAAATATGAAGAAAATCAAATCTGAGTGAATGATTTACAGATAATGATATAGAATTGCATTGATCCCATGAAAATGCAGACAAGCCAATTGAGCAGATTATGGGAAATGAAAGGTACACATCTTTTTGTACATGACTTATGACATTACTGTAGATAAATACCCTTTATTTTAAGGTTTTAAAAATGAATTAAATTTTATGTTATGCTATTATCAAATATCACTCTTGTTTTGTGACAATGTTGTTTTATAAAATCTTTCTAACAATAGGAAAAATATGTATCTATTTTTTAATTAAAAAGTTTTTTGGTCATTTTCAAGATTAAATCTAAATCCTATATTTTGCTAAGCAATATTCTACCACTAATTTATAATCCTAATCTTATAGCAAAATGCTATACTATCTTTAGGTAACGTTCTGATTCTGTCACATCAAATATAATTCTCATATTTCTTTTGATTAAACAAGTTTTGGCCTACATATAATCAACTGACTGAGACTCACAGGGACTCAATAAGATCAGGGAGCCTCTAAGTGTCTGACTTCGATTCTCTGTATATATGTTTTGGCTGAGTAGCTTAGTGTTGCTGTGAGATGCCTAAAAGTGGGAGGAGTGGTTGTCTCTGACTTTTTTGCATGCTTATCAGATCCTTCTCCTCCTACTATGCTGCCTCATCCACATTTTATGTGACAATGTATTGCTGGTCTTATTGTTTAATGCTATGGATTGGTTTGGTAAATGTCTCTTGGAGGACTGCACTTTACAGAGCAGAGAAAGACGTGGAATGGATTTGGGAAAGAATGGATGTGGGGGAAAAGACAAGAGTAAGGGGAAGGAGGGTAACTGCAGTTGAGATGTTATATACTAAAGAACAATAATTAAATAAATGGTTGTAATGAATTCTGGGTAGACAGCAGTCTTGACCAGCTCCTTCATTTCAGCCAAGGAGTCCCTGGACATAGAATCTGACTTTGATGCTATTCTCTGCTCTACAAATCTAAGACAGTGAGGGTGTATTGTTCCAGCTGAAGATGCTGTGTAGGTGTGCTCCAGCAAGATGTTGAAGTGGGTGCCACAAACAGTTTACCAGGTACAAACAAAAACTCTACGTCTGTCCAGCTCTACTTCTTCCCACAAACATAGTATTTTACATCATCCAGCATCTTACTGTTTCTCTCTCATGCATCCTGTAGCAGCCTGTCACTAGTGTATTCTCTCTCTCTCTCTCTCTCTCTCTCTCTCTCTCTCTCTCTCTCTCTCTTTCTGTTATTGTAAGCTCAGAGACATGGAACAGAGTCTAGATCCCTTGTATGAACTCTGAATATGAAACCATACAGACTTAATACTGATAGTCATTTATTCTGAGGCTTGATGGTCTTGATATATCAGCCTCTGGGGAAACATTAAAGCAGAAGAAGTATTAAGCATGCATCTAGTTAACTATATGTCAACCAGATGAGGGAAATGAGGGAGCCAGGACTCTAGATGTCATACCCGCAGCTGACATCTATCACTCTTCTTCATGATGTCCTTTTTCTCCATGACCCTGCTTCCTAATTTTTTAAGGAGATGTTGTTGTAGAAAGCCTTTAATATCTATGTGCAGTCTTGAAAATCCCTTGCATGTTGTGATGGTTTGAATAAGAATGGCCCTCATAGACTCATGTGTTTGAATGCTTGGCCTGGAGGGAGGGGCATTATTAGGAGGTATAGCCCTGTTGAAGTAGGTATAGTGGTGTTGGAAAAAGTGTCTCACTATAGAGATAGGTTTTAAGGTTTCCTGTGATCAAGCAGTGCCTTGTATGGAACTCAGTGTCCTGCTGCCCATGGATGCAGTTGTAGAACTCCGAGTTCCTTTGCCAACACCATGTCTTCCTGCTTGCTGCAATGCATGAATCAATAAGGAAATTAAAAGACAAATCCAGCAAACATAAGTGGATTTTACATAGAATAGTCATATAAGGAAAGATAAATACAAAGGAAAAATGTTTATGAAATTAAAAAGGCAATATATATAATCAAACTTTACCTTATCATTCATTACATATTTTAAATATAAAAGGTAAATATCATATGCTTATCTTAAATTTTTTAATATTATCTAATAGTCTTCATTGAAAATGAAACAAAAGACAGAAAACTGATAAACCAGGAAGAAAATTAAAAAATAATAATACATTTACCTTAAAAATAAAACAAAACAAAACAACCAACCAAAAAAGAGAGAGTTCATAATAAGAAGATTGGTTTTCTATCCTCTCAGGGTGTCACTTGAATGGACAACAGTAGAGAACATTGACCTGTGCTGTCTATCATTTTCTTCTCTATCTGGTAAATCCTAATGTGAACAGTAATTGCTCCCTATGAGTTGTTCTTAGCTGTTTTTATTAAAGGACATGATAACATTCTTTGGGATTAGGTCTCAGTATTTTCCTCAGTAGCTGATACAATTCTTCAGGTTAGCACTCACTCAATGGTTAAAAAGTTCTTATTCTGTGTTTGTCTATAGAGAGGGAACAGTAATAGAAATTTTGTCTCTAAACCTACTGATTCTGCTAGCAATTTTTAAAAGTAGATATACTCTTTATTTACATTTCAAATGTTGTCCTCTTTCCTGATTCCCCCACCTAAAATCCTCCTACACCATCACCCCTCCCCCTGTTCAAAACTCTACCCACTCCTACTTCCCTGTCCTGGCATTCCTATTTTAACATGGCTTATTTTCCCTGTCTTGATTGAATGCCTACACCCAGAAAAGTTTCCCTAAGCATCTATATACAATGGGGCAGCCAGTGTGTATGCATAACTAAAATGTAATTCATTGCTGCTGACTTCAGTGTGAATTATACTTCCTTCCCATTTCTGTTCCTTTATTCAATGTTGTACACACCCTCTATATAGTCTATATAGAGATTGCCTTTCTAAGTCAATATGTTAACCACTCAACATACACTCAGTTAAATATATGCTATCTATCCTCAATGACAAAGGTAAATATTTGTCATTAACATTTAGGTATGTGGGGGTCGAGGATGCCCAAAGTCTTATGGATAGAGCTCTTTCAAGATGAAAGTAATTATTTATAAGCTCACAGTTCTAATAACTTTTAAATGTTCATAGTAGTAATTTTAAGTCACATCAAAATTTGTTACTATTGATTTTAAATTTAATATTTTATAATTTACATATTTTTAGAAAATTTTATGTTTATTTTATTGTTTATACCTCTCCCTCCAACAGAAACAGTATTCAAACTCCCTCTAAAATTCTTGTATTAAATACCCTAATTTTATAGTGAAATAAATATAGTGAAATAAAATACACAATTTTTATTTCACTATTATTGTTACATATGCAAGCACTCACACTCACATAAGCACATACAACCTATTAGTTCCATTTGTTTTTGCTCAAAGGTATATGTGTTTAGGCATGAACATTTAGGAACATCTAACTGATAGTGGGTAAGACTTGTCAGTGGGATATACATATTCAATAATGTTTACTATTCTTACCTACTAGGATATGGAAACAACCTAAGTTTTCATCAAATTATTACTCAAAACAGGAAGTGCCATTCATATACAAAATTGAATGCTATTCACTATTTAAAAAATGAAGTCTTAAGGGCATCTAATTCAATTAAGTGCTTAAGGATCTATGTGGATGAGAAGACCAAAAGATGTTAATCACCAAATATTGTGGATGGTTCCAAGGAAACATCTTTCAGACACATGATTGAAACATGTACACACTCACAAAGATTTGTACAAGCACTAGTCCTACATTAATTCAAAACAGTTAAAATCCCAGGACAAAGAATGCAATATTCTAGGTAAATCATCCATACTCCAGGGCATGCTTAGGAGTATATGACTAACACTAAATGGCTTCCAGATGTTTTTATAATTTTTTTTTATGTTTTGGTGACTTTTAGTTTCTTAGGTTTTATTGTATATACTTTTTTCTTTTGTGTAAAAGAAAAGAACATAAAGTTTGGTGGCTATGGAGGGCCAGGAATTGGGAAGGCTAGATAAGGTAAATAATATATTCAAATATACTGAAGAAAAATTTTCAAAACTAATTTTAAATATTGTCTTTTAATTTAAAACAATACAGGTGGATAACTATACTAAGCAAGAAAGCCAAACACACAAATAAAATACTGCATTGATTTCTAATATTTTAAATATAAAAGTTGTTGAATTTGTAACTACAGACCCAATGATTCTTTACAGAATCAAATATAAGTGGTGAATGGAATAAGTAAACAATACTGAGAATTTAAAATAACAAAATATAGACATTATACAAAATTAGGCTGCTATCTCAATCAGTTATAACATGAAATTTAAATTAGCTCTAAAGCTGGAAAAGCCTAAATTTGAAGTAATTTGAAGTTTAGCTTTAATTTCAATATTATAGGTAAAATGGATAATATAAAGTTTAGATTATTTCTAATATATAAGTTCATATGGATCAACTTTTTATAATCCTTGGTTGTTTTTATACGTAATCTCATGTCATATAGCATGGAACATGATATAGCAAAGGATAATTCCATATCCTACAGACTGCTAAAATGTTAGAATTTTGGGTACAAGAACCATTTATAGTACATACAGGTATTTATATAAATTATATACACAGAGAACACAAATAATCGTTTTATGGAGTCAATTATATCTAACTAAAATTAAAATAAAAAATAATGTCATAATACATATATTTTCATATATTTATGACTATCATTATTTTTTACCGTGAACTTTATCCTTCTTATATTATTAATACTTAACTTAGCATGTCATTCAGTGCTGAAAAGATGATAATGAAATTTCTTCATTATATTTTATCACTTTTTATTTTTTTATCTTTAAAATTATATAGATTTATATCTTAAAACATTTAATTTCAGATTTAGAGATGGTTTTTAAGAAATATATAGTGAGTTGATGAAATAAGTAAATCATTATTTGGCTCTTTTATTATTATTATTATTATTATTATTATTATTATTATTATCTAAAACTCCTGCATTATTGGTTAGAGTTCTTGAACTTGTTTGCCATAGATCTTGGAAAATTTTTATATTTTAACTGTACTTATTTATCTGATTTTATTCATGATCTCTCTAGGAAACCAGCGACTTTTCACTTCATTTTGTGTTTGTCTTCTTTTTTTCTTTTTTAAAATCTTTTATTTATTTATGAATTATGTATTTATTTATTTACATGCCAGATTTTATTCCACTCCCAGTCCACTCTCTGACTATTCCTCATCCCATGCTTCCTTCCAGCCCCCTTGTCTCCAAGAGGATGATTTAACAACACCCCCCCCAAGACTACCACATCTAAACCCCTTTGTGTATTGAGTCTCTTGAGTGTTAGGTGCATCATCTCTGAATGAACGTAGACCCTGCAGTCCTCTGCTGTATGTGTGTTGAGGGCCTCATACCAATTGGTTTATGCTGCCTGTTTGGTGGTCCAATGTTTGAGAGATCTCCAAGATCCAGGTTAATTAATAGTGCTAAGAGGAAAATTCATAGCACTAAGTGCACTGATAAATGTTGGTACTCTGTTCAAGCTCCACCCCACAGCTACCTGGCAATAGCCAGGTATGCCCCGCCCCACATGCCTGCTCCACTATAAGAGGGGCTGCCTGCCCCCTCCTCTCTCTCTTTCCCCGCTCCTTCCTCTCACTTCTCATCCTCTCACCTCTCTGCCCCTCTTGGGCTCCCCTCCCCCCTCTCTCCACATGGTCATGGCCGGCCTCCACTCTCTATTCCCTCTATTCTCTCTCTATTCTCTCTCTACTCTCTCTCTCCTGGAGAATCTCAAATCTCTAAAATTAGCCTCCAATTTGAGGTGATCTAAGTTAACAAAACCTCTGCAATAAGGTCTAGATTGCTTCTCATCAACTCCAATGGGCTATTGCTTGTCTTCGACCGTAAATTAACAGTCTGGTAAATGATAAAGGATCTAAGCCTCACCTATCCGTGTTCCCACTACCTCTTAGCTTGTTCGTTCCCATAGCCTACATAAAGCCTAAATCCGAGTAGACAAACTCATTTTCTGTCACCACAGTTTAATCCATTGCTGCCAGCTTTCTTTCTTACTCTGATCCTAGCTTCTTTACTAATAAAGCAACATACTTTCCTCTACCTATGCAACCTGTCAAAGCTACTTAAAAATTCTCATTTTCTATCCTCTCTCATTTCCTGTGCTCTCTCATTTCCTATCCTCTCTTGACTATTGCTCTCCCCTCTCATGTTCAATCTTGTCAGAAGTTTGCTATTAAGTTTAAGACAGACAGAATTCCCAAAGGCCTGACAGCTTCTCCATGAGGTCTCAGAAGATGTGGACACCGCTACCAGATGCTGCCTAAGGAAGTGCAGTGGACACCACTGCTACTAGATGCTGCCCCCAAAAAGGAGTGCAGTGGACAAGACCAGATACCTTGAGTCAAATGACTTAGCTAAACAAAGGTAAGCCATTTCTCATATCATGGGTATCCATTCCACAGAAGAAGCCCTGTGCTTCAAAGCCGCCATGGAGACCAGAGACCACAAATAACTGCTGGCTACTGGAATCTGTCACCTTTTAATAATATAACTGCTAAGTTATTACTTATTCCACAGACTTCTGACTACATTGACCACTAGACAATTATCTCCTTACCTAAACTCTATTTCCATTAAATACTTCATATTTCCTCTTCTTGCTCTGTTATTGCTTATTCCTCAGACTTCTGACTACAGCTATCTCCTTACCACTACAGCTATCTCCTTACCTAAACTCTATTCCCATTGAATACTTCATATTTCCTCTTCTTGCTCTGTTATTGCTTATTCCTCAGACTTCTGACTACAGCTATCTCCTTACCTAAACTCTATTTCCATTAAATACTTCATATTTCCTCTTCTTGTTCTGTCACTGTCCTAACATCTGAGTTCCTATATATTTGCCTAACTCTAATAATAAATATTCCACTATACGATCCAACTTTCAATCCTATTCCTCCCTATTCCTTCTCCTCCACAAAAGGCTCATCTTAAAGACTGTTCATGTGGTTAACTCATGTTGTTATCTCTTTAGTAAACTTGTTAGCTACAAGAACCTACCCAAATCTACTGCTCATGGACCAACTAGGCTCCATCCAGATAAGTACATCTGCCCAAGTTCCCACTTACTACCTAATCCAAAGGGTGGGATTCCTCTGGGTCTCAATTGGAAAGGGTGGGATTCCTCTGGATCTCAATTGTACATCTCAAAGAGAATTTTTCTTTTCTCCCAGTTGTACTTATTCCCTACCTATACTAATGTGTTTCAACATCTTGTCAAGTCCAGGCGCCTGCCACATCCAGGCTCTTGCCACATCCAGGACAGCTCCAGAGAAGCAACCTTCAGATGCTCCAATCTCCTCAGCTTCTCTACACACAGACAGCTTCTACTGGACCTGTTCTGACCTATCCTCAGATGGCTCCACAGACCCTGGACAACAAGAAAGCAGCCTATTCTCCTGAGACTGGACAAACATCCCCCATATCCCTTTTCTCTTGGTTCCCCAGAGACACGTCGCCCCCAATGTCAGCATGAAGCAGTCAGATGTCACCACGACGACCCTATTCCTGCTTCGCCGTCACCGTCACCTCCTTTTATTTTTTTTTCTTTTTTAATTAAACAAATACTGGGGAATGTTGGTACTCTGTTCAAGCTCCACCCCACAGCTACCTGGCAATAGCCAGATATGCCCCGCCCCACATGCCTGCTCCACTATAAGAGGGGCTGCCTGCCCCCTCCTCTCTCTCTTTCCCCGCTCCTTCCTCTCTCTTCTCATCCTCTCACCTCTCTGCCCCTCTTGGGCTCCCCTCCCCCCTCTCTCCACATGGTCATGGCCGGCCTCCACTCTCTATTCCCTCTATTCTCTCTCTATTCTCTCTCTACTCTCTCTCTCTCTCTCCCTCTCTCTCTACTACTACTCTCATCTTATTCTCTAAATAAACTCTATTCTATGCCATGTTGGTGTGTATGTGTGGTCCTTCAGGGGGAGGTGATGCCTGAGCATGGGCCCGCTCAGGCACTCCCTTCCCCCACATCGCCATGCCATACACACTAACACCCTTCCTCTCTTTTAAGTCCCATTAATGGTGCCGAAACCCGGGAACATCAACAACCCAATTAATAAAGAAATCATCGATAAAGAAACCAGAGAGATTATAGTAGCAACTCAAAAGCACACCTGAGAGTTCTAGAACAAAAAGAAGCAAACACAGCCAAGAGGAGTAAATGTCAGGAAATAATCAAACTCAGATCTGAAATCAACCAAATAGAAACAAAGAGAACCATACAAAGAATCAACAAAACCAAAAGCTGGTACTTTGAGAGAATGAAGCACATAGATAAAACTCTAGAGTGTGAATTCAAATTAACAAAATCAGAAACGAAAAGGGAGACATAACAAAAGAAATACAGGAAATTCAAAAAATCATCAGATCCTGGTATAACAGCCTGAACTCAACAAAACTGGAAAATCTAGATGAAATGGATGCTTTTCTAGGCTGATACAACATACCAAAATTAAATCAAGAGCAGATAAACTGTTTAAAGGGGCCCACATACCATAAGAAAATAGAAGAAATCAATAAAAACCTTCCAAAGGAAAAAAAAATAAGAAAGAAAAATGAAACAGAAAAGAAAAAGTGAAGGGCCAGATGCATTAGATGCATTTAGTTCAGAATTCTACCAGGCCTTCAAAGAAGACCTTATACCAACATTCCTTAAACTATTCCATAAAATACAGAAATTCCATAAAATAGAAACAGAAAGAATACTATCTTATTCATTCTATGAAGCTGCAATTACTCTGATACCAAAACCACACAAGGACACAACCAAAAATGAGAACTTCAAACCAGTCTCATTTATTTAATAAAATTATATTCAATAAAATTCTTTTAAACCGAATCCAAGAACATATCAAAACCATGATAATGTAGGCTTCATTCCAGGGATGCAAGGCTGGTTTGATATATGAAAATCCATCACTGTATAAAATAACTCAATGAAAAAAAATCACATGGTCATCTTCTTATATGCATTTGACAAAATGCAACAAAATACAACATGTTGTATTCTGTAGCTACTGTGAACTGGTTCCTGCAAGAGAAACCGAGGGGATGGATGTGGAAGCAGTGAAAAGAGAATTGAGCCAAGGCGATATTTGCTGGTTAAAACTGAAACTTTAATAATTGTTAGTTAATATACAGTCTTGGGAAAGATCCTTCTCCCAGACTTGAGGTGAAGTCTGAGAATTTGCTGGCTCCAATCTCAGCAGGTGACCTGCTGAGATTAGAGTACTTCAAGTCTAGCAGAGCCAGGATGCTTTTAGGTGAGGCTGCCCTGAGGCTGCCCGAGGCTTCCAGGTGAGAGCAGAGGGCTGTGTTGTTCTATAAAGAACAAAGGCCAGGAATTTCACAGGCTGAGAACTGATTATCAGAGCAGAGGTTGAAAAGCCCAGCTCAAATACTGGAGGGGGGAAGGGACAAGAGCACCCCTTCATGTTAAAAGACTTTTAGACATCAGGAATTCAGGAATAAAAGTACTTTACTGCAAACCAACAGATAACTAATTAAATGGAGACATACTTGAAGCAATCCTACTAAAATTGGATTAGGACTTTTTTATGTTTTTTAATTTTCTATTACAGTTGTGTCAATCTCCTCTATGATATTTTCTATACCTGAGATTCTCTCTTCTATCCCTTTTATTCTGTATAATTCCCGACCTCTTTCCTAGGTTCCCCATTTCCAGATTTGCCTCGATTTGGTTTTTCTTTATCGTTTCTATTTCTACTTCTACTTTTAGGTCTTGGTCTGCTTTATTCAAGTCCTTCACCTGCTTGATTGTGTTTTCCTGTATTTCTTTAAGGGATTTATTTGTTTTCTCTGTAAAGGATTCTACCTGTTTACCTGTGTTTTCCTGTTTTATTGACTTATTTATATCCTCCTTAAAAGACTCTATTATCTTCATGGGATATGATTTTAGATCAGCTTCCTGATTTTCCTGTGTGTTGATGTATTCAGGGCTTGCTGTGTTGGGAGAACTGGTTTCTGATGATGCCTACTTATGTTGGCTTCTGTTTCTTATGGTCTTGCACTTGCCTCACCATCTGGTTGTCCCTGGTGCTTGCAGGTCTAAGTGACTCTGTTTGGAATCTGCCTGTTTTGTCCCTAAGTTGCTTCAGGTCTTCAGGTTGGCCTGTGGCCCTTGCTGTAGAAGACTTCCTGTTGGACCTACCAACTGGAGGGGCAGAGAAGCTGCTGACCTGTTTTCCTGGCTGCAGTAATTCTCCTGGGAGACCTTCAGACTATTGGGTCTTCAGAGGAGAAATAAAGTTGTTCTGCGTCCACTAGGGGCCCTATGAACTGTGGTATCTGTTACCTTATGTGCAAAACTCAACGGAGGATTTCAGTTTCCTTACATGCTACAGAGCCCACGGAGGTCTTAAGACTGTGTTGTCTGTTGCCTAGTTGCCCTGTGTACAGAGGAACTCCTGGGATGTCTTCAACTTGTGTCTTCAGAGGAGCAGACAAGCTGGTGATCAGTTGCTTAGTTGTCCTGTGTACAACAGATCTCCTGGAATGTTCAAGTTGTGGTAGCATTTGCCTGACAGCTTGGAATTCAGGGTATTTTCTGGGATGGCTCAGGATATGGTGTGTTCAGTGGATCCGACTGGCTAGCAGTCTTCCCCAGCAGAAAGGACCAAGCAGAAGAGGAGTGCGATTCGGTGAGCAGGGCTTTGGGAGTTGATGGGTCATGAGTCCACTGTGCTCCCAGCAGCAACTCTGGGACTTTGGATGTTCTTATCAACTGCTCTGAGTGCAGTAGATCTTCTGGGATGGCTTAGGATAGGATGTCTTTTGATTAGCAGATTGGCTAGCAGTGTACCCCAGCAGAAAGTCTTCACTTCTTTTATTGATAAACAGTTTCCACTTTTAATGTTGAGCTTAGAGCCTTAGGGATTATTGCATATATGTGGTGAGTCACTTTTCTTTGAATTTTAAAATCCCTTATTTTTGCAGTATCTAGATTATAATATTTCTTGATGTATATGGTATGATTTGTTGGTGGTATTCTGTGAATTAACATAATTAGGTCATACATTAATCATTGGAGTTATATACATTTAATTTTGTATAGAAATTGTTAGTAATTTTTCAAATAATTTCTTTTTTTTTCTTTCTGTTATTTTCCAAATTCTTGATGTTGTTCACCAAGATACGTTGTCTCAATTTGAATTTATTTTCTTTCTGGTTTTTCCATTTTCATAATTTAAATTTTACCAACTTTGTTTCTTAAATGTCAGGTTTTCTTGCTATAATCAACCGTTAACCCCATTAGCACTTGTCCATTCTTACCTGTGCATTTTAATCTCATAGTTTCTTTTATTTCTTTATTATTGTTCTGAGTATTTTTTTTTGCTTTTCTTTTATTCTTTGAACCTTTAGTAAGATGTTAAAGATAGGTGCTTGTTGGTTCTTCAGTCAGATATCTGCATTCTCTAAGATATATTTTATTGAAATATTTCATTCTTTTCAGTTCATTGAAGCAAACTTCTCTTTTGCTTTGCTTCCATTAAAAATTCTTGCTATTGTTTCTTCTGAACCTGAGCATTAGTATTTTATAATGGAAAGGCTAGAAATCAGATTTCTCATTTTCTCAGGATTTGCTTTTTATTGTTGTGTTTCTGTGCATGTGTTCAATCCAGCATAAAGGCTTATGGTTATCTACACTATTTTGTGAGTCTCATCATGCAGAATGAAATTAAGAATTTTCCCATACTTATGGTCAAATAACCATCCAAAATGCAGTATCCATTTAAATTTTTTGAACAAGAGAGAATGGCTAATATTGCCATGCTTATAACAATATGATCAAAAGCAGCTATTATTTACCAAAATATAGAACTCTAATATTTTAGTTACAGTAATTCTGTTATCCACCATGGATCAAGAAATCTCTATTGCAAAAAAGTTGTTTTCCACAAATGATATCATAGTAAGGTGCTGAAATAATCTGACAGGATTCACAGATTAATATAAAACCATTCACATATCCTCAAGAATTCCAATAAATTTACTTCAGTAAGCTTTTGTGGGTGTGCTTTTCTCTATAGTGGAAAGACAGTTTTTAAACTTTTTATTGTATATTTTCTTTATTTACATTTCTAATGTTATCCCCTTTCCTGGTAACCACCACAGAAATACCCTATCCTCCCTCCCCCCCACTGCTTCTATGAGGGTGTTCCCTCACCTACCCAATCACACCTCCCTACCCTGGCATTCCCCTACACTGGGGCACTGATCCTTCCCAGGACCACAGGCCTCTCCTCCCATTAACACCCTATAAGTCTATCCTCTACTTCATTTGCAGCTGGAACCATGGGTCCTTTCATGTGTATTCTGTTGTTGGTATAGTCCATGGAATTACTGCAGATGGTATGGTAATTTGATATTGTTGTTTTCCCTATGGGGTTTCAAACCCCTTTAGCTCCTTCAGTCCTATATCTAACTCCTCCATTGTGCAAGCTGTTCTCTGTTCAATAGATTGCCTGTGAGCATCCCCCTCTCTATTTGTCAGGTTCTGGTAGAGCCTCTCAGGAGACAGCTATATCAGGCTCCTGTCAGCAAGCACTTCTTGGCATCCACAATAGTGTCTGGGTTTGGTGTCTGCATATGGGATGGTTATCCAATTGGTGCAGTCCCTGGATGGCCTTTCCTTCAATCTCTGATCCACAGTTCATCTCCATATTTGGTCCCATATTTTGTTACACTTTTAAGGAAGGACCAAAGCACCCACCTTTTTGTCTTCCTTCTTGAGCTTCATGTTGTCTCTGAATTGTATCTTGGGTATTCTGAGATTTTTGTCTAATGTCTACTTATGAGTTCTTTTGTGATTGGGTTACCTCACTCAGCATGATATTTTCTAGTTCTATCCATTTGCCTAAGAATTTCATGAATCCATTGTTTTTAATAGCTAAGTCATACTCCAGTTTTTAAATACACCACATTTTCTGTATCCATTCTTCTGTTAATGGACATCTGGGTTCTTTCTAGCTTCTGGCTATTATAAATAAGGCTGCTAAGAACATAGTGTAGCATGTGTCCTTCCTATATGTTGTAGCATCTTTTGGGTATATGCCAAGGAATAGTATAGTTGGGTCATCAGGTTGTACTATGTCTAATTTTCTGAGGAACCACTAGACTGATTTCCATAGTGGTTTTACCAGCTTGCAATCCTAACAGCAATGGAGGAGTATTCCTCTTTCTCTACATGCTTGCCACCATCTGCTGTCACATGAGGATTTTTTTGTTTGTTTGTTTGTTTGTATTTTTAATCTTAGCCATTCTGACTGGTGTGAGGTGCTTTTAACTTTTTACTCAGAAATACTTAGTATGGTGAAAGAAAAGTGGGGGTGGGAGGGACTGAAAAGAAGCCCTGTGGCAAGGAAAGAGAGAGAGAGAGAGAGAGAGAGAGAGAGAGAGAGAGAGCAGAAATAAATGCCCAACAGTGGGGAGAGGGAATTTGTAGTGTCCATCTCTAGTAGAAAGTCAGGGAATCAAATAGATTGATGGGGTTACCATGCCACAGTCAAAAACTCTGATCCAGAATTCTTCATGTCTAAAAGAATTGCAGGGATGACTCTGCTCATCCACGGCCATCTTGGTGGCAGGTGCTTAGACTGAGCAGGCAGAAACAGATACCTGAGATAACCCAAGCTTAAGATCTTGGGGTACCCTGGTCGCCAGACAGTCATCTAAGAACTGGAGCTTGGCAGAGCAACAGTTCCTGTGTTCCAGCAGGGCTTGGGTTCCTGGCCCTCTGGGAGTCCCTGCATTCTGCACTCCCCACTCCCTGGGGCAGCAGACAGCATCCTTGCTGCTGACTGAACTAAGCAAAAAGAACCAGAGAAGACAAGCAGCATCAGGTCCACAAAGATAACCGAATATATCATTGCTTAGAGCAAGATACACCAGGGATCCAACAGCACCCAAGAGGAGAACAACACATCAGCAATCTGTGCCAGGGGAAACCCAGTCATCCAGTGATGGGGAGATAGCCTTTCGAGCCCACAGGATGTTCAAGCACCAGCTAGTGACTACAAGACCAACTAAGGCCAGAGATAACCAGATGGCAAAAGGCAAACGTAGGAATGTTACTAACAGAAACCAAGGCAATATGGCAGCATCCGAACCCAGTACACCAACAGCAGTAAGTCCCAGATATCCCAACACAGCAGAAAAACAAGATTTGGATATAAAATCACTGATCAGGATGCTGATAGCAGAACAGATAGATAAAACTCTTAAAGAAATACAGGAGAAAATTGATCAAAAATATGAAGCAGTTTCAAGGGAAACACAAAAATCACTTAAAGAAATTCGGGAGAATGTGGATCAAAAATGAGGAACCAATAAGGAGGAAGTACAAAAATCACTTAAAGAAATAAAGGAGAACGTGGGCCAACAAGTAGAAGTCCTGAAAGAGGAAACACAAAAAACTCTTAAAGAAATACGTGAAAATACAAACAAGCAAGTGGAAGATCTGAGCAAAACCATCCAGGATCTAAAAACAGAAGTAGAAACAACTATGAAATCTCAAAGGGAGACTACTTTGGAGATAGAAAACCTTGGGAAGAAATCAGGGGCCATAGATGCAAATATCAACAATAGAATACAAGAGATAGAAGAAAGAATCTCAGATGCCGAAGACACCATAGAAACCATTGATTCAACAGTCCAAGAAAATACAAAATGCAAAATGCTTGTAACCCAAAACATACAGGAAATCCAGGACACAATGAGAAGACCAAACCTAAGGATTAGAGTTATAGATGAGAGGGAAGATATACAACTTAAAGGGCCAGCAAATATCTTCTACAAAACTATGGAAGAAAACTTACCCAACCTAAAGAGAGTGATTCCCATGAATATAAAAGAAGCCTACAGAATTCCAAACAGACTGGACCAGAACAGAAATACCTCCCGTCACATAATAATCAAAACTCCAAATGTACTAAACAAAGAAAGAATATTAAGGACAGTAAGAGAAAAAGGCCAAGTAACATATAAAGGAAGCCCTATCAGGATTTCACCAGATTTCTCACCTGAGACCATGAAAACTAGAAGATCCTGGGCAGATATCATGCAGAGTCTAAGAGAACACAAACTTCAGTCAAAACTACTATACCCAGTAAACTCTCAATCGTCATAGATAGAGAAATCAAGGTATTCCATGACAAAACCAAATTTGCACATTATCTTTCCACAAACTCAGCCCTACAAAGAATAATAGGGGAAAAACACCAACAGAAGGATAGAAACCACACCCCAGAAGAATCAAGATAGAAAACCCCTCTCATCAAACTCAAAAGAAGATAAACACTCAAAAACAAAAATAACATCAAAAATGACAGGAAGAAATAATCACTATTCCTTAATATCTCTTAACATCTATGGACCCAATTCCCCAATAAAAAGACATAGACTAACAGATTGGATATGGAAACAGGACCCTACATTTTGCTGCATATAGGAAACACATCTCAGTGTAAAAGAAAAACACTAACTTAGAGTAAAAGGCTGGAAGACAATTTTACAAGCAAATGGTCTCAGGAAACAAGATGGAGTAGCCATTCTAATATCAGATAAAATTGACTTCCAACCTAAAGTCATCAAAAGAGACATAGAAGGTCACTTCTTGCTGGTCAAAGGAAAAATTCACCAAGAAGAACTCTCAATACTGAACATCAATGCTCCAAATGCAAGAGCACCCTCATTTGTAAAAGAAACTCTACTAGAGCTTAAAGCACACATTAAATCTAACATAATAATTGTGGGTGACTTCAACACTCCACTATCCTCAAGGGACCAATCAGGAAACCAGAAACTAAACAGGGACACAGTGAAACTAATTGAAACTTTAGACCAATTGGATTTAACATATATATATATATATATATATATATATATATATATATATATATATAAAACATTTCATCCCAAAGCAAAAGAATATACCTTTTTCTCAGCACCACACGGTACCTTCTCCAAAATTGATCATATAATTGGTCACAAGACAGACCTCAACAAATACAAGAAGATCAAACTAATCCCATGCCTCCTATCAGATCACTAAGGAGTAAAAGTGGTCTTCAATAGCAAGAAAAACTAGAGGAAGCCCATATACACATGGAAACTGAACAATACTCTACTCAATGACACCTTGGTCAAGGAAGAAATAAAGAAAGAAATCAAAGACTTTCTAGAATTCAATGAAAATGAAGATACAACCTATCCAAATTTATGGGACAAAATGAAAGCAGTGCTAAGAAGAAAACTCATTGCATTGAGTGCCTCCAAAAAGAAACTGGAGATAACACACATTAGCAGCTTAACAGCACACATGAAAGCCCTGGAACAAAAAGAAGCTAATTCACCCAAGAGGTGTAGAAGACAGGAAATCATCAAACTAAGGGCTGAAATCAATCAAGTAGAAATAAAGCGAACCATACAAAGAATCAACAAACCAGGAGCTGGTGCTTTGAGAAGATCAACAAGATAGATAAACCCTTAGCCAGACTAACCAATGGGCACAGAGACAGTATCCAAATTAACAAAATTAGAAATGGAAAGGGGGATATAACAAGAGAAACTGAGGAAAAATAAAAAATCATCAGATCCTACTACAAAAGCCTATACTCAACGCAACTGGAGAATCTAGAGGAAATCTACAATTTCCTAGAAAGATACCAAATACCAAACTTAAATCAGGATCAAAGAGATCATCTAAACAGTCTGATAACCCCTAGAGAAGTAGAAGGGTTTATAGAAATTCTCCCAACCAAATAAAAGTATGGGACAAGATGGTTTTAGTGCAGAATTTTATCAGACTTTCAAAGAAGACCTAATACCAACACTCTTCAAACTATTTCTCAAAATAGAAATGGAAGGAACACTGCCCAGCTCATTCCACGAAGCGACAATTATGCTGATACCAAAACCACACAAAGATCCCACAAAGAAAGAGAACTATAGGCCAATTTCCCTTACGAATATTGATGCAAAAATACTAAATAAAATCCTTGCCAACCGAATCCAAAAGCACATCAAAACGATCATTTACCATGATCAAGTAGGCTTCATCCCAGGGATGCAAGGATGGTTCAATATATGAATATCCATCAATGTAATCCACTACATAAACAAACTAAAAGAAAAAAAAACACATGGTCATCTCATTAGATGCTGAAAAAGCAATCGACAAAATTCAGCATCCTTTCATGCTAAAAGTCTTGGAAAGAGCAGGAATTCAAGGCCCATACCTAAACATAGTAAAAGCAATCTACAGCAAACCAGTAGCCAACATCAAAATAAATGGAGAGAAAATTGAAGCAATCCCACTAAAATCAGGGACTAGACAAGGCTGCCCTCTCTCTCCATATCTTTTCAATATAGTACTTGAAGTTCTAGCGAGAGCAATTAGACAACATAAGGAAGTCAAAGGGATACAAATTGGACAGGAAGAAGTCAAACTATCATTATTTGCAGATGATATGATAGTTTACTTAAGCGACCCAAAAAACTCTACCAGAGAACTTGTACAGCTGATAAACAACTTCAGCAAAGTGGCTGGTTATGAAATCAACTCAAGCAAATCAATAGCCTTCCTATTCTCAAAGGACAAGCAGGCATAGAAAGAAGTTATGGAAATAAATCCCTTCACAATAGCCACAAACAATGTAAAGTATCTTGGCGTGACTTTTACCAAGCAAGTGAAAGATCTGTATGACAAGAACTTCAAGTCCTTGGAGAAAGAAATCGAAGAAGACCTCAGAAGATGGAAAAATATTTCTTGCTCTTGGATTGGCAGGATCAATATAATAAAAATGGCCATCTTGCCAAAAGCAATCTACAGATTCAATGCAATCCCCATCAAAATCCCAAATCAATTCTTCATAGATCTAGAAAGAGCAATTCTCAAATTCCTCTGGAGTAACGAAAGACCCAGGATAGCTAAAACTCTTCTCAACAATAAAAGGACTTCTGGGGGAATCAATATCCCTGATCTCAAGCAGTACTAGAGAGCAATTGTATTAAAAACTGCATGGTATTTGTACAATGACAGGCAAGTAGATCAATGGAATAGAATTAAAGACCCAGAAAGGAACCCACAGAGTTATGGTCACTTGATCTTTGATAAAGGAACTACAACCATGCAGTGGAAAAAAATAGCATTTTCAACAAATGGTTTTGTTTCAACTGGAGGTCAGTTTGCAGAAGAATGTGCATTGTTTCATTCTTATCTCCTTGTACTAAGATCAACTCCAAGTGGATCAAGGACCTCCACATAAAGCCAGACACACTGAAACTAATAGAAAAGAAACTGGGGAAGACCCTGTTGGACATAAGCACAGGGGGAAAGTTCCTGAAGAGAATACCAATAGCTTATGCTCTAAGATCAAGAATTGACAAATGGGACCTCATAAAATTACAAAGTTTCTGTAATGCAAAGGGCACTGTTAGAGGGACAAATCAACAACCAACAAATTGGGAAAAAAATCTTCACCAACTTCACATCTGACAGAGGGCTAATATCCAATATATACCAATATCTCAAGAAATTAGGCCCCACAGAACCACATAACCCTATTAAAATATGGGGTAGAGAGCTAAACAAGGAATTTTCACCAGATGAAATTAAGAAGTCTGGGAAGCACCTTAAGAGATGTTCAACATTATTAGTCATCAGGGAAATGCAAATCAAAACAACCCTGATATTCCCCCTCACACCAGTCAGAATGGCTGAGATTAAAAACTCAAGAGACAACAAGTGCTGGTGAGGATGTGGAGAAAGATGAAAACTCCTCCACTGTTGGTGGGATTGCAAGATGGTTCAACCGCTCTGGAAATCAGTCTGGTGGTTCCTCAGAAAATTGGCCATGTCACTTCCAGAGGACCCTGTCATACCACTCCTGGGCATATACCCAGAGTATTCCCCTGCATGCAATAAAGACACATGTTCCGCTATGTTCATAGCAGCCTTATTTATAATAGTCAGAAGCTTGAAGGAGCCCAGATGTCCATCGAAGCAGGAATGGATACAGAAAATGTGGTATATTTATACAATGGAATACTACTCAGCAATTAAAAATAATGAATTCATGCAGTTTGCAGGCAAATGGGTGGATCTGGAAAATATCATCCTAAGTGAGTTAACTCAATCACAAAAGAATACACATGAAATGCAATCACTGATAAGTGGATATTAATGAGCCCAGAAGCTTTGAATACTCAAGGTACAATTAGGAAATCAAAAGATTTCCAAGAAGAAGGAAGGAAAGGTCCCTGGTGTGGAAAAGATTGTATCTACTTTTGTGGGAGTATAACAGAACAGAGAAATGGGGGCATCGTGATTGGGGAATGGGTGGGGGTGAGGAGGATTACTTGTGGGAATATGGTGAGTGGGGAACTTGGAAAGGGGAAAGCCTTTGGAATTTAAACAAAGAATATAGAAAATAAAATAAATCAATAAAAATAGAAAAAAAAAGAAATGATGTAAGCACAATATGCTTCATCATGAGTCTTGGTTCCAAAAGAAATGCTGAAAACATTGAAAGTCCCTTCTTCCTAGCAGTGAACCTTTATAAGATGAGTGACAAGGCATCATTAGGCTTATAGCCAGCTCCATGTTCATATTTGTCCTTTTAAATCATGAATAAATCAAGGAATTATTGTGATGGTCAGAAAAGGCCATGAGGAATAAGGAAATTCATGGCCATCCAAACTTACATGTGTAAGTGTAGTAAGTCCATACACATACAAATGTATCTAATTCATATATATGTTAAGTGTCTCATGTTCATACATGTGTAGAGCAAAAGCTGTCCTGTATGCTGATACTAAAATTAAAAATATATCTTTCAGAACATTTTGATATCATAAAATAAAGTAAGAGCAGAAGGAAAGGTTTTTGAAAAAAAAAAAAAAAGAAGAAGAAATAGGAAGCTTGCCGGGCGGTGATGGCACATGCCTGTAGTCCCAGCACTCTGGGAGGCAGAGGCAGGCAGATTTCTGATTTCAAGGCTAGCCTGATCTAGAGAGGGAGTTCCAGGACAGCCAGGGCTACACAGAGAAACCCTGTCTCAAAAAAACGAAATAAAATAAAAGAAGCTTGTTTCTATTGAATAAATTTAATATTTATACACATATGTTACTGCATTGAAGATATGAAAATAAATTCTGGACACAAGAGAAAAAAAAGAATTGCAGGGACAAAAAATGGAAATGATACTGAGTGAAAGGACTTCCTGTGACAGGCCCAAATGAGGATCCATCTCAAAGGGAGACTCCCAGAGATGACACTATTGTGTGCTATGGTGTGCTTACAGGCATGAGTCTAACATGGCTATCCTTTGAGAGGTCCAATAAGCAGCTGACTGAGACACACGTAGAAATTTTATGCCCAACCAATGGACAGAAGTTGGGGACACCTGTAGTTGAATTAGGGAAAGGCTGGAAATATCTGAGGTGTAGGGTAACACCATAGGAAGACTAGCAGTCTCAACTAGACTGGACCCCTGATATCTCTCCAACACTGAGCCACCAACCAGGTAGCATACTCTAGCTGGTCAGAGGCCCCTGACACATACAGAGCAGAGGACTACTTGCACTGGCCTCAGTGGAGGAAGATGTGCCTAACCCTTGAAAGAATTGAGGTCCCAGGGAGGCCAGGTCGGGGGTGGGGTGGGGGAAATTCTCATGGATACAAGGGAGGTAGAGAAGTTGGATAAGAAGCAAGGACTTGGGGGACTGGGAGGTGTCTAACTGCTAAACTGTAAGAAAATAAGAGTAATAAAAATATTTATAGTACTATAAAATATATAAATTTACTTGAATACACATATATCTTAATTAAGTAATGCTTCTATCCCAAAACAATGTTAAAAATAAATGTAAGACTCTAAATGTAAAGAAGACTTTCATTATTAGACAATATAGAAATATGTAATACATAGAATCAGATTCATTTCTATATATTATTCCTTAAGAATCTTAGAGTTTGATGGGAAGACTCTAATCCTCAAGATACAATGTGTTTGAGTGACAGTACATGGAGAAATCAAGCTCATACTAACTTAATCTTTTCATCCTTACTAGACAGCTTTCATTGTCCTGAGGTGTACTATGCATACTATTTGGAGCGAATAATAATCAGCAGCATTACACAGCTAAAAAACTGTGAACTATAATAACAACTACCCTGCTGAAAAATTCTGCAAAAAGAATAACATAAATATTATGGGAATACAAAAGCACTTTCTGATTTGCCTTAAAGCACAATATGAAGAGGGAATTGATTTCTGGTACTGTTAATTAGGACCAAAATCCATATTTGTCTTTGTCATGTAGTCTTGGAAAGAACACAAAACAATTACTTAGCAAAATGAGCAATGTAATAAACCACCTCTTAACTGTCTATGATCATTACATTATATTAGTATACCTTGTAACTGTCACCAGTGGAGTTCTGAGCTCAGTGTAGGATAAATATACCCAATGCACAAGAGCGATTGCAATAGAGATAAGTGGAAATATAATAAAGGCGATGGGTAATGTTCACCTTCAATGAAACAGTATTTGTTGTAGACTATAATGCCACTGAACACATGAACTCACAGTGGCTGTGACTTTATACACAAGATTTGAACGAATTCAACCCAACCATAATCCCAGCATGGAGGAGGAAGAAACTCATGAAGTTCCACTGCTAGCTGAGGATCTCTCACAATTTATGCAAAGGGAGGTTGTAAATTGAGTTTTGCTCAGGAATGGGATGCCTTGGAGAATAATGCTTCAATAAATTATCCCCTCCCCAAACACACTAAGTAGACTGTGGAGATTTTTAAAAAGGAACACTTAAACTTGGGGGGGGGGGATAGCAAAGAAAATGAGAAGAAATTGGAGGGAAAAGAAAATAGGTGGACTTGATCAAATCTCAAATATGTATGCATGGAATTCTCAAATATTTTTTGAAAATATGTTAGTCACACCTATGAAGATGGATATTTTCAATATTATCTTATTCAAAAAGTTTATGACACAACAGTAGCGTTCTAAAATGTGTATGAGTCTTTAACACATGTATCTATTGTATATAAGTGTTCATTATGAATATTTACCATTTACTCAGAACATTTCTCTGAAATACACAAATGTCTAAATATTAGCTTCATTATGTAAGATATGAATTTTTATTATGGTAGCAGAATATATAATTAATATCACAAATTTCAGTGAGTTGAAATAAAACTAAAAATCACCAATAAAGAAATGCATAAATGTGAAGTGTTTTAGTTATAATTACCAATAAGTTTATTAAATAAAACATAATCAAGAAGTGAACCAAAAAATCAAAGGATTATTTTTCATCAAAAATCTCTCAAATTATGATGTATTAATTTAAATATACTCAGGTCAAACTACAGTAACAATTTCAATGACTTTTTGTGATATACTGTTGTGTTCTGTTTTGTTTAAGAATGATCTCTAGCCTGCACTGGGTTTAAAAATTATTTGTGTTGAGGATGATTTTAATCTTTTGATTCTCCTAGGTGCTGGAATTCTAACTATATACCACTATATACATTTTATTTTATTTTGTGTTGGGGATCAAACCTAGGGATTTATATGTGAGCTATATTTGCAGACTACTCAATGTCTTTCTAGATAATAGCATCACATCACCTTTTACAAACAGGTTGAATCAGCAAGATTTATATGAAACAAAACACCTTACCTCTTTTAATTATAGTTATAACATGTTTTCCTCACAGGAATTTTAATGATAAATTACATATAGAAATGTGGGTACCCTCGTTCAGGGTTTTAGTGTTGTGTAAAGATGGCATGACCAGAGCATACCTTATAAAGGAAAGCATTTGTTTGTATCTGCCTTAGTTCACACACTTTTTCATTCTTATCATGGGTAGAAGCATGGCAGCATGCCTACAAACATGGATTGAAAGGCATTTTGTAGATAGTGCCATACTGGGATTGGTTTAAGCATCTGAGAAGTTAAAATCCACTCCCCGTGGCACATTATCTCCAACAAGGCCACACTTACTCCAAAAAACCACATCTCCTAATAGGACCACTCACTACATACACATTTTACTCATTTAGAATTGATTGTTATATAGGATAGAAGGGTGAGTCATACTTTAGATTAAAAAGTTTTATAGCTGGTGATTACCTTTCCCCTTTTATACCATGCAGAGTAATTTTCAATATCATGAACACAAGTCATTAGGGGTAAAGTCCCTATGTAGGCACTAGCTTGACGTTTCCCTGTTTGATGAGTCTGTAGGTTTCATCTTTAGTGATAAGGCCTTACCATTACTTTATAGAGAACAATGAATGGACTTGGAAATTTTCTGGAATGTGAGTTTGTTCCTATGTGATACTTTGCCCAACAACTATAGTAGTTATAGCTCATTCTCAGTATAGGAAGCATTATTTGGCGAAGAGAAATTTCCATTTAGGGTTCTGTCTTCCCAATTATTTTGTGATTGCATTTAAATTGACTTTAGGCCTATACATACTTTAGAGAGCTTCTACTGTTTTAGGTTTTAATACATCCCTTCAAATAATCCTGGTTCAAGAATTCATCCCTTTATCTTGTTTCTTGCCCTCTCTTCCATTCAATTCTCCATTTAATCTTCCTATATCAGTTCCTTCATAGGGGTATCTGCCTCTGTACTGTTGTCACTTAATATATACTCATTCTCTGTTGTTATTAAAATTGTAGCAAACTTTTCAAAGAATTAACAGCAATCATTCACATAAAAACAAATACATATCATATCTGTCTTTTCTGTTCTGGGTTATTTCACTCATGTTTATTTTTTTTATTCTACATTGTTTCATTTATCTGTGACTTTCATGATTTTATTTTTTAGAATGCTACATAATATTATGCTATGCATATATAATGCCTTTCTTTATCCATTCATCCATTACTGTACATCTAGGATATTTTGAAATTCTGGCCTTTATGTATAGAGACAACTTGAACTTAGAAGACTTAGTGTATCTGTGGTAGGATGAAATGCCTTTTGAATACACGCTCAAGAGTAATATAACTGGACAATGAACAGGGTGGATTTTTTTAAAGGTATTCATTGAAATAGCTAAGGATTTCTTTTTTATTTGATATATTCTTTATTTACATTTCAAATGAAATCCCCTTCTCTGGATCCCGCCTCCCAAAAAGTCTTATAAGCCCTCTTCCCTTCCCCTGTTCCCCAAACACTGACTTCCCATTTCCCTATCCTGGTATTCTCCTACACTGCTGCACTGAGACTTTCCAGGATGAGTGGCCATTCCTTCCTTCTTCTTGGGCATCATTTGATATGTGAATTATTGTTTGGGTATTCCGAACTTCTGGGGTAATATCCACTTATCAGTGAGTGCATACCATGTGCGTTCTTTTGTGATTGGGTTGCTTCACTCAGTATGATATTTTCCACATTCTCTAAGATCAATAATTGGCAAATGGGACCTCATTAAATTACAACATTTCCGTAAGGCAAAGGACACTGTCTAAAGGACAAAACAAAACAGCAAACAATGAATTGAGAAAAGATCTTTACCAACCCTACATCCTACAGATGGCTATTATCCAAGATGTACAAAGAACTCAAGAAGGTTGTCTTAGTCAGGGTTTCTATTCCTGCACAAACATCATGACCAAGAAGCAAGTTGGGGAGGAAAGGGTTTATTGAGCTTACACTTCCACACACCTGTTCATCACCAAAGGAAGTCAGGACTGGAACTCAAGCAGGTCAGAAGCAGGAGCTGATGCAGAGGCTATGGAGGGATGTTACTTACTGGCTTGCTTCCCCTGGCTTGCTCAGTCTGCTCTCTTATAGAACCCAAGAATACCAGCCCAGAGATGGCACCACCCACAAGGGGCCCTCCTTCACTTGATCACTAATTGAGAAAATACCCCACAGCTGGATCTCATAGAGGCACTTCCCCAAGTGAAGCTCCTTTTCCTATGATAACTCCAGCCTGTGTCAAGTTGACACACCAAACTAGCCAGTACAATTGACCCCTTGTCAACTTGACACACCAACATATCACTATTAAGCCTCAACCCTTACTTTCTTATTCATCCCCAAGATCTCAATAATGTAAAAAGTTCCACAGTCTTTACATATTAAAAGTTCAATCCCTTTAAAATGTCCAATATCTTAAAATTCAAAGTCTTTTAAAAATTCAAGTCTCTGAACTGTGGGCTCCACTAAAATACCTTCTTTCAAGAGGGAAAAATATCAGGGCACAGTCACAATCAAAAGCAAAACTCAAACTCCAATGGTTCAATGTCTGGAATCCAACTCACAATCTTCTGGGCTCCTCCAAGGGCTTGAGTCACTTCTCCAGCTCTGCCCTTTGTAGCACACACCTTGTCTTCTAGGCTCCAGCTGCCTGTACTCCACTGCTGCTGCTGTCCTTGGTGGTCATTGCATAGAACTGGCATCTCCAAGCCTCAACTCTTTTGCATGACCCCTTCAGTCCTGGGCCATCAATTACAACTGAGGGTACACTTTCACCAATGGCCTTCCGTGGCCTCTCAGTGTACCAAGCCTCAGCTGTTCTTCATGATCCCTTCATGCCTTCAAAAGCAGTACCACCTGGATGACTCTTACACAGTACCAAGTCCTGCTACAGCACGAGGCACAACCTTGGCTATCTGGAACACACTCTCTGTGCTCTCAGAAAACACATCCCAGAAGATTTCACCTCAGTGATGCTGGTCTCTTCTTACTCACCGCTAATTTCTTAGCTCCAGCTAACCAGCATCAATAGTCCCAGTAACACAACGGCTCACTTTAGTGGTTCTGGTATCTTGTTACTCACAGCTGATTCTTCAGCCCCAGCTAACCAAGAACCAAAGAATCTTCCTGGCCCTGATAATAGTCTTTAATCTTCCCTTTGAAATTTCACAAGCCAGGCCTCCATCTTCTCCACTGTTCTCAACATAATCTTCCAAGCTCCTCCACATCTCACAGAGGTCTCATCACTGAATGGACCATCTAGCCCAAAGTTCCAAAGTCCTTCCACAGTCCTCCCCAAAACATGGTCAGGTTGTCACAGGAATACCCCACTACGCTGGTACCAATTTGTCTTAGTCAGGGTTTCTATTCCTGCACAAACATCATGACCAAGAAGCAAGTTGGGGAGGAAAGGGTTTATTGAGCTTACACTTCCACACACCTGTTCATCACCAAAGGAAGTCAGGACTGGAACTCAAGCAGGTCAGAAGCAGGAGCTGATGCAGAGGCTATGGAGGGATGTTACTTACTGGCTTGCTTCCCCTGGCTTGCTCAGCCTGCTCTCTTATAGAACCCAAGAATACCAGCCCAGAGATGGCACCACCCACAATGGGCCCTCCTTCACTTGATCACTAATTGAGAAAATACCCCACAGCTGGATCTCATAGAGGCACTTCCCCAAGTGAAGCTCCTTTTCCTATGATAACTCCAGCCTGTGTCAAGTTGACACACCAAACTAGCCAGTACAAAGGTAGACTCCAGAGAGCCAAATAACCCTATTAAAAATGGGGTACAGAGCTAAACAAAGAATTTTCACTTGAAGAATATCGAATGGCTGAGAAGCACTTAGAGAAATGTTCAACATCCTTAGTCATTAGGGAAATGCAAATCAAAACAACCCTGAGATTTTACTTCATACCAGTCAGAATGGCTAAGATTAAAAACTCAGGAGACATCAGGTGCTGGCATGGATGTGGAGAAAGAGGAATACTCCTTTAGTGCTGGCAGGATTGCAAGCTGGTACAACCACTCTGGAAATGAATCTGGTAGTTCCTCAGAAAACTGGGCATGATACTACAGGAGGACCCCATTATACCACTCCTGGGTATATACCCAGAGGATTCCCCAGCATGTAAAAAGGACACATGCTCCACAATGGTCATAGCAGCCCTATTTATAATAGCCAGAAGCTGGAAAGAACCTAGATGTCCTTCAAGGAAAGAATGGATACAGGAAATGTGGTACACAATGAAATACTACTCAGCTGTTAAAAACAATGAATTCATAAACAGGGTGGATTTTGAGGTAGGTTTTCGAATTCCTGATGAAACTTCACATTGACAAATGTTCTTGTTATTCCACAGCATGATAGAATTAAGATAAAATCTAAAAATAGTTATTTGTACTTCATCAATGATTAAGGATGTGAATTTCCTATTTTGATAATCCCTTTAAATCATTACCCCATTTTAGTGCTACTAATTTTCTTGACACTCAGTTTTGAATTCTTATATACCTGAAATATTAGCCTTATGTCACATAAGTAGTTGGTTAAATACAGTTTTCCTTTCTGAACCCTGCCAATTTGCGAGAATAATGATGTTCTTTGCCATACACAAGCTTTTCAGTTTCATGAGGTTTCACTTACTTTCAGTGTTAGTACCTGTGCTATCAGTATTGTATTAAATATCCACACCATCTGGGACACCCATTCAGCCCTGCTGCCTCAGAACCTAACTTTGCCCCCTGCCCTCCCCCCACACACACTCCAGGCCCACCAAGTTCTACCTTCCTTCTCTCCCACTTCCACACTGGGGCCAGATGAGTGGGTCAATAACAGTCCAAACCCTATAGCCCATGAGCCTCCCAGGAGGAGGAACCAGCAACAAAATGTCTGATAGGATATAGGGTTATTTTTTCCAAGTTTCTTGAATATGTTGATATTTGCTTTATAATTGAGTGTGTGTTCAATATTTGGGAATGTTCCACAAGGTGCTCAGAAGAAAGTATATTCTTTTCGTTTGGGTCAAATGTTCTATAGAAATATCTCATGTCCATTTGATTCATAACATTTGATAGCTCCATTATTTTTCTGTTTAATTTTTATCTGGAAGATCTGTCCATTGGTGCAAATAGGATATTAAAGTCTCCCACTATGAATGCATGAGGTTTAATATGTGACTTAAGCTTTTGTGTGTTTCTATTACAAATATGGGTGGCCTTGTGTTTGGGACTTACATATTAAAATTGAAATGCTATCTTGATGGATTTTTTTCTTTGATGAGTATAAAATGTTCTCTATTATTTTTATTAAATTTAGTTTGATGTTAATATTCTTAGATAATGAAATATCTACACCAGCATGTTTCTAGAGTCCATTTGCATGGAAAATATTTTTCAACCCTTTAATCTGAGGTTATATCTATTCTTAATGTTGAGATGTGCTTCTGGTACAGAGTGCAAAGATTGATCATGTTATTATGTCCATTCTGTTGGCCTATGTGTTTTTATTGGAGGATTCAATTATTGAGATATTAAATAGTAATAATTGTTAATTTCTATTATTATTGATGGTGCTGGTCACACACACACACACACACACACACAGAGAGAGAGAGAGAGAGAGAGAGAGAGAGAGAGAGAGAGAGAGAATGCATGTGTGTGTTTGTGTGAGTGTATGATTTTGCTACTTTGAGTTTTGCTGGTATGAGATTATTTGTTGCTTATTTTAGGGGAGTTGAATTCAATCTTCTTGCGTTGGAGATTAGATTTTCTTCTAGTATTTACTGCAGAGATAAATTTATTGGCAGATACTAATAAATTTGACTTTGTTATGAAATATCTAGTTATTTTGAACCCTTTGTCTTATGTTTCATCAGCATTATAGTTCTTGGGGCCTAATGTAGTTAGTTCAGCATGCTCTAATGAAAATATACTGTTCTGGTTGTTATCAGTACGTTTCTATACTAGCAACATTGCATCTTTATTTGGTACAATTATTGTTCTAAATCTTAATGTCTGGGATTTCATTAAGAAATGGGTCTTTCATTCCTAGGTCTTTATTGTCTTCTCTGGATCTCTTTGAATGTGGTGGCATGGGTTGTCTAATATGGAATACTTCTTTGATTTTTCCAGGAATAGCCCCTAAGGACCCAGTTAGAACATGTTTCTAGATATTGGAACATGAAAGTTAAGAATGTGGATAGGCAAGAAGGGGATGACTCAAATGATAAGTAGCAGGGGGAAAAGCAGAAATTGTAACCAATATCTGCATAGACAATGGGAAATAGAGATGGGGCACAGAGGAAGGAGAAGTCTCAACAAGGGTTTTGCATCAAAGCTTGAGATAAGATTGGGGAATTGGAACTTGGGGACAGGACAGATAGTGAAATTTTCCTACCTGAGTGTCTGACAGGTATTTTAAATCTTTCTCTACTGAATGCATTACCTGTATCCTACATTGTCTTCCTACATTTCCTTCATCACTGTGTTGTATCTCATATCAAATTATCTGAAATTTGTGTTTAATATGTAGTATTTTCAATATGGAAGACCATTTTGAGAAAAATAACTCAGAATAAAATTATATTACATAAGGCGTATGAAGAATTACAACATATAATGCTGGTTAATTTTTGTCAAACTGACACAAACCTATAAATATGAGGGATGATTAAGTTTTAACTGAAAATATATTCCTCCAGAAGATAATATTTATGCAAGTCTGTGGAGATATTGCCTTGAATAATTAGTGATATGGGAGACATCAACTTACTATAAGCAGTGACATCACTTGGTAAGTGGTCCTGAATTATATAATAAAGCTGTCTGATCAAGGAATGAAGTGTGATCCAGTAAGCAGCACTCTTTAATAATCAATTCATTACTTGCTGCCACTGGGTTACTGCTTTGACTTTCTGCCTGTCTCCTTGAATAACTATGAAATAAAATCAATTCATCCACACACCATATCAACTCATGATATAATAACTATTATGTTTATCTATGTATTATTTATATACATACATTTTTATGTGTATTAATATAGCATGATTATGCAGGAGTTGAAGAAGTGACTGAAGGAGCTGAGGGGGTTTTCAGCCCCAAGTGGGTAACAACAGTGTCAACAAACCAGATCCCCAGAGTTCCTGGGGACAGGCCCACTAACCAAAGAGTACACATGGTGAAACCCATGTCACTGGCCACATATGTGGCAGAGGATGTCCTTGTAGGACATTAGTAGGAGGAATGGCACTTGAGCCTGAGGGTTTTCCATGCCCTTAGGAGAATGTTATGGCAGGAAGATGGGAGTGGGTGGGTAGGTGAGCACCCTCATAGAGGCAGTGGGAGGGGGATGGGACACAGGATTTCCAAAGGGGAGACCCGGAAAGGGGAAAACATTTGAAATGTAAATAAAGAAAATATCCAATAAAAAGGGAAAATAGCATGATTAACCAAAGAGAAGAATTCAACTATATAATATTTAATATAATAGAACAACATGCAATATTAATAGGAATGTAGTTGTGGGACCTAAGACTGTCCTATTTCCCTGTGGCAGCCTATGGGGTTGGGGGTGGGGCATGAATATGCAGCTTGGAAATGCACAACTCCATTCTCCTAACAGTCTGGTCTGACAGAGATGAGTGGCACATGATCCCCTGACCTACATTACTGAGCACTGCACCCACATATGAGGCCTGAGGAGCATTATAGACACTTAGTAACCCAGACTGGAAACCTTCCCCACCAATCTCCTAACAGTCTTTTCAACTGGAGCACAGCAGGCAGATTGAGGTCCATCTGAGGTACAGCCAGCTGAGTGAGGTTCCCTGACCTTCATTGTTTGGATTATAACTTCCCCTGTCTTCCCAAGAAGTCCTGCCATCATCCTGATTATTTACTGAACAATGTGGGGGAAAGTTGCATAAAGGACAGCTTAAGAACAAAATAAAAAAGACCCAGGGCAATACTGTACCTACGGAGGCCATGTTTAGCCTAAGGAAACATAGCATAAGAAGATGGTCTTAAATCCAATTTTATAAAGATGATAGGGGCTGTTACAGAAAAATGAAAACATTGCTTCAAGAAATACAGGAAAACACAATCAAACAGGTGAGAGATGTGAATAAACTTCTTCAAGACCTTAATGTTTTATACAAGATCCATTTTAGATTCAACATTTTTTTTCACAACAGAAACATAAAAATTTTTAAAGCAATTTCTAGTGCCAATCAAATCTTCACAAATCAAAATTAAAACAAAAATGCAAATTAAAACAACCCTGAGATTTCACCTCACACCAGTCAGAATGGCTAAGATTAAAAACTCAGAAGACATCAGGTGTTGGCGAGGATGTGGAGAAAGAGGAACACTCCTCCACTGCTGGTGGGAATGCAAGCTGGTACAACCGCTCTGGAAATCAGTATGGCGGTTCCTCAGAAAACTGGACATGATACTTCCGGAGGACCCAGCCATACCACTCCTGGGCATATACCCAGAAGATTCCCCAGCATGCAATAAGGATACATGCTCCACTATGTTCATAGCAGCCTTATTTATAATAGCTAGAAGCTGGAAAGAACCCAGATGTTCCTCAACGGAGGAATGGATACAAAAAATGTGGTATATAGACACAATGGAGTACTATTCAGCCATTAGAAACAATGAATTCATGAAATTCTTAGAGAAATGGATGGAGCTGGAGAATGTCATACTAAGTGAGGTGACCCAGTCTCAAAAGAATACCCATGGTATACAGTCACTGATAAGTGGATATTAGCCTAGAAGCTTGGAACACCAAAGACATAAATCACATATCAAGTGATGTCTCACAAGAAGAAAGGAGTGGACACTGGTGCTAGAATGGACCAAAACATCATTGTGGGGGAGTACAAGAACAGTGAGGTGGGAGGGGTTGGATGAGGGAGCAGGGAGAGGGAAAAGGGCATGTGGGACCTTTGGGGGTGGGGAACCAGAAAAGGGGAAATGAATTGTAAATATAGAATATATCCAATAAAAGAATGCAAAAAAACCCAAAAATAATCTAACAAAGAAGCAAAAACAATTGTTTACTTACTATAATAAGCAAAGGAAAGAAAAGGGCTTAAACACCATAAACATTATTTTAAAAATGTCTGTGCAAAATTCTTCTGGCCTTTATTTCTTGCTAATACACATTTAGCTTTCTTTATTTAAAAAGTATGGATTCTAGAGGAGTTTAAAAATACTTAACATAATTGACATATTGTATACATACTGAATTTTAATACTTGTAAATGTATATTCAGACTGCTTTCAGTTTTCTTTTATTTTAATGGCTTTTTTTAAAAGTCCAATTGTTGTCCCCCTCCTGGCCTGCCCTGCCCTCCCACAGTTCCTTATCCCCTTCCTCCTCATCATCTTAAAGATGTTTACCAACCTCCTTCCAGGCCTCCCTCCTCCTTGTGATCTCTCAAGGATTAGGTGCCTCTTCTCCCACTGAGGTCAGAACAAGAATTCCTCTGCTGTATATGTGCAGGGTCCTTGGACCAGCTGGTATAGCCTGCCTGGTTGGTGGCTCAGTGTCTGTGAGATCTCAGAGGTCTGGGTAAGTTGAGACTGCTGGTATTCCTATAGGGTCACATTCCTTTTCAGATTCTTCCAGCCTTTCCCAAATTCAACCACGGGGGACCCAAATTTCACTTCAGTGGTTGGATATAAGTGTCTCTACCTGTCTCAGTCAGCTTCTTGTTGGGCCTCTCAGAGGACAGCCATGCTAGGCTCCTTTCTGTAAGCAAACCATAAATTCAGTAATAGTGCTTTTGTATACAACCTAGAATTGCATGTTTGATGTGGTACTGCCCATAGAAGGCTAGGCCCACCCACATCAATCATTAATTAGCAAAATGTCCCACAAGTGCCCATAGGCCAATCTGATTGAGGCAATTCTTCAATTGAGGTTGGTTCTCGTATCCCAGATGAGTTTGTTTTTTGTGAAGATGACATCTGAAGGCATTTTTCTTCCAATTCTCAACAAAATAAAGAAGGCACAGAATAAGTCTAAGGAAATGTACCCAAATCTAGTGCATCTGTATTATTTATAGTCTTTGCTCTTTTAAAAACATAAATGTACCACACAAAGGCAATTACAGGTATTAAGAGTAGGGACAGAGTTGTCACCATGTTTTGCATGAATCTCCCTAGATACTCAAATATTGTGAGAAGGAAGGAATTTAATGACTCTATGTAACATTTTGGGCAAGTTATAGAAATATAAGAAAAACAATGATACTGGATGGTTGCTTCTAGCATCTCTGGATAAACTTTCAAAGAAATAGAATGAATTCAATTATATAATTAACTGGCTCCAATTTCAAACAAAGAACCTAACAGTTACTAAGAGAGTCCCAGAAGGGAATCTCTCTGGCAGCTGTACAGCTTATCTAAGTTAGGAGTACTATTGCTAATAATGAAATCCTATAACCACAAAACAAAACGCATACCAAAAACCATTTACAGAGGGAAATTTTATTTGGCTTACAGTTCCAAATTGTAGTCCATTACTGGAGGTGGTAAAAGGGCAGGTACACAAACAGGTTAAGAATCCAAAGTCAGCCATTCAATATTCCTCAGGTTAAAATTCTTTAACTCTGTACCCCATTTCTTAATAAGGTTATTTGGCTCTCTAGAGTCTAACTTCTTGAGTACTTTATATACATTGGATATTAACCCTCTGTTGGATATAGAGTTGGTAAAGATCTTTTCCTAATTTGTTGGTTGCCCTTTTGTCATATTGACAGTGTCCTTTGCCTTACAGAAACTTTGTAATTTTATGAGGTCTCATTTGTCAATTCTTGATCTTAGAGCATAAGCTATTGGTGTTCTATTCAGAAAAATTTCCCCTGTGTCCATGTGCTCAAGGGTCTTCCCTAGTTTCTTTTCTATTAATTTCAGTGTGCTGGTTTTATTTGGAGCTCCTTGATCTACTTGGACTTTAGCTAATACAAGGAGGTAAGAATGGATTGATTTGCATTCTTCTGCATGTTGAGCTCCAGTTGAACCAGAACCATTTGTTTAAAAAGGTTATTTTTCCACTGGGTGGAAAAAAGATAGCCATTTCTGGGTCTTCAATTCAAGCAGTACTACAGAGAAATAGTGTGAAAAACTGCAAGGTATTGGTACAGAGACAGACAGGTAGGTCAATGGAATAGAATTGAAGATCCATAAAGGAACCCACACATCTATGGTCACTTGACAAAAAAGCTAAAACCATCCACTGGAAAAATGATAGCTTTAGGAGGAATTGGAGGTCTTAGCATATCCTTGTTGGAGAAAATGTGTCTCAAAGAAGGAGGCTTTGAGCTTTCAAACTTTCAATATACGTCTGTGGCTCAGTTCACTTCGTATAGTCTGGAGACCCTGGTTGTAGAACTCTCAGCTGCTTCAGCATAGTGTCTGCTGAATACCCACATGCTTTCTTCCATGATGATGTAACTAAACCTATGAAACTATACATCAGCCCCAATTAAGTGTTTTTCTTATAAAAGTTGCTATATTCATAGCATGTATTCACAGCAATAGAAAGACTAAGATACATGTGCTAACATTAAAGTCTATGTAAAACTACAACTACTAGTTTGCAATCAGGATGACAAAGGGTATAGATCAATCAGAAATAAGCTATGGTTCATTCCTTCAGGAAAAGAACCAAGACTTCTAAAGTACTTGCTGGGGATAAAGGGAATAGAGGATGTTTAACAGAACGTGGTATTCTAAAAGAACTGGTAAATACTTGTAATGAATTGAAGTGATGAGGATTTTAATTAGCATGAGAATTTCTGTCCTGTATTGGTGAGAACATATTTGTGCTTGTGTACATATTTTAAACATATTTTTCTTTATAATCATTGTAGCATCAATTGAGATAATATCAGTGGTTACTGTTATCTTTTAGTTATTAAACAGTATATTAAGCATTCTATAAGAAAATTATTATGTATTCTATAATAAATAATGTGTTTGTATGGTAGAATCATGATGTGCTTCTTGATTTTATTTGGAATTTAAACATGATAAAAAGAGATGTGATTATATCTTATGTTTATAAGAGTTGGTAATGCAATGCTAATTTTAGCTATCTACTAGGATAAATCTGGACTCAACCAAAAGCCAAGCAGATGGGCACCTTCTTACTCCTCTTTTGAGTGATATTCTTGACTGGATCAAGTATATAAGGTGGAATGATCAAAATAAATATGGCCCATACTTTCTAGTCAAAACATACCTATAAGGACATGAAAAAAGGACCCTTTTGCTTTAGCCTGATTTCTCTCTCTCTCTCTCTCTCTCTCTCTCTCTCTCTCTCTCTCTCTCTCTCTCTCTCCCTCCCTCCCTCGTTCTCCTAAGGTCATCTATCTTGTTTTGGAAGCATTCCTTCACTGATACTTATACGTACTTCTTGTAGATTGCAACTTGCACTTAAGATCAAATGAAGCATCCAGCCTTGTAGACTAAATAGCTGCCAAATTCTTTTTTATTATTTTTATTTATTTTTATTTATTTTTTATTTTCTATATTCTATGTTTACATTCCAAAGGCTTTCCCCTTTCCCAGGTCCCACCCACCATAGTTCCCATAGTTCCTCTCCCCCCCCAACTGTTCACCAATCATTCCCCCTCCCCCCTCGGTTTCTTTACTAAACTGGATGCAATCTTTACAGGCCCAGGGTCCTCTCCTTTCTTCTTCTTGGGAATCATTTGACTTGCTATTTGTGTCTTGAGTATTTAGGGCTTCTGGGCTCATTAATATCCACTTATCAGTGATTGCATTTCATGTGCATTCTTTTGTGATTGGGTTAATTCACTCAGGATGATATTTTCCAGGTCTAACCATTTACCTACAAATTGCATGAATTCATTATTTTTAATTGCTGAGTAGTATTCCATTGTATAAATATACCACATTTTCTGTATCCATTCCTCCTTTGAGGGATATTTGGGCTCCTTCCAATTTCTGGCTATTATAAACAAGGCTGCTATAAACATAGTGGAGCATGTGTCCTTATTGCATGCAGGGGAATCCTCTGGGTATATGCCCAGGAGTGGTATGCCAGGGTCCTCTGGAAGTGACATGCCCAATTTTCTGAGGAACCGCCAAACTGATTTCCAGAGTGGTTTTACCATTTTGCAATCCCACCAACAGTGGAGGAGTGTTCCTCTTTCTCCACATCCTCGCCAGCACTTGTTGTCTCTTGAGTTTTTAATCTTAGCCATTCTGACTGGTGTGAGGTGGAATCTCAGGGTTGTTTTGATTTGCATTTCCCTGATGACTAATGATGTTGAACATCTTTTAAGGTGTTTCTCGGCCATCCGGATTTCTTCTGGTGAAAATTCTTTGTTTAGCTCTGTGCCCCATTTTTTGATAGGGTTATTTGTTTCTTTGGGGTCTAACTTCTTGAGTTCTTTGTATATATTGGATATTAGCCCTCTGTCGGATGTGGAGTTGGTGAAGATATTTTCCCACTTTGTTGGTTGCCGTTTTGTCCTTCTGACAGTGTCCTTTGCTTTGCAGAAACTTTGTAATTTTATGAGGTCCCATTTGTCGATTCTTGATCTTAGAGCATAAGCTATTGGTGTTCTGTTCAGGAACTTTTCCCCTGTGCCCAAGTCCTCCAGGGTCTTCCCAAGTTTCTTTTCTAATAGGTTCAGTGTGTCTGGTTTTATTTGGAGGTCCTTGATCCACTTGGAGTTGATCTTAGTGCAAAGAGATAAGAGTGGGTCAATTCGCATTCTTCTGCATGTTGACTTCCAGTTGAACCAGCACCATTTGTTGAAAAGGCTATCTTTATTCCATCGGATGGTTGTGGCTCCTTTATCAAAGATCAAGTGACCATAAGTCTGTGGGTTAATTTCTGGGTCTTCAATCCTGTTCCATTGATCTACCTGCCTGTTGCTGTACCAATACCATGCAGTTTTTAACACAATTGCTCTGTAGTACTGCTTGAGGTCAGGGATATTGATTCCCCCAGAAGTCCTTTTTTTGTTGAGAATAGTTTTAGCTATCCTGGGTTTTTTGTTGCTCCAGATGAATTTGAGAATTGCTCTTTCTAAAAGAAATAAAAAAAGAAATCAAAGACTTTTTAGAATTCAATGAAAATGAAGGTACAACCTACCCAAATCTATGGGACACAATGAAAGCAGTGCTAAGAGGAAAACTCATAGCTCTAAGTGCATCCAAAAAGAAACTTGAGAGAGTATACACTAGCAGCTTAACAGCACACCTTAAAGCCCTGGAAGAAAAACAAGTTAATTCACCCAGGAGGAGTAGAAGACAAGAAATCATCAAACTCAGGGTTGAAATCAATCAAATAGAAACAAAGAGAACCATACAAAGAATCAACAAGATCAGGAGCTGGTTCTTTGAGAAAATCAACAAGATAGATAAACCCTTAGCCAGACTAACCAAAGGACACAGAGAGAGTATACAAATTAACAAAATTAGAAATGAAAAGGGAGACATAACAACAGAAACTGAGGAAATTCAAAAGATCATCAGATCCTACTACAAAGGTCTATACTCAAAACAACTGGAGAATCTGGAGGAAATGGACAATTTCCTAGACAGATATCAAATACCAAAATTAAATCAGCTGCCAAATTCTTAACCCACTTATTTAGATATAGCCATTGTTGAGCTTCCTGTCTCACAGCCTATATGTCACTCTAATAAAACATCTACATATATGTACATATGTATTAAATCATGTATTTACTTTCTTTAGAGATCCCTGACTAACACTGATGCAGTTTCTTCAAGGAAAATTATACCATTGATATAAAACTAATAAAACCTGATGAAGGTGTCTATACTGTGAATTTTAAAATTCAAATTAAAAATAAATATGATTTAAATAAATGGGGAAAATACCATTAATACAGATGATGCATTCGAGAAAAATGCCAATTTTGTTCAATGCCATCATTTGGCATATGGGACAGTATTTCAAAATTCTAAGAGTTCTGGTTTACAAAATATATGGCTGATTATTTTGAAGTCCTAGAATGATTATAAAACAATATCAGAAAAGAACAAAAATAAAAATATTAAGTAACTTTATAGCTGATGCTTATATGGACTTTATAGCCCTAATAATAAAATAATGCTACACACAGAGCATAGTAGATATATACTTCAATGGGAAAGAATAGTGAGACAGAATTTGACACATACTTGTGTTTGGTATAAGTTGTTTCATAAAAACTTTTAAATTAGTGTCCAATTTACATCTCTAATTTCCAAATGTGTTTGTAAAATAATTTTAAAAATCCTATATGGGTTTAAATAATCAAATTATATACCTCACATCATGAACTGAATAATATGTAGAAAGGATGGGTTCATCTCTTTTTTTTTTAATTTTTATTTTCTATATTCTATGTTTACATTCAAAAGGCTTTCCCCTTTCCCAGTTCCCCCCGACCATACGTCCCATAATTCCTCTCCCCCCAACTATTCCCCAATCATTCCCCCTCCCCCGACGGTTTCTCTACAAAATTGGATCCAATCTTTACAGGCCCAGGGTCCTCTACTTTCTTCTTTATTCTTTTGTGATTTGGTTAACTCACTCAGGATGATATTTTCTAGGTCTAACCATTTACCTACAGATTGCATGAATTCATTATTTTTAATTCCTGAGTAGTATTCCATTGTATAAATATACCACATTTTCTGTATCCATTCCCCCTTTGAGGGATATTTGTGCTCCTTCCAATTTCTGGCTATTATAAACAAGGCTGCTATAAACATAGTGGAGCATGTGTCCTTATTGCATGCAGGGAAATCCTCTGGGTATATGCCCAGGAGTGGTATGCCAGGGTCCTCTGGAAGTGACATGCCCAATTTTCTGAGGAACCGCCAAACTGATTTCCAGAGCGGTTTTACCATTTTGCAATCCCACCAACAGTGTAGGAGTGTTCCTCTTTCTCCACATCCTTGCCAGCACTTGTTGTCTGTTGAGTTTTTAATCTTAGCCATGCTGACTGGTGTGAGGTGGAATCTCAGGGTTGTTTTGATTTGCATTTCCCTGATGACTAATGATGTTGAACATCTCTTAAGGTGTTGCTTGGCCATCCGAATTTCTTCTGGTGAAAATTCTTTGTTTAGCTCTGTACCCCATTTTTTGATAGGGTTATTTGGTTCTTTGGGGTCTAAATTCTTGGGTTCTTTGTATATATTGGAAATTAGCCCTCTGTTGGATGTGGGGTTGGTGAAGATCATTTCCCATGTTGTTGGTTGCCGTTTTGTCCTTCTGACAGTGTCCTTTGCCTTGCAGAAACTTTGTAATTTTATGAGGTCCCATTTGTCAATTCTTGATCTTAGTGCATAAGCTATTGGTGTTCTCTGTTCAGGAACTTTCCCCCTGTGCCCATGTCCTCCAGGGTCTTCCCAAGTTTCTTTTCTAATAGTTTCAGTGTGTCTGGTTTATATGGAGGTCCTTGATCCACTTGGAGTTGATCTTAGTGCAAAGAGATAAGAGTGGGCCAATTTGCATTCTTCTGCATGTTGACATCCAGTTGAACCAGCACCATTTGTTGAAAAGGCTATCTTTTTTTACACTGGATGGTTGTTGCTCCTTTATCAAAGATCAAGTGACCATAAGTCTGTGGGTTCTTTTCTGGGTCTTCAATCCTATTCCGTTGATCTACTTGCCTGTTGCTGTACCAATACCATGCAGTTTTTAACACAATTGCTCTGTAGTACTGCTTAAGGTCAGGGATATTGTTTCCCCCAGAAGTCCTTTTATTGTTGAGAATAGTTTTAGCTATCCTGGGTTTTTTGTAATTCCAGATGAATTTGAGAATTGCTCTTTCTAGATCTATGACAATTGAGTTGGGATTTTGATGGGGATCACATTGAATCTGTATATTGCTTTTGGCAAGATGGCCATTTTTACTATATTGATCCTGCCAATCCAGGTGTAAGAAATATTTTTCCATCTTCTGAGATCTTCTTTGATTTCTTTCTTCAAGGACATGAAGTTCCTGTCCTACAGATCTTTCGCTTGTTTGGTTAGAGTTACACCAAGGTACTTTATGTTGTTTGTGGCTATTGTGAAGGGTGTTATTTCCCTAACTTCTTTCTCAGCCTGCTTGTCCTTTGAGTACAAGAAGGCTACTGATTTGATTGAGTTAATTTTATAACCAGCCACTTGGTGGAGTCTTTTGGGCCGCTTAAGTAAACTATCATATCATCTGCAAATAATGATATTTTTACTTATTCCTTTCCAATTTGTATCCCTTTGACTTCCTTATGTTGTCTAATTGCTCTCGCTAGAACTTCAAGTACTATATTGAAAAGATATGGAGAGAGATGGCAGCCTTGTCTAGTCCCTGATTTTAGTGGGATTGCTTCAAGTTTCTCTCCATTTATTTTGATGTTGGCTACTGGTTTGCTGTAGATTGCTTTTACTATGTTTAGGTATGGGCCTTGAATTCCTGCTCTTTCCAAGACTTTTAGCATGTAAGGATGCTGAATTTTTTCAAATGCTCTTTCAGCATCTAATGAGATGGCCATGCGGGTTTTTTTCTTTTAGTTTGTTTATGTAGTGGATTTCATTGATGGATTTCTGTATATTGAACCATCCCTGCATCCCTGGGATGAAGCCTACTTGATTATGGTGAATGATTGTTTTGATGTGCTCTTGGATTCGGTTGGCAATAATTTTATTTAGTATTTTTGCATTGATATTCATAAGAGAAATTGGCCTGTAGTTCTCTTTCTTTGTTGGATCTTTTTGTGGTTTAGGTATTAGCATAATTGTGGCTTCGAAGAATGAGTTGGGCAGTGTCCCTTCTGTCTCTATTTTGTGGAATAGTTTGAAGAGTATTGGTGTTACGTCTTCTTTGAAGGTCTGGTAGAATTCTGCACTAAAACCATCTGGTCCCATACTTTTTTTGGTTGGGAGGCTTTCTATAACCCCTTCTATTTCTTTGGGGGTCATGGGACTGTTTAGCTGATCTACCTGATGCTGATTTAATTTTGGTATTTGGTATCTGTCTAGGAAATTGTCCATTTCCTCCAGATTCTCCAGTTGTTTTGAGTATAGACCTTTGTAGTAGGATCTGATTATCTTTTGAATTTCCTCAGTTTCTGTTGTTATAGCCCTCTTTTCATTTCTAATTTTGTTAATTTGGGTACTGTCTCTGTGCCCTTTGGTTAGTCTAGCTATGGGTTTATCTATCTTGTTGATTTTCTCGAAGAACCATCTCTTGGTTTTGTTGATTCTTTGTATGGTTCTCTTTGTTTCTACTTGATTGATTTCAGCCCTTAGTTTGATGATTTCCTGTCTTCTACTCCTCCTGGGTGAATAGCTTCTTTTTGTTCCAGGGCCTTCAGGTGTGCTGTTAAGTTGCTAGTGTATGCTCTCCCCAGTTTCTTTTTGGAGGCACTCAGGGCTATGAGTTTTCCTCTTAGCACTGCTTTCATTGTGTCCCAAAGTTTTGGGTAGGTCTTAACTTCATTTTCATTGAAGTCTAAAAAGTCTTTGATTTCTTTCTTTATTTCTTCCTTAACCAAGGTGTCTTTGAGTAGAGTATTGTTCAGTTTCCATGTGTATGTGGGCTTTCTGTTGTTCTTCTTGCTATTGAAGACCACTTTTACCCCATAGTGATCCGATAGGAGACATGGGATTAGTTCAGTCTTCTTGTATTTGTTGAGGTCTGTCTTGTGACCAATTATATGAACAATTTTTGAGAAGGTACCGTGTGGTGCTGAGAAAAGGGTATACTCTTTTGCTTTAGGATGGAATGTTTTATATATATATATATATATATATATATATATATATATATAAAAAATATATATATATATATATATATAAAAAATATATATATATATATATATATATATATATATATATATATATATCTGTTAAATCCAATTGGTCCAAAGCTTCAATTAGTTTCACTGTGTCCTTGTTTAGTTTCTGCTTTCCTGATCGGTCCATTGAGGAGAGTGGAGTGTTGAAGTCACCTACAATTATTGTGTCAGGTGAAATGTGTGCTTTAAGCTTTAAGCTACTTGATTGATTTCAACCCTGAGTTTGATGATTTCTTGTCTTCTACTCCTCCTGGGTGAATTAACTTCTTTTTCTTCCAGGGCTTTAAGGTGTGCCTTTAAGCTGGTAGTGTATGCTCTCTCCAGTTTCTTTTTGGATGCACTTAGAGCTATGAGTTTTCCTCTTAGCACTGATTTCATTGTGTCCCATAGATTTGGGTAGGCTGTACCTTCATTTTCATTGAATTCTAAAAAGTCTTTGATTTCTTTTTTTATTTCTTCCTTGACCAAGGTGTCACTGTTCAGTTTCCATGTGTATGTGGGCTTTCTGTTGTTTTTATTGCTATTGAAAACAACTCTTACTCCATGGTGATCTGATAGGAGGCATGGGATTAGCTCTATCTTCTTGTATGTGTTGACATCATCTACTTTTCTGTTTTACATATGCTTTATTTGTTTCTCTTCTCAACGAATCTAATAATGCTCAAAAGATATGATAGCATGCAAGAAGACATGGTTTTAAGTCTTAATTAAATATGACTCATCCAAATTGTGAATTGTTCATGTCATTTCACTTTTAAAATAATAAATCAAGAGTTTTAAAATACATAAAGATGAAATCTTTTTTTCTTAACAATTTATTTGGATTTTCAGTCATTCATCCATCAAGGCAATTTCAATATGCACAAAAATGAAAGGAACTCATCAACTGTTTTGTACTTATGCATGAGAATACTATAAAGACAAGATGTAATAAAGTTCTGAAAGTCTGTTATTATGCTTTTATAATTATGTTTACATTATTAAAAATTCACAGACAGGTGTTTATCTATCTTCAAAATGATCTTAGTTTGCTAAGTCAGTGAGATTTCAAAATGATCTATCTTTATATAAGGTGAGAATATTTTTAATGAAAAAATAAATCCAGGAATTAATGTTCATTTCCTTGACTTTCTTGAATTATAAGAAACACTTCACAATTAATATTGTTTCCTTTATTTTAATGCTAATGGAAATAAAATAAAATCTTTTGACGTCCATTTTCATTTAGCATCATGGCTCAAAAATCACTAAAGAAATATAAAATTTTCAAATGAACAGAAAGAAAAGGAATCTCAATGTGTATTACCCTAACACAGAGTTAAAAGTTGTTATTTTCTTATGAATAAATAATATAAACAGTAGGGTCATTATGAAAGCTTAGAAAAAGGTATTGACAGAGGCTTAGGATATAAGCTAATTGGAATATGCTTCCTAGCATGCTAAACATCTTGAATTCATTCTCTTGTACTAAGATATATCAGGTCTTTTCTTGAGATTTTTATTTTAGTTGGTTGAGTGTGTATGTTTTCGTGTATCTCTGTGTGTGTGTTGTGTGTGTGTGTGTATGTGTGTGTGTGTGTGTGTGTGTGTGTGTGTGTATGACTACATGTGGAACATTATGTACATATGTGTGCTGCAGAGGACAGTAGAGGGCATTAGATGTCCTAGAACTGGAGTAACCACCTGTGAGCCACCTGACTTGGATGTTAGGTTTGGGGGCTCTGAATTCCTCAAGGGCAGTACATTTTCTTAGCTGCTGAGTCATTTTTTTCAGCTCCCAGCAGTACTTTGAGAGATAAATATTATATTTTTTAAGGATAGGCTGAAATTACATAAAAAATCAAATAAGAAGCACAGTAAATAATATCCTATAAGATATATGTTAAATTTGTTAGGCTTATTTTCACAGTATATTTACAATTGTGTATTATGTCTTTGCTCTATCATTGTTATTATGATTAAGTAAAAGTAAAATGATATATTACCTTATATTTTATATGCTTTATTTATGAAGCAATAAATACTAATATTTTTCCAAAATCTAATGAAAATGCCAATAAAGATATTTTATATAATCTTAAATCTATTAACTTGGAAGTATAAATAAAAATGTACAGTGAAATTATTATATTCTATATTTAACTTTGTAATGATTATCTATTTCCTCTGTGTAGGTTTTAGCTGTGTAGCATATGGATTAAGAGCGTGAAATCATTAACTCTGAGACCTCGGGCAAATTATTTATATAATCTGTACTTTAGTTGCTTCAGCTATAAATTAGAATAAAATAAAATTAATGACAGTGTTCAAGAAGATAAAATAGGCTTTTGTATCAAAAGTGCTTTTGTAAATTAAATACAATATAAATCTTAGTTTTTTATTTATTTTTATAATTTAAAAATGAATACTAGTCAACCTTCTTTGAAATGCTAAATCATAATTTTCAAGATGAAATTATTAATATTAATAAATTTGTTCTTGTGACTGAACTTCCATTATACTTGTAAATCAATATATGGTACAAAAAAGAGTGGGGCTGTCATCTGGTAGCACATTATTTCTTAGAGTATCCTTAGAGGTGATTATAAATGTTACAAATATTGTATTTGAGGGACTGAATAAACCAGATGGTAATCCTCGACACAGGTTTAAATTATAAAAATCCATTGAATTGATGAATAAATCAAAACATGCAAATTATAAATCACATTGAGACTATGAATAGAACAAATTAGATAAAGATAAGATAGGTTGCATTTCCATTCTATCCAGGTTCCGGAAACAAAACAGCAAATTATTTTATTGCCATTACTGTTTCCCAGGTTTCATACTTGAACTTCAACAAGGAATTCTCAATTTTTTGATATTGTGATACATTTTGTGTTCATGAAGGTTTGAAATCAAATAACAAGGTTAAATTATGATATGAACTTAATGGTTAAATAAGATTATTGTTTTGTGTTGTGCTGCATTCATAGATATGTTTGGCTTCATGTGAGCTCTGGGTGACATATTAGAGACATGAAAACATCAGTGTAGTCCCTCAGGCATCCATTTACCATCTGTATTTCCCTTGATCACCAGCTTCCACAGCCTATCAAATGACTTTACAGGCACTAATCATGTGAGCCAATGCAATATACTAAATCAAAATTTATCTGTCTAGTCTTTTTTTTTAATTGCTTCTGGTAGTCTAGAGAATGTGGAAAAATACAAATTTAACTTTGGATACTGTTCTAATGGTAGCTTTTTTTTTTTTTTTTTTTTTTTTTTTTTTTTTTTAGGCAGGTTCTCACTATGTGGTTCTGGGCTGGTCTGGAACTCAACAATAATCTACCTGTCAATGCCATTAATGTAGGCATCAAAGCCATGTGCTGTAATTCCTGGTTCACAAAGAAGTTTCTTATCTGATTAGATTTTAGTATGTAAGTGCAAGCTCTCATTTCCACAATAAGTTAACACTGATAATAGGATGTAGGCGAAGCAGGGCTAGAGTGCTAGAGTATATCAATCATGTATAAAAACAAGAAAGTAGAAAACTGCAATTACTTTGAATCTCTCTGGAAAATTTACCAATGCAATAAAGTTGACTGGATACACAAACATCACTGAAAATGAGGTAAAAGTATTGTGATGGTTTGTATATCATTGGCCCAGGAAGTGACCTCATTAGGAGGTGTGGCCTTGTTGGAGTAGGTGTGTCAATGTGGGTATGGGCTTAAAACCCTCACCCTGGCTGCCTGGAAGTCAGTCTTCCACTAGCAGCCTTCAGATGAAGATGTAGATCTCTCAGCTCCTCCTTCACCATGCCTGCCTGGATGCTGCCATGTTTCTGCCTTGATGACAATGGGCTGAACCTCTGAACCTGTAAGCCAACCCCAATTAAATGTTGTCTTTTATAAAACTTGCATTGGTCATGGTGTCTGTTCACAGCAGTGAAACCCAAACTAAGACAGAAGTTGGTACCAGGGACTGGGGTATTGTTATGATAGGCACGACCATGCTTTTGTTTGGAAGAATGTGGATTTTGGGACTTTGGATTTGGAAAGCTACGGAATGCTTTAAGTGGGGCTTAATGGGTCAGCCTGGTAGGAATATGGAAGACAGTGGTGCTGAGGGTCATTTGAACTGTGTAGGCCTGATGGCCCAAGAGGTTTCAATGGAGAAGAACTTTAATATGTGGCTGAGAGACTGTTTTTGTGATGTTTTGGTGAAGAACATGGCTGCTTTTTGCCACTGTCAGAAGAGACTGCTTAGGGCTAAGGTAAAGAGATTCATATTGATTGCATTTGCAAAGGAAGTCTCGAAAAAGCCCAACGAAAACTTTGTTCTCTGGTTAAGTCTGATGAAGAGAATTTTGAACAAACATAGTAAGATGAGAAAGGAAAAGTACAAAATATATAGTGTGAGTACTAAAGGGACTCCAGGAAGTGAAATGGAGCTGAATTCAAGGATATTGATTTGAATTAAGGGAGTGGTGACCTTGGGGGCAAGATTCCACCCAGCTAAATTTAGGTCCAGGCTTGGTAGTACAAGCCTTTAATCCCAGGAGGCAAAAATAAGCAGATCTTTGAGTTCAAGGCCAGCCTAGAACAGAGCAAATTCTAGGTGAAGAAAAACTTAAGTCCAGGCTTGGTGGACCACACCTTTAATCCCAGTGCTTAGGAGGCAGACATGCAGATCTCTGAATTCAAAGTCAGTCTATGGAGCAAGATTTAGGACAGCCAACTTATGCAGTGAAGAAGCTGGGAAAAAGGAAGCCAGTGATAATGTAACAGAACAAGGGGGTCAATGTTCCAGCTCCTGCAAGCAGAACTCAGCAGCTTTGGCCACGTGACTCTGGCTTTATATTCAAAAGAAAGAGACTACTGGGACAATTGATGCTGGTTAGGTAGAGCTAAGAAATTAGTGGTGACTAAGAAAAGACCAGCATCACTGAGGTGAAATCCTCTGGGAAGTGATTTCTGAAAGCACAAAGAAATTGTATTCCAGAGATAGCGAAGGTTGTACATCATGTTGCAGCTGTACTTGGTAACGTGTAAGATTCATCCAGGTGGTACTGGTTTTGAAGGCATGAAGGCATCATGAAGAACAGCTGAGGCTTGGTACTATGAGAAGCCATAGAAGGTCATTGGTGAAAGTGTACCCTTAGTTGTAATTGACAGCCCAGGACTGAAGGGGTCATGCAAAGGAGTTGAGGCTTGGTACCATGAAGAGAGCCTATGAGAGGCTTTGGTGAAGCATAGTTGCAGTGGAAGACCCTAGCATATTGGAGATGCCAGTACCATGGGATGACCACCAAGAACAGCAGTGACAGTGGAGTGGATTGACCTGAACTTAGAGTGCTACAGAGGGCAGAGCTGGAGAAGGGACACCAGCTCTTTGGAGATGTACAGAAGATCATGTGTGGATCTCAGACATTGGAACAAGAAGCTGTGAAGCTGAAATTGACTTGGGGTACCCAAGATGTTAAAAATGCCAGAGCCACAGGATGCCTGGCAAGGAAAGCTGCTAACAGGGAGTGGAACAAGCCCAGGAGAAAGAACCTTGTTGCAGACAACAAGGATGAAAAAGGAGTTGGATATCTGAAGACTGCTTTGCCATCCAGACATGGAGATGCAGAGTTTGGACTTTGCCCAGCTGGTTTCCTGTCTTGCTTGGAAGATTACAGTTAAGTGATTTAGTGAATCTCAGAAGAGACCTTGAACTTTGGACTTTTAACAGTGTGGAGACTGCTATAGACTAAAGGGACTTTTGAAGTTGGACTAAATGTATTTTGCATTATGCTATGTTTAAGTATGGCCCCCATAGACTAATGTTTGAACAAGCCTATGGGGGCCAGGGAGTGGAATGTGATGGTTTGTATATCATTGGCCCAGGAAGTGACCTCATTAGGAGGTGTGGCCTTGTTGGAGTAGGTGTGTCAATGTGGGTATGGGCTTAAGACACTCACCCTGGCTGCCTGGAAGTCAGTCTTCCACTAGCAGCCTTCAGATGAAGATGTAGATCTCTCAGCTTCTCCTTCACCATGCCTGCCTGGATGCTGCCATGTTTCTGCCTTGATGACAATGGGCTGAACCTCTGAACCTGTAAGCCAACCCCAATTAAATGTTGTCTTTTATAAAACTTGCATTGGTCATGGTGTCTGTTCACAGCAGTGAAACCCAAACTAAGACAAGTATAGAATAACCTATTTACTGAAAGTCCAAGAGAAGTGTTACATAACTATGTATATCTATACATATATATCTATGTATACCAGGAAAGACATTTTACCTTCTGAAGTCACAGTGTTGAGATTGGGGAAAATCAAAACTCAGAACCTCATTCTATTGTATGATTTACTATGATGCAGGTTAATGTTAAAGTATATAAGATTCTTATTATTAAAATAAAAACATTAATATATAATAAGTACAATCTTCTAAATAAAAAAATATGAATGTACAAAATATTTTGATGACACTGGGGCTATTGAGACATTAAATTCTATTTGAACTTTAAATATTTTTCCTTCAGAATTTATTTTTTTTTTGTTTTTGTTTTTTTGTTTTTTTTTCTTGTTAAAGTTTTGTTTTTATTTTTATTTTTTTTGATTTTTTTATTGTATATATTCTATATTTAGAATTTATATATACATATATATGTATATGCTTGTATATGTAATTGCATGTGTAAATTCTTATGTAAATGAACATGCATAAACACACAAGCACTTACAGTCACTAAATGTGTTTTTTCTTTGATCTACCATAAGTAAGTAGTCTTCTTATACCCAATTTTTCTGTGATTTAGTGAATGTGTCATCACCCACCTGGCAACTCCATTAGTTATATCAATGTTTGCACCATTATGCTAGGGTATCACCAATCTGTCCCCTGATGAAACAGCAGTGATCAAACCTGAGGCAGTAAGCATGGCAGATAATTTTATTATACTTAAGATTCATCTCTATCAGCTTTTTGCTACATTCCCAAGCCTAGACTCAAAGTGTCAGTAAGCCTCCAAATGACTTGAGTGTGATTATTTAGGAGGTGTACATCATGCCAAAGCAACAATTTGAGTTTTCAAGTGAATGGAATTATAAATCTAGGAAACTAGTGGGAGCATGTTTATTAGGAAAATACAGTAATTGTTACAGGCACATAAATTAACATGAAGGCAAATTTATTAATACAGGCTCAATAAACAGATTTGTACTTAATGTTACAGTAAGTGGGTTTGGAAAAAATGGCCAAAATTTGATGGCTGTCTGAGACCCATACCTAATATTTGAACATTGTGACTAATGAGAATTGTCAGATCTCCCTTGTTTCAATATATCAAAGTAATTAAAAATCTGAAGATTAAATTTTTATTATACTTATACTTTAATTCCTCCAAAATTATAGTGCATTTTGAATCAATATACATTATTTATATTAGGTATGTGAAATTTACTTCCACAAAATTAGTGAGGAATGATCAAAATTCTTGAAGAGCTGGTGTTATTGTTCTTCTCTGTCAAATTGTTTTTTGTCTTATGCCGAAAAATTGGTCTTGGAGTAAGACAGTAGACCATAACAGATTATTCACCAATATTTCTTTTCCTTTAAAAAAAATACTACATGCCTTTAAACCTGGCACATTCTGAAATTTCCTATGATCATCAAAAATCTCAGACAACTTTCAGCTGGCTACTTTCAGCTCAAGCTACTTTCCCAGCAATATATTCATATTCTTTTTCTCATGATGTTTCAAATTGCTAGTTTGGTGTTATAATTGATTTTTCAGGGAACTTAATTCTTTCTGGCTTCCAAAAGATATTGTCCCGTCCTGCCAGACTCAGTTATTTGTGGGTTCGGTGTGGATCTAGCCTGAAAGAAGAATAGGGGACTGGGCAGGACAAAAGAGCAAGACCAGGCAGAACTGCTGTCGAGGTCTAGTTTATTGTAGCAAGGGCAAGGGGTTATGAACAGTAAGGGGATGAAGGGGGAAAGGTGGTAGAACTGGAGTAGTCAGGTGAAAACATCCTCAAAATGCAAGGGCAAGGAAGTTTGGGTGAAAGTCAATTAGCTAGTTCCTGTGTGGGGTTCTGGTGAGTAATCATTTAGCCAGTTCTTTGTGTTGCCAGTTCCTAGAGCAGCAGGTGAGGAGATTGCATGAATTCATTATTTTTAATTGCTGAGTACTATTCCATTGTATAAATGTACCACATTTTCTGTATCCATTCCCCCTTTGAGGGACATCTGGGCTTCTTCCAACTTCTGGCTATTATAAATAAGACTGCTATGAACATAGTGGAGCATGTGTCTTTATTGCATGCAGGGGAATTCTCAGGGTATGTGCCCAGGAGTGGTATGACAGGGTCCTCTGGAAGTGTCATGCCCAATTTTCTGAGGAACCACCAGACTGATTTCCAGAGCGGTTGTATCATCTTGCAATCCCACCAACAGTGGAGGAGTGTTCCTCTTTCTCCACATCCTCGCCAGCACTTGTTGTCTCTTGAGTTTTTAATCTTAGCCATTCTGACTGGTGTGAGGTGGAATCTCAGGGTTGTTTTGATTTGCATTTCCCTGATGACTAATGATGTTGAACATTTCTTAAGATGCTTCTCAGCCATCCAAATTTCTTCAGGTGAAAATTCTTTCCTTAGCTCTGTACCCCGCTTTTTAATAGGGTTATTTTTTCTTTGGGGTCTAATTTCTTGAGTTCCTTTTATATATTGGATATTAGCCCTTTGTTGGATGTGGGATTGGTGAAGATATTTTCCCAATTTGTTGGTTGCCATTTTGTCCTTCTGATGGTGTCCTTTGCCTTACAGAAACTTTGTAATTTTATGAGGTCCCATTTGTCAATTCTAGATCTTAGAGCATAAGCTATTGGTGTTCTGTTCAGGAACTTTCCCCCTATGCCCATGTCCTCCAGGGTTTTCCCCAGTTTCTTTTTTATTAATTTCAGTGTATCTGGTTTTATGTGGAGGTCCTTGATCCACTTGGAGTTGATCTTAGTACAAGGAGATAAGCATGGGTCAATTTGCATTCTTCTGAATGTTGACCTCCAGTTGAACCAGCACCATTTGTTGAAAAGGCTATCTTTGTTCCACTGGATGGTTGTAGCTCCTTTATCAAAGATCAAGTAACCATAAGTCTTTGGGTTCATTTCTGGGTCTTCAATTCTATTCCATTTATCTACTTGCCTGTCGCTGTACCAATTCCATGCAGGTGTTAACACAATTGCTCTGTAGTATTGTTTGAAGTCAGGGATATTGATTCCCCCAGAAGTCCTTTTATTGTTGAGAATAGTTTTAGCTATCCTGGGTTTTTTGTTATTCCAGATGAATTTAAGAATTGCTCTTTCTAGATCTATGAAGAATTGATTTGGAATTTTGATGGGGATTGCATTGAATCTGTAGATTTCTTTTGGCATGATGGCCATTTTTACTATATTGATCCTACCAATCCAAGAGCATGAAATATTTTTCCATCTTCTGAGGTATTCATTGATTTTTTTCTTCCTGTCATACAGCTCTTTCCCTTGTTTGGTTAGAGTCACGCAAAGATACTTTATAATGTTTGTGGCTATTGTGAAGGGTGTTATTTCCCTAGCTTCTTTCTCAGCCTGCTTATCCTTTGAGTATAGGAAGGCTACCAATTTGCTTGAGGTGATTTTATAACCAGCCACTTTGCTGAAGTTGTTAATCAGCTGTAGGAGTTCTCTGTTGGAGTTTTTTGGGCCGCTTAAGTATACTATCATATCATCTGCAAATAGTGATTGTTTGACTTCATTCTTTCCAATTTGTATCCCCTTGACTTCCAGCTTAGCCAGAATAAATGTTGTTAGTTATTAATTTGACCGTGGGAGAAGGATGTTGTGGCTAATTTTGTTCTATAAATTCAATTGTCCATAAGTGTCTGAATGTCTGGTAAGCATTATTTTGGCATCATCTGGGGGAGAAATGCTGGAAGAGGTTAGCATATGAACAAGTAGACCAAGAAAAGTAAATGGTACTCACCACTGTGAGCAGGCTCCATCCAATCTTGGATAGAGAAAATGTGGTATATTTATACAATGGAATACTACTCACCAATTAAAAATAACAAATTCATGCAATTTGTAGGCAAATGATTGGATCTGGAAAATATTATCCTAAGTGAGTTAACCCAATCACAAAAGAATACACATAAATTCAATCACTGGTAAGTGGATATCAATGAGCCCAGAAGCTCTGAATACTCAAGGCACAATTAGCAAACCAAAAGATTCCCAAGAAGAAGGAAGGAGAGGACCCTGGTCCTGAAAAGACTTGATCCAGTTTTGTAGGAGTGCACCAGAACAGAGAAATGGTGGGTGGGGGGTGATTAGGGAATGGGCAGGGGGCGGGTGGAAGAGAACATATGGTGGGGGGGGCACTGGGAAACAGAAAAGCCTTTGGAATGTGAACAAAGAATATAGAAAATAAAAAAAAATATTAATAATAAATAAAGAATTGTAAGAATGTTTGAGGCAGTTTGAATTATCTTGTTTTGGCAAACATTGTGAGACAGGACCTTGTTCATTTACTACACTTGTAAGTTTTCATTATTTGGACTGGACTCTCGATGATTAGCCTTCTAATTTGCAGATCACCAGCGGCTTACCAGAGCATTAAGTTTGCACATGGCAAATTTTTGAATGGCAGAGCTTCCACAATTGTATGATATAACACCTTGTAATAAAACTTGTTGTATTTGTTCTAGTTTGTTTGAAATCACAAATGATGGGTTTCATTTTGAGGAGTTTAAAAAACACTTTAAAATATTTTCTAAAAATCAAATATTTCCTATGATTCTGAGTTCTAAATTCTGAAATTTAATATTACTCTAAACTTACTATTTTCCTGAAATGTATATTCAAATTATGCTACTTATGGTTTGGATTATTATAAATTTGTAATATGTTATTACATGCATATATATATATATATATATATATATATATATATATATATATAAAATCAACCAAGCATTATTTTGGCATCATCTGGGGGAGAAATGCTGGAAGAGGTTAGCATATGAACAAGTAGACCAAGAAAAGAAAATGGTACTCACCACTGTGAGCAGACTCCATCCAATCTTGGATATAGAAAATGTGGTATATTTATACAATGGAATAATACTCAGCAAATATATATATATATATATATATATATATATATATATATATATTTCATTAAGTATAATGATGTATTTTACGATTAATTTAATTTATAAAATTGAATTGGAAAATTATACATATAAGATAACATAAAAATCCTTTCTAAATGAATTGAAAGTAGAATTAAAAATATTTCGTGATACAATCAGAAATTTACATGGAAAACATTCCTGATAAAATAGAAGAAAGATATAGAAAAACATGTTAAAATTGCAGATTATCATGAAAAATAATGCAGATAAAATGGTAGACATAAAAATATTACTAAATTAATTGAAAGAAGAATTACAAACATTTTCTGATAAAATGGAAGATTTACATGAAAAAATATTTCTGTTATTCTTTTATAATTGTTCTTTTACAATTTTCCATGAAATAGTATGTTTTAATGTTTTTCTATATATTTCTTCAATTTTTTCAGAAATATTTTCCATGTAAATCTTGAATTATACCTGAAAATGTGTATAATTCCACTTCCAACCAACTTAGAATTATTTTAATGCCTACCATTTATCTGTAAAATTTTCCATGATAATCTTCAATTTTAACATGTTTTTCTATATATTCCTTCAATATTATCAGAAATATTTTCTGGTGAAAAGTCTTTGTTTAGCCCTGTACCCCATTTTTGGATAGGGTTATTTGGTTTTCTGGGGTCTAACTTCTTGAGTTCTTTGTATACATTGGATATTAGCCCTCTGTTGGATGTGGGGTTGGTGAAGATCTTTTCCCAATTTGCTGACTGCCGATTTGTCCTTTTGACAGTGTCTTTTGCCTTACAGAAACTTTGTAATTTTATGAGGTCCCATTTGTCTATTTTTGATCTTAGAGCATAAGAGAATGGTGTTCTGTTCAGGAATATTCCCCCTGAGCTAATGTCCTCAAGGGTATTTCCCAGTTTCTTTTCTATTAGTTTTAGTGTGTCTGGTTTTACGTGGAGGTCCTTGATCCACTTGGAGTTGAGCTTAGTGCAAGGAGATAAGAGTGGATCAATTCTCATTCTTAAGCATGTTGACCTCCAGTTGAGCCAGCACCATTTGTTGAAAAGGCTATCTTTTTTCCACTAGATGTTTTCAGCTCCTTTGTCAAATATCAATTGGCCATATATGTGTGGGTTCAATTCTGGGTCTTCAATCCTATTCCAATGACCCACTGCCCTGTCACTGTACCAATTCCATGCAGTTTTTAACACTACTGCTCTGTAGTATTGCTTGAGGTCCAGGATATTGATTCTCCCAGAAGTTCTTTTACTGTTTTAGCTATCCTGGGTTTTTTGTTATTCCAGATGAATTTGATAATTGCTATTTCTAACTTTGAAGAACTGAGTTGGAATTTTGATGGGGATTGCGATGAATCTGTATATTGCTTTTGTCAAGATTGTCATTTTAACTATATTAATCCTGCCAACCCACAAGCATGGAAGATTTTTCCATTTCCTGAGGTCTTCTTCAATTTCCTTCTCCAGAGGCCTGAAGTTTTTGTCATATAAATCTTTAACTTGTTTGGTTAGAGTCACACTAAGATACTTTATATTGTTTGTGGCTATTGTGAAGGTTGTCATTTCCCTAATTTCTTTCTCGGCCTGCTTATCCTTTGCGTATAGGAAGGCTACTGATTTGCTTGAGTTGATTTTATAACCAGCCACTTTGCTGAAGTTGTTTATCAGCTGTAGGAGTTCTCTGGTGGACTTTTTTGGGTCACTTAAGTATACTATCATATCATATGCGAATAGTGATAGTTTGACTTCTTCCTGAAATTCGGATGGCTGAGAAACACCTTAAAAAATGTTCAACATCACTAGTCATTAGGGAAATGCAAATCAAAACAACCCTGAGATTTCACCTCACACCAGTCAGAATGGCTAGGATTAAAAACTCAGAAGACATCAGGTGTTGGCGAGGATGTGGAGAAAGAGGAATACTCCTCCACTGCTGGTGGGACTGCAAGCTGGTATAACCACTCTGGAAATCAGTCTGGCAGTTCCTCAGAAAACTGGACATGATAATTTCGGAGGATCCAGCCATACCACTCCTGGGAATATACCCAGAAGATCCCCTAGCATGTAATAAGGATACATGCTCCACGATGTTCATAGCAGCCTTATTTATAATAGCCAGAAGTGGAAAGAACCCAGATGTCCCTCAACGGAGGAATGGATACAAAAAATGTGGTATATATACACAATGGAATACTATTCAGCCATTAGAAACAATGAATTCCTGAAATTCTTACACAAATGGATGGAGATGGAGAACATCATACTAAGTGAGGTAACCCAGTCTCAAAAGAATACCCATGGTATGCAGTCATTGATAAGTGAATATTAGCCTAGAATCTTGGGACACCAAAGACACAATTCACATACCAAATGATGTCTGACAAGAAGAAAGGAATGGACACTAGTGCTGGAAAGGATCAAAACATCAGTGTAAGGGAATACCAGAACAGGGAAGTGGGAAGGGGTGGATGAGGGAGCAGGGGGAGGGAAATGGGCATGTGGGACCTTAGGGGGGTGGGGAAACAAAAAAAGGGAAATGAAATGTAAATATAGAATATATCCAATACAATTTTTTTGAAAAAAAAAAGAAATGTACTACCATATCCAGTCAAAAAAATAAAAGAAATATTTCCATGTAAATTTTCAAGTTTATCAGAAAATATTTATAATTCTACTTTCTTTTCTATTGAATATAATCTTTATTTGCATTTCAAATGCTAAAACCTTTCCCAGTTTCTCCCCTTCCAGAAAACCCCAAACCCTCCTCCCATCCTCTGCCTCTAAGTATATGCACCCTACACTTGACCCACTCCCACTTAACCCCCTTGATTTCCCCACGCTGGAGTATCTTTCGAGCCTTCATAGGGCCAAGGAACTCTCCTATCCCTAATGCCTGACAAGGCATTCCTCTTGCCACATTTTAGACTGGAACCATGTGTACCCCTTGGTTGATTATTTAGTTCCTGGGAGTCCTGGGACATCTGGGTAGCCAACATCATTGTTCTTCCCATGGGACTGGAAACCCCTTCAGCTCCTCCAGTCTGCACTCCAACTCCTCCACTGGGGACCTCACACCCAGTACAATGGTTGGCTTCTAGCACCTACCTCTCCATGTGTAAGGCTCTGGCAGGGCCCCTCTGGAGACAACCATAAGAGGCTCCTTTTGGTAATCACTTCTGACCACTTTTTTAAAACTTAGTTTTACCTATTATTCTCTTTGATGTAAATAACATACCGATTATTTAACAGATATTTGAGAGAAACTTTCAACATAAAGAATTTGCACAGTTTCTGTTATGTCTCCCTTTTCATTTGTGATCTTATAAATTTGGGTAGTGCCTCTGTGCCCTCTGCTTAGTCTCACCAAGGGTTTATCTATCTTGTTGATTTTCTCAAAGAACCAGCTCCTGGTTTTGTTGATTCTTTTTAAAGTTTTTTGTTTGTTTGTTTGTTTGTATTTGGTTGATTTTGGCCCTGAGTTTGATTATTTCCTGCCATCTAATCCTCTTGGGTATATTTGCTTTTTTGTTGTGTTGTTGTTCTAGAGCTTTCAGGTTCACTGTCAAGTAACTCTCTCCATTTTCTTTTTGAGGCACTTAGAGTATCTGTTTTCCTCTTAGCTCTACTTTCATTGCATCCCATAAGTTTTGGTACGATGTGTCTTCATTTCATTAAATCCTAAAACGTCTTTAATTTCACTCTATTTCTTCTTTGACCAAGCTATCATTGAGAAGAGCATTGTTCAATGTCCATGTATATGTGTGTTTTCTGTTATTTTTGTTGGAACTTAAGACCAGTCATAGGCCTGGTGATCTGATAAAGTGCATGGAATAGTTTCAATATTTCTGTTTTTCTTGAGGCCTGTTTTGTGACCAATTATATGATCAATTTTGGAGAAGGCACCATGAGGTGCTGAGAACAATGTACATTCTTTTGCTTTGGGATGGAATGGTGTATAGATATCTGTTAGTTCCATTTGGTCCATAACTTCGGTTAATTTCACTGTGTATCTGTTTAGTTTCTGATTCCATGATTTGTCCATTGTTGACAGTATGGTGTTGAAGCCTCCTGCTATTATTGCATTGGCTGCAATGTGTGCTGTGAACTTTAGTAAAGTTTCTTTTATGAATGTGGGTGCCCTTGCATTTGGAGCATAGATGTTCTGAATTGAGAGTTCATCTTGGTAGACTTTTCATTTGACCAGTATGAAGTGTCCCTCCTTATCTTTTTTTAACAGCTTTTGTTTGAAGGTCAATTTTATTCTATATAAGAATGGCCCTTTCATGGTGGACTCCTTTCTCTTCCCTGTGTTCTTGCCCAGGGAATCCTAAAAGTTCTGTGTTCTTCACCCTACCTAGTGATGATTGGCAACTTTTATTTCCAATCAGAGTCAACTGACCTTCCTTACTTCTTAAAAGAGTGGATTGTTTTTACTTTTATTCATAGCTACTTTTCAAGTTTCAAAAGTGGAACTTATACAAACCAGATTTTCCAATATAGTTGTGTCAACCTTTATACAATATTCACAACCCCAAAGCTTGAATTAATACACAGTTCACAGCATCACCTTCTAAATATTTCAACCCATAAGGGAATAAGGTCATAGTCCTCAGGCAGAGAGTAAAATTGAGTTTCACTTTTATTTCTATGTCAAGAAAAGGAAGACATATAGTGATAAGAAATCATGGTTGAATCATGAAATTCATAGAAAATTGTTTATTGCCCTAGACATAACTGCTTCAAAGACAAATAAAGAGGAAGATAATCTTCCAAGAAGCTTCCTGTATTATTCAATGTCAGATGACCATGTAGCTGTTTTGTTTCTTTAAGAGACTTTATGGTAGAGTTAAATTTTTAATTTGAATCCATACATAAACATTCAGATACAAAATGGACAGGTATATAATTTTAATATATACAATGTCTTCAGGTAGTTACTGATGCTGATTTAAAATTTTCAACTAAGCAATTTTATCAAAATTAAAATTTGGCAAACTGAAGAACTAGAATTCCAAATCAATATGTTATTAGCACAAAATCTCAGTTATTCTTTATTTTGTTCTGAAGTTTAATATTATAAAATATTTTTTGCATATTTTCTACATATTTTAATGGTTTTGTATTTATTGTAATTCCTGATGTAATAGTAATCATGGACACATGCACATTATATGCTCATGAAAATTTTATGTACCCTGAAACAAAATTTGATATAGTAAACACCAATAATTTAATGAGTACACAAAAGTATTTGAGATTTAAAACTTGTTTTGATTTCACTGTACAAATATTGTAATCATTCTATTATTTGAATTACTCCTATTTATAATTTATATGCAATAATCATTTAAAATGGACATTGATATTTAAAGATGACATTGTAAAATAGTTCTTTGGCTTTCTTATTGGAACTATGCAACATTCCAATAATTTTTTAAATTATGTGTATGTGTATACACCATGTGTATATGCACCATGTGTGTATGCAATATCTATACAGACTAAAGAGGCTGTGAAATGCCATAGCAGTGAATCTTTAGATGATTATGACCTACTATGTGGATTCTAGAACACAAACTGGGACGCTTTCTAAGAGTACCAAGTACTTTTAATACAGTATTTTAGGGGAGTATGAGAACAGAGAAATGGGAAGGGGTGATTGGGGAATGGGCAGAGGGAAGAGGACTTATGGTACATATGGTGAGGGGGAAACTGGGAAAGGGGAAAACATTCGGAATGTAAACAAAGAATATAAAAAATAAATAAAAAGATTGCATGAGTCTCAGAAGAGACTGGACTTTGGACTTAACAATGTTGAGAATGTTATAAGTAGTAGGACCTTTGAAATGGTACTAAACATATTTTGCATTATGCTATGAATAGATATGCTCCCCATCAACTCATGTGTTTGAACAAGTCTATGGGTGTAGCTGCCTGTGGCTACATATGAACGGTTCTCTGGAAGGAAAGCTAGGAATAGGATACAGGAGACAAGAGAAACATGGAACCAAGGTAAGTTTCCTGCTCAACACTCAAACTTTATTTGAGGTCTGACAATTTAAGGCTTTTGGGTGAGACCCTCCTCCCAAAGTTAAAAGTCTGCTCTGCAGGTGTTGGCTCCACTGTTCTACACTGCTCAGAGGGTAGCCTGCTTGATTCTGGAAACTGTAGGTCTGGCAGATCAAAGGACTTCACCTTGATCCTAGTGCTTGCATCCAGTGCTGTCAGGTATTTCACAGGAAGCTGCAGGTTCTTTGGAGAACAATAGGCCAGAACTTCGGAGGCTGAGAAGTAGTAGCTAGCCCTGAGTTCCGAAAAACCCCCACTCAAAGGCTTGGGGAGAGGGCATAGTTCCTGACAGGTGGCATAACACCCTAATTTTGGTTCTCTACATATGGGGGCCAGGACATGGGATATAGTAGTTTGAATATGCTTTGCCCAGGGAGTGGCAATATTAAGAGGCATGCCCTTGTTGGAGGAAGTGTGCCACTGTGGGTGGACCTTGAAGCCAATCTTCTAGATGCCTTCAGAACAAGAGGCAGAATTTTAGCTCCTCCAGTGCCAAGCCTTTCTGGATGCTGCCATGTTTCCTGCCATGAGAATAATGGACTAAACTTCTGAACACGTAAACAAACTCCAATTAAATGTTGTCCTTTATAAGAATTGCCTTGGTGTTCTCTTTATAGCAATGGAAACCCTAACTATGTCAGCTGTCTAGAGTACCTCCCTGACATGAATATTTTCCTTGCAATTTAAGAAGAAAATAAAAAGAATTTATGTTTACTCTCAGTATAAAAGAAATTGGGGTACCAAGAAAAACCTAATTTGAAGAATTTGTTACTAAATTAAAATGCCCAGTTCTTCTGAATATGCCATGAAACATTGTTGAACATGCATCATAACATTATCATGACAAAAACCTGAGGATTCTTTTACACTAAAATAGTGAGTACTGTGTGTAGGGGAGGAACAGCTACCATAGTGTATACAGTCCAGAAAATAAGAGGTCCATGAGCTGGTCTTAGAACCCAGGAGCTTATAGTTAGCTTTTGACCATGAAAACTTGACATGAATTGCTTCAAAACCTCAAATTCAGACATTCAATTCTCTGCGTGTAAATACTTGTGAGATAAAGGACTTTGATTAAAGACCTTTGACAATCTGGTTCCACATCATGATAAACATTCTGAAAAGACTCAGTATACAAGAGACTTAACTCCAAAAAAAAGAGGTGATTTATTTATACAAGCCAACCCAATATCCTTCTAATAGAGAGAACCTTCATTAAAAAAGGAAGAAGACTGGATGTCCACTTTTTCCTTACCCAATATAGAACTTGCAGTCTTAGCTAAAGCAATAAGACTACTATGGGGAGTAAAGCAATACTAAGAAAATGTAAAGAAGTCAAAGTATCTTTATTTACAGATGATATTATAGTACACATATAAAACTCTAAAATTTCCACAAGGAAAATCATATAGCTTGGAAACATTTTTAGCTAATAGAATAAATACAATATAAGTACACAAAAATCAGTACCTTTCCTATATACTAATTAGTACTCGAACGAGAAAAGAATATGGGAAACAATACCTTTTACAATATCCTAAAAATATTTTGGATTAACTCTACCCAAACTAGTAAAAACTCCTGTAATTAAAACAAAATAAAACATATAGTTCATTGTCTACTCAGTTATCATCAGAGAAGCTTTTTCCTGAAGCAGATAGAAACAGAGAGCTAATGTTTAGAGAATGAAAAACCTTAGAACACTCAGTACTAACCGGGATTTTTCTATTACATTCAACACCTGAGACACAGAAAATCTCATGGAAGCAGAGACAGGGGAATCTTAAGTTCCAGAGGAGATGGAGAACATTAAGTAAATGAGGCATTTTAGACACAAGACTGATGTACATTTGAATTCAAAGACTGTTGCAACATGAACAGGGCCTGAACCAGTCTGTGCCAAATGAAGTCCCAGTTCTGGGACTAGAAATGGAAAACACGGAGCAATCATGAGAATGCTACTTATGCTTTTGTATTTTTCAATATTACTTTAAAACTTTTCCAATAAAATTTATTTTCTTGAGTATGTATGGCTTCTTCAACTTGTATACAGGATTGACTATACAGCCGTATACAAGTTTTCAAATGTTCATTATATAATGACATCTATTGTAAAGTCTATTCTTCACATGTTGAGAGTTTCTGAAGCTTTACATATCCTTTCTTCTTTAATCTGATATTGAACATTGTTTGAGCTATAAAACTTTATGATTACAATGAAGAACAATGGAGAATTTACAAGAAATGTAAAGTTTTTTAGATGGAGTTATGACAATGTTGCTCAATGAAACTTTAAACAGAATAAGATATGGACAGATGTGGACAAAGTTTTACACTTGATCTTAGCCAAAAGGCCGAGAAGCGATGTGGATAAAGTTTTAATGCAAATTCCTTTATTTTCACTGTCTGAATTACTGAGAAGAGTCATTATGGCTTTCATACAATATTCTTCATGTATAGTATACTACATTTTTTTTTAAATTTTCTGCATTCTTTTTTTACATTCCAAATTATTTCCCTTTTCCTGGTTCCATCCTTCCCACAAGTCCCATAAGCCCTTTTCCCTCTGCCCAATCCCCCTTCACTCTCCCCTCAAAACCTTCACAATTCTCTGTCCTGGTAATCCCCTACAAAGCTGCATCAATCCTTTCCAGGACCAGGGTTCTCTCCTTCCTTCCTTCTTGGGAATCATTTGATATGTGAATTGTGTCTTGAGTATTCAGAGCTTCTGGGCTACTATCCACTTATCAGTGACAGCATTCCATGTGTGTTCTTTTGTGATTGGGTTACCTCACTTAGGATGATATTTTCCAGTTCTAACCATTTGCCTACAAATTTCATGAATTCATTGTTTTTAACTGCTGAGTAGTATTCCATTGTGTAAATATACCACATTTTCTGTATCCATTCCTCCATTGAGGAACATTTGGGTTCTTTCCAGCTTCTGGCTATTATAAATAAGGCTGCTATGAAAACAGAGGAGCATATGTCCTTATTGCAAGCCAGGGAATTCTCTGGGTATATGCCCAGGAGTGGTATAACAGGGTTCTCTGGAAGTGTCATGCCCAATTTTCTGAGGATCCACCAGACTGATTCCTAGAGTGGTTGTACCAGCTTGCAATCCCACCAGCAGTGGAGAAGTGTTCCTCTTTCTCCACATCCTCTCCAACACCTGTTGTCTTCTGAGTTTTTAATCTTGGCCATTAACTGTTGTTAGGTGAAATCACAGGGTTGTTTTGATTTGCATTTACCTAATGACTAGCAATGTTAAACATTTCTTAAGGTGCTTCACAGTCATTTGAAAATCTTCAGGTGAAAATTCTTTGTTTAGCTCTGTACCCCATTTTTAATAGGGTTATTTGGCTCTCTGGAGTCTAACTTCATGAGTTCTTTGTATATATTGGATATTACTCCTCCTTGTTGGATGTAGGGTTGCTGAAGATCTTTTTTCCCAATTTGTTGGTTGCTGTTTTGTTTTGTCCTTTTGACAGTGTCCTTTGCCTTATGGAATCTATAATTTTATGAGGTCCCATTTGTCAATTCTTGATCTTAGAGCATAAGCTATTGCTGTTCTGTTCAGGAACTTTCCCCCTGTGCTTATGTCCTCAAGGGTCTTCCCTAGTTTCTTTTCTATTACTTTCAGTGTGTCTCGTTTTATGTGGAAGTCCTTGATCCACTTGGAGTTGAGCTTAGTACAAAGAGATAAGAATGGATTGATTTATATTCTTCTGCATGTTGACCTCCAATTGAACCAGCACCATTTGTTGAAAAGGCTATCTTTCTTTCCCCTGGATGGTTTTAGCTTCTTTGTCGAAGATCAAGTGTCCATAGGTGTGTGGGTTCATTTCTAGGTCTTCAATTCTATTCCACTGATTTACCTGCCTATTACTGTACCAATACAATGTAGTTTTGAATACTATTGCTCTGTAGTACTGCTTGAAATCCAGGATACTGATTTCCCCCAGAAGTTCTTTTACTGTTTAGAATAATTTTAGATATCCTGGGTTTTCTGTTATTCCAGTTGAATTTGAGAATTACTCTTTCTAACACTATAAAGAACTGAGTTGGGATTTTGATGGGGATTGCATTGAATATGTATATTGCTTTTGGCAAGATGGGGCATTTTTAACTATATTAATCCTGCCAATCCACGATTATGGAAGATTTTTCCATTTTCTAAGCTCTTGTATTTCCTTCTTCACAGACCTGAAATTCTTGTCATACAGATCTTTCACTTGTTTGGTTAGAGTCACATCAAGATACCCTATATTGTTTGTGGCTAGTGTGAAGGGTGTCATTTCCCTAATTTCTTTCTCAGCCTGCTTATCCTTTGGCTACAGATTTGCTTGAGTTGATTTTATAACCAGCCACTTTGCTGGAATTGTTCATTAGCTGTAGGAGTTCTCTTGTGGAGTTTATTGGGTCACGTAGGTATACTATCATATCATCTGCAAATAGTGATAGTTTGACTTCTTCCTTTCCAAATTGTATCCTTTTGGCCTCCTTATATTGTCTAATTGCTCTAACTAGAACTTCAAATACTATACGGAAAAGATATGGAGAGAGGGGGCAGCCTTATCTAGTCCCTGATTTTAGTGGGATTGTCTCAAGCTTCTCTTCATTTAGTTTGATGTTGGATACTAGTTTGCTGTATATTGCTTTTACTATGTTTAGATATGGGCCTTGAATTCCTGTTCATTCCAAGACTTTTTAGCATGTAAGGATGCTGAATTTTGTCAGATGCTTTTTCAGCATTTAATGAAATGACCATGTGTTTTTTTTTCCTTTGAGTTTCTATATGTAGTGGATTGCATTAATGGATTTCTGTATATTGAACCATCCCCACATCCCTGGGATGAAGCCTACTTGATCATGGTGAATGATCATTTTGATGTGTTCTTGGATTCAGTGGGCAAGAATTTTATTGAGCATTTTTGCATCAATATTCATAAGGGAAAATTTTCTGAAGTTCTCTTTCTTTGTTGGATCTATTTAATCCTGCTTTAATTTTGGTATTTGGTATCAGTCTAGGAAATTGTCCATTTCCTCCAGATTCTCCAGTTTTGTTGAGTATAGGCTTTTATAGTAGGATCTGATGATTGTTTGAATTTCCTCAGTTTCTGTTGTTATATCCCCCTTTCATTTCTTATTGTCTTAATTTGGATAATGTCTCTTTGCCCTTTGGTAAGTCTGGCTAAGGGTTTATCTATCTTATTGATTTTTTCAAAGATCCAGCTCCCGGTTTTGTTGATTCTTTGTATGGTTCGCTTTGTTTCAAATTGATTTATTTCAGCCCTGAGTTTAATGATTTCCTGTCTTCTATTCCTCCTGGGTGAATCAGATTCTTTTTGTTCCAGAGCTTTCAGGTGTGCCGTTATGTTGCTAGTATATACTCTCTCCTGTTTCTTTTTGGAGGCAATATACACACACGTATATATATATATATATATATATATATATATATATATATATATACATATATATATATATATATATATATATATATGTATGTATATGTTAAATCCAATTGGTCCAAAGCTTCAATAAGTTTCACTGTGTCCCTGTTTAGTTTCTGTTTTCATGATTGGTACATTGAGGATCGTGGAGTGTTGAGGTCCCCCACAATTATTGTGTTAGGTGTAATGTGTGCTTTGAGCTTTAGTAAAGTTTCTTTTACAAATGAGTATGCCCTTGCATTTGGAGCATAGATGTTCAGAATTGTGAGTTCTTCTTGTTGGGTTTTTCCTTTGACCAGCAAGAAGTGACCTTCTCTGTCTGTTTTGATGACTTTAGGTTGAAAGTCAATTTTATCTGATATTAGAATGTCTATTCCAGCTCACTTCCTGAGACCATTTGCTTGTAAAATTGTCTTCCAGCCTTTTACTCTAAGGTAGTGTTTGTCTTTGACCCTGAGGTGTGTTGCATTTATGCAGCAAAATGTAGGGGCCTGATTCCATATCCAGTCTGTTAGTCTATGTCTTTTTATTGGGGAATTGAGTCCATTGATGTTAAGAGATATTAAGGAATAGTGACTATTTCTTCCTGTTATTTTTGATGTTCTTTTTGTTTTTGAGTGGTTATCTTCTTTTGAGTTTGATGGAAGGTTACTATCTTGCCTTTTCAGGGTATAGTTTCCCTCCCTGTATTGTTGTTTTCCTCCTATTATCCTTTGTAGGGCTGGGTTTGTGGAAAGATATTGTGTAAATTTGGTCTTTTCATGGAATATTTTGGTTTCTCCATCTAAGTTGATTGAGAGTTTTGCTGGGTATAGTAGTCTTTGCTGACATTTGTGTTCTCTTAGAGTCTGCATGAGATCTGCCCAGGATCTTTTAGCTTTCATGGTCTCTGGTGATAAGTCTGTTGTGATTCTGATAGGCCTTCCTTTATATGTTATTTGGTCTTTTTCTCTTACTGCCTTTAATATTCTTTCTTTGTTTAGTACATTTGGGTTTTGATTATTATGTGATGGGAGGAATTTCTGTTCTGGTCCAGTCTCTCTGGAATTCTGTAGGCTTCTTGTATATTCATGGGCATCTCTCTCTTTAGGTCAGGGAAGTTTTCTTCCATAATTTTATTGAAGATATTTGCTGGCCCTTTAAATTGTAAATCTTCACTCTCATCTATTCCTATAATCCGTAGGTTTGATCTTCTCATTGTGTCCTGGATTTCCTGGATGCTTTGGGTTACAAGCCTTTTGCATTTTGCATTTTCTTTGACTGTGGAGTCAATGGTTTCTATACTATCTTCAGCATCTGAGATTCTTACTTCTATCTCTTGTATTTTGTTGTTGATATTTGCATCTACGACCGCTGATTTCTTCCCAAGGTTTTCTATCTCAACATTTGTCTCCCTTTGTGATTTCTTAGGTGCTTCTACCTTTGTGTTTAGATCCTGGTTGGTTTTGCTCAGTTCCTTTAGCCGAGCTCATCTGGCTCTGTGGGCAGGCAGGAGCCTGATTGATGGGGCAGTCGATGTTAGACTTAGACTCTGGCCATGTACCTGGCCCCAGCTGCTAGTTGTCTTTAGTGCCCCAAGGCAAAATGGCAGCCTCCACTGTCATCAGATTTAATTCTTAATGTCTATCATACAATTGTACTCTGCCTTAAATGGACGTTTCATTTTTTTTTTTTAACAAAAGCTCAAATATATTACTTTGTACAATTTATTCACTATACCTATTAGATTTGAGGTGAGGATAGCTACAATTTTTCATATAAGAATGCCTTATCCCTGTTCTTTTATTGGGATACAAGAACAGGGAAGAGGGAAGGGGTGGAAGAGGGAGCAGTGGGAGGGAAAAGGGCATGTGGGACCTTTGGGGGGTTGGGAACCAGAGAAAGGGAAATGAATTGTAAATATAGAATATATCCAATAAAAAAAGAATGCATTATTTACAAATGTGTAAAGAGTTATTTGCAATTTTAGTTTCATTCCTATTTAAATGCATATGGGAGAAAAACGCATCTAATTAATTTAAATAAAAAATATTAGTTTAATTCATCATTCAATAATAGAAAAGCTATGTGTTACCCTATAAGTATTAATGTAATGCTATTTTTATATATTTTACTCCTCAGCTCTTTTTGATAATTAATTCAGCCTGCCAATCTTGAATTAAGTCAGAGGTATAGGTAGAAAAAGAGACTTTTCATTTTATAGGATATCTCATTACACAACAAGTTATTTCTTTTAGAATATGGCAATAATTGATACCTGGATATGGTTTTAATCTTTGTCATCATAGATGAAATCAAAGAACCTTGAGTAAATAAAGAATTACACTAGAATACCTGTATAATATAAAATGAATGAACGTATACCATTTGCAATTAAATATTTGACTTAAAAAGTTATGTTACTTGAGAAAGTTACTACTAGTGATAACAGGGAATGGCAGACAAATATAAAGAAAAGCAATATTATATTTCTCCTTGAATTGGTCATGGTCCAAGTAAAGCAAACATACAGAATATCTATTTGATACAATCAGTAAAATTTAATTATTGTCTTATCAAAAAACTGTTAATAATGACATTATTTTCATGTTATAAAGAGAACTGTGTCATCCTAATTAAGTGAATATTGAAAAATTTAAGTTATTTTTGAGGAAAAAACTAATATGGGGCAATTACCATAATTAACTTAGTTCAGAACAAAATTTTCTTTTATAATAGAGTAATTTATAACAATTTTGATAGTAAAAGAGTTTGCATTGATAAATATACAATATGAAATTTGTTAGGAGTAAAAAGCATTGGTATCATTAAAATCACCTGGGGAGAGAGTTGAATTAATAATGAAAAGTAAATGAATTATAGGTACAGAAAAGAATACAGAAATGCTCATATATTTCACGAGAGTTATCTCCAAATCATAATTATTATTATTATTATTATTATTATTATTATTATTAAATTAATTAAGTCCTAAATATAGTAAGATATAATCCTGCTTGTAGAAAGCAAAAGGTAAAATGGAGATTAGTTAGGAACAAAAGTCTGATACAATGAAACAGTTATGAAACATGAGATGATGAAAATATTTCAACTATAAATTATTTGCCATCTGTCAGATAATTTAGAAATGCATGTGAAGGCTAGGGACATTGTAAGTACACTGGGACAATATTAAATGCTGCTTCATGTGAAGCCACAGGGATTAATAATCTGTGTCTTATATAGGTAATCCCTCAACATCAGATATGATGAGAAATTGAAAAGTGTGATAAATTCTTACCTGTTATATATTTTAAGATGTTCATAAAATTCTGTAAAATTGATAAAATTTCAGTTTGAGAGGTAGAATGGTGAAATTGGAGCATAAAGAATAACACTGTGAAAAAATAACAGTGTGAAGTAAGGTAAAAAGAAAAATTGTATCTCCAATAATTCATATATGAAAGAATGTGTTCAGAAAATCATAGTTCTAAGCCAAGCATTAGTGTCATTTTCCTTTAATACCAGCAGTTTGGCGGCAAAAGAGGTAGATCTCTGTGGGTTTGAGGCAAGATTGGTCTAGAGAACTAGTTCCAGGACAGCAATGGCTACACAGAGAAACAATTTCTGAAGAAAACCAAAATATACAAACAAAAAGAACAACAAAAAACATCAAAAATCATAGTTCTTTAATACATTTTTAAAGATAATCACATTCATGAATTTTATAATTGAGAAAACAGATGTAATTTTATAGGTTTTCCTCATTTTATATAAAATAATATTTTAAATATTAATATAATTTTCATTATAGGTAAAATAGCTATCTAATTAATAAATGACAATATAATTATGAAATTCTCAAAAGTAAATATATGTGGATCCAGTAAATGTTTCTCATTTGACACTAGAATCAATTTCTATTTCCAGAAAATCAAAATTAAAGATTTGAAATTCCATTTCTCCTTAGAAAATCTTATCCTTAGTTTTTATCTTACTTTTCAACAAAAATTTACAGACAATATATCCTTTTGTATATGTGAACTATAAAATGAATGAATTATTCTGATGAAGAAAACATACTCAGAACTCTAGATAGTATTCACCTAAGCTGTCTGAAATAGTAAACTAAATTTTCCACAAATTAAACTCCTTAATTCTAGGTTTGATGAGTATTTCTGCTCCCACAGGAATGGGGGACATACAGTAATATCCACAACATATTCACATGAGCTTTCTTCCAGTATAAAGTTTTCTTTTTTGTTTTGTTTCTTTGTTTTGGTTTCCAAATTTGTGTCCTAAGAATTATTTAATCCTTCTGTATGATATACATCCTAAATCCTTCGAAGATTTCACTGTACTCTGTTTGCATATGTAAGCAAAGAAGACACAGCTAAGATCAATTTGTGTTGCTCCAAAAATGTTTAAATCTTAGTGAGGTTAGGATGAAATGGAGAAAGCACTCACATAGTGTGGATAAAAGTTTCAAGAAATTATTCCAGGGAAACTTGAAAAACAATGATCAGAAAAACACTGAGTTTAAGACCTCCGGGGACTCAGGTCTGGAGCAGGAGCTGCACACAGAGTAGCGGTTTGGGGTACAGCGGCCTTGCCTGTGCTCTGTGCTCGCAGGCCAGACCCTGAACCACCTGCAGGCAGCACCATCTTGCCTGCCGCATCCCATCCAGCCGGTGGCTGGGAAGCCAGACCCAACCAGCTTGCCAGGTGCTCAGATCCAGCCGGTGGAACCAGATAACTGAGATATCCCAACATTAAGACCCCTGGGGAAACAGGATACCAGACAGCAAACCCTGAGCAGGAGCAGTGCAGAGCAGCTGCCCAACAAGCAGAAACAAGTACCTGGGATATTCTGAGTTTAAGACCTCGGGAGACTCAGGCCACCTGTCAGCAATCTGTGAGCAGGAGCCCTACAGGGCAGTAGTTCAGGTGTCCCAGACACTGGAAAATAGTCTTTCGAGCCCACAGGAAGGTCAAGCACCAGCTAGTAACTACAGGACCAACAAACACCAGAGTTAACCAGATGGCAAAAGGCAAATGTAAGATAGTTACTAACAGAAATCAAAGCAGTATGGCAGCATCTGAACCCAGTTCCCCGACAGCAATAAATCTTAGATACCCCGAAATACCAGAAAAACAAGACTCAGATCTAAAATCACTGGTCAGGTTGCTGATAGAGGAACACTTAGATAAATCTCTTAAAGTAATACATGAGAAAATAGATCAAAAGCGAGAAGCCCTTACAAGGCAAACAAAATTAAATCTTGGATATCTCAACGCACCAGAAAAACAAGACTCAGATTTAAAATCACTGGTAAAGATGCAGATTGAGGATCACTTAGATAAATTTCTTAAAGTAATAGAGGAGAAAATAGATCAAAAACTAGAAGCCCTGTCTTGTCCCTGATTTTAGTGGGAATGCTTCAAGTTTCTCTCCATTTATATTGATGTTGGCTACTGGTTTGCTGTAGATTGCTTTTACTATGTTTAGGTATGGGCCTTGAATTCCTGCTCTTTCCAAGACTTTTAGCATGAAAGGATGCTGAATTTTGTCAAATGCTTTTTCAGCATCTAATGAGATGACCATGTGGTTTTTTTCTTTCAGTTTGTTTATGTAGTGGATTACATTGATGGATTTCCGTATATTGAACCATCCCTGCATCCCTGGGATGAAGCCTACTTGATCATGGTGGATGATCGTTTTGATGTGCTCTTGGATTCGGTTAGCAAGAATTTTATTTAGTATTTTTGCATCTATATTCATAAGAGAAATTGGCCTGAAGTTCTCTTTCTTTGTTGGATCTTTTTGTGGTTTAGGTATTAGCGTAATTGTGGCTTCGAAGAATGAGTTGGGCAGTGTCCCACTATGGTGGGTGGGAACTGGGAAAGGGGAAAGCCCTTGGAATGTAAACATAGAATATAGAAAATAAAAATTTAAAAAAAAAAAAACTAGAAGCCCTTACAAGGCAGACACAAAAATCCCTTAAAGAAATCCAGGAAAATATAGAGCAAAAAATGAATCCCAATAAGGTGGAGAAACAAAAATCACTTAAAGAAATACAAGAGAACATGGGTCATCAAGCAGAAGTCATAAAAGAGGAAACACAAAAATCCCTTAAAGAATTACAGGAAAACACAAACAAGCAACTGAAAGATCTGAGCAAAACCATACAGAATCTAAAAGCAGAAGTAGAAACAACTAAGAAATCGCAAAGGGATACAACGTTGGAGATAGAAAACCTGGGGAAGAAATCAGGAGTCATAGATGCAAATATCAACAATAGAATACAAGAGATAGAAGACAGAATCTCAGATGCTGAAGATACCATAGGAAACATGGATTCAACAATTAAAGAAAATGCAAAGTGCAAAAAGCTGGTAACCCAAAACATTCAGGAAATCCAGGACACAATGAGAAGACCAAACCTAAGGATTATAGGAATAGATGAGAATGAAGATCTACAACTTAAAGGGCCCACAAATATCTTCTACAAAATTATGGAAGAAAACTTCCCCAACCTAAAGAAAGAGATACCCATGAATATACAAGAAGCATATAGAACCCCAAATAGACTGGACCAGAACAGAAATATTTCCCATCACATAATATTCAAAACCCCAAATGTACTAAACAAAGAAAGAATATTAAAGGCAGCAAGAGAAAAAGGACAAGTAACATATAAAGGAAGACCTATCAGAATTACAGCAGACTTCTCACCTGAGACCATGAAAGCTAGAAGATCCTGGGCAGACCTCATGCAGACCCTAAGAGAACACAAACTTCAGCCAAAACTACTATACCCAGCAAAACTCTCAATCACCATAGATGGGGAAACCAAGGTATTCCACGACAAAACCAAATTTGCACGATACTTATCTACAAACCCAGCACTACAAAGAATAATAGGGAAAAAATACCAACACAAGGGGGGAAACAACACCCCAGAAGAAACAAGATAGAAACCCCATCTCATCCAATCCAAAAGAAGAGAACCACTCAAATACAAACAAACAAACAAACAAAAAATAACGGCCAAAAGGTCAGGAAGTAATAATTACAATTCCTTAATATATCTTAATATCAATAAACTCAATTCCCCAATAAAAAGACACAGACTAACAGACTGGATACGGAAACAGGACCCTACATTTTGCTGCATATAGGAAACACATCTCAGTGTCAAAGACAAACACCACCTTAGAGTAAAAGGCTGGAAGACAGTTTTACAAGCAAATGGTCCCAGGAAACAAGCCGGAGTAGCCATTCTAATATCAGATAAAATTGACTTTCTACCTAAAATCATCAAAAGAGAAACAGAAGATCACTTCCTGCTTGTCAAAGGGAAAATCCACCAAGAAGAATTCTCAATAGTGAACATCTATGCGCCAAATGTAAGACCACCCTCATTTGTAAAAGAAACCTTAGTAAGCTTAAAGCACACATCGCCCCTAACATAATAATTTTAGGTGACTTCAACACTCCACTCTCCTCAATGGACCGATCAGGAAAGCAGAAACTGAACAAGAACACAGTGAAACTAATTAAAGCTTTAGACCAATTGGATTTAACATATATATATATATATATATATATATATATATATATATATATTCCATCCTAAAGCAAAAGAATATATCTTTTTCTCAGCACCACACAGTACCTTCTCAAAAATTGATCATATAATTTGTCACAAGACAGACCTCAACAAATACAAGAACGAACTAATCCCATGTCTCCTATCGGATCACTATGGAGTAAAAGTGGTCTTCAATAGCAAGAAGAACAACAGAAAGCCCACATACACATGGAAACTGAACAATACTCTACTAAATGACACCTTGGTCAAGGAAGAAATAAAGAAAGAAATCAAAGACTTTTTAGACTTCAATGAAAATGAAGTTAAGACCTACCCAAAACTTTGGGACACAATGAAAGCAGTGCTAAGAGGAAAACTCATAGCCCTGAGTGCCTCCAAAAAGAAACTGGGGAGAGCATACACTAGCAACTTAACAGCACACCTGAAGGCCCTGGAACAAGAAGAAGCTAACTCACCCAGGAGGAGTAGGAGAGAGGAAATCATCAAACTAAGGGCTGAAATCAATCAAGTAGAAACAAAGAGAACCATACAAAGAATCAACAAAACCAAGAGCTGGTTCTTTGAGAAAATCAACAAGATAGATAAACCCTTAGCTAGACTAACCAAAGGGCACAGAGACAGTATCCAAATTAACAAAATTAGAAATGAAAAGGGGGATATAACAACAGAAACGGAGGAAATTCAAAAGATCATCAGATCCTACTACAAAAGCCTATACTCAAAACAACTGGAGAATCTGGAGAAAATGGACAATTTCCTAGAAAGATACCAAATACCAAAATTAAGTCAGCATCAAGTAGATCAGCTAAACAGTCCCATAACCCCCAAAGAAATAGAAGGAGTTATAGAAAGCCTCCCAACCAAAAAAAGTACGGGACCAGATGGTTTTAGTGCAGAATTCTACCAGACCTTCAAGGAAGACTTAACACCAATACTCTTCAAACTATTCCACAAAATAGAGAAAGAAGGGACACTGCCCAACTCGTTCTTCGAAACCACAATTATGCTGATACCTAAACCACAAAAAGATCCAACAAAGAAAGAGAACTACAGGCCAATTTCCCTTATGAATATTGATGCAAAAATACTAAATAAAATTCTTGCCAACCGAATCCAAGAGCATATCAAAATGATCATTCACCATGATCATTTAGGCTTCATTCCAGGGATGCAGGGATGGTTCAATATACGGAAATCCATCAATGTAATCCACTACATAAACAAACTAAAAGAAAAAAACCACATGGTCATCTCATTAGATGCTGAAAAAATATTTGACAAAATTCAGCATCCTTTCATGCTAAATGTCTTGGAAAGAGCAGGAATTCAAGGCCCATACCTAAACATAGTAAAAGCAATCTACAGCAAACCAGTAGCCAACATCAAAATAAATGGAGAGAAACTTGAAGCAATCCCACTAAAATCAGGGACTAGACAAGGCTGCCCTCTCTCTCCATATCTTTTCAATATAGTACTTGAAGTTCTAGCGAGAGCAATTAGACAACATAAGGAAGTCAAAGGGATAAAAATTGGAATGGAAGAATTCAAACTATCACTATTTGCAGACGATATGATAGTCTACTTAAGTGATCCAAAAAACTCCACCAGAGAACGTCTACAGCTGATAAACAACTTCAGCAAAGTGGCTGGTTATAAAATTAACTCAAGCAAGTCAGTGGCCTTCTTGTACTCAAAGGACAAGCAGGCTGAGAAAGAAATTAGGGAAATAACACCCTTTACAATAGCCACAAACAACATAAAGTACCTTGGCGTAACTCTAACCAAACAAGCAAAAGATCTGTATGACAGGAACTTCAAGTCCTTGAAGAAAGAAATCGAAGAAGACCTCAGAAGATGGAAAAATATTTCTTGCTCCTGGATTGGCAGGATCAATATAGTAAAAATGGCCATCTTGACAAAAACAATCTACAGATTCAATGAGATCCCCATCAAAATCCCAAATCAATAATACTTCATAGATCTAGAAAGAGCAATTCTCAAATTCATCTGGAGCAACTAAAAACCCAGGATAGCTAAAACTATTCTCAACAATAAAAGGACTTCTGGGGGAATCAATATCCCTGACCTCAAGCAGTACTACAGAGCAATTGTGTTAAAAACTGCATGGTATTGGTACAGCAACAGGCAAGCAGATCAATGGAATAGGATTGAAGACCCAGAAATGAACCCACAGACTTATGGTCACTTGATCTTTGATAAAGGAGCCACAACCTTCCAGCGGAAAAAAGATAGCATTTCCAACAAATGGTGCTGGTTCAACTGGAGGTCAACATGCAGAAGAATGCAAATTGACCCACTCTTATCTCCTTGTACTAAGATCAACTCCAAGTGGATTAAGGACCTCTACATAAAACCAGACACACTGAAACTATTAGAAAAGAAACTTGGGAAGACCCTGGAGGACATGGGCACAGGGGGAAAGTTCCTGAACCGAACACCAATAGCTTATGCTCTAAGATCAAGAATTGACAAATGGGATCTCATAAAATTACAAAGTTTCTGTAAGGCAAAGGACACTGTCAGAAGGACAAAACGGTAACCAACAAAGTGGGAAATGATCTTCAACCCCACATCCGACAGAGGGCTAATATCCAATATATACAAAGAACTCAAGAATTTAGACCCCAAAGAACCAAATAACCCTATCAAAAATGGGGTACATAGCTAAACAAAGAATTTTCACCAGAAGAAATTCGGATGGCCGAGAAACACCTCAAGAGATGTTCAACATCATTAGTCATCAGGGAAATGCAAATCAAAACAACCCTGAGATTCCACCTCACACCAGTCAGAATGGCTAAGATTAAAAACTCAAGAGACAACAGGTGCTGGCGAGGATGTGGAGAAAGAGGAACACTCCTCCACTGTTGGTGGGATTGCAAAATGGTAAAACCGCTCTGGAGATCAGTTTGGTGGTTCCTCAGAAAATTGGGCATGTCACTTCCAGAGGACCCTGGCATACCAATCCTGGGCATATACCCAGAGGATTCCTCTGCATACAATAAAGACACATGCTCCACTATGTTTATTATACCAGCCTTGTTTATAATAGCCAGAAATTGGAAGGAGCCCAGATATCCCTCAAAAGAGGAATGGATACAGAAAATGTGGTATTTTTATACGATGGAGTACTACTCAGCAATAAAAATAATGAACTCATGCAATTTGTAGGTAAATGGTTAGATCTGGAAAATATCATACTAAGTGAGCTAACCCAATCACAGAAGAATACACATGAAATGCAATCACTGATAAGTGGATATTAATGAGCCCAGAAGCCCTAAATACTCAAGACTCAATTAGCAAGTCAAATGACTTCCAAGAAGAAGAATGGAGAGGACCCTGGGCCTGTAAAGATTGGATCCAGTATTGTAGACCCAGAACAGAGAAATCGTGTGTGTGTGGGGGGGGGAATGAGTTGGGAATAGCATGGGGGGGGAGAGGAATTATGGGACATATGGTGGGGGGGGTAATTGGGAAAGGGGAAAACCTTTGGAATGTACACATAGAATATAGAAAATAAAAAAAAAGATTAAAATTAAAAAAAAAAACACAGACATTCTAAATAGCTTTAAAAAGACAGGGCAACACCACAACAGCAGAGGAAACTGAGCAAAATCCTTTCTCCTCGATTCTGAGTGTTTTAGCAACTAAAAGGACAGAGACAAGATGAAATTTCCAAAAGATTTCTGATGCTTTTGCAGATCAGCCGCTGGACACCCTCTGCCCAATACACTGTAGCCAAAGTCAAACGAAGTGTTATGAGACTCTATGGTGAAAACTACCAAGCAGAAGAAAGCTGAGGGATTGCAGAAAAGAAAATTAGAACCACATCTTTGAACTACATTTAGCAAGCTGAAAACCTGGTAGTAACTAAAGTACAAATGGAAATTTCATACATATTATAAGGAGTGAGCATGATGTTAAAAAGTGTTGCTCAAAGGTGAAAAACAGATTCGCAATCTTCTGAGGGGTGGCACAGCATTTCAGGAACAAGGAAGAGAGAGAGAGAGAGAGAGAGAGAGAGAGAGAGAGAGAGAGAGAGAGAGAATTAAGAAAAGCCAATAAGCAACAAGCAGGCTAATTGGTTTTCCTAACTGATTTATCCATCCAGTTCTCTTTCTGCATCTATCATAACTTTGCTTCAATACTCAGTATCATTTTTGCCTGTCATGACAGTCTCAATTTGTTTTTGACATGTTGCAGTTCTATTTCCTCTCTTTACTCGTTTTTCTTTCTCTTTCTTCTCCAAAATTACCAAATCTGGCTTAGATTGAAAGATATATGTGTCTTATGTTCCTGGTCATACAACTTTACTTCTCTTTGAAGCATACTTGTTGTCAACATTCCCTCAATCTCTAAATTTTTGCCTTTGTAGTTTCCCCTTCTATTTACATGCTCTCGTGGTTTGAATATTCTTTAGCCATAAGTGGAACTGTTGTGAAGTGTGGCCTTACTGAAGGAAGTGTGTCACTGTGAGAGTGGATTTGGAGACCCTCCTAATAGCTACTTGGATAAAGGTATAGAAAGTTCACCTCAACCCAAGAAATGCCTGCCTGGACTCTGCCATGTTCCCACTTTGATGATAATCAACTGAAACACTGAACCTATAAGCCAGCCCCAATTAAATGTTGTTTTTTATAAGAGCTGCCTTGGGGGCTGGAGAGAGGGTTCAGCAGTTAAGAGCACTGACTGCTCTTCCAGACATCCTGAGTTCAATTTCAGCAACCACATGGTGGCTCACAACCATCCATAATGACGCCCTTTTCTGGGGTGTCTGAAGAGAACATATATACATTAAATAAATAAATAAATAAATAAATAAATAAATAAATCTCAAAAAACAAGTTGCCTTGGTCATAGTGTGTTTTCATAGCAATGGAAACTCTAAGATATATGACTAGCTTCCTTTGTAGTTTATCATCTCAATACTAGTTACTAGGATTGAAGTTTTATTCATTTTCCTTTTTTTTGTTTCATACATATTTAAAATAGCTAATATATTAGTTTATATTGCATCGACAGAATATCCTTACTGCTTAAAGTGGTTAGGGCTTAAGAGCTACTTGTTTATAGGTTACTAAAAATTTTAGTTCTAGTGGGTTTATCAGTAGATATTTACAGTGGTGGAAAGCAGTATTGTACTCATAAGGGAGGATGAATATAAAACCTGATGCCCTGTAAACAACATTGATAGAGAACTCCAACATTGCAAATCCATTACACATGTGTCTATTATGAATATTGGAAACACTTCTTTTGAAAGGATGGTGCTGACCAAAATAGAAAAGTGAAATTCATATAGTAATCTAACCCAAAGCAAATCCAAAGTAAAAAATTCAAGGAAAAATAAACCAATACATGAAGTCTCAATCACTATGAGAGTAAACCTCTACAATGAAAGCTATATAAATAAAATTAAAACAAAAATTCAAAATAAATGATGCTAGATATGCTAAAAAATATAAAATGATAGACTTGGACTAAAAAGATCAAAAATTATTTCCAAGAGGACACAAAAATTAGAATGAACAATGAAAGAAAAATGCATATAAAATTTAATTCAATACAGAGATTAAAATATTGAGGAAAAGGCACAGAAAAATGATGCTTGAAATGACAAACTCAATAAACAATAAATGACAGAAAAAATTAGCAGTATAATGGATCCTAAGGAGAACAGAATATCAGTGAGTTAAAAGAAGGAAGAAGTTATATATGCTTATTAGAAAATGATGTTTTTAATGTGAAAAAGAACAAGTAAGATCTTTACAGTACCATGTAAAAGGCTGAGTCAATGAATCATTGTAATAGAAGAAAGAAAAACTTCCCTCTATTAAAAAGGTGTAAGGACAATTTTCAATGCCATCATAAAAACCCCACATCTAGAAAAAAATTGACCAAATATAAGAGCATGTAGACACCAAATAGATAGGACCAGAAAAAGACAACTGAAGTCCATATTGTAAATAAAACAGCAATAATACAGTATCAAAAGTGTTCTGAAAGCCTAAAGGAAGTAATATGAAGTCACACATAAGGACAGGCACCCAAGCTAATGATCTCAAGAAACAAGCTGGAGTATCCATTCTAATATTGAATAAAATTGACTTCCAACCTAAAATTATTTAAAAAGATGAGAAAAGATATAAAAAAAGACATAGATTATACTCATCAAAGGAAAACTACACCAAGAAAAACTCTAAATTCTGAACAACTATTCTTCAAACACAAAGGTACTCACATTCATAAAAGGACCTTTACTAAAACTTTAAACACATATTTCACCTCACATAGTAATATTGGGGGACTTCAACACCCCAATCTCATCAATGGACAGATCACGGAAACAAAAACTAAACAGAGAAAGAGTGAAAGTAACAGAAATTATGAACCAAATGGATTTAACGAATATCTATAGAACATTTTATCCTAAAACAAAAGAATATACATTCTTCTCAGCACCTCATAGTATCTTCTCCAACATTGACCATATGATTGGTCACAATACAGGCCTCAATAGGTACAAGAAGATTGAAATAAGTCCATGCATCCTATCAGATCATCACAGATTAAATCTGATCTTCATAACAACAAAAATAATACAAACAATACAAAACCCACATACACGCAGAAGCTGAACAATAACACTGTAGTCAATGATACCTTGGTCAAAGAAGAAATAAAGAAAGAAATTAAAGACTTTTTAAAATTTTAATGAAAATGAAGGCACAACATACCCAAACTTATGGGACACAATGAAAGCAGTGCTAAGAGGAAAACTGGTAGCTCTAAGTGCTTCCAAAAAGAAACTGGAGAAAGCATACACTAGCAGCTTGACAGCACACCTGAAAGCTCTAGAACAAAAAGAAGCAAAGAAACCCAAAAGCAGTAGAAGGCAGAAAATAATCAAATTCAGGGCTGAAATCAACCAAGTAGACACAAAAAGAACTATACAAAAAACAACCATTCCAGGAGTCGGTTCCTTGAGAAACTCAATAATATAGATAAACACTTAGCCAGCCTAACCAGGAGGCAGAGACAGTATCCAAATTAACAAAATAAGAAATGAAAACAGTTGTGAGCCTAGCCTTTAACGGCTGAGCCATCTCTCCAGCCCACCAGTCAGAATGGCTAAGATTAAAAACTCAAGAGACAACAAATGCTGGCGAGGATGTGGAGAAAGAGGAACACTCCTCCACTGTTGGTGGGATTGCAAAATGGTAAAACCGCTCTGGAAATCAGTGTGGCGGTTCCTCAGAAAATTGGGCATGTTCCTTCCAGAGGACCCTGGCATACCACTCCTGGGCATATACCCAGAGGATTCCCCTACATACAATAAAGACACATGCTCCACTATGTTTATAGCAGCCTTGTTTATAATAGCCAGAAATTGGAAGGAGCACAAATATCACTCAAAGGAGGAATGGATACAGAAAATGTGGTATATTTATACAATGGAATACTACTCAGCAATTAAAAATAATGAATTCATGCAATTTGTAGGTAAATGGTTAGACCTGGAAAATATCATCCTGAGTGAGCTAACCCAATCACAAAAGAATACACATAAAATGCAATCACTGATAAGTGGATATTAATGAGCCCAAAAGCCCTAAATACTCAAGGCACAGTTAGCAAGTCAAATGATTCCCAAGAAGAAAGGAGAGGACCCTGGGCCTAGAAAGATTGGAACCAGTTTTGTAGAGAAACTGTGGGGGGAGGGGGAATGATTGGGGAATAGTTGGGGGGGGGAGAGGAACTATGGGACATAGGGAGGGGGGAACTGGGAAAGGGGAAAGCCTTTGGAATGTAAACATAGAATATAGAAAAAAAAAGAAATGAATACGGACACATAAGAAAAAAACCCAGGAAATTAAAAAAAAAAAAAAAAAAAAAAACAACTCATCAGATCCCACTACAAAAGCTTTAACTCAACAAAACTGAAAAATCTGGATAAAATAAACAGTTTCTTAGACAAATAACAGGTACCAAAGTTAAATAATGATCAGGTAAATGATCTAAACAGTCCCATAACCCCTAAATGAAATAGAAGTAGTCATAGTCTCCCAACCAAGAAAAGCCCAGGACCAGATTACTTTAATACAGAGTTCTATCAGACCTTCAAAGAAGACCTAATTCCCATACTCTTCAAACTATTCCACAAAATAAAAACAGAAGAATCACTACTCAATTTATTCAACAAAGCCACATTACTCTGATTCCTAAGCCACACAAAGGCCCTACAAAGAAAGAGAACTTCAGATCAATTTTCCTTATGAATATCAATGCAAAAATACTCCATAAAATACTTACAAACAAAATCCATGAACACACCAAAAGGATCATCCATCATGATCAAATAGGCTTTATCCCAGGAATGCAGGACTGGTTCAATGTACAGAAATCCATCAATGTAATCTACTATATTAAAAAAAAAAAACTCAAAGAAGAAAACCACATAATCATTTCATTAGATGCTAAGAAAGCATTTGACAAAATTCAACACCCCTTCATGATAAAAGTTTTGGAAAGATCAGGAATGCAAGACCCATATGTAAACATAGTAAAAGCAATATACAGCAAACCAACAGACAACATCAAACTAAATGAGAGAAACTTGAAGCAATCCCACTAAAATCATGGACAAGACAAGGATGTCTTCTCTTTACCAACCTGTACAAGATAGTACTTGAAGTGCTAGTCAGAGCAATTAGACAACTATTTAGCAATTAGACCCAAAGGAGGTCAAAGGGATACACATTGGACAGGAAGAATTCAAACTATCACTATTTGCAGATGATATTATATTATACTTAATTGACCACAAGAATTCCACCAGAGAACTCTTAAACCTGATATACAACTTCAGCAAAGTGGCAAGATATAAAATTAATTCAAACAAATCAGTGGTCTTCCTCTATTCAAAAGATAAAATGGCTGTCAAAGAATTTAGAGAAACAACTCCATTCACATTAGTCAGAAACTATATAAAATACCTTGGTGTGAATCTAACAAAACAAGTAAAAGATCTGTATGACAAGAACTTCAAGTCTCTGAAGAAAAAAATTGAAGAAGATGTCAGAAGATGAAAAGATCTCCCATGCTCATGGATCGGTAGAGTTAATATAGTAAAAATAGCCACCTTGCCAAAAGCAATCTACAGGTTCAATGAAATCCCCACCAAAATTCCAACTCAATTCTTCATAAAGTAGAAAGAGGAGGATGGGAGAGGGCGTTTTTGGAGGGAATCATGAAAAGTGGATAACATTTGAAATGTAAATAAAGAAAATATCTAATTAAAAATCTGGAGACCCATCAAAATTGAAATTTGAAACCGGAAGGATATATTATTGTGTATTTTGAAATAAAAGCAGCTGCCAGCACAGGATATACTATCTAGGAAACCTATACACAATAATGGATGAAGAAAGAAAACATACCATGATAATTTCGTGCTAGAATGATTTATTATAGCTAAATTATATTCACAGAGGTAGCTAGAAAGAATCTTTTGGACTATAAAGTAGAATAAGCATATTGAAGAAGCTAACTGGAAAGCAATAAAAGATGCTAAAACAATGCTTAAACAAATGAAAATTAGGAAAATACTCAAAACTACAAAACAAACAAGGTAACAGAAATTAGTGCATATTTTTAATGCCTTTGGATATAAATGGTCTCAAATATTCAATCAACAGATACAGACTAGTTTATGAGAATTAAATAAATGGATCCATCAATGTGTTAACTCTATGAATCACAATTTACAATCATCTTTTCCCCCATTTTTAATTAGATATTTTCTTAATTTACATTTCAAATGTTATCCACTTTCCGGGTTTCCCCTCCAAAAACATCCTATCTCATCTACTCCTCCACATGCCCAACAACCCACTCACACTTTCTTCCCTGGCTTGGCATTCCCCTATAATGGGATATAAAGCCTTCTCAGGGCCAAGGGCCTCTCCTGCCTTAGATGTCCAACAAGGCCATCCTCTGCTGCATATGCAGCTAGAGCCATGGATCCCTCCATGTGTACTCTTTGGTTGGTAGCTTAGTCCTTGGGAGTTCTTGGGGTACTGTTTGGTTCATAATGTTGCTACTCCTATGGGACTGAAAGCTTCTTCAGTGCCTTGGGTCCCATCACTATCTCCTTCATTGGAGATCCTGTGCTCAGTTCAATGGTTGGCTGGAAGCACCCACCTCTGTATTTGTTAGGTACTGGCAGAGAGTCTCAAGAAACAGCTATATCAGGCTCCTGTCTGGAAGCACTTATTGGCAACCACATTAGTGTCTGCATTTGGCGACATTATATGGGACAGATCCCCTGGTGGGGCATTTTCTGGATGGTCACTATTCCACATGATGACTTGGTATCTCCTCCCATGTGTATTTTGTTCTCCCTTCTAAGAAGAAATAAAGTCTTTGGTCTTCCATCTTCTTGAGCTTCCTTTGATCTATGAATTTTATCTTGGATATTCCAAGCTTCTGAGCTAACATCCACTTATCAGTGAGAGCTTAGAGTATGTGTTCTTTTGTGATTAGATTACCCCTCTCAGGATGATATTTCCTACTTCCATCTATTTGCCTAAGAATTTCATAAATTCATTATTTGCTTGTTTTTAATAGCTGAGTAGTATTCCATAGTATAAATGTATCACATTTTCTGTACCTATTCCTCTCTTGATGGTTGTCTTAGTTAGGGTTTCACTGCTGTGAACAGACACCATGACCAATGCAAGTTTTATAAAAGACAACATTTAATTAGGGCTGGCTTACAGGCTCAGAGGTTCAGTCCATTGTCTTCAAGGCAGAAACATGGCAGCATCCAGGCAGGCATGGTGCAGGAGGAGCTGAGAGTTCTACATCTTCATCTGAAGGCTGCTAGTGGAAGACTGACTGCCAGGCAACGAGGATGAGGCTTTTAAGCCCACACCCACAGTGACACACCTACTCCAACAAGGCCACACTTCCTAATAGTGCCACTTCCTGGGAAAAGCATATACAAACCACCACATTCCACTCCCTGGCCCACATAGGATTGTTCAAACATTAGTCTATGGGGGCCATACTTAAACATAGCATAATGCAAAATACATTTAGTCCAACTTCAAAAGTCCCTGTAGACTATAGCAGTTTCAACAGTGTTAAAAGTCCAAAGTTCAAGGTCTCTTTTGAGATTCATCCAATCACTTAACTGTAATCCCCCAAGCAAGACAGGAGACCAGCTGGGCAAAATCCAAACTCTGCATCTCTATGTCTGATGGCAAAGCACTCTTCAGATATCCAACTCCTTTTTCATCTTTGTTGAGTTCAACAAGGTTCTTTCTCCTGGGCTTGTTCCACTCCCTGTTAGCAGCTTTCCTTGGCAGGCATCCTGTGGCTCTGGCATCTTTAACATCTTGGGTACCCCAAGTCAATTTCAGCTTCACAGCCTCTTGTTCCAGTGTCTGAGATCCACACATGATCTTCTGTGCATCTCCAAAGATCTGGTGTCAATTCTCCAGCTCTGCCCTCTGTAGCACTCTAAGTTCAGATTGATCAACTCCACTGTCACTGTTGTTCTTGGTGGTCATCCCATGGTACTGGCATCTCCAATATGCTAGAGTCTCCCACTGCAACTATGCTTCACCAAAGCCTCTCATAGGCTCTCTTTATAGTACCAAGCCTCAACTCCTTTGCATGACCCCTTCAGTACTGGGCTGTCAATTACAACTGAAGGTACACTTTTACCAATGGCCTTCCATGGCCTATCACAGTACCAAGCCTCAGCTGTTCTTCATGATGCCTTCATGCCTTCAAAACCAGTACAACCTGGATGATTCTTACATGTTACCAAGAACAGCTGCAGCATGAGGAACACTTGGCTATCTCTGGAATACAGCTTCTTTGTGCTCTAAGAAAACACTTCCCATATTTCACTTCAGTGATGCTGGTCTTTTCTTAATCACCACTAATTTCTTAGCTCCAGCTAACCAGCATCAATTGTTTCAGTAGTCTCCTTCTCCTCTTGAATATTAAGCCAGACACACATGGCTGAAGCTGCTTAGTTCTGCTCCTTGTAGGAGCTGGAACATTGGCCCCCTTGTATTATTACATCACCACTAGCTTCCTTTTTCCCAGATTCTTCACTACCTAAGTTGGCTGTACTGAATCTTGCTTCTTAGACTGACTTTGAACTCAAGAGATCTGCATGCCTGTCTTCTAAGCACTGGGATTAAAGTTGTGGTCAACCAAACCTGGATTAACATTTTTCTTCACCTAGACTTTGCTCTGTTCTAGGCTGGCCTTGAACTCAGAGATCTGCTTTTCTTTGCCTCCTGGGATTAAATGCTTGTAAGACCATGCCTGGACCTAAAGTTAACTGGGTGCATCTTGCCCCCAAGGTCAGCACTCCTTTAATTCAATTTAATATCTTTGAATTCAGCACCATTTCACTTCCTGGAGTCCCTTTAATATTCAAATTATATATTTTGTACTTTTCTTCTCTCATCTTGCTAGGTTTGTTCATAATTCTCTTCATCAGACTTAACCAGAGAACAAAGTCTTTGTTGGGCCTTTTTGAGACTTCCTTTACAGATGCAATTAATATAAATCTCTTTACCTTAGCCCTAGGCAGTCTCTTCAGACAATGGCAAAAAGCAGCCATGTTCTTTACCAAAACATCACAAAACAGTCTCTCAGCCACATATTAAAGTTCTTCTCCATCGAAACCTCTTGGGCTGTCAGGCCTACACGGTTAAAATGACCCTCAGCACCACTGTTTTCCATATTCGTACTAGTCTGGCCCATTAAGCCCCACTTAAAGAATTCCGTGGCTTTCCAAATCCAAAGTCCCCAAATCCACATTCTTCTGAACAAAAGCATGGTCAGGCCTATCACAGCAATACCCCAGTCCCTGGTACCAACTTCTGTCTTAGTTAGGGTTTTACTGCTGTGAACAGACACCATGACCAATGCAAGTTTTATAAAAGACAGCATTTAATTGGGGCTGGCTTACAGGCTCAGAGGTTCAGTCCATTGTCATCAAGGCAGAAACATGGCAGCATACAGGCAGGCATGGTGCAGGGGGAGCTGAGAGTTCTACATCTTCATCTGAAGGCTGCTAGTGGAAGACTGACTGCCTCGCAATGAGGATGAGGCTTTTAAGCCCACACCCACAGTGACACAACTACTCCAACAAGGCCACACCTCCTAATAGTGCCACTCCCTGGGAAAAGCATATACAAACCATCACAATGGTCATCATATTTCTATCTTCTGGCTTTTATAAATAAGACTGCTATAAACATAGTGGAATGTATTTGTTTGTTTGTTTGTTTGTTTGTTTTTCAAAACAGGGTTTCTCTGTGTAACCCTGGCTGTCCTGGAACTCACTCTGTGGACCAGGCTGGCCTCGAACTCAGAAATCCGCCTGCCTCTCCCTCCCAAGTATTGGGATTAAAAGCATGTGCCACTACCGCTCAGCTGAAACATTTCTTATTACATGTTGAAGAATCTTCTGTGTATATGCCCAAGAGTGGTATAGCTGGATCCTCCAGTTGTACTCTATCCAATTTTTCTGAGGAACTTCTAAACTGATTTTGAAAGTGATTTTACAAGCTTGCATTCCCACCAGCAATGGAGTAGTGTTCCTCATTCTCCACATCTTCAACCACATCTGCTGTCACCTGAATTTTTGGTCTTAGACATTCTGATTGGTGTGAAGTGGAATCTCAGGGTTGTTTTGATTTGTATTTCCCTGATGAGTAAAGATGTTAAACATTTCTTTAGGTGCTTCTCAGACATTTGGTTTTCCTCAGTAAAGATGTTAAACATTTCTTTAGGTGCTTCTCAGACATTTGGTTTTCCTCAGTTGAGATTTTATTTATTTTTTTTTAGCTCCATACACCATTTTTAATAGGGTTTTTGTTTCTCTGGAGTCTAACTTCTTGAGTTCTTTGTATATATTGGATATTAACTTTCTATCAGATATAGTGTTGGTAAAGGTCTTTTCCCAATTTGTTGGATGCCATTTTGTCCTGTTGACAGTGTCCTTTGCCTTACAGAAGGTTTGTAATTTTATGAGGTTTCATTTGTCAATTCTTGATCTTAGAACATAAGCTATTGGTGTTCTGTTTGGTAAGATTTCCCTTGTGCATATCTGCTCAAGGTCTTGCCTCACTAACTTTTCTATTAGTTTCAGTTTGTCTGGTTTTATGTGGAGGTCCTTGATCCATTTGGAGTTGAGCTTTCTACAAGGAAATAAGAATGGATCAATTTTCATTTTTCTACATGGTGACCTCCAGTTGATTCAGCACCATTTCTTAAAAGTGCTGTTTTTCCAATGGACTATTTTAGCCACCTGGATATGGAGCTCTGTCAAGATATCTCATTATTAACATGTCTTAACATTAAATGATCAAAACACTATTTCAATACCCAGAGGCATTTTTTCACCCAAGAGCTCTGAAAAACCCAGGATACCAGGTGAGTCCCCAGCATGTTTTCCAATACCAAGCAGAAGCAGGATTCCCTGGCATCCAGGGAATGCAGGAACACCAGCCCAGTCAGAGGGACATGTTCCTTCCATTTGCAACTATGCCTGGAACAGACACTGGACTCTAACTCTACACCCACTCTGCCCATACCCAGAAGCAACTTGATTCCTAGGAGCTCTGACACAACCAGAAACTCAGAGAAACCTTGATTCCCAGATCTGACACACTCAGGATCTCAGGATCACAGGAACATGGGATCACAGAATCACAAGATCACAGGATCACCAGATCACAGGATCACAGGATCACAGGGAGAGCTGGACTCCCAGGAGTTCTGATACATAGGCATAGAGGAGGGAGAGGCTCAAGTTAGAGACTGCAAGGCCAGTTATAACTAGAGATAACCAGATCGTGAGAGGCAAGTACAAGAACATAAGAAAAAGAAACCAATGGTAATTGGCAACATCAGAACCCAGTTTTACCATGATAGAAAGGAGTGGATACAGTGGCACACCTGAAAAGCATGATTCATACCTAAACTCCATCTTATGAAGATGATAGAGAACTTTAAGAAGGACATAAATAACTCCCTTAAAATAATACAGAACACAAATAAACAAGTGGAAGCCCTGAAAGAGAAAATAGATAAATCTCTTAAAGAAAACAGAAAAACACAATCAATAATAACAACAAAAATGACAGAAACCCATATAAGAATGAAGTTCAACAACTCTCAATTCAATGATAATTTGGACAGAAAAAAATAAAGAAATTAAGAATTTTTAGAATTTAATGAAAATGAAGACACAACATACACAAACTTATGGGACAAAATGAAAGTAGCAGGATGCTAAAAACTCATAGCACTGAGTGCCCCAATAAATAAATTGGAGAGCATATACTAGGAGCATAACTGCATACCTGAAAGGTCTAGAGCAAAAAGAAGGAAATACACCCAAGAGAAATTAACTGTAGTAAATAATCAATCTCAGGACTTAGATCAAACAAGCAGAAAGAAAGAAAACCATACAAAGAATAAACAAACCAGGAGATGGTTCTTTGAAAAATTCCACAAGATAGATAAACCCTTAGTCAGAATAACCAGAGGGCACAAAGATAGTATCCAAGTTAACAAAATCAGAAATGAAAATGGTAATGTAACAACAGAAATTTTAGAATTTCAAAAAAAAATCAGGTCCTACTACAAAAAGCTATACTCAGCAAAACTAGAAATCTATATGAAATGGATTATTTTCTATACAGATATAAGATATCAATGTTAAATTAGGATCAGATAAACAATCTGAAGAGTCCAATATCCCCTATAGAAATAGACACATTCATTAACCCCCCCCCAAAAAAAGAGCCTAGGACCATATTATTTTATTGCAGAATTTTATCAGATATTCAAATAAGACCTAATACCAATACCCTTCGATCTATTCCACAAAATAGAAACCGAAGGAACCCTATCCAATAAGTTCTATGAAGCCATCAATATACTGATATGTAAATAATACAAAGATGCAACAAAGAGAATTTTAGACAAAATTCCATTAAAGATATTAAAGCAAAAATACTCACTTAAGTTCTTACAAACTGAGTTTAAGAACACATCAAAATGATTATTCAACATGATGAAATAGGTTTCATCCTAGGGATTCATGGATAGTTCAATATACAGAAATCTATCAAATTAATCCTCTATATAAACAAACAGTCTGTAGAACTCTGTCTTACAGAGTCTATTGGGGGCTACCAAGGCATTGTATGACAGGAGGAATTTCTTTTCTAGTCCAATCTACTGGAATTCTGTATGCTTCTTGTATGTTCATGGCCATCTCTTTATTTAGGTTAGAGAAGTTTTCCTCTATAATATTTTTGAAGATATTTACTGGCCCTTTAAGTTGGAAGCCTTCATTCTCTTCTATATGTTTTATGCATAGGTTTGGCCTTCTCATTGTATCCTAGAATTCCTGGATGTTTTACATTAGAAGACCTTTGCATTTTGTATTTTCTTTGACTGTTGTGTCAATGTTTTCTGTTATCTTCTGCACCTGAGATTCTTCTATCTCTTGTATTCTTTTGGTGATGCCATGACTCTTGATTGCTTTCTTAGGATTTCTATCTCTACAGTTGTTTTTCTTTGTCATTTCTTTATTGTTTCAACTTCCATTTTTAGATCCTTGATAGTTTTATTCAGTACCTTCACCTGTTTGGTAGTGTTTTCCTGTAATTCTTTAAGGGATTTTGTGTTTTCCCTTTAAGGGCTTCTACTTGTTTGCCTGTGTTCTCTTGTATTTCTCTAAGAGTGTTATTCATGTCCTTCTTAAAGTCCTCTATCATCATCATCAGATGCAATTTTAAATCCAATTCTTGCTTTTATGTGTGTTGGGGTATCCAGGACTTGCTCTGGTGGGAGAATTGGGTTCTGATGTTGTCATGTAGCCTTGTTATCTGTTGGTAGACTTCTTGTGCTTGCCTTTAGTCATTTGTTTATCTCTGGTTTCAGTTGGTCTTGCAGTCTCTGGCTGGAGCATTTCCATCCTGTGGGCCTGTAAGACTGTGTCAGCACTCCTGTGAGAACTGGCTCACTTCATGGGTGATATGGCTGTGGAATTGCCCAGCTCTGGGCAGCAGATGGCACCTGGAATGGTCCTGTCCCAGCTCTTCCACTGATCCTATCTATCCTCTGTGTGCTCCTAGCCATTCCCCTTTGGACAGTTACTGGAGAAAATGTCAGGATTTGTAAGACATAATAGCCTTATGAATACACATGGCTTTAACTGCATATGCAGCAGAGGATTGCCTTATCTGGCATCTGCTATAGGGGAGGCCTTTGGTTTTGTAGAACCTTGATGTCCCAGAATAGGTGGTTGCTTGTACAGTGAGGCATGAGTGTGCTTGGATGGTGAAGAACCCTCATAGAGGCAGGGGAGGGGGATAGAATGGGGTTTGTGGAGAGTTCCTGGGAAGAGGGACAGCATTTGAAATGTAAATAAATAAAACAACCTTTTTTTAAAAAAGAAAATGTATATGAATTAATTTGCGTTTCATTAATGGTGCTTTCTCAAATACAAACGTAAAATATTTTATATTTCATTTTTCTTGATTACTATTTTCTTTTTGTTGCTATTTTTTGAGACAAATTTTCTCTAAGGAACCCTGGATGTCCTGGAACTTAAAGTGTAGTTTTTTTCTGGCATTGAATGCCTGCCTCTGCCTCTGCCTCTACCTCTGCCTCTGCCTCTGCCTCTGCCTCTGCCTCTGCCTTTGCCTCTGCCTCTGCCTCTGCCTCTGCCTCTGCCTCTATCTCTCCTCTGTCACTGCCTTTGTATCCCAAGTGTTGGGATTAATAATGGACACCATAATGCACCACAAAAGATTCTATTTTCATCTTTCTATTTACATTTTTTGTGGTAATAATTTTTTTCCATGCAAAGGGTTGAAGATGGGACATGCTAAAGCTGACAGAGAACATTTCACTGTGCAATATAGATGCAGTTATATCATCAGTTGAATCGAAGAATTTCTGTGCTACAGGAAATTAGTACAGAGTACTTTATCACTGATATGGGATGAAATAGAATGTTGGTAAGTAGAAATATAAGAAAAATCACATATTTATAATTTCTAATTCTATATTTGCTCAAATTACTAAGAAAAACTATTAAACATTTGATAATGTCATTTGAAAATGGTTTGTAATAACTTTTATTCAGATAAATCAGTTTTCCTCTTTGTAAATAACACTTTTTAAAAAATTTCTTGTAATATATTATGATTTTTTTAATCTCACTATTTTTAAAGACAAACATAATATCTTTAAAAAGATATCAAACTTTTGGAACATATGAAAATGTTGAGATACATGGAAATGTGTTATTAATCTGAGAATTTTTTGCTCTATTTTAAGTAGGAAAGGTTTAAGATGTAACAGAAATGAGGACAGCTTAAACTTTTATTTCTTAAAGAAAATGAAAGTTATAATGATTCAACACATCAGATATCAGGATAGGAACCTTCTAACTTAAAAAATGCTTAAGTCCTTATGTGCACTGTACTGCACCATATAGGTAGAAAGAACATATGAGCTATGAAGAAATGAAAGAAATGTCATCTTCTGAACACTTGCTTTATAACTTACAAATAGCTTTTATTTATAAGATGCAATTGTTATCTTGGGGGTTTACTGCTGAATAAGCTCACTCTTTCTAATTCTTTCCAAACTCTGCTGGCTGATTCAACTGTGCTATTCTGGCTTAAAACTCCTGCCCAAGCTGACAGATTCAAAATGGTTTATGATGGCTTCTTACTGAATCAATCTGCTTGGAAATACTAACTCTGAACTCTATGAACCAAAGTGGTCTGAAGTGAACTGCTTTGACCATCACTGAACTGAACTCAGCTGAACCCTATAGCATTGCCTGAACTCACTGCACCATACTCAACTGCACTCACTGAATTCCATTCCATTCTTGACTCACTATGTGCTGCTCTTAAGTATCCTCTTTCCTTTTTCTTCTCATAAGAACTGAGCATATCCTATTTCTGACTCATTCTGTCACATCTTTGATTCATCACTTTGCCCCCTGCCTCAATTAGACTTCACTTTCTAACATGCCTGCTTACATCTACAAACTAACTACACCATTATTGTTTTGGATTAAAGGTTTGCACTAAGGGTATGTTTGTATACCAGAAAAATCATACTATAATCCAGAACATGTGTATATTCCACCAGATCCTTCCTTTAGATATGAGTCCTGGCAAGAAAAGCTATGCTGCTAAATTAAATATCCCTGTACAAGAACTGGTCCATATAAAGTAAGTAATGCTAGGAAATCATCCATCTCCTTCTGTCATTTTAATAAAAGCACATATTGAAATTGTATTTATTACATAGTAATAACTAATAGTATTGGCTCATGGATCTCTTACCACTTTTAAGAAATTGGTGATATTTTTCACATAAAGAATAAAAGATTCAGAGGCAAGATGGCAGCCTCTGCTGCAAGCCCGGTGAGCCAGTCCCCAGCAGTCTGCAACAGGCCCCGAGCTGCAGGTTCAGAGAACTCCTGCTGAGCTCCTCTGGCTTTGTGCGCAGGCAAGATCTTGATGGGGTAGTCTATGCTAAGCTAGGTCTATGTCCACGCACCTGATAGCCAACATCAAGGTAAGCAGAGAGAAACTTGAAGCTTTCCCACTAAAATTAGGGACTAGACAAGGCTGCCCCTTCTTACCATATCTTTTCAATATAGTACTTGAGGTGCTAGCTAGAGCAATTCGACAATATAAGGAAGTCAAAGGGATACAAATTGGAAAGGAAGAAGTCAAACTATCACTATTCGCAGATAATATGATAATATACTTAAGTGACCCAAAAAACTCCACTAGAGAACTCCTACAGCTGATAAACAACTTCAGCAACGTGGCTGGTTGTAAAATCAACTCAAGCAAATCAGTAGTCTTCCTATATGCAAAGGATAAGCAGGCCGAGAAAGAAATTAGGGAAATAACATTATTCATAATAGCCAAAAACAATATAAAGCATATTGGTGTGACTCTAACCAAACAAGTGAAAGATTTATATGACAAAAACTTCAGGTATCTGAAGAAGGAAATTGAAGAAGACCTCAGAAAATGGAAAAATCTTCCATGCTCATGGGTTGCCATGATTAATATATTTAAAATGGCAATCTTGCCAAAAGCAATATACAGATTCAACGCAATCCCCATCAAAATCCCAACTCAGTTCTTCATAGAGTTAGAAAGAGTAAATCTCAAATTCATCTGGAATAACAAAAAACCCAGGATAGTTAAAACTATTATCAACAGTAAAAAAAACTTCTGGGGGAATCAATATACCGGACCTCAACCAATACTCCAGAGCAGTAGTGTTAAAAACTGCATGGTATTGGTACAGTGACAGGGAGGTGGATCAATGGAATAGGATCGAAGACCCAGAATTGAACCCACACATCTATGGCCAATTGATCTTCGACAAAGGAGCTGAAAACATCCAGTGAAATAAAGATAGCCTTTTCAACAAATGGTGCTGGCTCAACTGGAGGTCAGCATGCAGAAGAATGAGAATTGATCCACTCTTATCTCCTTGCACTAAGCTCAACTCCATCTGGATCAAGGACCTCCACATAAAACCAGACACACTGAAACTAATAGAAAAGAAACTGGGGAATACCCTTGAGGACATGGGCACAGGGAGAAAGTTCCTGAATAGAACACCAATAACTTATGCTCGAAGATCAAGAATTGACAAATGGGACCTCATAAATTACAAAGTTTCTGTAAGGCAAAGGACACTGTCAGAAGGACAAAACGGCAACCAACAAAGTGGGAAAAGATCTCCATCAACCCCACAACCGACAGAGGGCTAATATCCAATATATACAAAGATCTCAAGAAGTTAGACCCCAAAGAACCAAATAACCCTATCAAAAAATGGGGTACAGAGCTAAACAAAGAATTTTCACCAGAAGAAAATTGGATTGCTGAGAAACACCTTAAGAGATGCTCAACATCATTAGTCATCAGGGAAATGCAAATCAAAACAACCCTGAGATTCCTCCTCACACCAGTCAGAATGGCTAAGATTAAAAACTCAAGAGACAACAAGTGCTGGCGAGGATGTGGAGAAAGAGGAACACTCCTCCACTGTTGGTGGGATTAAAAAATGGTAAAACCGCTCTGGAAATCAGTTTGGCGGTTCCTCAGAAAACTGGGCATGTCACTTCCAGAGGACCCTGACATACCACTCCTGGGCATATACCCAGAGGATTCCCCTGCATACAACAAAGACACATGCTCCACTATGTTTATAGCAGCCTTGTTTATAATAGCCAGAAATTGGAAGGAGCCCAGATATCCCTCAAAGGAGGAATGGATACAGAAAATGTGGTATATTTATACAATGGAATATTACTCAGCAATTAAAATAATGAATTCATGCAATTTGTAGGTAAATGGTTACATCTGGAAAATATCCTAAGTGAGTTAACCCAATCACAAAAGAAACACATGAAATGCAATCACTCATAAGTGGATATTAATGAGCCCAGAAGCCCTAAATACTCAAGGCACAATTAGCAAGTCAAATGATTCCCAAGAAGAAGAAAGGAGAGGACCCTGGGCCTAAAAAGATTGGATCCAGTTTTGTAGACCCAGAACAGAGAAATCGTGGGGGGGATATTTGGGGAATAGTTGGGGGGGAGAGGAATTATGGGACTTATGGTGGGGGGAGAACTGGAAAAGGGGAAAGCCTTTGGAATGTAAAAAAGAATATAGAAAATAAAAATTAAAAAAAAAACAAATGGGACCACATAAAATTACAAAGATTCTGTAAGGCAAAAGACACTGTCAAAAGGACAAATAGGCAACCAACAAATTGGGAAAAGATCTTCACCAACCCCACATCCGAGAGAGAGCTAATATCCAAGGTATACAAAGAACTCAAGAAGTTAGACCCCAGAAAACCAAATAACCCTATCCAAAAATGGGGTACAGAGCTAAACAAAGATTTTTCACTTGAAGAAATTCGGATGGCTGAGAAACACCTTAAAAAATGTTCAACATCATTAGTCATTAGAGAAATGCAAATCAAAACAACCCTGAGGTTTCACCTCACACCAGTCAGAATGGCTAAGATTAACAACTCAGGAGGCATCAGGTGTTGGAGAGGATGTGGAGAAAGAGGAACACTCCTCCACTGCTGGTGGGACTGTAAGCTAGTACAACCACTCTGCAAATCAGTCTGGTGGTTCCTCAGAAAAATGGACATGATACTTCCGGAGGACTCAGCCATACCACTCCTGGGCATATACCCAGAAGATTCCACAGCATGCAATAACGATACATGTTTTACTATGTTCATAGCAGCCTTATTTATAATAGCCAGAAGTGGAAAGAACCCAGATATCTCTCAACAGAGGATTGGATACAAAAAATGTGGTATATATACACACTGGAGTACTATTCAGCCATTAGAAACAATGAATTCATGAAATTCTTAGAGAAATGGATGGAGCTGGAGAACATCATACTAAGTGAGGTAACCCAGTCTCAAAAGAATACCCATGGTATGCAGTCACTGATAAGTGGATATTAGCCTATACTCTTGGGACACCAAAGACACAATTCACATATCAAATGATACCCGATAATAAGGAAGAAGTGGACACTGGTGCTGGAAATGATCAAAACATCAGTGTAGGGGAATACCAGAACAGGGAAGTGGAAAGGGGTGGATGGGGTAACAGGGGGAGGGAAAAGGGCATGTGAGACCTTTGGGGGATGGGGAACCAGAAAAAGGGAAATGAAACGTAAATATAGAATATATTCAATAAAAAAAAGACAAAAGAAAAAAAAAGAATAAAAGATTCAAGCCATGGAAGCATTTATGCTTTTCATGAGAATGTAGATGTATTTGAAATAGTAAGTTTTGATGTTTAGGTACTCATTATTTTTAAAGTCTTATTTTTATTTTATGTGTGAGCTTTTTCCCTGTGTATATATGTGTAACAGTTAACTCCAGTACCTACAGAAGCAAGAAAGGGTCAGCACATCCTCTGCCAGTGGAGATACAGATCAATGTGAGCTGTCATGTGTGTAAAAGAAACTAAACCATGTTCTGCAAGAGCTTGTGCTGTTAAGCACTGAGAAATTTCTCCAGGCCTTAATTTTATATTTTCAAGTTCCACAAATTATAACTATTAGTAAAATAAGAAAATGCATCAATGTACTTAGAAATGTTTTGATTACTACATATGTGATACTTTTGTACTACTTGAGTATTTGCTTATCTTTTTCATCATTTCTTAAAGGAACATGCTAGATCATGGAAAACTTACATCATTACATATAACTATATGTGGAATTTATGTATATAAAATATAATCCTTGGTCATTTTATATACATAATCCTTCCATAAACGGTAATAAAATAATCTTAGATGAACTAGACTGCTTATGAATAAGTCCTTTTCAAGGGCATTGGTAGAGGCTTCACCCATGGATAATGGGCTATATTGAATATATCTGAAAAAAAACTTTGAAGAGATATTTTATTGCACCTCAACTTCTGCTGAATTTTATGATATATATATATATATATATATATATATATGTATGTATGTATATGTATATATTATGACTCAATGAATTTTCAAAAAAAAACTAACTAGGCTCCACATATGCAATATTCTTACATCCAGGAATTCACTCAAGAGGCATAAAAACATATATGTTTCAAAACAGAATGTACATGGATAGTGACAACATTTTTATTCACAATATCCCACATGGGAAGCCACCCAAAATGCTCATCAAGAAACTGGATAAACATTTTCTAATTTATTCAGGCAAATCAAATCACTCATCCTCATAAACAGAGTCAGCTGCTTATTCATAGTCAGAAAATTTGGAAAGTTCTCAAAAATGTTATTTTGAGTTAAAATGAAAACATCAAAGTATAAATTAGAATTCATTTCACTTTATGGCGTTCAACATGTTGCCAAATTGACAAGTTAATAGATATTTAAACAAAAGGCACAGGATGATGGAGATTAGTATGTATTCAGTGACAATGCAAGGGAGACATTTCTGTGCTATAAATATTGATGATACATTATTAGAGTTGTTGGATACTGTAGGGAAGATTGATTTTAAAGGTAAACAAGGCACATACTGAAGGTTGGCATGTTTTAACATTTTTATATTTTGTTTATGTAAGCAGATGTGAATTATGATTAGTGAGTATTATGAAGAAAGGCATTCCATTTGCAACTCTTAGCCCAAGTATATACACAGTATGGTTAGACCAACCCAGAAGCCTGGATGATCTTTGGTGGTTGTGTTTTAAGAAAATTCTTGGGCTTTTCTCTTTATGTGCTTGGTTAAAATTGGGTTTATAGAACTGCATTTGTAGTCATTGAGATGCTGCAATGCTTCAGGATCTGGATCTAGATCTGGATCTGGGTCATTCTTTGGTAAGAAAATATTCAGGGAGGAATGGAATTCTTCACCAACAATGCAGCTCAATTTCTCAGTTTCCAACTATAGATGATAAATCTGGGAAAAATGTATATGTCTTCACATAATCATGAATCTGTCACTTTCTTCCTTGTCCTGTTGTGGATTTCACTCTTTTTAGAATTTTAAGGAAGGCTTCCTGCTTACATGAATTTTGAAAATGCTGAAGAAATGTTTGCTCTAAGGGTTGAATATAATCACCAAATCATTGACTAGATAGATGACCATTAGACAGGACAAAGTATCATTTAATATTGCCAGATTTAGAGCTGCTGGTGGAAAGGATAAAATGAAGTCCATATTAACTTCACAAACTGAAGGGAAAGAAAGTTTCTAACAGCAAAATAGAAAAATAAAGAGTAAACAATGCTAAGTTACTAGGAAAGTTCATGAGAATTACTAAACCATAATGTGTCTTTTTCATACCTGCTAGTAAATAAAGAGACAAGAACCTGGTACTTCTTACAGGCCAGTGTCTCTCAAGCTGGCAGGCTTCATTCTCATTTTTACTTCACTCGAGAGTCTTCTGAGCCAAACTTCTCTCTCTAATGGAGGTCCTTCTCTTTCATATGGTAGACAAAATGAGCAGTTTCTGTTGGACTCAGCCCTGCAAATATGAATAAAAGCTTTACTGAGTCATCAATAAGTGATAGTGTGTCTATTCAGAGACCTCAGCAGTAGTGAAAAGAATGCTGTAATAAAGTGAGAAACCTTTTTACCAATATCAAATCTTTATCAAATTACACTTGTCAAAACAATGGTTTGTAAATATTATTCATGAATTAACATAAAAATTAACTATTTTTATTATACATTAACATTGCACTGTAATTTTGAAATATGTTGAAGGTAGCAATAAGGACTGTTAGTAATAGATAACATTTTTCCTGATATTATAATACAAATATTCAGTAATAGGACTATATTTTTACTTTAGTAAATATCCACTGAGATAAATGAATGTGTTTCTTTGAGGCTATAGTTAAATGCTGTGCTTTGAGATGAATTTCTAGTAATTAATAATATATTAATATCAAATGTATATACTAACTTTACATTTTTCTATATTTTTGTCATAATATTTCATCTTGTTTTACTCACCATATTTTGTTTTATAAATATCCTCGATTATCATGTGGTCCTTATGTGTTCACTAATATCTATATGCTGTTATGTTCTGTGGATATCCTAAGATCCTGTGTTGAATATGTCTTTTGTTGCTTCCATGGATGTTATTTGGTAAGGACATCTTCAAATCAAGAGGTCTTTCCTCTGCATATTCCTACTTCCATTCAAAAGTATTTTGCACTCTACTGTTTAGCAGTAATGAGCATTCTAGACATTGAGTGGGAAAAGGATGGTGTATGTTTTACTATTGTTTTGTTTACTGTTCAGAAAGCATCCCTTTCAGAGCCCAGTATTTTCTCTTATTAGGTACTACAAAATTGAGCATTATGTGCTCATTAAGATTTTATGTGTTTTCCAAAAGAAAAGAAAAAAAAATTAACATTTTTTGAGCTCCTTGGACAGTTTGTAATCAATACTGTTAAAGTGTTTAGCAACTTTTACTTATTATGTTATTGAGTGACAGCAAATATATGCTTCTGGATTTATAAAAGTTCTCTCTCAGTCTGCCATTCACCTAATCAATATATTGATGCACTTTGCTTTTAATTGGTGCTAATGAATTCAAAATACACTGAAAATGTTATATCTAAAAGACCACATTTCCTGCCACTTCTCCTTATCTTCTGCTTTTAAAACATTTCTGCTCCTTCCTATGAAACATTTTCTATGCCTTTGAAATGGGCAATACAGATGTCTGATTCAGGGTTCAGCACTCAGTAGTCACTTATTCCTAGCACTTTGATTAGTTGTGATTTTTTTTGAAATACTACCTCCCACTTCAAAGAAAAGTTTCTCTCCCTAAGACTGGGGGTAGCACTAGTCTATAGTGTCTAAATATTTGGACAGCAGTTTGGATTTATGTCCATTTGGCAAATGTAATATAGTCCCCCACTAAGGACTATAATTTCTCCAGCTATAGATTTTAACTAAGGTTATAGTACTAGCCTTATATTAATTCCAAAGAACCAGTCTCAAATTTAAGCAGAAAGTTGGTGGTTAACCTCCAAACAGTTTCTTATCATATGAGTTAGTACTGTGTCCTGCAAAATTCATAGCTGAGTAAGACTTTTGATGCCTTTTCTACCCTAGAAATCTGCACAACACCTTCTGAAAACTAGACAGCAAAGACAATGTTTCTATTTCTTTCTCTGCTTGATTTTCTTTGTCCTACATCTGATATTTATGGTGTGCTCAGCATAAGGTTTTGCAATCTAATTCTGATGTTCAGGGGGTCTTGGCACCTCTCTGAAACATAGTAAGGAAATTTACTGTTAGATCTAGGCAACTACCCTATTTTAAACACATTAAAACTTTTCACCAAGTTCTGGAATGTAGGTGCATGAATAAAACAACCCCTGACTCCCAACCAGTTCCCTAGTCCCTGAAAAAACAAAACACAGAAAAGGTCTGAGCAGGAAATCAAGGCCATCTCCCATAGCAACAGTCAGTCAGGCAAAACCTATTTTTATGGGTGTGGGGGCAAATGGCCTTAAATGGTTTGAGAGTCATAATGAATGACCTCTTTGATGCCCTTTGTAACTGCCTCCTCTTTTTGGCACCAAAAAAGAACCAAAAAAAAAAACACAAAACAAACAAAACACACACACACAAAACAATTAAAATACTAACCAATCCAGATCCTACTTATACAGAAAATTATTGAATGTGTGATGTGCTATAAAAGCTTTGTTTCCCCTAAGCTCTTGGCTCTCATTTAAAGTCCACTGTGCTAGAGATGGTGAGAGATCCTGCTGGAGTTTTGTAAACGAAGACCTTGTATGAATCACATCAGAATTAGCTCATTGGTGGTCTTTGGGGTATCTGTGATCTGGGCATAACATACCACATCATGCAATCGAATTTATTTACTGACCAGTGGCTTCTAGAAGAATGTGCCATTTCATCTGTGCATATTATCCACAGTATAAACTTTACACCTTTAATTCACATTTTTTTAATTTTCTCCTTGAAACTTGATTGAATGTAAACTTAGAGCTTTACAATGTGTTTTTCTCCCATTTAGTTTTAAATATATCATTTATTTCTTAACTTATAATTTTTTGTCCTGTCTGAATAAACCATTTTTATATTGGCTTCTTTCACATACAATAATCATTTATGCATCCCACCATGGCTTGATAGTGCACTCATTTCCATGATTCAACACTGTTTTATCCATGAATATACTTTTATTTTCTTTTAGGAACATTCAGAATATAATTGTCATTCCCTTTAATTCACCAATTGAAAATGTAAAGGGGAAAGAGTTTTGGCATATTCATAGTCTTGATAAATATTTAAGGGAAACAGAAGTTTTATTTACTATTGGTAAGAATACAAATTATTACAGCTACTACAAAATAACTTTTAAGGTCCTAAAATGTAAGAACTATAACTTTCGTTTGATCTAACTCTACTACTCTTGTGTACGGCCATTGCTCAGCAATTCAGTGATTTTACAGTCATAGGAATTTGAGATATCTGCCCATATCATATTCATATACATGAGCAGTGCAAGAATTCATGCATGCTTCTTAGGTATGCTATATATTAATGACACACTGTTCATTATACTCAAGCTACAGACAGATTCAGGGTACATACCCATTAATGATTAATAGATGAAGAAAATCTGAGATGTATATATTATGGAGAATTAATGAAGAAAATATACTATGCTATCTACTGCTCTCACAGCAATTGCAGCACATTGAGCTCCTTAGAGACAGTGCCAGGACAAGTGAGAGCTGGATGGGTGCTGGGTGACTTAATATGGGTAAAGGAGATCCTAAGAAGCCAAGAGGTAAACTGTCCTATTATGCATTCTTTGTGCAAACATGCCAGGAGGAGCACAAGAAGCAGCCAGATGCTTCAGTCAGCTTCTCAGACCATGCCTTCTAATGAAAAGGGGAAATCTGAAAAAAAGGCAAAGGCTGACAAGGCTCCAAAGAGAAATGAAAACCTATATCCTCCCCCAAAGGGAAGACCAAAAAGAAGTTCAAGGACCCCAAAGCACCTAAGAAGCCTCCTTTGGCCACCTTCTTATATTCTGAGTACTGCTCAAAAAATCAAATTAGAGCATCCTGGCTTATCCATTGGTGATGTTGCAAAGAAACTAGGAAAGATATTCAACAACACTGCAGCAGATGACAAGCAACCCTATGAGAAGAAGGCTGCAGAGCTAAAGGAGAGGTAGAGAAATGATATTGCCACCTAGAGAACTAAAGGAAAAGTTGATGCACTGAAAAGATGGGTTGACAAGGATGAAAAGAACAAGAAAAAGAAGGAAGAGGAATATGATGATGAGGATGGGGAAGAAAAGGAAGATGAAGATTAAAAAGATCATGATGAAAATGAATAAGTTGGTTCTAGCACAGTCTTTTGTCTATAAAGCATTTAACCTCCCTGTATACAACTCACTCCTTTTAAAGATAAAAATTGAAATCTAAGTCTGTGCAAGACTTGTTTTTAATATGTACAGTGTCTTTTTTAAAAATTAACACATACTACCAAATGTGTCTTTATATAGCCCTTTCCTGATGGTATTTTCAATAGCCACTAACCTTGCCTGGTGCAGTCTGGGGCTTATAAATTGGCATGGAAATTTAAAGCAGGATTTTGTTGGTGCATAGCACAAACTAGTTATATATGGGAAAGGTAGTGTTTTTCTTTTGTTTTTCCCTTCTATCTTCAGTTGTCTTTGATACAGCTTACAGGAAGATAATTGTTGTTCTGTTATCTGAATACGACACTGTCATTGCAACAAATAAATGTGGCTGTTTTGTTGACATTCTGAATGATTCTAAGTAAATATAATTTTTATTAGTATTGTCCTTTTCATATGTCTGAAAGTTTTTTTTCTTCAGGGGAAACTCCTGTTTTTCTTTTGCCCATTTTGTCTCACATAGATTATTTCAGTGTGTATCTTTTCAGATAGTTAGCTGGAAAAAGGATTTTGCCCACACACCCTGAATATTTTGATATATAACATTTTCATCCATACTTGAATAATCATCAAAATTATGACCAGTTGGGTAAGATATTTTATATAATTTACTTGACAAAGCAAGGGGTGATCAATTCTGCCATACCATGGGATTCTTAGAATCAAGCAACCTGAATGCCCCTCCTTGAATGACTAATAGAAAAGTGTGCTGTAACCCTTACATAAGGACTCTCCTTTAACTGTCATTACTGTGTAATGAAAGTTATTTGTTGCAGTTCTCCCTACTAAAGAAAACCTGAGAATATATTCCCCAAAACACCAGCTTAAGATATAAGATTTATTTACAACTTGTTGACCTTAGACCCAGCAAATGCTATCATGAGAGTGCTGGGTATAAATGCCTTTGCCCTTGTATCTAAATGTGGATTGCTCAGGAATCTTGACTGTTTAAGGGGATTTTTAATTAGTTGAGCCAGTTTTAAATTATGCCACATTTAAAATGAAGGGTATATTTTCCTATATTGTGGTTTGTCCCTTTATAAATCAAAGGAAAGAGGATAAACTTTGCATATTAGTAACAGTTATTTAATCCATTTGTTTTTTTCTTTATAAAACACAAACTCATTCATTAATCATGATTAACCTGCTCAGATTAGGGAACAATTTGGCAATTTAGTCTATTTTGAGATTATCTTTCTCTTAAAGTTCCAGTATTTTAAAATAGCATTCTTGTAATTTTACACACTTATATGATGGAGTGCTGTTATATAATTTTTACTTGTGTTCATTACATTTGCATTTGTTTATGTAACTTGAGGACAATTCTGAACATAAATCCTAGATAATATTAATAATCTAATAATTGATGAGGATTTAAAAAGAGAAAATATTATACATATGAACACGTACATATGTGCACAGCACATCATTAGTGTGACATATGAAAAAAATATTTGCATTATTTGCAGAGAAAATGCAATTAGATGGGGTTAATCATATTAGGATAAAAAAGCTATACTAAAAACATTACAGGTGCCTGCTTATTCTCATATGTGTATTTAGGAAACAGAAAATAAGAAAAGAGTAGGATGACTCTTAATAGAACAGGACAAGATGGAAGAGAAATTAAAAGCTGAATATACATTAAATATTTTATGTGTCTATAACAAAACTAATTTGTTTATATAATTAATATATGTTAACTATGAAACAATAATTGTAATCACTCACAATCGCTTTGGCACAAAACTTGATATAATAATGATATGGAATTAATTTGTAGATGGTCAGAAAAAGAATTTTCTTTGTGATATAAGCATAGAAAAGAAAAATCTTTCCCTATTGTGTAAATGTTCTGAAGTCATATATAGCTTCCTTCCCTCAAAGAAAGGAAAGCTTTTAAACACTTAAAGATGTTCAAAGTGCATTTTGAACAATAGAGAGGGAGTAACCACTAAGGTGCCAAAGGAAATGCACCCAATTTGCTCTCATTACAAATGATTAAAATCTTCTAAACCTTTTGAGAGACTCACTGAAAAAGCCTCAGCCCTCAGATTCTCTAACATAGGTCCTATCTAAACATAATGCTTAAAAAAAAAAAAAAAAGAAAAAGGTCATGCTCTAGAACCACAGTAATAACTATTAAATGATTATATGAGACTGAAAATTTCTTCTTTTTTTATTGGTTTTATTGGATATATTCTATATTTACATTTCATTTCCCCTTTACTGGTTCCCTATCCCCCAAAGGTCCCACATGCCCTTTTCCCTACCCATGTTCCCCCATCCACCCTTTCCCAATTCCCTGTTCTAGTATTCCCCAACACAGATGCTTTGAGCCTTTCCAGAACCAGGGTCCGCTCCTTCCTTCTTGTTGGACATCATTTGGTATGTGAATTGTGTCTTTGGTGTACCAAGTATCTAGGCTAATATCCACTTATCAGTGAGTGCATACCATGGGTATTCTTTTGAGACTGGGTTACCTCACTTAGTTTGATGTTCTCCAGCTCCATCCATTTCTCTAAGAATTTCATGAATTCATTGTTTCTAATGGCTGAATAGTACTCCAGTGTGTATATATACCACATTTTTTTTGTATCCATTTTCCGTTGAGGAACATCTGGGTTCTTTCCAGCTTCTGGCTATTATAAATAAGGCTGCTATGAACATAGTGGAGCATGTATCCTTATTGCATGCTGCGGAATCTTCTGGGTATATGCCCAGGAGTGGTATGGCTGGGTCCTCCAGAAGTATCTTGTCCATTTTTCTGAGGAACTGCAAGACTGATTTCCAGAGTGGTTGTACCAGCTTGCAGTCCCACCAGCAGTGGAGGAGTGTTCCTCTTTCTCAACATCCTTGCCAATACCTGATGCCTCCTGAGTTGTTAATCTTAGCCATTCTGACTGGTGTGAGGTGAAACCTCAGGGTTGTTTTGATTTGCATTTCTATAATGACTAAAGATGTTGAACATGTTTTAAGGTGTTTCTCAGCCATCCGAATTTCTTCAGGTGAAAAGTCTTTGTTTAGCTCTGTACCCCATTTTTGATAGGGTTACTTGTTTTTCTGGGGTCTAGCTTCTTGAGTTCTTTGTACACTTTGGCTATTAGCCCTCTGTCAGATGTAGGGTTGGTGAAGATCTTTTCCCAATTTGTTGGTTGCCGATTTGTCCTTTTGACAATGTCTTTTGCCTTGCAGAAACTTCGTAATTTTATAAGGTCCCATTTGTCTATTCTTGATCTTAGAGCATAAGCTATTGGTGTTCTGTTGAGGAAATTTCCCCCTGAGCCAATGTCCTCAAGGATCTTCCCAGTTTCTTTTCTATTAATTTTAGTGTGTCTGGTTTAATGTGGAGGTCCTTGATCCACTTGGAGTTGAGCTTAATACAAGGAGATAAGAGTGGATCAATTCTCATTCTTCTGCATGTTCACCTCCAGTTGAACCAGCACCATTTATTGAAAAGACTATTTTTTCCACTGCATGTTTTCAGCTCCTTATGCAAAGATCAGTTGGCCATAGATGTGTGGGTTCAATTCTGGGTCTTTGATCATATTCCATTGATCTACCTCCCTGTCACTTTACCAATACCATGCAGTTTTAAAGACTACTGCTCTGTACTATTACTTAAGGTCCGGGATATTGATTTCCTCAGAATTTATTTTACTGTTGATAATAGTTTTAGCTATTCTGGGATTTTTGTTATTCCAGATGAATTTGAGAATTGCTCTTTCTAACTCTATGAAGAACTGAGTTGGGATTTTTATGGGGATTGTGTTGAATATGTATATTGCTTTTGGCAAGATTGCCATTTTAACTATATTAATCCTGCCAACCCAAGAGCATGAAGATTTTTCCATTTTCTGAGGTCTTCTTCCATTTCCTTCTTCAGATACCGAAGTTTTGTCATACAAGTCTTTCACTTGTTTGGTTAGAGTCACACCAAGATACTTTATATTGTTTGTGGCTATTGTGAAGGGTGTCATTTCCCTAATTTCTTTCTCAGCCTGCTTATCCTTTGAGTATAGGAAGGCTGCTGATTTGCTTGAGTTTATTTTATAACCAGCCACTTTGCTGAAGTTGTTTATCTGCTGTAGGAGTTCTCTGGTGGAATTTTTTGGGTCACTTAAATATACTATTATATCATCTGCAAATAATGATAATTTGACTTCTTCCTTTCCAATTTATATCCCTTTGACTTCCTTATGTTGTCGAATTGTTCTAGCTAGTTCCTCCAGTACTATATTGAAAAGATATGGTGAGAGGGGGCACCCTGTCTAGTCCCTGATTTTAGTGGGTTTGCTTCAAGTTCCTCTTCATTTATTTTGATGTTGGCTACTTGTCTGCTGTTAATTGCTTTTACTATGTTTAGGTATGGGCCTTGAATTCCTGTTCTTTCCAAGACTTTCAGCATGAAAGGATGCTGAATTTTGTCAAATGCTTTTTCAGCATCCAATGAGATAACCATGTGTTTTTTTTTTCCTTTGAGTTTGTTTTGTAGTAGATTACATTGATGGATTTCCGTATATTGAACCATCGCTGCATCCCTGGGATGAAGCCAACTTGATCACGGTGAATGATCGTTTTGATGTGTTCTTGGATTCAGTTGGAAAGAATTTTATTGAGTATTTTTACATTGATGTTCATAAAGTAGATTGGTCTGAAATTCTATTTCTTAGTTGGATCTTTGTGTGGTTTTGGTATCAGGGTAATTGTTGCTTCATAGAATGAGTTGGGTAGTGTTCCTTCTGTTTCTATTTTGTGGAATAATTTGAAGAGTATTGGTATTAGGTCTTTGAAAGTCTGATAGAATTCTGCACTCAAACCATTTGGTCCTGTGTTTTTTTTTTTTTTTTTTTTTTTTTTTTTTTTTTTTTTTTGGTTGGAAAACTTTCTATGACCTCTTGTATTTCTTTGGGGGTAATGGGACTGTTTAGACAATCTCTTTGAACCTGATTTAATTTTGGTATTTGGTATCTGTCTAGGAAATTGTCCATTTCCTCCAGATCCTCCAGTTGTGTTCAGTATAAGCTTTTGTAGTAGGATCTGATGATTTTTTGAATTTCCTCAGTTTCTGTTGTTATATCTCTCTTTTAATTTCTAATTTTGTTAATTTGAATACTGTCTCTGTGCCCTTTGGTTAGTCTGGGTAAAGGTTTATCTATCTTATTTATTTTCTCAAAGAACCAGCTCCTCATTTTGTTCATTCTTTGTATGGTTCTTTTTGTTTCAATTTGATTGATTTCATCAATGAGTTTAATGATAACCAGTCTTCTACTACTCCTTGATGAAATAGCTTCTTTTTGTTTCAGTGCTTTCAGGTGTGCTGTTAAGTTGCTAGTATATGCTCTCTCCTGTTTCTTTTTAGAGATAACCAGGGCTATGAGTTTTCCTCTTAGCAATGCTTTCATTATGTTCCATAGATTTGGGTATGTTGTGCCTTCATTTTCATTAAATTATAGAAAGCCTTTGATTGTGGAGGAAAGGTTTTATTTGGATTATGTATCCCAAGGTATAAGCCATTAAGGAAAGCCAGAACCAGTCCTTAAACAAGGCAGGAACTGGAAAAAAGAGTTGATGCAGAGGCCATGGAGGAGTGATGATTACTTGTATGGTGCTCATGGCTTGTTCAGCCTTCTTTGTTAAAGAGCCCAGGGCTACCCAGTGTGGCCCTACCTAAAATGGATTGGTTACTCCCACAGCAATCAATAATTTAAAAAATGGTATACAACCTTGCTGACATCCTGAGCCTATGGTGTCATTTTTTCAGTTGAGTTCCCATGTTTCAAATGATTCTAACTTATATCAAGCTGACATAATTTAGCCACCATAGTCTTGTCCTTCTATTCCAATATATCAACAACTGTCTCAGATATTATAAAATTATTTGCAACATGAAATTTTATTTAACTGCCTAGGCTACTTTTTCAGTGATGCCAGTATTATGTTGGACATTAAATCCCTTACTAAGATGGATTCCTATGTATTCCTTTGTCCATATATTTAGGCACTGTCTCAAAAACAAATAAATTATTTTATTCTTTCAAATCAATAGACATACAAGACTTGTCTTGAATATTTTTTAGCTTAAAACCTTAAGTGTTGAGATTATAGCTGTGTATTCTCATGACATATGTTATGTTTATCTGTGTGATATAGCTTCTAGACTTTATTATTTTGTTTTATGGCACTAGGTGTATAACCTAAGACATATCCTACATAGGATAAACAATCATATTACCATTAAACCAACTACCTAGCTTACACTATATTTCCTTTTTATTTTTTATTAAATATATTCTTTATTTACATTTCAAATGATTTAACCTTTCCTGGTTCCCACCCCCTGAAAATCCCATAAACAATCTCCTTTTCCCCTATTCCCCAATTAACCCTCTCCTGCTTCCCTGTCCTGGTATTGCCCTACACTTCTGCATCTACCCTTTCCAGGAACAAGGGCCTCTTCTCCATTTGATGTCCAACAAGGCCATTCTCTGCTGTCTATGCATTTGGAGCTATGGGTAACATCATTTGTACTATCTGGTTGATGATTTTGTCCATGGGAGCTCAGGGAATACTGGGTGTCTCATATATCTTTGTTTCTCCTATGGCGTTGCAAACCCCTTCTGCTCCTTTGGTCCTTTCCCTAGCTCTCCCACTGAGGACCCTGCACTCAGTTCAATGGCTGGCTGAGAGTTTACTCTTCTGTATTTGCTATGCATTAGCAGAGTCTCCCAGGTGACAGTTATATCTGGCTCCAGTCAGCAAGTACTTGTGGACATTGATAATAAGGTCTGGGTTTTGTAACTGTCTATGGGATGGATCACTAGGTGGGGTAGTCTCTGGATGATCTTTCCCACAGTCTCTGCTCTAAGATCAAGAATTTACAAATGGGACTGTAGCTATTCCTGGTTTTCAACGACTATATTTGGAATGAACTTCAATCAAGAATTGGAAGGCTCACCTATGATCCTAATCTGGAAGCTCAGAGATACAAGTTTCTGACATGGATCTTGGCATGGAGTTATTGAAGCACAGTCGCTGTGAATTCCAGAAGATAAAGACAAGATCTCAGAGGTGGTGGCACATGCCTTTAATCTGGGCCACACCCTCTTCTGGAGACCTACATAAAGACATTGGAAGAAGACTCACTCACACACTCTTCCTTGCCTGCTCGCCTCTTGGGACTGAGCAACTGCTAGATCCTTGGACTTCCATCAACAGCTGCTTCTTGGGACTAAGCAACTGCTAAATCCTTGGAATTTCACCCACAGCTGCTACTGACCATTGTTGGGGAGTTGGGCTACAAGCTGTAAGTCATCAACAAATTCCCTAACTATATAAAGACTACGCATACATTCTGTGACTCTAGAGAACCCTGACTAATATAGGGACCTCATAAAATTACAAAATTTCTGTAAGGCAAAGGACACTGTCAGTAGGACAAAACATCAACCAACAAATTGGGAAAAGATCTTTATAAGCCCTGCATCCCACAGAGGGCTAACATCCAATATATACAAAGAACTCAAGAAGTTAGACACCAGAGAACCAAATACCCTATTAAAAATGGGGTACAGAGCTAAACAAAGAATTTTCACTTGAAGTATATCAAATAGCTGAGAAGCACCTTAAGAAATGTTCAACATCACTAGTCATTAGGGAAATGCAAATCAAAACAACCCTGAGACTTCACCTCACACCTGTCAGAATGGCTAAGATTAAAAACTCAGAGGAGACAGCAGGAGCTGATGAGGATGTTGAGAAAGAGGAACACTCCTCCAGTGCTGGCAGGAGTGCAAGCTGGTACAATCACTCTGGAAATCAGTCTGGTGGCTCCTCAGAAAATTGGGCATGATAATACAGGAAGACCCCATTACCACTCCTGGGCATATACCCAGAGGATTCCCCAGCATGTAATAATGACACATACTTCACTATGTTCATTTCAGCCCTTTATATAATAGCCAGAAGCTGGAAAGAACCCAGATGTCCCTCAAAGGAGGAATGGATACAGAAAATGTGGGATACAATGGAATACTAAGTTTTAAAAACAACGAATTCATGAAATTCTTAGGCAAATGTGTGGAACTGGAAAATATCATCCTAAGTGAGGTAACCCAATCATAAAAGAACACACATGGTTTGTCCTTACTGATAAGTGGATAATAGCCCAGAAGCTTTTAACACCCAAGACAAAATTCACATATCAAATTATGCTGAATTAGAAGGAAGAACAAAGTATGTATACTATGGTCCTTCTTAGAAGGGGGAACAAAATACCCACAGAAAGAGATACACTACATTTTTAATTGATAAAATTATAGGCATTTGTCCAAGGTCAGAACCCTTTTCTTTGGTGGAAATCCCTTTAAATGGAGTCTTGATAAAATTCCTATTCAGTCTTTGAATTAAAGCACTTCACGGATCCTCCAGTCTAATTCTCCAGAGTATTTATGAATATAGTGAACTGTGTGTGTGTGTGTGTGTGTGTGTGTGTGTGTGTGTATGCACCTTAGTAGAAAAGGAACAGGTAATTTCTACACCTAGAAGCGATAACATGGATTGAGTTTTAGGGATAGGATCACTTGGAGTGCCTTCCATATCTGATTCAGACACATATATTATTATAACTACATGCAAGGGATGAGGTTTGATAAATGCTTTAAATAACCAAATATTTCCATAAAGTCACATGAAGAAGACATCAAAATGCTGTGTGTTACCTCATAGCTTGACAAGCAACACCACATCTTCTAAGACCCCAATTTTACTACTTTCATATCCATTTAATCCTCCCAATTTTGATTAAATCACCATATCATCTAAAGAGCATTGATATTGCATGCAGCTATGTACTATTGTATTTTCATCTCCACTTGGAGCTTATTCATTCCGTTGTAATTATCAGAGCAAACATTGCATATGGATTTAGTAAATCCTCAATGATAGACAGACCCAATCAAATACAAATACCTAATTAAAGATGGGATGCTGACAGAAATATGGACTGGAAAAATATAATAACCACAGGTGCTCCAATAAGATATCATGGATGTATGGTTCTGAGAATTAAAAGAAAATTAGGACATATATATGCATATTAAATAAGAAAATACATAGCGACAGTATATGAAAAACCGTATTGAATTAATTTTTTTCTTTGGTAGGTTAATCTGCATCAAGTAGGTGAAATTTTAATGTGGCATTAATTTTTAACATTTCTGAAACTAAAACAATAAAATGAATATAGAAAAAAGACAAATCACTATTTGTAATAGTATGAATCATTGAGGACATAGATTATTTTTTTTTACAATTTTTTATTGGATATATTCTATGTTTACATTTCACTTCTCTTTTTCTGGTTCCCCACTCCCCAAAGGTCCCACATGCCCTTTTCCCTCCCCCTGCTCCCTCATCCACCCCTTCCCTCTTCCCTATTCTGGTATTCCCCTACACTGATGCTTTGATCCTTTCCAGCACCAGTGTCCACTCCTTCCTTATTGTTGGGCATCATTTGGTAGGTGAATTGTGTCTTTGGTGTCCCACGATTTTAGGCTAATATCCACTTATCAGTGACTGCATACCATGGGTATTCTTTTGAGACTGGGTTACCTTACTTAGTATGATGTTCTCCAGCTCCTTCCATTTCTCTAAGAATTTCATGAATCCATTGTTTCTGATGGCTGAATAGTACTCCATTGTGTATATATACCACATGTTTTTTGTATCCATTCCTCTGTTGAGGGACATCTGTGTTCTTTCCAGCTTCTGGCTATTATAAATAAGGCTGCTATGAACATAGTGGAGCATGTATCCTTATTTCATGCTGGGGAATCTTCTTGGTATATGCCCAGGAGTGGTATGGCTGGGTCCACCGGAAGTATCATGTCCAGTTTTCTGAGGAACCGCCAGACTGATTTCCAGAGTGGTTGTACCAGCTTGCAGTCCCACCAGCAGTGGAGGAGTGTTCCTCTTTCTCCACATCCTCGCCAACACCTGATGTCTCCTGAGTTTTTAATCTTAGCCATTCTGACTGGTGTGCGGTGAAATCTCAGGGTTGTTTTGATTTGCATTTCTCTAATGACTAATGATGTTGAACATGCTTTAAGGTGTTTCTCAGCCATCCAAATTTCTTCAGGTGAAAAGTCTCTGTTTAGCTCTGTACCCCATTTTTGGATAGGGTTGTTTGGTTTTCTGGGGTCTAACTTCTTGAGTTCTTTGTATACATTTGATATTAGCCCTCTGTTGGATGTGGCGTTAGTGAAGATCTTTAGGACTTATTACTCAGATTATACTTTTATGTTAATATTGAAATAAGAGATTGGTGTTTGATTGTCATGTACAAGGACTATATGGAAAGTCTCAAGACCAATTTCAAAATTAAGGAGGAATAAACAAGCTTAAATTCAAATACTACCAATTTGAATTAGGAAAGACAATTCAATTAATTTCAAATAATGAAGTTCTTACTCTGAATCACTATCAAAAGTGGTTAAAATGCTGCATAATCCAGTACTTCTAGTTCCTTACTTATTTGGATACAAATACCAGTGAAATTATTTATAATTTTGTTTTACATATCTGTTAATCTAAAAATAGTACTGAAACTAAATATTGTAATTTCAGTCACAGAATTAAATACTGAATTACAAGGGGATATAATTCATTTCTTAGTTTACATATGTCAAGTAATTTAAGGGAATGTGGGTAAAGCCATGCTTGTATTGGAATTCACACTGATGGACATATATTAAAGAAGTACACACATACCAAATAAAAAATATAATCAATGTACATGCCAAATAAATGATCTTTTAAAATGCAGAAGGAAAGCTAATATTAAACTTCAAACTCTACCTGAATTCTGATGTTTAGAAGTAAAGTTTGAATGGGAATCTTAATTGAAATATAAAAATTTAAGTTAGTATTTTCTTCACTTTGAATTTACCCTCAGTTTGAAAATATAAGTCACAAATTGCATGATGTGATCAGGGTAAAAATGCAATTACTAAGAATAAGCTGTTCTTCAAACCATGTAAAATAAACAACATATTTTGTCCAAAATGATCAGGAAGAACTCAAGATCCAAAAGGACAAGACTTCATTTGTCCATATTTCAAAGGCTAGATTCATTGATATGATATCAATGCTATAAGTTATATGTTCATGCATAGATCCTGTACACTTTTATTTTCTTTATCCCCCAATGTTCCCTCTTTTGGAAGTTGTAAGACTTCTACTATTCTCATTATGCACCTTTACAGAACAATACAACACAAAGGGCATATGTTTTTCTATCATTATTAGAAACCCTGACAATCCAAAGTAAAACAAAATCTTTCTAGACTTTAGGCTTTTAAATTTGTGTAATACTATTCAGTTCTAAAAGTCAGTACACAAAATTATTCTCCCTCGAATTTAAACCTAAAAGTTCATTTATTTTGTGGCATTTCACCCCTCTTTTATATCTGTTAACTATTTGGATTTTTTTGAGTTTTTTATTTTACTTTTTTATTTTCTGTGTGTTTGTGTTTGCATGAGGGGGTCTATAGACGTATTTGTCTGAGTTTATGGTACACATGTGCTGGGGTCTAAATAGAACAGAAGAGAGCCTCAGATCATCTGGAACTGGAGTAACAGAGACTTATAAGCAATTCCTCTGTTGAAGGACATCTGGGTTCTTTCAAGCTTCTGGTTATTATAAATAAGGATGCTATGAACATAGTGTTGCATGTGTTGTTGTTGTATGTTGGAACATCTTTTGGGTATGTGATGGTTTGTATATGATTGGCCCAGGAAGTGAACCTATTAGGAGGTGTGGCCTTGTTGGAGTAGGTGTGTCACTCTGGGTGTGGGCTTAAGACCCTCCTCCTGGCTGCCTGGAAGTCAGTCTTTCACTAGCAGCCTTCAGATCAAGATGTAGAATTCTCAGCTCCTCCTGCACCATGCCTGCCTGGATGCTGCCATGTTTCTGCCTTGATGACAATGGACTGAACCCCTGAGCATGTAAGCCAACCCCAATTACATGTTGTCTTTTATAAAACTTGCATTGGTCATGGTGTCTGTTCACAGCAGTAAAACCCTAACTAAGACAGAAGTTGGTACCAGGGACTGGGGTATTGCTGTGATAGGCCTGACCATGCTTTTGTTTTGAAAAATGTGGATTTTGGGACTCTGGATTTGGAAAGCCACGGAATCCTTTAAGTGGGGCTTAATGGGCCAGACTAGTAGGAATATGGAAGACAGTGGTGCTGAGGGTCATTTGAACTGTGTAGGCCTGATGGCCCAAGAGGTTTCAATGGAGAAGAACTTTAATATGTGGCTGAGAGACTGTTTTTGTGATGTTTTGGTAAAGAACATGGCTGCTTTTTGCCATTGTCTGAAGAGACTGCCTAGGGCTAAGGTAAAGAGATTTATATTAATTGCATCTGCAAAGGAAGTCTCAAAAAGGCCCAACAAAGACTTTGTTCCCTGGTTAAGTCTGATGAAGAGAATTTTGAACCAACATAGCAAGCTGAGAAAGGAAAAGTACAAAATATATAGTTTGAGTATTAAAGGGACTCCAGGAAGTGAAATGGAGCTGAATTCTAGGATGTTGAATTAGGGAGTGGTGACCTTGGGACAAGATTCCACCTAGCTAAATTTTCGTCCAGGCAGGTAGTACAAGCCTTTAATCCCAGGAGGCAAAGATAAGCAGATCTCTGAGTTCAAGGGCAGCCTAGAACAGAGCAAATTCTAGGTGAAGAAAAACTTTAATCCAGGCTTGGTGGACCACACCTTTAATCCCAGTGCTTAGGAGACAGGAATGCAGATCTCTTGAGTTCAAAGTCAGTCTAAGGAGCAAGATTCAGTACAGCCAACTTAGGTCGTGAAGAATCTGGGAAAAAGGAAGCTAGTGATAATATAATAGAGCAAGGGGGCCAATGTTCCAGCTCCTGCAAGCAGCAGAACTCAGCAACTTCAGCCAAGTGTCTCTGGCTTTATATTCAAGAAGAGAAGGAGGCTACTAGGACAATTGATGCTGGTTAGCTGGAGCTAAGAAATTAGTGGTGATTAAGAAAAGACCAGCATCACTGAGGTGAAATATGGAAAATGTTTTCTGAAAGCACAAAGAAGGTGTATTCCAGAGATAGCCAAGTGTACCTCATGCTGCAGCTGTACATGGTAACATGTAAGAATCATCCAGGTGGTAGTGTTTATGAAGGCATCATGAAGAACAGCTGAGGCTTGGTACTGTGAGAGGCCATGAAAGGACATTGGTGAAAGTGTACTCTCAGTTGTAATTGTCAGCCCAGGACTGAAGGGGTCATGCAAAGGAATGAGGCTTGGTACCATGAAGAAAGCCTATGAAAGGCTTTGGTGAAGCATAGTTGCAGTGGAAGACCCTAGCATATTGGAGATGCCAGTACCATGGGATGACCACCAAGAACAGCAGTGGCAGTGGAGTGGATCAATCTGAACTTATAGTGCTACAGAGGGCAGAGCTGGAGAAGTGACACCAGCTCTTTGGTGATGTACAAAAGATCATGTGTAGATCTCAGACATTGGAACAAGAAGCTGTGAAGCTGAAATTGACTTGGGGTACCCAAGATGTTAAAGATGCCAGAGCCACAGGATGCCTGCCAAGGAAAGCTGCTAACAGGGAGTGGAACAAGCCCAGGAGAAAGAACCTTGTTGAAGTCAACAAAGATGAAAAAGGAGTTGGATATCTGAAGACAGCTTTGCCATCAGACATGGAGATGCAGAGTTTGGACTTTTCCCAGCTGGTTTCCTGTCTTGCTTGAGGGATTACAGTTAAGTGATTGGATGAATCTCAAAAGAGACCTTGAACTTTGGACTTTTAAGACTGTTGATACTGCTAATGTATTTTGTATTATGCTATGTTTAAGTATGGCCCCCATAGACTCATGTTTGAACAAGCATATGGGGGCCAGGGAGTCGAATGTGATGGATTGTATATGATTGGCCCAGGAAGTGAACCTATTAGGAGGTTTGGCCTTGTTGGAGTAGGTGTGTCACTCTGGGTGTGGGCTTAAGACCCTCCTCCTGGCTGCGTGGAAGTCAGTCTTTCACTAGCAGCCTTCAGATCAAGATGTAGAATTCTCAGCTCCTCCTGCACCATGCCTGCCTGGATACTGTCATGTTTCTGCCTTGATGACAATGGACTGAACCCCTGAGCCTGTAAGCCAACCCCAATTACATGTTGTCTTTTATAAAACTTGCATTGATCATGGTGTCTGTTCACAGCAGTAAAACACTAACTAAGACAGGGTATATTCCCAGGAGTGTTAGAGCTGGGACCTCAGGTAGTACTATGTCCAATTGTCAGAGGAACTGCCAAACTGATTTACAGAATGGTTGTACCGGCTTGCAATTCCACCAGCAAGGGAGGAGTGTTCCTCATTCTCCACACCTTCAACAGCATCTGTAGTCACCTGAGTTTTTGATCAAAGCCATTCTGACTGGTGTGAAGTGCAATCTCAGTGTTGAGTTGATTTGCATTTTCCTGATGACTAAGGATGTTGAATATTTCTTTAGGTGCTACTCAGACATTCAATATTCCTCAGTTGAGAATTCTTTGTTTAGCTCTGTACCCCATTTTAATAGGGTTATTTGGTTCTCTGGAGTCTAACTTCTTCAGTTGTTTGTATACATTGGATATTATGTCTCTATTGAATGTAGGATTGGTAAAGATCTTTTCCCAATCTGTTTGTTTCTGTTTTGTCCTATTGATGGTGTCCTTGCCCTTATAGGAGCTTTGCAAATTTATGGGGTAACCATTTGTCTATTGTTGACCTTAGAGCAAAAGCCCTAGGTATTCGTTTTTATGACCTATTTTATTTTATTTTTTCCTTTTTAAAATTTTTCTATATTCTTTGTTTACATTCCATATGATTTTCCCTTGTCACTATTGCTTGGTAATCTAGCTTAAGTTCAAAGATGATGATTCCTCTAGAACTTGTTCTATTGTTGAGAATAATTTTCACTATCCTGGGACTTTTGTTATTACAAATGAATTTGCAAATTGCTCTTTCCAAGTCTTTGAAAGATTGAGTTGGAAATTTGATGGAGATATCATTGAATCTGCACATTGATTTCAGTAAAATGGCCATTTTATTATATTAATCCTGCCAATCCATGAACATGGGAACTCTTTCCATGTTCTTAGGTCTTCTTTGATTTCTTTCCTAGTTGTAAGATGTCTACTATTCTTTCTTCAGAGACTTGAACGTCTTGTCATACAAATCATTCACTGGATTTGTTAGAGTCACACTAAGGTATTTTATATTATTTGTGAATATCATGAAGTGAGTCCTTTCTCTAATTTCTTTCTGAGCCTCTTTATCCTTTGAGTATAGCAAGGCTACTGATTTGCTTGAGTTGATTTTATATCCAGCCACTTTGCTGTAGTTGTTTACCAGGTTTAGGTGTTCTCTGGTGGAATTTTTGGGGTCACTTACGTATACTATCATATCCTCTGCAAATACTGATATTTTGATTTCTTCCTTTCCAATCTGTATCCATTTGACCTTCTTTTCTTGTCTAATTGCTCTAGATATAACTTTAAGTACTGTGTGGAATAGATTGGGAGATATTAGGCAGCTGTGTCTAGTCCCCAATTTTAGTGGGATAGCTTCAAGTTTCTCTACTTTTATTTTGATATTGGCTACTTATTTGCTGTATATTGCTTTTACTATATTTCTGTATGTGCCTTGATTTCAGTCTATCCAAGACTATTAACATGAGCAAATATTGTATTTTGCCAAAAGATTTATGATAAACTAATGAAATGATCATGTGTTTTTTTTTCTTTGAGTTTGTTTATGTAGTGAGTTACATTGATGGGTTTCCTTATATTCATCTGTCTCTGCATCACTGTGATGTAGCCTCCTTGATTGTGATGAGTAGTTGTTTTGATGTGTTCTTGGTTTGTGAGAATATTATTGAGAAATTTTGCACCTATGTTCATAAGGGAAATTGGTCTGACATTATCTTTCTTTGTTGGATCTTTGTGTTTGTTAGTTATAAATGAAATTGTGGCTTCATAGAAAGAATCAGGTAGTGTTCCCTCTGTTTCTCTTTTGTGGAATCGTTTGAGGAATATCAATATTAGTTCTTTTTTGAAGGTCTGATAGAAATCTGCACTAAATCCCTCTAGGCCTGGGCACTTTTGGTTGAGAGACTTTCAATGACTGCTTCCATTTCTTTAGGGGTTATGGGAGAGTTGAGATGGCTTATCTGATCCTGATTTAACTTTGGTACTTGGTATCTGTCTAGAAAATTGTCGATTTTATCCAGAGTATCCAATTTGGTTGAGGATTGGCTTTTGTAATAGGATCGAATGATTTTTTTTTTTTAATTTCATGGGTTTCCAATGTTATGTATCTCTTTTCATTTCTGATTTTCTTAATTTGGATATTTTTGTTGTGCCGCTGGTTAGTCTGTCTATGAGTTTATATATCTTGTTTGCTTTCTCAATGAAGCACCTACTGGTTTTGTTGACTCTTAGCATAGTTCTTTTATTTATTTATTTATTTTTTTTGTTTGGTTGATTTTAGCCCTGAGTTTGATTATTTCCTACTATTTACTGCTCTTTGGTTAATTTTCACTTTTGTTGTTGTTTTTCTAGAGCTTTCAGATGTGCTGTCAAGCTGCTACTTTATGCTCTCCTCAGTTTCTACTTGGAGGCACTTAGAACAATGTGTTTTCCTCTTAGCACTGCTTTCCTGTGTCCCATAAGTTTTGGTATAATGTGTCTTCATTTTCACTAAATTCTGAAGTCTTTAATTATTTGGTCTATTTCTTACTTGACCAAGTTATCATTGAGTAGAATGAGTTGTTGAGGTTCCATGGGTATGTGGGCTTTCCATTGTTTGTGCTGTTGTTGAAGTCTAGCCATTGTCTGTGGTAATCTGAGAGAATGCATGGGATTATTCCAATATTCTTGTATCTGTTGAGGCCTATTTTTTGACCAACTGTATGGTCAATATTGGGGAAGTTAGCATGAGGTACTGAGAGGAAGGTATATTGTTTTGGTTTAGGATGAAATGCTCTATAAATATCTTTTAAATCCATTTGGATCATAACTTCTGTTATTTTCATAGTGTTTCTTTTCATTTCTGTTACAATGATCTGTCCATTGCTAAGAGTGAGGTATTAAAGTCTCCCACTATTATTATGTGATGTTCAATTTGTGCTTTGGGCTTTAGTAAAGTTTCTTTTATGAATGTGGGTACCCTTACATTTGGAGCATAGATGTTTAGAATTAAAAGTTCATCTAGGTAGATTTTTCCTTTGATGAATATTAAGTGTCTTTCCTCATCTTCTTTGAAAACTTTTGGTTGAAAGTTAATTTTATTTAAAATTAGAATGGTTACTCCAGCTTGTTACTTTGGACCATTTGCACAGAAATTTGTTTTCTAGCGATTTACTCTCAAGTAGTGTCTGTCTTTGTCACTGATGTGCATTTCTAGTAGGTAGTAAAATGCTTGGTCCTGTTTACATATCCAGTATGTTAATCAATGTCTATTTGTGAATTTAGTCCATTGATGTTAAGAGATATTAAGAAATAGTGAGTTTTGCTTTCTGTTATCTTTTTGCTATTTTTATGTTTATGTGGCTATCTTCTTTTGGATTTGTTGAAAGATTATTTCTTGGTTTTTCTATGGTGCAGTTTCCCTCTTCATGTTGGACTTTTCCATCTATTATCCTTTTTTAGGACTGGATTTGTAGAAAGATATTGTATAAATTATTTTTTGCCATGTAATATCTTTGTTCTACCATCTATGGTAATTGAGAGTTTTGCTAGGCATGGTAGCCTGGACTGGCATTTTTGTTCACTTAAGGACTGTATGACATCTGTACAGGATCTTCTAGCTCTCATAGTCTCAGATGAGAAGTCTAGTGTAATTCTGATAGTTCTGCCTTCATATGTTACTTGACATTTTTTCCCTTAATGCTTTTAATATTCTTTCTTTGTTTTGTGTATTTGGTGTTTTGACTATTAAGTGACAGGTAGACTTTCATCCCTAGCCAATCAATTTGGAGTTCTGTAGGCTTCTTGTATGTTTATGGGTATCTCTTTCTTTATGTTAGAGAAGTTTTCTTCTATGAGTTTGTTGAAGTTATTTACTGGCCCTTTAAGTTGGGAATCTTCTCCCCTATACCTTTTATCCTAAGTTTTGTCTTTTCATTGTGTTCTGAATGTCATAGGTGTTTTGGGTTATGAGCTTTTTCATTTTGCATGTTCTTTGTCTTTTATGTCAATGTTTTCTATGGCATCTTCTGCACCTGTGATTTTCTCTTCTATCTTTAGTATTCTGTTGGTGATGCTTGTGTCTATGACTCCTGATCTCATTCCTAGGTTTTCTTACTCTAGGGTTGTCTCTCTTTGTGATTCCTTTATTGTTTCTAGTTCCATTTTCAGATCCTGGATGGTTCTTTTCAATTCCCTCACCTGATTGGTAGAGTTTTCCTATAATTCATTAAGGTATTTTTTTGTATTTCCTCTTTAAGAGCTTTTACCTGTTTATGTGTATTCTGTATTTTTTAAGGGAGTCATGTATGTCCTTCTCTAATTCCTATATCATCATCATGAAAAGTGATTTTAGTTCTGAATATTGCTTTTCCAGTGTGATTATTTATCTGGGACTTGCTATGGTGGGAGAATGCAGTTCTGATGGTGATAAGTAACCTTGGACTCTGTTGTTTATGTTCTTATGCTTGTCTCTTGTCATCTGGTTATTTCTAGTGCTGCTTGCCATTGCTGTCTGTGATTGGAGCCTGTCCTTCCTGTGATCCTGGTTGTGTCAGTATTCCTTACATTCCAGCTGTTTTTGTGATCCTGGGATTCCAAGATTCTGTGATCCTGAGATACTGGGTGTGTCAGGGCTCCAGGGAGTCAAGCTGCCTCTGAGATCCTGAAATCCTGGTGTCACCAAGCTCCTGCATTCCTGTGATCCTATGATTCTGGGTGTGTTAGAGTACCTGACAGTTTAGCTTCCTCTGGATATTATGGTACTGGGTGCAGAGTTAGTGCCCAGAGCTCAGTGCACTGGAGCTCAAACCAAAAGAAACCCTTCACACTAGCTGTGCACAGTGGAAAGGATCCCTGGATCCTGCTGGTCACAGTTACTCCGGTGTTGGGGGAGATGCTGTGGCATACTCACCTATGTTAGAGCGCCTGAGAGTCAAGTTTCCTATGTTTGCTATGGGACTGGGTGTGGATCTATTGCTCAAGGTCTGCTTAGGGCACTGGCTCAGACCAGAAGATACTTGTTTTTTGACATGATATTACTTTTTCTCTGAATGAAAATGAATGAGCCAGACAATTATTTTAGTTCTTACATGGTCTATATTCTCACTATACTCATAAGGTTGTTGTGAGACTAAAAGTGAATATTTTTGGCTTTGAAGACAGATGGTCTTTGTCTTAACTACTTATCTGTGCTATAATGAATGAACACAGTCATAGATAATTCATGAATTGGAGACTGGCTAAATTCCAGTAAAACTGTATTTTAAAAAATGGGCTCAAAGCCAAGTTGAACTGTAGGCTTATTTTTGTCTGTGATTTAGATTTTCTGAAAGTTAGTAACTCTCATGTTTATATTTCAAAAAATATTTTGAATCATATAAAATTAGCTACTTGGTGTTTTCTAACAATGAATGTATAAATAAGATAGAACAAAGAAAGAACCTCTTTTCTGTTTTCTCACTGAATTACTATGATTATATAGATGAATAATGATATATAATTATTTAGTTATGAAACTTTTACTTTTTTATTATTGTTACACTAGAGCCTTCATCCTTTATGTTTCTTTTATTATTATTATTATTTGCAATGGTAAACTTGGTATTTATATATGACTAGAAAGAGGGTTTGAAAGATAACTCAGAAGTTAAGTACACTTGCTAGTCTTCCAGACTACTATATGTTTGTCTTTAACACACTTTTTTGGCAATTAGCAGCTGACTTTAACTCTTGCTCTAGGACATATGGTGGCCTCCTTTGAACTCTGTGGACATCTATAAATATACATACATACATACATACATACATACATACATACACACACAAACAGAGAGAGAGAGAGAGAGAGAAAGAGAGAGAGAGAGAGAAAGAGAGAGAGAGAGAGAGAGAGAGAGAGACACGGTGATCAACAAAAATCAGTTAGAAAAATTGCTAAACCTCCACTACTAATTATTTTTCCTCTTGGTATTTAATTTTAGAATTTGAAACAAAATACTACTGATATGTATAATATTGGATGCAATATATATATATATATATATATATATATATATATATATATATGTGTGTGTGTGTGTGTGTGTGTGTGTGTGTGTATACACACATATATATAATCTCAGATAACCAGTTGATATTGGAAAAGCACCCCGGTAATAAGACTTTTTCTGTTATGGTTGATATTCATTTTCAACTTGATAATATCTAGAATCTCCAGGAGTTAGTCATTTGAGATGTACCTGTCTGTGATTTTCTTAACTTTAATTGAAGAGGGAATACATACTCTAAATCCAGATGCCACCATTTTATAAAGGTATGCTCTAGAGTAAAAAACATAGGATAAAATGAGCTAATCTGCAATGATGCATTCATCCCATGCTGTCTCCAACTTTACTGAAGATATAGTCTAGCTTGCTGCCTCAAACTTTTGCTGCTGTAACTTCCTGGCAAGAACTGGATGTAAAATTGAAGCATGAATGGAAATAATCCATTTCTTCTCTAAGGTTTCTGTCATCAGAATACTTTCAGTAAAATAAACTAAAATAATATGTTGTATGCTTTTACAATGTATTAATTTAATGCTACTAATTGATATTCTATTATGTAAAGAAATCATATCATAAATATTAAGGCTGATTTTAACCATGTATATTGAAGCAGTATAGACAATGGAAGAGAGAAAAACTTCTTAATACCTAATAAGATGTTGGGAATTCTGTTTCTAACATACGTAAATTCACAAACAAGACTAATAAACTTCTGACACTCAAATATAAAACTTATTTTGCAATCACAGAAGTGTATATGTTTTCAAATAAAATGATATAATATGATTTCATATTAAATAATGCTAATATCTATTTTATTTGAGCAGATTATTTTATTAATTATTTACCAATATTTTTTCTACATTTTTTGTTTACATTCCAAATGATTTCCCCTCTCCCGGTTCCAGCCTCACATAAGTCCCATAAGCCCTCTTCCCTCTGCCCATTCCCCAATCAACCCCCTCCCACTTCTCTGTCCTGGTAATTACCCTACAATGCTGCATCAAGACTTTCCAGGACTATGGCCCTCTCTTTCCTTCTTGGGAATGATTTGATATGTTAATTGTGTCTTGGGTATTCAGAGCTTCTGGGCTAATAGTCACTTAACAGTGACTGCATTCCATGTGTGTTCTTTTGTGATTGGGTTACCTCACTTAGGATGATATTTTCCAGTTCCAAACATTTGCCTAAGAATTTCATGAATTGATTGTTTTTAGTTTCTGTGTAGTATTCCATTGTATAAATATATCACATTAAAGAATAAATATTTTTTAAACTTTAAATTTAGAACAAAACAAAATCTACCACAATACACACCACACACTCCTTCTCTTTTATATGAAGCAGGATATTTCTTACTTTAACTACCTAGGACAGGGTAGAAGAAAATCACTAGGCTTGAGCAGAACACATGAAGTTAGGACCAGGCAAGCCTGCTAGTCCTGAAAAGACATAACAAAACTATCCAGACAATACAGTCTTTCCAGAAGTGGCTCTCTTATCTTCTTCTTCTATGTGAGATATACCCCTATCACATTTTTTTGCTAGGAAATCCCATCAGGATCAGATATTGGCTCAGGTGTTTTTCCCTTATTCTCACAAATTCATACTTTTAGAGGCAGATGTAGTCAGTCTGTTGAACTTCAATGGAAACATCAGAGGATAGAAGAACTGTTTTAAACAGCAACATTACTAGATCTTTCACATCTTATCTGTATTTGAGTCCCTCAATTTTCTGTCACAGGATATCCAAAATGGAGTTGTAGGAATTGATTTCTATATCTCTTTTGGCCACTATGTAACCAGTTGTGTCTTTTTCTTGAAGTCACTGAGTCTTCATAATCTGTTTCATGCTGGATGACCAGGCATAGCTGCTAATCACACTGCAGCATGATGAAGATGCAAGCCTTTTGGACATTGTCATATGTTCAGTCTTTTTATACAAGGTCTCCTTCATGAGCATGCAGAGACTCTCAAACTTTGCCTTACTCTCCTCCATTTATTTCTTCCTATATTAATTAACTCTATGTCCTACTTAATCACTGTTACAATGCTTTTTACTAAACTTTTTATAAAATTGTGAGTTTTTGAACAGATTGCTAGTCAATATTCTTAGTTATTTATAGCACCACAAAGCTCCTGTATTGCACATGCTCCATAAGGGTAGAGTTAGTCTCCTGCTATTTTCTCTTACTGGTATTGAAGAGGAGGGTTCCGTGTATCCTTTATGTTCGACACATATTCTGACAGGGAAGCCATTTCATCTCTAGACTGACAGATGTGACAGTAAAGGTTCTCAGAGACACATCACAAAGATGCATCACTTAGAATCTTCAGGTACACCAAGCTTTAGATTCATGGAGAATACTTTATAGAATTTTCCTTTGCCCCACCAACTCAGAAAGAAGCTCAGGATACATCTTCATAGTATTATTAAGGGTAACTTTCAAGATCTTGCTCTGCTGAAACAAATTTTAGGAGGTATTCAGAGGTAGGTCTTCAGAATGAATTACACCACAGATAAAATTTAGATACTTGGGTATCAGATCATTACAGCTGCTCATAGTGAACACATGAGAGATTTTGATGTTCTTATAGATTTTCTAAAATAGGTCAAAAGGAGCTTGATGAATGATGCCATGAATTCGAACTGAGCCTTTTATGTGAAAACAGTTGACTGCTATTTTAACTTTACAACTACTAGTGATGTTCTTAAAGAATTTGTCATGTCCCCTGAGTAATGACATCGAGATTTCTCTTTCAGATGGACACGATATTGTTCAATTATTCCTGATCAGTATATTTCTACTTAATCTTTGCCAATGTTATATCCCAATTTGATTCCACATCTTCAGTTTACTAACTCACACCTTCTGATTTCTGAGATATCTAAGTCTCTGTCTCATCATTACTGACCCCCCTCCCATTCATTCTTGAAATAGAGCTTTATGGGATAACTTATTATGAATGCTTTTTCAAATATTTCCTATTTACTTCTTTCCTGTAAGTATTCTACCTAGTATTCTTTTTTTTTTCATGGTGTTAAAATATTTTCTTCTACATTTTCTATTTTACCCTTTTTTATTTGATATATTAATTTACATTTCATATGATTTTCCCCTTTCCAGGATCCCCCCTCCACACAAGTCCTATAAGCCCTCTTCCCTCCCCTTCTTCCCCCATTCACCCCTTCCCTCTTCCTTGTTCTGGTATTTCCCTACACTGCTGCATTAAGCCTTTCTACCTAGTATTCTTTAAGTTGAAATGTCACTTTTGTAACCCAGCCAGCCAATAGGTTTACCATGGTCTACAGATATGGTGAAGGGTCTGCTAGAAGAAGACTCTCAGATGTGCTGTTCATCATAATAGTTAAGGATCATCACAATCACATTCTCTATGACCATATACACATGATAGAATCCAACATGAAACTGTTCAATATGGGAGATGTCTGCCCCAATGTGGAAAGCATTTGTGAATGCTTTTAGCAATTGCTCCCATTATTTATGAGATTAGAATTGGTTCTGCCAATGTTTGTCTGTCAAAATAAGTGGGTGCTGCTAAGGTTTGGGTATGATATCAATTTTCAGCTCATTACCACTGTACAACTTGAAAGGGTTTCTCATGTTTCTACAGCAAATTTTGTCCAAGAAACCAAAACTGATAAAAGTCAACTTCTAAAAGAAAATTTGTTTGAATAGAAACAATTGATGATGAGAGTACATGGGACACATATTTTTTGCCTAAATGGGAAAGATCTCTATCTCCTCTTCATGATGTACTTCATGAGATCTTGAAGAGAATTAACAGAAAGTAGAAGAGAGCACAGAGTGCCTGGATCATATTGAACCTACACAGTAACCTAGGATGTACAAGAGTGATCCCAGATTGTAACTTTTTCATATGATTATATATAGAATATTAGAATAATTCTATAGGTGACAATTTTCACAGGTGAAAACTCTTTGCCTAGTGGCAATTATCCTCACTCTGAAGAGCTGTCAATCTACTTATTGTTTCTACATATTTGATTATTTTATTTATTACATATAGATATGATATAATAAACTGTGGTCTTTGTTATTATTAATTATAGCTTAATTTAATTAGCATATTTTTTCATTTAATTACTTTCTTTTTTTCATTTCATAATTTATTTTTTATTCATATCACATCCCAATTGTAACCCCTGCTCACTTCTTTACTCCCAATCCCACCCTTACAAATCCCTCTCCCATTATCTCTATCCCCTTCTGTTCTGAGAAGGTAATGTCCCCTTGAGTAATACCCCAACTTTCTACATCTAGTCCAAACAGGACTAAGCACCTCCTCTCCCTCTGAGGTATATCAAGGCAGTCCAGGTAGGGAAAGAAGATCCAATAGCAGTCAAGTAACTCAGCAGAAGACCCTGCTCCTATTGTTAGGGAACCCACATGAATGCTAAGCTGCACATCTGCTATAAATGTCAAGGGATGAGTTCAACCTCTTTATGCTCTTTGCTTGGTAGTTCACTCTCTATGAACCCACATGGACATAGGTTAGTTGACACTATAGGTATTCTTGTGGTGATATTGACCCCTCTGCATTGCTCAATACTATCCTCACACTTCCATAAGACTCCTTGCTCAAACTGTGCCTGATGGTTAGCAATAAGTCCATGCTCTACTGGAAGAAACCTCTCAGGAGACAGTAATGCCAGGCTATTGTCTGCAAACATAGCAAAGTATCATTAATAGTGCTTTGTCTCTCCCTTATGGGATAGGTCTCAAGTGGGTCCACTCATTGGTTGGGCTTTCTCACTTTATCACTTGTAGGCAGGACAAATTTTGGATTGAAAGCTTTGTGGTTGGGTTGAGGGCACCATCCTTCCACTGGATGTCCTGGCTATAGGATCTAGCCACTTCAAACTTTTTACCCCTTACAGATAGGAGTCTCAACTAGGGTTACCCCCATTGACTCTCCATAGCACCCACAGTACCAGGTCTTCAGCTAGTTCCAGAGATAACACACACTGATTTATTTTTTTTAATTCCTTATATTCTTCATTTATATTTCATATGATTTTCCCCCTTTCCAGGCTCCCCTCTCCCCGCAAGTCCCATAAGACCTCTACCATCTCCCTGTTTCCCCATTCACCCCTTCCATATTCCTTGTTCTGGTATTCTCCTACACTGATGCATTAAGACTTTGCAGAATCAGGGGCCCTTCCTTCCTACTTCTTGGACATGATTTGACATGTGGATTGTGTGTTAGGTCTTCTAGGCTAATATCTGTTATCAGTGAGTGCATACCATGAATGTTCTTTTGAGATTGGGTTACCTAAATTAGGATGATGTTCTCCAGCTCCATCCATTTGTCTAAGAAGTTCATGAATTCATTGATTCTAATGGCTGAATAGCATGCCATTGTGTATATATATCACATTTTTTGTATCCATTCCTCCATTGAGGGACATCTGGTTTCTTTCCATCTTCTGGCTATTATAAATAGGGCTGCTATGAACATAGTGGAACATGTATCCTTATTAAATGATGGGAATTCTCTGGATATATGCCCAGGAATTGTATGGCAGGGACCTCTAGGAAGTGACATGCCCAATTTTCTGAGGAACCGCCAAACTGATTTCCAGAGTGGTTGTACCAATTTGCAATCCCACTAGCACTGGAAGAGTGTTCATTTTTCTCAACATCCTTGCCAACACCAGCTGTCTCCTGAGTTCTTAATCTTAGCCATTCTGACTTGTGTGAGTTGGAATCTCAGGGTTATTTTGATTTGCATTTCCCTAATGACTAATGATGTTGAACATTTTTAAGGTGCTTTTCAGCCATCTGGATGTCTTCAGGTGAAAATTCTTTGTTTAGCTCTGTACCCCATTTTTTAATAGGGTTGTTTGGTCCTCTGGAGTCTAATTTCTTGAGTTCTTTGTATATATTGGATATTAGCACTCTGTTGGTCAGACTTCGGGTGGGTGAAGATCTTTTCCTAATTTGTTGGTTGCCATTTTGTCCTTTTGACAGTGTCTTTTGCCTTGCAGAAACTTTATAATTTTATGAGCATCCCATTTGTCTATTCTTGATCTTAGAGCATAAGCTATTGGTTTACATTTCAGGAACATTCCCCCTGAGCCAATATCTTCATGGGTCTTCCCCAGTTTCTTTTCTATTAGTTTCAGTGTGTCTGGTTTTATGTGGAGGTCCTTGATCCACTTGGAGTTGAGCTTAGTACAAGGAGATAAGAGAGGATGAATTCTCATTCTTTTGCATGCTGACCTCCAGTTGAGTGAGCACCATTTGTTGAAAAGGATATCTTTTTTCCACTGGAAGTTTCCAGCTCCTTTGTCAAAGATCAGTTGAACATAGATATGTGGGTTCAATTCTGGGTCTTCAATCATATTCCATTGATCCACCTCCCTGTCACTGCACCAATATCATGCAGTTTTTAACACTACTGCTCTGTAGTATTGTTTGAGGTCCAGGATACTGATTCCCCCAGAAGTTCTTTTACTGTTAATAATAGTTTTAGCTCTCCTGGGTTTTTTGTTATTCCAGATGAATTTGATAATTCTCTTTCTAACTCTATGAAGAACTGAGTTGGGATTTTGATGGGGATTGCATTGAATCTGTATATTGCTTTTGGCATGTTTACCATTTTAACTATATTAATCCTGCCAACCCACAAGTGTGGAAGATTTTTCCGTTTTCTGAGGTCTTCTCCCATTTCCTTCTCAGAGACCTGGTGTTCTTGTCATACATATCTTTCACTTGTTTGGTTAGAGTCACACCAAGATACTTTACATAGTTTGTGACTGTTGTGAAGGGTGTCATTTCCCTAATTTTTTTTTCCTCAGGCTGTTTATCCTTTGAGTATAGGAAGGCTTTGTGTTGCTTAAGTTGATTTTATATCGAGCCACTTTGCTGAAGTTGTTTATCAGCTGTAGGACTTCGCTGGTGGAGTTTTTTGGGTCACTTAAGTATACTATAATATCATCTGCAAATAGTGATAGTTTGACTTCTTCCTTTCCAATTTCTATCCCTTTGACTTCTTTTATTTTATTTTATTTTTTGTTAATTTAGTAATTTTTATTTTTCTGCCATTTTATCTGTATAATTTTCCATGATGATCTTCAATTTTAACATCGTTTTCTATATATTTCTTCTGGTTTATCAGAAATGTTTTCCATGTAAATCTCTAAATTTAACACAAAATGTTCTTAATTCCACCTTCAATTAATTTAGAAGGGTTTTTGATGTCTACCATTTTATCTGTATAATTGTTCATGAAATAATCAATTTTAACGTGTTTTACTATATACTTCTTGAATTTTATTTAGAAATATTTTCCATGTAAATCTTTTTTTTTTGGATATATTCTATATTTACAATTCATTTCCCTTTTTCTGGTTCCCCACCCCCAAAGGTCCCACATGCCCTTTTCCCTCCCCCTGCTCCCTCATCCACCCCCTGCCACCTTACTGTTCTTGTACTCCCCCACAATGATGTTTTGGTCCATTCTAGCACCAGTGTCCACTCCTTTCTTCTTGTGAGACATCACTTGATATGTGATTTATGTCTTTGGTGTTCCAAGCTTCCAGGCTAATATCCACTTATCAGTGACTGTATACCATGGGTATTCTTTTGAGGGTGGGTCACCTCACTTAGTATGACGTTCTCCAGCTCTATCCATTTCTCTAAGAATTTCATGAATTCATTGTTTCTAATGGCTGAATAGTACTCCATTGTGTATATATACCACATTTTTTGTATCTATTCCTCTGTTGAGGGACATGTGGGTTCTTTCCAGCTTCTGGCTCTTATATATAAGGCTGCTATGAACATAGTGGAGCATGTATCCTTATTGCATGCTCGGGAATCTTCTGGGTATATTCCCAGGAGTGGTATGGCTGGGTCCACCGGAAGTATCACATCCAGTTTTCTGAGGAAACACCATACTGATTTCCAGAGTGGTTGTACCAGCTTGCAGTCCCACCAGCAGTGGAGGAGTGTTCCTCTTTCTCCACATCCTCGCCAATACCTGATGTCTTCTGAGTTTTTAATCTTAGCCATTCTGACTGGTGTGAGGTGAAATCTCAGGGTTGTTTTAATTTGCATTTCCCTAATGACTAATGATGTTGAACATTTTTAAGGTGTTTCTCAGCCATCTGAATTTCTTCAGGTGAAAAGTCTCTGTTTAGCTCTGTACCCCATTTTTGGATAGGGTTATTTGGTTTTTTGGGGTCTAACCTCATGAGTTCTTTGTATACATTGGAAATTAGCCCTCTGTTGGATGTGGGGTTGGTGAAGATTTTTTCCCAATTTGTTGGTTGCCGATTTATCCTTGACTTCTTTATGTTGTTGAATTGCTGTAGCTAGTACCTCAAGTACTATATTGAAAAGATATGGTGAGAGGGGGCAGCCTTGTCTAGTCCCTGATTTTAGTGGGATTGCTTCAAGTTTCTTTCCATTCAGTTTGATGTTGGCTACTTGTCTGCTGTTAATTGCTTTTACTATGTTTAGGTATGGACCTTGAATTCCTGTTCTTTCCAAGACTTTTAGCATGAAAGGATGCTGAATTTTGTCAAATGCATTTTCACCATCCAATGAGATGACCATGTGTATTTTTTCTTTGAGTTTCTTTATGTAGTGGATTGCATTGATGGATTTCCATATATTGAAACATCCCTGCATCCCTGGGATGAAGCCTTCTTGATCATGGTGAATGATTGTTTTCATGTGTTCTTGGATTCGGTTGGCAAGAATTTTATTGAGTATTTTTACATCAATGTTTATAAGGGAAATTGGTCTGAAGTTCTCTTTCTTAGTTGGATCTTTGTGTGGTTTTGTTATCAGCATAATTGTGTCTTCATAGAATGAGTTGGGTATTGTTCCTTCTTTTTCTATTTTGTGGAATAATTTGAAGACTATTGTTATTAGGTCTTGTTTGAAGGTCTGATAGTTCTTCCTTTATTATGTTATTCCCCCCTTTCTCTTACTGCCTTTAATATTCTTTCTTTGTTTAGTACATTTGTGGTTTTGCTTCTTATGTGACAGGAGGTATTTCTGTTACGGTCCATTCTGTTTGGAGTTCTAGAAGCTTCTTGTATATTCATGGGCATCTCTCTCTCTAGGTTATGGAAGTTTTCTTCCATAATTTTGTTGAAGCTATTTGCTGGCCCTTTAAATTATAGATCTTCATTCTCATCTATCCCTATAGTCCTTAGGTTTGGTCTTCTCATTGTGTCCTGGATTTCCTGGAAGTTTTGGGTTACAAGCCTTTTGCATTTTGCATTTTCTTTGACTGTAGAGTCAATGGTTACTATGTTATCTTCAGCATCAGAGATTCTATGGTATTTTCAGCAGCTAAGATTCTTATTTCTATCTCTTGTATTCTGTTGTTGATATTTGCATCTATGCTCCCTGATTTCTTTCCAAGGTTTTCAATCTCCGAAGTTGTCTCCCTTTGTGATTTCTTAGTTTTTTCTTCCTCTGTATTCAGATCCTGGATGGTTTTGCTCAGTTCCTTCACTTCTTTGTTAGTATTTTCCTGAAATTCCTTAAGAGAATTTTTTGTTTCCTCTTTCATGATTTCTGCCTGTTGACTCAATTTCTCTTGCATTTCTTTAAGTGATTTTTTTTCATTTCCTCTTTATTGGCTTCAGTCTGTTGACCCATATTCTCCTGGAATTCTTTAAGTGATTTTTGTGTTTCCATTGTAAGGGCTTCTAACCTATTCATGTTCCCCTGCATTTCTTTATGTGGTTTGTTTATGTCATTTTTGTGTTCCTCTAGCAGCATCATGACCAGTGCTGTTAAACCCAAATCTTGTCTCTCTGGTGTGTTGGGGTATCCAGGACTTGCTGTGGTTGGAGAATTGGGTTCAGATGCTGCCATATTGCCTTGGTTTCTGTTAGTAACGTTCCTATGTTTGCCTTTTGCCATCTGTTTATCTCTGGAGTTAGTTAGTCTTGTTGTTACTGGTTGGTGTTTGAAGCTCCTTAGAGCCTTGTGTTTGGTGCTGCTGTTGCAGAGGCTATCCGTGCTCCAGAGGCAGAAACCAGAAGGTTTCTGCCACTGGGCTCCGAATTACCTCCTCAGCTCTGCTGAGCCAGACTCAAGTCTCCTCCTGGCTTGCTGCTGGGCACGTAACTGGCCTCCTGCTCTTTCCTCCTGGTTTGCCTAGATGTCAGCTCTTAAAAATCAGTTCTTTATTTCCATTGATCTGGTCTTGTCTGTTGGTTCTCTATAGTGACCTGGGATCCAAGATGATGGGGATCTAGGTCTGTGGTGCTGTCTATCTATGGGACTCCCTGCAGGTCAGATACTCCCCCGTGTGCCAGGCAGCTGTAGAGCTGCCTGGCTCCCTGGTGTAGAAGGCACCCAGGCAGGCTATGCCCTTGGAAATCCTTCACTCTGGTGCCCTCTGCGTACCTGGTTAGGCTACCAACTCCAAGATAGTGTTGAGTCTCGGGGCTCTGTCTAACTGGGAGATATCCTGCAGGACTGGAACTTCCCTGGCTGGACTGCTGGAACCTAGGTGGTTGTGCTCAGTCCACAGGGCTCTGTCTAGTTGAGCTGCTCCTGCCAAGATTGTGGTGGATCGCTGGGCTCTGTCTAACTGTGGGGCTCTCTGTAGATAAGGAGCTTCCCTGGTTGAACTGTGGGATCCAAGATGGTGGGGATCTAGGTCCATGGGGCTCCATCTATCTGGTGGTTTCCTTGATTTCTTGCTCAGCCCATTTATCATTTGTTTAAAGGAGAGTTATGGTTATTTTGTGTTATCTTTTTTATCTAGTCCTTTTGTTCAAATTTTTGGAGTCACTTAAGTGTGCTATCATATTATCTGCAAATATCAACACTTTGACTTCTTTTACTATTTGTATTCCCTTGATCTCCTTTAGTTTTATTGTTCTGGCCATAACATCAATTACTATATTTAGAATATAGGGAGAAAGTGGAAAGCCTTGTTTATTCCCTGATTTTAGTGCAATTACTTTAAGTTTCTCTCCATTTGCTTTGACATTGGTTATTTGCTTGCTGTATGCTGTTTATTGTGTTTAGAGATGTTCTTTGTATTCCTGGTATTTCCAGGGATTTTTAACATGAAAGGGTTTGAATTTTATTAAACAATTCTTCATCATCTAATGATATTGTCCTGTAGTTTTCTTCTGCTAGTTTTTTATACAGTAGTTTATGTTGATGGATTCTATATTTTATTCTACTCCTGTATCCCTAGGATGAAGCCTATTTGATCAGATTTATGATGATTTTTATGTCTTCTGGGATTCAGTTTGAGAGTATTTAACTGAGAAAATTTCTATGAATGTTCATAAGGGAAATTTGATAGAAATTCTGTTTTTTTTTTTTTTTTTGGCCTTTCCTTGTTTAGTCTTTTTGTGGCTTAGGTGTCAGGGTCACTGTGGCCTCATTGAATGAGTTTTGCAATAGCCCTTCTGTTTTCTTTTGTGTAATAGTCTAAGGAGTATTGATATTAGCACTTCTTTAAAAGATTCATAAAATTCTGACCTAAAACCATCTGGTTCTGTTTTGGTGTTGTTGTTGTTGTTGTTGTTGTTGTTGTTGTTTTTGCTTTCTTTTAATGACTACTTCTATCACCTTATGTGTTATCGTGGGACTGTTTTACTTGATCAGATTTGGTAAGTGACAATTTTCAAGAAAATAGTCAATTTCATTTAGGTTTTTAGTTTTTTGAGTACAGATTGTGAAGAAAGACCTAATGATTCTTTTGATTTTGTTAGGTCTGTTGTATCTCCATTTCCATTTCTGATTTTGTTAGTTCACGTATTGTCATTCTGCCTTTTATTTAGTTTGGTGAAGGGTTTGTTTAACTTGATTATTTTCTCAAAGTGCCAGCTCTTGATTTATTTGATTCTTTGAATTGTTCTCTTTGTTTCTAATTTAGTGGTTTGAGTCCCAGTTTTGAATATTTTCTGCTTTCTAGTCCTCTTGGGTGTATTTGAGTCATTTTGTTTTATAGGTTTCAGGTATACAATATAGTTGTGAGTGTGAGATCTCTCTATTTTCTCTATGAAGGCACTTAGTGCTGTTACCTTTCCACTTAGCCCTGCTTTCATTGTGTCCCATAAATTTGGGTATGTTGTGCCTTCATTTGTGTTGAATTCTAGAAAGCCTTTAATTTCTTTCTTTATGTCTTCTTTGACTCATTGGTCATTGATTAGAAACTTGTTCAGTTTCAAGGACTTCGTAGGCACTCTGCTGTTTCTGTTGTTGAATTCCAGTTTTAATCTATGGTCATCTGGTAAGATGAAAAGTGTTATTTAAATCTTCTTGTGTCTGTTGAAACTTTATTACCTAGTATACTGTTGATTTTGGGAAAGTTTCTTGGGGTGCTGAGAATAATATATATTCATTTATATTTGAGTTTAATGGTGGGGCCCCCTAAGTGGCCCCCCATACTGGCACTTCAAGTCTTTGCAAGAGAAGGTGCTTCCTCTCCCAATGAGGCCAGACAAAGCAGACCAGTTAGTAGAACATATCCCATATACAGGCAACAACTTTTAGGATAAACCCCATTCCAGTTGTTTGGGACCCTCATGAAAACCCAGCTGCACATCTGCTACATATGGGCTACATAGGTCTAGCCCATGTATATTCTTGGTTGGTGGTTCAGACTCTGAGAATTCCAAGGGTCAAGGTTTGTTCATTCTGCTGTTCTTCCTGTGAAGTTCCTTTCTCCTTCCAGAAAGGAAAACCTTACTTCTTTTCTTTCACAAGAATCCCCAAGCTCCATCCACCATTTGTCCATGGGTTTCTATATTTGCCTGAGTCAGATGCTGGTGGAACCTCTGAGAGAACAACTTTTTCCTGTCTGAAAGCACAGCACAGTATTATTAATTGTATTAGGTATTGGTGCTTACCCATGGGATGGGTCTCAAGGCTGGGTCAGTTCTTGTTAGACCATTCCCTCAGTCTCTGTTTTCTCCCTCATTCCTGGGTATAGGGGCAGATTTGATATATCTGAGTCTTTTGGTAGAACTATACCCTGTAGTGAGAAACTGCCAAATTGATTTCCAAAGTGGTTGTATAAGTTTGCACTCTAACAAGCAGTGAAGAAGAGTTCAGCTTGCTCTACTTCCAGGCCATCATGTGTATCTATTGAGTTTTAATATTAGCAATTCTGATGAATGTAACATAGGCTTCAGAGATGTTATGGTTTGCATTTTTCTGATAACTAAGGACTTTGAACATTTCTGTAAGTGCTTTTCAGTCATTCAAGAATTCTCTCTCTACTTCAGCAGTCCATTATTTAAATTGGGTTATTTGAGTTGGTGGTGGCTAACTTCTTGAGTTCTTTGTAAATTTGGATATTAGCCCTCCGTCAGATGTAGAGTTAGTGAAGATCCTTTCCTAATCTGTAGGCTGCCATTTTGCCCTATCGACAGAGTCCTTTGCCTTATAGAAGCATTGCAGTTTCATCATGTCCCATTTATCAATTGTTGGGCTTAGAGCCTGAGTCACTGGTCTTCTATTCAAGAAATTATCTCCTTTACCAATTTATTCAAGGCTATTTCCCACATTCTTGTCTATCAGATTTACTGTATTCTGTTTCATGTTGAGGTCCTTGATACACTTGGAGTTGAGTTTCCTGCAGGTGGTGGCTAACATCTTGATTTCTTTGTAAATTTGGATATTGGCCCTCTGTCAGATAGAGAGTTAATGAAAATCCTTTCAAAATCTGTCAGCTGCCATTTTGTCCTATAGAAAGTGACCTTTATCTTACAGAATCCTTAAAACACTTGAAGTTGAATTTCATTCCTTGGGATGAATCCTAATTGATCTTGGTGGATGATGTCTTTGATGTGTTCCTGCATTCATTTTGCAAAGATTTTACTAAGTAACTTTGCATTGGTGTTTATAAAATAATGGGTCATAAATTTTCGTTCTTTGTCCAATGTACTGGCTGGTTTTTTGTGTCAACTTGATGCAGGCTGGAGTTATCATAGTAAAAGGAGCTTCAGTTAGGGAAATGCCTCCATGAGATCCAGCTGTGGGGCATTTTTTCAATTAGTGATCAAGTTGGGGAGAGCCCCTTGTGGGTTGTACCATCTCTGGACTAGTACTCTTGGGTTCTATACGAGAGCAGGCTGAGGAAGCCAAGGGAAGCAAGCCAGCAAGGAATATCCCTCCATGGCCTCTGTGTTAGCTCCTGCGTCCTGACCTGCTTAAGTTCTAGTCCTGACTTTCTTTGGTGATGAGCAGCTGTGTGGAAGTATAAGCAGAATAAACCCTTTCCTACCCAACTTGTTTCTTGGTCATGATGTTTGTGCAGGAATAGAAACCCTGACTAAGACCGTCCAGTCTTTCTTTGGTTTAGGTATCAGGGAGACTATGGCCGCATAGAATAAGTTTGTCAGTGTTCCTTATTTGTCTATTTTGTAGAATAGATCCATGCTTATCTCAAAATATTCTGTAAAACATTCATTCATCCAGTTAGTCCAGCACATTTGTTCAAGATGCCTTTATTTTTCTAATGTATGGTTTTGGCTTCTTTATCTAAAATCAAATGTCCATATGTATATGGGTTTATTGGGGGCTTTGCTTCTATTCCATTGAACAGCGAGTATCTTTCTGTACCAATACCATGAAGTTTTCAGCACTATTTCTCTGTAGTACAGCTTGAAATCAGAGATGATGATTCCCTCTGGAAGTCCTTTTATTGTTCAGGATTATTTTGATTACCCAGTTTTTTGGGTTTTTTTTTTTGTTTGTTTGTTTGATTTTTTTTCTTTTCTATATAAAGTTGAAAATTGCTCTTTCAAGGTCTACAAAAATTTGTATTGGAAATTGGATGGGGATTGCAATGAACTTGTCAATTGCTTTAGGTAAGATGATCATTTTCACTATGTTAATCTTACCTGTTATGAGCATTAAAGAACTTTCAATCTTGTAATATTTTCTTCAATTTATTTCTTCAGGGACTTTATGCTCTTGGCATATGGATCTTTCACTGGTTTGGATGTAGTTACAGCAAGATATTTTATATTACTCATGGCTATTGTAAAGGGTGTTGTTTCCTTAATTTCTTTCTTGGTACCTTAATAATTTATATAAAGGATGGCTACTTGTTTTTTTGAGTTAATCTTGTATCCAACCACATTGCTGCAGGATTTTATCAGCTGTAGGAGTTCTCGGGTAGAATCTCTGGGGTCAATTATGTATACTAGCATCTCTTTTCCAAATAGTGACATTTTGACTTCATTCTTTCCAATTTGTATCCCTTGCTCTCCCTTTTATATCTTGTTGCTCTGACTAGACTTTAAGAGCTGTGTTAAAGAGAGATAGAGGAAGAGGGAAAGGGAAAGGATGGGGGGAGCCTGGTCTTGTTCCTGATTTTAGAGGGAATGCTTTATGTTTCTTTCCATTTAGTTTGATGTTGGCTATTGGCTTGCTATATGTTGCTTTTATTGTGTTTAGCTATGTGTTCTGTATTCTTCATTTCTCTTATACCTTTAAAACCCAACACATGAAGAGGTGTTGGATTTTATCAAAGGTTTTTATTTAACATCTTGTGAGATAATCATGTGATTTTTTCATATTGTTGATATGCTAAATTAAATTAATGAATTTTCGTACATTGAACCATTCTAGCATCCCTAGAATGAATTCTACTTGACCTTGATGGATGGTGTCTTTGATGTGTTCCTGGATTCATTTTGCAAAGATTTTATTGAGTATCTTTGCATTGATATTTATAAAATAATGGGTCATAAATTCTCTTTCTTTGTTGAGTGTGTATGGTTTAGGTATCAGGGAAACTATGGCATCATAGAATGATTTAAGCATTGTTCCTTCTGTGTCTATTTTGTAGGAAAGTTTGTGGAATATTAGTATTAGATCTTTTTTGAATGTGTAGCAGAATTCTGTCCTAAAACCATATGGCCCTGGTCTATTTTCAGTTGGTAGCTATTAATGACTGCTCTTATTCCTTTTGGATTTATGGAGCTGTTTAAGTAGTTTACCTGGTCTTCATTTAACTTTGTTAAGTGGCATCTGTCTGGAAAAGAGATCGTTTCTTAATGTAAACATAGAATATAGAAAATAAAAATTTAAAAAAGAGGCTGAATATTAGACAAAAAAAGATTACCTGACAAACACACAGATGGATGCTCTCATCCAACCATTGGACTGAGCACAGTGGAGGAGATACAGAAAGGACCAAGGGAGCTGAAGGATCTTGCAGTCCCATAGGAAGAACTACACTATGATCCATCAGTACCCCCAGAGCTCCTAAGAACTAAACCATCAACCAAAGAATATTCATGGAAGGACCCATAGCTTCAGCTAGATATGTGGCCTTGTTGAACATCATAGGGAGGAGAGACTCTTGGTCCTGAGAAAGTTAGATGCCCCAGTATAGAAGAATGCCAGGACAGGGAAGCAGGACAGGGATGAGTTGGGTGTTTTATGGAGGTGAAACCAGAAAGGGGATAACATTTGAAATGCAAATAAAGAAAATATCTAATAAAAAAGAAAGGACAGACCATCTTTTCCCTCCCTACCTCCCTCATCCCCTCCCCCCTCACTGTTACTTTGGCTCAGGATTTGTCTGTCTTGCTGAATTTCTCAAAGAAATAGCTCTTGCTTTCACTGATTCTTTGTACTATTTTCTTTCTTTCTAACTGGTTTGTTGTCACCCTGGCTTTGATTATTTCCTGATGTCTACTCTTTTTGGTGTGCTTGCATCTTCTTTGTGTTTTCCTAGAGGTTTTTGGTATACTTTTAAATTGCTGATACGAAAACTTTCTAATTTCATTATGGAGGCACTTAGTGATACAAAATTTCCTTTTAGCACTGCTTTGTGTCCCATATGTTGTATGTTGTGCCTTCATTTTCATTAAATCCTACATAGTCTGTTATTTTCTTTTTATTTCTTCCATGACCTAGTGATCATTCAATTCAGTTCCCATGAATATGTCAGCTTTATATTGTCTGTATTGCTGTTCATGCCCAGCTTTAATCCTGGGTCTTCTAATAAGATGCAAGATGATATTTCAACTTTCTTGTATGGGTTGACACTTGTTTTGTGGCCAAATATGTGGTTAATTTTGAAGAAGGATCCATGAGATACTGAGAAGAAGATGCATTTTTTTTTTTTTTTGCATTTTGGGTGAAATATTCTATACCTATTCATTAGGTCACATTTTGATTTATATTCTCTGATATTCATCTGTTTAGTTTTTGTCTCACTGTCATGTCAATTGGTGAGAGTTGGTTGTTGAAGTCTCATTTAATATGTGGCATGTGGTGTGAAATTTAAGCTTTGGAAATGTTTCTTTTACAAATATGGGTGATCTTGTGTTTGGGGGTAGATGTTTAGAATTGAGATAACATCTTGACAGATTTTTTTCTTTGATGTTTATGAAGTGTCCTTCCCTCTCTGCTTTGGATAATTTTGGTTGAATGTTTATTTCATTAGATATTAGAATGACTAATATAGCATGTGTCTTAAGACAATTTGCTTAGCAAACTTTTTTTCCAGCTCTTTACTCTGAGGTAGTATCTACCATTTTTGTGGGAGTACATTTTTTGTATACCATATTTTTTTTACATTGCATCATAATGATGAATTCTGTTTCACATCTATTCTGTTAGTTTGTGTTTTTTTATTGTGTAATTGAGTTTATTGATATTAAAAGATACTAATGATCAGTGATTGCTATTTCCTGTTGTTTTGATATTGGTGGTGGTAGTGTGTGTGTGTGTGTGTGTGTGTGTGTGTGCTTTCCTTGTTTTAGCTGGTATTGAATTACTTTTTTCCTGTGTTTTATTGGATATAGTTATTTCTGTATTTCTTGGGTTGGAATTTTCCTTCCAGTGTTTTCTCAAGGGTTGAATTTTTAGATAGATATTGTATAAATTTGGAGTTTTTGAAATATCTTATTTTTCTACCTATGCTTATTCAGAGTTTTTCTTCATATAGTAATATAGGTTGGCATCTATGGTTCTTAGAGGTTGCATGGTCTAGGACCTTAGAGATTGTAGAGTCTATCTTGATTGTAGTTTCGTATATTTTAAAGGCATTATTTAAGGTCATTTTCTTGCATGTCAGCTGAGTTAGGATATTTCAGGCTTGCTTGAGTGGTGTAGCTGTGCCTGGGACATGTGATATTGCCATTGTTTTTGTTTATTGTAGGAAGCCACATTCGCCATTACAAGATGGCACCCATTTCCTGTGATGAATCCGCAATGTGCTGTTGTTTACTCCACTCCGCGCCCTACTGCGCATGCGCGGGTAGAGGTTTGGCGGGTCGCAGCTCAGACCCGGAGCATACTAATGAGGTATCGTGGTGTGCACCAATCAGGTAGAAACACATCTAGCCTAGGCCTATTTAAGTTAGCACCATTCCTTTTTTCATGGTCTTTCGCCTCTGCAATCAACCCCGCAATAAACGTCTGTGGAAGGATCCTGACTGTCTCGTGTCATTCTTGCTGGCGAGATAGACATGCTACCTACAGTTTATTTTCTTTTTTGAGGGATTTTAGCCATTTGGATGGTTCTTGACCCTGGATTTGGTAGAAGGGGATGAACCTAGATGGTCCTGGTAAGGCAGGCCTTTGATGGTTATCCTTGATCTGTATGTTTCAGGACCTGCAGTTCTGTATGATTTAGCAGCCCCAGGTTCAGTTGAGGTGGGCAGAGTTTTGGCAGAACAATGAATGTTTACCTGGCCTAGCAGGCTGCTCAGAGAGGCTTTGAGTGACCCAGAGTGCTTGGTCCACAGGGAGTATGGGTAGGGGAAGTGAAACTGTATGATTCAGGAGTCTAATTGTGGTAGAGGAAAGCTAACAGGAGAATGGATTTCCCCCTGTGATAGCAACCTGCTCAAGGAAGACTGGCTTGGACCAAAAGGCTCAGCTAGCAGGGAAGATGGACTGGTGAAGGGCTTAGTAATTTTTCTAATACTGATGCAGATGTTGTTGAATTGAGGCATAGATGTTAATAATTGAGAAGTCCTCTTGGATTTTTCTTTGATGAGTGTTAAGTATGCTTTTGTTATCACATTTGCTTAAATTCTATTTTATTAATATTAGAATGGCTATTCGTTTGTTTCTTATGTTTTTCTTATATACAGCATAATGTTAGAACCTCTTTTCATATCAGTTCAGTTAGACTGTGTTTTTTATTGCTGAGTTGAATCCATTGATGCTGAGCAATATTATTGTGCAATGATTGCTAATTTCTGTTATTTTGATTGTGGTGGAGGTAGTGTGTGTGTTTATGACTGTCGTATTTTGGTTTTGCTGGTGTGAAATAATTTATTTCTTCTGTTTTTTTTGTTTTGTTTTCTTTTGTTTTGTTTTGTTTGAATTTTTTTTTTTTCGAGACAGGGTTTCTCTGTATGGCCCTGGCTGTCCTGGAACTCACTCTGTAGACCAGGCTGGCCTCCTACTCAGAAATCTGCCTGCCTCTGCCTCCCAGAGTGCTGGGATTACAGGTGTGCGCCACCACTGCCTGGCGTTTTCTGTTTTATACTTGTCATTAGATGCACTAATTTTGAGTCTCCCTTCTAGTATCCTCTATACATCTTGATTAGTGGAAAGACATTGTTAAAATTTGATTTTGTCATAGAATATCTTGTTTTCCCCATCTATGAAGAATGAAAATTTGGGGGAGATGTATAGTAGTAGAGGCTGACATCTGTAGTCTCTTAGGGTCTGCTGAAAAATCAAATATAATTCTGCTAGGTCAGCCTTTATATATTAATTGGCATTAATTTTAATGCTTTAAGTATTTCTTCTTTTTTTCTGTGCATCTAGTGTTTTCATTATATTGTGGCAGGAGAATTTTCTAGTCCATTTTTTTTGGTGTTATGTAAGTTTCTTATATATTTTTCAGCATCTCTTTTTTTATGTAAGGGGAATTTGTTTTTTGATTTTGTTGAAAGTACTTTGGGGGGTATTTTATTTGGTATTGTTTTCCTTCTATTTTTTGTAGAATTGGTCTTTCCATAGTATAACAAATTTATATTCTTATATTCTGTTGGTGATGCCTATGTCTGTAGTCCCTGTTCTCTTTCCTAAGTTGTCCATCTCCAGAATTGTGTCAGTTTATGTTCTCTTTATTGAGTCCATTTCAATTTTCAGTTCTTGGACAGTTTTATCCATTTCCTTCACTTGCTCAATTAATTTCCTGTAATTCTTTTAGTGATTTATTGACTTCCCTTATAAAGGTCTCTATAATTGTTTTGGATTTTTGGTCATATTCTTGTGCTTAGGTTATGTTAGGGTACACATGGCTTGTTGTAGCAGGATATCTGGGTTCTGGTGGTGCCAAATGGCCCTGGCTCTTATTCATTGTCTTCTTATGTTGCCCTTTAGCCATCTGGTTGTCCCTGTTGTAGGCTGGATAATCCTGATGTTATGAAGTTATCAAGACTTCTCATAAAGTCAGGGAGACCTGTGGGTCGGGAAATAGAGGTCAGGAGATGGAGTGGAACTTACTTTTGCTCTTTGTGACTCAGATGCACCAAATTAGTAATGGACTGTTAGAGTAATACTTTATATCTGGTTGTTCTTGCTCCTTCCTTTGTAGGCCTCACAGAGAGCTGATTCTTGGGATCCTAGAAAGCTATTCAGGACAGCAGGAAAGTCCAGAGCTAGGCAAGTTAATTGGCATATTTTTAAGGTTCATTCATAGCCCATTTTCTTCATTAGTTAACTTAGCCACATATGGGATGTATATAGTAATCCAATTTTAAATTATTATTATTATTAGTAGTATTATTATTAATATTAGTATTAGTATTAGTATTAGTATTATTAGATTTATTAGATTTATTGAAACATGGTTCATTCTTTTAGCACTGCCTGTCCTAAACTCACTCTGTTACCAAGCTGGACTCGAATTCACAGAGATCCTCCTATGTCTGCTTTCCAATTACTCAGATTATAGTATGTACCAGCACTGCCTGGCCAAAAAAAATTTTTTTACCTACACACAGAAATATAAATTTTGTATATACCAATAAATTGACATGTTATATTTAAATGCATATAAAAATGTGCAACATTTAATTGGTTAAATATATCTATCTTCTCAGTTATTTCTTTATAGTAAAAAGTTTCCTATATTTTCCAGGCTTTGGATACCTCTTGAGAATGGCTGATGAAATACTGAAAATGATAGCACCTTGTATATTTTCTTTGACTGTGCCTTTCATTTGAAGATTTTACTTTACAAGTTATGCTTGATTCAGATTATTATTATTATTATTATTATTATTATTATTATTATTATTTACTCTTTTATTGAAGTCCAGTCTTTATGCATGCCTCTGTCTTTCCTTACACTGTTCCTCATTCCATACCTCCTTTCCTTGTCTCCAAGAATATGTCCATATCCCAAAGGCCTCAAGTCTATTCAAGGTTAGGTGCATCTTCCCTCACTGAGGCCACACCAGGCAGTCCTCTGCTATATATAGGTCAGTGTCTTATATCAGCTAATATATGCTGCCTGGTTGGTGGCTCGATATCTGAGAGATATTTGAGTCGAGGTTAGTTGAGACTGCTTGTTTTCCTATAGGATCACCCTATTCCTCAGCTTCTTCCAATTTTTCCCCGATTCAACCAGATTTAGGCTTGTCACTGGATCTCCTTTACCTCAGTCCCTTCTCCATTTTTATCCCTGTAGTTCTTTTAGACAGGAAGAATTCTGGGTCAGAGTTTTTGACTGTGGGATGGCCCCTCTCTCCCTCACTTGATGCCCTGTCTTCCTGTTTGAGATGGGCTCTACAAGTTTCCTCTTCCTACTGTCAGGCATTTCATCTAAGTTCTATCCCTTTGAATCCTGACAGTCTCTCACCTTAGGGACTCTGGTGCATTCTAGAGATCCTCCGCCAACCTTCCATGGTGGCCTGTTTTCTTTTTTTATATTTGATATATTCTTTATTTACATTTCATATTATTTCCCCCTTTCCTAGTTCCCCCCTCCCCAAAAGCCCCATAAGCCCTCTTCCCTCCCCTTCTTCCCCCATCCACCCCTTCCCTCTTCCCTATTCTGGTATTTCCCTACACTGGTGCACTGAGCCTTTCCAGAATAAGGGGCCACTCCTTCCTTCTTCTTGGACATCATTTGATATGTGGATTGTGTCTTCTAGTATTCCAGTCTTCTAGGCTAATATCCACTTATCAGTGAGTGCATACCATGAGTGTTTTTTTTGTTTTGTTTTGTTTTGTTTTGTTTTGTTTTGTTTTTGTTTTTTGGTTTTTTTGTTTGTTTTTTTATTTTTTATTTTTTATTTTTTATTTTATTTTTTTTTTTTTTTTTGAGATCGGGTTACTTCACTTAGGATGATATTCTCCAGCTCCACTCATTTCTCTAAGAATTTCATGAATTCATTGTTTCTAATGGCTGAATAGTACTCCATTGTGTATATATACCATATTTTTTATATCCATTCCTCCGTTGAGGGACTTCTGGGTTCTTTCCAGCTTCTGGCTATTATTTTTTTTTCTGGCTATTATTAATAAGGCTGCTGTATATAGTGGAACATGTATCCTTAATACATACTGGGGAATCCTCTGGGTATGCCCCTGAGGGCTTCACTCCTCTTCCCCTTCCCCAGTAACTGATCATGTTCCCCCTTTCATGCCCCTGTTCCCTCTCCTAAGAAGAGCCCTCCCTATCTCTGCCTACTGTGATTGTTTTCTTTTTTGTCCCAAGTGGAATTGAGGCATCCTCATGTGGACCCTTCAACTTGTTAACTTTCTAGAGTTGTGTGGATTGTATCCTGGGTATTCTATACTTTTTTGGCTAACATCCACTTATTAATGAGTATATACCATGCATGTCCTTTTGGGTCTGAGTTACCTCATTCAGGGCTGATATTTTCTATTTCAATCCATTAGCCGGAAAAACTCATAGTGTCCTCGTTCTTAATAACTGAGTAGTATTCTGTTGTGTAAATCAACCACCTTTTCTGTATCCATTCTTCTGTTGTGGGATATCTGGCTTCCTTTCAGCTTTGGGCTATCACAAATATGGCCACTTCGAACATAGTAGTGCATGTGCCCCTGTGGTATGGTGGACCATCTTTTGGGCTTATGTCCAAGAGTTGTATAGCTTGATCTTCATGTAGATATATTTACAATATTCTGAGGAACTTCCAGATTGATTTTCAGAGTGGTTGTACCAGTTTTCAATCCCACCAGCAATGGAGGAGTGTTCCTTTTGCTCTACGTCTTCGTCAACATGTGCTTTCACCTGAGTTTTTGATCTTAGTCATTCTGATTCGTATAAGGTGGAATCTCGCAGTTGTTTTGACTTAACTTTTCCTGATTACCAAGTACTATTAAGCCACTGAGAGGATTGTAAAATCACTATCTTGAGTTATTCATCCAGCATAAACTGCTAAATCACTTACTGCTAGGAATAGAAAAGGTGCTGCTCTCACGGTGTGTCAGAGTGACTTGACACTGTATGAACATTTGAATTTTTTAAAATCATATCACAGAAGCCAGACCTATGTATGAACTTATAAAATATACTAGATGGAAGAAAGGGTGAATCACCCTTGTCTGGACTCCATAGAGTGGTGGATGAAGGGTGCAGCTAAACACATGTTCTAAAATTTTCAAGATGACCACAAAGTGAAGTGGACATCAAAAATACAACCTTGAGGAATGAGGACAGATTTATAAATTATATATATGAATGTACCCATCTTAGTGGATATCTATGTAAATCATGCCAAATGGTGTCCTTGGTGGTGATATATGGTTTTGACCCTCCTGATACAGGTACTGGATGAAAAACTCATGCTCTCTGGAGAAGCAAAAATACTCAACCACTGGGAAAGGGGAAATGTAAACATAGAATATAGAAAATAAAAATTAAATAAAAAATACTCAACCACAAAGCCATCTCTCCATCCCTTCAATGATACAAGTTGAGGTTAATTAATGTCTGACAATAGTAAAGTGCAATGGGAAGTCTACTTGCCATTTTGTCAATTAAATAATCTCTAGGTCGTTTCATTATACTTTTTAATTACATATTTTGATCAAGGTCTACACAGAAGATGGAAAAACAACTGGGAAATGTCTTTCAAACCCTAGCTAATATTGTGTATACTGAGCTGTAAAATAAGTGAATTCTCATTACTAATCAGATAAGGACCTGTAAATGACACAGAATATTCTTATAGAGTTTTGAATGTGAACTTCTCACATGGGGTAGCATATGTTACCATAGAGGCATTTCCAATATCTGCCACCATGGGCATTCCAAGATTGTTTTAGACAGTAGTTCAAAAAAATAATGTAGTCTTCAAATGGAGTTGTTATTTGCAAAGACATGTATTTCAAAACCACATGGCTGAAATTTTGACATATGATGAGCCCCCTAGGATTCTGTCTATTATTGTGGACATCCTAGTTAATTATGGGAACAATATGTTCCACTACGTTTTATGTACTAGTGGTGATGCTGTTGTAAAAATGAACAACCCCTATCGTTAATGGCTCAGTCTCAAAGACAGTCTTCTAGTAATCAAGAATTTTGTTAATGGGGGATAACTCTTCCAGTGCCATGTTGTCTACTAAAATAAGACAGTAGAAAGATGAGTCCATTCACTTTGAAGGCAAAATATACTCAATCACCCATGCTTTACACCATTTCAGTAGCAATGAAATGGTGTAACCTTAGTTACTATGCTAAATTATAGTGTGATCCTTGCATAAAACAAAATAGCTTTGTATCAGAGACAAATACCTATACTGTGAGAATGATGGGATCCAGGAATTGCCTCACTAGCTACACAAGCACTGATCCTAATCAGACATGGAGAATTAATTGAGCATATACCCCAGAACTGGTCAACTAAGGCCTCGATCCAGATTTGGCAACTGAACTATGACCCCGAGTTAAGTTCCTACTGGTATTTTAAGCCCCAATTCCACAAACACTTGTGCCAGGTTATTTCATCAATAAGGATTTAGGGATAGGAGATTTACTTACTAGCATGCCTTTGTCATACTTTTTTCCTACTCCCATTGTTTGGGGTACTCAACTGTGACAGGGTACTTGCCTTGTCTAATATTCATGTCCAAATTTGTCTACCAGAATGGGACTTGTCTAAATGTCATGCCTTAACTTCCCAACCAGAATGTCAGTTATCCACATACATATCTCTTTCTTCCAAGTAGGGTGTTAGTTTCAAGGGTGGCCTTAAACTTCACTGGACTACTACTCAAAATGAAGTCTTATTCCGAATAATTTCTTAAATTGGTACAGGTGTTTCTCTATATTGGGGGTCTATCCTAGGGGTCACTTATACTATAAAAGCTTCTAAACAACTGCAAAAAGTGCAGATGTGTGGTTGTTTCAGGTCTGAGTTTTCTATAGGTAATGATACAAAACAGTTCTATTGACTTTTATCTTTTATTTTTATTAGAGTTTATTTATTTACATTTCAAATGTTATCCCCTTTCCTGACTTCCCCTCCCAAAATCTCCTGATACAACCTATACTCCTACCCCCTCCCCCCGCTCATGAATCTACCCACTCCTGCTTCCCTGTCCTGGCATTTCCCTATTCTGGGGCATCAGATATTCTCAGGACCAAGGGTTCTCCTTGTTTTTTCAAAGGCACATAGCATAACAGATTATATAATGAATACGTTAGAAATTTCCAGCTTCTGACTATTATAAATAGGGCTGCTATAAACATAGTGGAGCATGTATCCTTATTACATGATGGGGAATCCTTTGGATATATGCCCAGGAGTGGTACAGCTGGGTCCTCCAAAAGCATCATGTCCAGTTTTTTGAGGAACCGCCAGACTGATTTCCAGAGTGGTTGTACCATCTTTCAATCCTACCAGCAGTAGAGGAGTGTTCCTCTTTCTCCACATCCTCGCCAAAACCTGCTGTCTCCTGAGTTTTTAATCTTAGCCATGCTGACTGGTGTGAGGAGAAGTCTCAGTGTTGTTTTGATTTGTATTTCCTGAGTGACTAATGATGTTGAACATTTCTTAAGGTGGGTCTCTGCCATCTGATGTTCTTCAGGAGAAAATTCTTTGTTTAGCACTGTACCCCATTTTTTTAAAATAGGTTTATTTGGTTTTCTGAGGTCTAACTTCTTGAGTTCTTTGTATATATTGGATATAAGCCCTCTGTCAGATGTAGGGTTGGTGAAGATCTTTTCCCAATTTGTTGGTTGCCCATTTGTCCTTTTGACAGTGTCCTTTACCTTATAGAAACTATGTAATTTTATGAGGTTCCTTTTGTCAGTTCTTGATCTTAGAGCATAAACTATTGGTGTTCTGTTCAGGAACTTTCCCCCTGTGCTGATGTCCTCAAGGGTCTTCCACCTGCCTGTCACTGTACCAATACCATGCAGTTTTTAGCACTATTGGTCCATAGTATTGCTTGAGTTTCAGGATACTGATTCCCCCAGAAATTCTTTTACTGTTGAGAATAGTTTTAATTTCTGTCTTAGTTAGGGTTTTACTGCTGTGAACAGACACCATGTCCAATGCAAGTTTTATAAAAGACAACATTTAATTGGGGTTGGCTTACAGGCTCAGAGGTTCAGTCCATTGTCATCAAGGCAGAAACATGGCAGCATCCAGGCAGGCCTGGTACAGGAGGAGCTGAGAGTTCTTCATCTTCACCTGAAGGCTGCTAGTAGAAGACTGACTTCCAGGCAGCCAGGGGGAGGGTCTTAAGCCTACACCCACAGCGACACACCTACTTCAACAAGGCCACACCTCCTAATAGGTTCACTTCCTGGGCCAATCATATGCAAACCATCACATCTATCCTGTTTTTTTGCTATTTGTTTTTTGCTTTTTGTTTTTTGTTTTTGTTATTCCAGATGAATTTGAGAATTGCTCTTTCTAAGTCTCTGAAGAACAGATATAAAAAATGTGGTATATATACACAATGGAGTACTATTCAGCCATTTGAAACAATGAATTCATGAAATTCTTAAACAAATGGATGGAGCTGGAGAATATCATCCTAAGTGAGGTAACCCTGTCTCAAAAGAACACCCATGGTATGCACTCGCTGATAAGCAGATATTAGCCTAGAAGCTTGGAATACCCAAGACACAATCCACAAATTAAATGATGTCCAAGAAGAAGGAAGGAGTGGGCCCTGGTTCTGGAAAGGCTCAGGGCAGCCGTGTAGGGGAATACCAGAACAGGGAAGTGGGAAGGGGTAGATAGGGGAACAAGGGGAGGGAAGAGGGCTTATGGGACTTTCAGGGAGGGGGGAACTAGGAAAGGGGGAAATCTTATGAAATGTAATATATATTGAATAGAAAATTCTAAAAAACAAACAAAAATTGTATTTGGCTATGATTTATGAAATATGAAAATAAACTTGGAGTCCTTTAGAATTTCAATAAAGTTTTTGCTATTGCACTGCTTCCTAAATAAAGGGAGTTTAAATTCCTCAGCAGAAATATGCTATATTTATGCAATTTATTCCATTATAAATATCTGCTCTTTCCATTTCTAATATTTATCAAAGAAATGACCAAAAACAGGGATCAAAAACTTTTCCGCAAGTACTAACTCTCTCAATGTTGGAAAATGTGATGAAAGTTGTCAAAAAGGCGATAATCACTCAACCAACCTACATAAAGTCTATGAACCATAATAATCAATAACACAAGTTAAACACCAATAGTTCAATAATGTCACTTATATCCCAGTGATAACCAAGAGTTCTCTAATTAGACTTAAGTCCATCTCAATAAACATGACACCATGCCTAATACTATAGACCTAGCCTCCTTGCCAAGGGTTCATAAGGACATGGACCTTAGCAAAGAACTAAATATTTTATTGCTAATTCATTAAATAAGCATAATTTCCAACTGCATTTTAAATACATATTTTAATACCTTCAGATATGTGCAGCTTTTAACCATCATTAAAGAAGCCTCCATTTTCAATAGAATGAAACTATCACAAATACTTTTAAATTGTCAAAAATTTAGAAAACCAGTGACCATGAAGTGTTCAACCTCAGCTGGCAAATCTACAATTAAAACCTTGCACATAAGATGTAAGAGAAATTGTACACAATTGGGGAAGAAAGATTGTAGCAACCAGAAGAGTAGGACATCTGCTGTGAGACAGCATCTTCTAATATGATGTGGAAGCTACATTCTTAAATTCTGAACAATATGATCTGCACAAGACCTTATAAACACAAGTTGACATTCTGCATTGGATGAGTATAATTTTACAAGGCTGAATCTCTAGATTAAGATTAAGAGGATATCACTGACTGCTAGGAAAGATAAAAACTCCCCCTAGCCCGAACAAGGTATCTGATAGTTTATCTAATTCCAGGTTGTCTTTTCTAAACATGTGTACAGGCTGGAAATAATGAGTAGAGAGTATATGCATAAACTAGCTAAAGAAAAAAGTTATGAATTTGAAGGGTTGGTGGGTATATAATAATAATTAGCGGGAGACAAGAAAGGAGTAAATTATATAAATATAATACTAAAGTATAATTTTTTTAAAAAAAAGTAAAAAGAAATAGAAACCTTGCTAGCTGCTATTCTTCAGGATGGGTATTAACACACTTAAATATACACACTCACACACACACACACAAACACACACACAGACACACTACACAAATACACATAAATAAGAGACAGAGAGAGAGAGAGAGAGAGAGAGAGAGAGAGAGAGAGAGGAGGGTGCATATAACAAACTTTGTAAGCAGATGGAGAAAATGCCTCCTATGTCTACAATAATGAGAATGTGAATGCTGAAAACATCTGGAAATGGATGGAAAATAAGAAGATAGGGAAGTACCTCAAACCTTTCACTGGATATTTTATTTGATTCAGCACATTTTCTTAAAAGTATATATCCTAGAGTCCTAAAATCAGGTACTGAGACAGATATTTTATTATCTTTCTGAGAATATTGTTACAATAACCAGGAAGTGAATACAGAAAGTATCTTGGCTGGTAAATGCACCATGAAATGTTTGACTCCACATATTGTGAAACATCACACAGCCTAAAAAAGGAAATTCATTTATACATATGCTAGTCTAATGTAGATTAATGAGGAAGACATTTTAGGTGAGAAAAAGTATATGACTTACACTTAATTAAATCAATTAAACTACTCAAAATGATAGGGAAAAATACCCATAATTATGAGTGCCAGGAACTGCACCGAGAGAGATATGATGTAATTTTGTTATATATATATATATATATATATATATATATATATATATATATATATATAAATTCTGTATTGGAAAACATAAAATGTTTTTGTCAGCGGTAGTACAGTAACATAGGTGATATAGCACAATACCACGAATTCAGTGAAGAGTCCCTCTTACTTATGAGTCTCATAAAGACTCTAAGAAAACACAAATGCCAGGCAAGACTACTATACCCAGCAAAACTCTCAATCACCATAGAGGGAGAAACCAAGATATTCTATGATAAAAACAAATTTGCACAATATCTTTCCCCAAACCCATTCCTACAAAGGATAATAGGTGAAAAATACCAATACAAGGAGGGAAACTACACCCTGGAAAAAGCAAGATAGTAACTTTCTTCCATCAAACCCCAAAGAACATAACCACTCAAATATACAAATATCATCAAAAATAAAAGGAAGTAATAAACACTATTACGTAATATCTCTTAAACTCAATGGACTCAATTCGCCCATAAAAAGACAGACTAGCAGACGGGATACTTAAAAAGGACCCTATATTTTGCTGCATACAGGAAATACTCCTCAGTGTCAAAGAAAAACTGTACCTCAGAGAAAAAGGTTGGAAGACACTTTTACAAGCAAATGGTCTCAGGACACAAGCTGGAGTAGCCATTCTAATATCAGAGAATTTGACTTTCAACCTAAAATCATCGAGGAGACAAGGCAGGACACTTTCTACTGTTCAAAGGAAAAAAATCCACCAAGAATTGCTCGCAATTCTGAACATCTATGCTCCAAATGTAAGGGCAACTTTATTCCTAAAAGAAACTTTAGTAAAGTTCAAAGTACACATTGTACCTAATACAATAATTGTGGGTGACTTCAACAATCCACTCTCCTCAATGGACCTATCAGGAACAGAAACTACACAGGGACACAGTGAAACTAATTGAAGCTTTGAACCAATAGGATTATATAAATTATATATATATATATATATGTGTGTGTGTGTGTGTGTGTGTGTGTGTGTTTGTGTTATGTGTGTGTGTTAAGAGAGAGAGAGAGAGAGAGAGAGAGAGAGAGAGAGAGAACATTTCATCCTGAAGCAAAATAATATACCTTTTTCTCCATACCTCATGGTACCTTCTCCAAAATTGACCATATAATTGGTCACAAGACAGACTTCAACAATATTAGATCAAACTAATGCCATACCTCCTATCAAATCACTATGGAGTAAGAGTGGTCTTCAATAGCAAAAAAAAACAACAGAAAGCCCACATACACATGGAAGCTGAACAATATTATACTCAATGATACATTGGTCAAGGATGAAATAAAGAAAGAAATTAAAGACTTTCTAGAAATTAATGAAAATGAAGGCACAGACACAAATTTATGGGACACCAATGAAAGCAGTGCTAAGAGGAAAACTCATAGCCCTGAGTTCACGGATCACCATGGAATAAGAGTGGTCTTCAATAACAACAAATACAACAGAAAGTCCACATACACATGGAAGCTGAACAATATTCTACTCAATGATACCTTAGTCAAGGAAGAAATAAAGAAAGAAATCAAAGACTTTTTAGAATTCAATGAAAATGAAGGCACAACGTACCCAAACCTATGGCACACAATAAAAGCAGTGCTAAGAGGAAAACTCATAGCCATGAGTGCCTGCAAAAAGAAACAGGCGAGAGCATACACTAGCAGCTTAATGGCATACCTGAAAGCTCTGGAACAAAAAGAAGTGAATTGACCCAGGAGAAATAGAAGACAGGAAATCTTCAAACTCAGGGCTGAAATCAATCAAGTAGAAACAGAGAGAGCCAAACAAAAATCACCAAAACCAGGAGCTGGTTATTTGAGAAAATCAACAAGATAGATAAACTCTTATCCATATTAACCAAAGGGCACAGAGACTGTATTCAAATTAACAAAATTATAAATGAAAAGGGAGATATAACAACTGAAACGGAGGAAATTAAAAAAAAATCATCAGATTCTACTACAAAAGCCTATGCTCAATACAAGTGGAAAATATGGAGGAAATGGACAATTTCATAGACAGATACCAAATACCAATTTTAAATCAGGATCAAATAGATCATCTAAACAGTCCCATAACCTGTAAAAAAATAGAAGGGATGATAGAAAGTCTTCCAACCAAAACACACACACACACACACACACACACACACACACACACACAGGACCAGATGATTTTAGTGCACAATTCCATCAGAACTTAAATGAATAAATGAAGACCTAACACCAATACTCTTCAAAATATTCCACAAAAAAGCAGAAGGAACACTACCCAACTTGTTCTAAGAAGCCACAAACATTCTGGTACCAAAACCACACAAAGATCCAACAAAGAAAGAGAACTTCATTACAAGTTTTCTTATGAATATCAATGCAAAAAATCTCAATAAATTTCTTGCCAAACAAATCCAAGAAAACATCAAAATGATCATTCACCATGATTAAGTAGGCTTCATCCCAGGGATGCGGGGCTGGCTCAATATATGGAAATCCATCAATGCTATCAACTACATAAACAAACTCAAAGAAAAAAAAACACATGGTCATTTCATTAGATGCTGAAAAAGCATTTTACAAAATTCAGCATCGTTTCATGCTAAAAGTCTTGGAAAGACCATAGGACCATACCGAAACATATTAAAAACAATATACAGCAAACCATTAGTCAATATCAAACTAAATGGAAAGAAGTTTGAAGCAATCCCATTAAAATTAGGGACTAGACAAGGCTGCCCCCTCTCTCCATATCTTGTCAATATAGTACTTGAAGTTCTAGCTAGAGCAATTAGACAACATAAGGAGGTCAAAGGGATGCAAAGGATGGTATACTTAAGTGACCCATAAAATTCCACCAGAGACCTCCTACAGCTGTTAAACAACTTTAGCAAGTGGCTGGTTATAAAGTCAACTCAAGCAAATCAGTAGCTTTCCTATACTCAAAGGATAAACAGGGTGAAAATGAAATTAGGGAAATGACACCCTTCACAATAGCCACAAAAAATATAAACTATCTTGGGGTGACTTTAACCAAACAAGTGAAATATCTGTATGACAAAATTTCAGGTCTCTGCAGAAGGAAATTGAAGAAGACCTCAGAAAATGGAAAAAATCTTCCATGCTCATGGATTGGCAGGATTAATATTGTAAAAATGGCCATCTTGCCAAAAGCAATATACAGATTCAATGCAATCCCCATCAAAATCCCAACTCAGTTCTTTATACAGTTATAAAGAGCAATTCTTAATTTCATCTGGGATAACAAAAAACCCAGGATAATTAAAACTATTCTCAACAGTAAAAGAACTTCTGGCAGAATCAGTATCTTGGACCTCAAGCAGTACTGCAGAGCAATAGTGATGATTATCCACATAGCTGGTCTTTTCCATCTTATACATCGTCAGAGAAGCATGAATGCACTAAGACAGGAAAGAGACAAGATGGGAAACTCTACACCAACCTGCTTTGTCCTATGGATGTGGCAGAAGTGCCTGAATGTACTTTGCCTGAAAAACAGACCATAGAGGAAACCATTCAGTTTTTGGAAAAGATGAAAACATTAGTCTCTCCTTTCTTCCTGGTTGTCAGGTATCACAAGGCACACATCCCCTTCAAATACCCCAAGGAATTTCAGAAATTATATCCCCTGGAAAACAAAACCCTGGCTCCTGATTCCCATGTTCGTGATGGCCTACCAACTCCAGCCTACAACCTCTGGATGGACATCAGGGGGAGAGAAGATGCCCTAGCCTTAAATGTCAGTGTTCCTTATGGACCATTTCCTGAAGATTTTCAGTTGAAAATATGTCAGAGCTTCTTTGCTACTTTATCCTATTTGAATACTCATGTTGGACATCTTTTGAGTGTTTTGGATGATCTTCATCTAGCCCACAATATGATCATTGCTTTTACATCTGATCATGGATTGCCCCTAGGTCAACATGGAGAATGGGCCAAATGCAACAACTTTGATGTCACTAACTTTGTTCTCTTGTATTTCTCCTGTATTTATGTCGTTCTTGAAATCCTCTATCCACATCATGAGATGTGATTTTAAATCCAGATCTTTGTTTTCTGGTGTGTTGTGGTATCCAGGATTTGCTGTTGTGGGAAAACTGGGTTCAGGTGGTGCCATGTTGTCTTGATTTCTGTTGGTAATGTTCTTGCATTTGCCTTTTGCCATCTGGTTATTTCTGGTGTTAGTTGTTACTGCTGTCTCTTGCTGGAGTTTGTCCCTCCTGTGTGCCTGGAAGCCTGTCTCAGCAACCCTGGGAGACCAGCACTCCCCTGGCACAGAGGGCTGTGGCTCAGCCTAGCTCCTGGGTGCAAATGGAACCCGGAAGGAAACTGTCCCAGCTGCTCTGCCACTCTTGTGTTTTCTGTGCTCCTGGCTGTATCTGCCTGCACAGTCACTGGAGAGAAAATGGTGGTCTCATCTTCAAATCCAGGATTCAAAGCACTCTATGGAGTGGCCTAACTCCTGGGTTCCCTGTGCTCCTGGCCATACTTGCCTGCATATTCACCAGAGAGAAAATGATGGTATCACTGTTCCTCTCTTTCTTTAAGTTAGTGATGTTTTCTTTGATAAATTTGTTAGCTGACCCTTTGAGTTGGGAATCTTCACTCTCATCTACACTTATTATTCTTAGGTTTCTTTATTTCACTGTGTCCTGGATTTCTGAATATTTTGAATTAGAAGCATTTTGCCTTTTGTACTTTCTATGACTGTTGTCTTAATGTATTCTAGGGTATCTTCTATGCCTGTGATTTTCTAATTGATCTCTTGTATTCTGTGGGTGATGCTTGCATTTGTAAACTCCTTGTTTCATTTCTGGGTTTTGAATCTCTAGGGTTGTCTGCCTTTGTGTTCTCTTTAATGTTTCTATTTCCATTTTTAGATCCTAGATGATTTTTTAAATATTATCTTATTTTACTTATATGAATATATTGTAGCTGTCTTCAGACACACCAGAAGAGAGCACCAAATTTCATTACAGATGGTTGTGAGCCACCATGTGGTTACTGGGAACTGAATCCAGGGCCTCTGGAAGAGCTGTCAGTGCTCATAACCACTGAACCATCTCTCCAGCCCCCCCAGATGGTTTTGTTCAATTCCTGTTTGATTGTGTTTTCCTGAATTTCTTTAAAAGATGTATCTGTTTCCTCTGTCTTCTACCTGTTTACCTGTGTTCTATATTTCTTTAAGTGAGTTATATATGTCTTTCTTAAACTCCTCTATCATATTCATGAGATGGAAATTTAGATCCAAATCTTGCTTTTAAGGTATATTAGGGTGTTCAAGGCTTGGTGGGGTGGGAGAATAGGGTTCTGATGTTGTCAAGTAGTATTGGTTTCTGTTGTTTATGTTCTTGTGCTTGCCTCTTGTCATCTGGCTATTTGTAGTGATAACTGCCCTTGCTGTCTCTGTCTGGATCCTGTCCTTCCTGTGATCCTGGTTGTGTCAGAGCTCTTTGGAGTCCAGCTGTCTCTGGGACCCTGTGCTTCTGTGATCCTGTGATCCTGGATGAATCAGTGCTCCTGGAAGTCATGCTGCTTCTGGGATCCTGAAATCCTAGTGTGTCCAAGCTCCTGAGATCCTGTTTTGTCAGGAATCCTGGGAATCAAGCTTTCTCTCGGTGTTGCAGATGTGGGTAGGAAGGCAAAGCCCTGGGTCTGCTCAAATACTCAGGTGTCTATGGATGGGCAGTGTTTCATGTTTTCCTGGTTCCTCTGGGTTTCCAAGTTATACTGGGAGTTGGGAAAGATTTGGCCTTGACTGTGATCTTGAGTGTGTCAGAGCTCCAGTGATTCTGGGTATGTCCAATCTCCTGGGAGTTGAGCTTCCTCTGTGATACTATGATACTATGGTCCTGGGCATGCCAAAGCACCTGTGATCCTGGGAATGACAGAGCACCTGGTATCAAACTTCCTCTGGGTGTTGTGGGACTGGTTGCAGAGCCAATTCCCCAGGTCTGATCCAGGTACAGTTTCAAACTGGAAGGAACCTATGCCTCTGCTGGGTAGGGCTTCCTGTTTCCCTGGATTCCAGGGTTTCCAGTTACTCCAGATGGTGCGACAGATATTGTGGCCTCACCTGTCATCATCGGTGTTACAGAGCATCTCAAGTTGGTCTCCCTCTGGGTGTTGTAGATGTGGGTGCAGAGCCATTGTCCTAGGTCTACTCTGGGTACAGGTTCAAACTGGAAGGACCTTTTAAAATCTTTTGATAGGAAGAAATTATACCCAAGATCAACATAATTGAGATTTTATCTTATAGCCTACTATAAATTTTATGCTCTAAGATTAGCCATTTATATCTTCAATTGGTTTTTAGATTATTTTAAAGTTTCAGGTAGGGTTCACTTTTCATTACTTGTGAAAATCCAGTTGATGATGATGATGATGATGATGGCAATGACAGTCATAATGATGATGATGATGATGATGATGATGACTATTATGATGATGAAATGATATAAACGGTTCTGTAACACCTGCTGTTTGTTCTTATATGATAACTTCATTCAGGATTTAATAGCAACCATATACTTGGACCTAGAAAATCGTGAGGCAAAATAAACACTGTTTTGTCACTCATTAATTCATTATCTCGGGTACATATTATAGTAGAGGCAACTGGCAACAAAGGTCTTTCACAGGATTATTTTGTCTGCTTGAATTCCTTTATTCCTCTATATGAAGGTAAAAATGGAATGTCTTCTTACAAAAAAACAGTATTTGTTTTTATTTTATTCCAGTAATATTTTGTAGTTTATACAGTATTGCTTAAGTTTATTTATATGCATTTTATGTGCTGTTAAACAGGAGATGTTTTTCAATGTCTTTTAATCTGAGAGCCCATTTTAATATATAGAAAAACAGCTTAATTGTATTCTACCTTCATTTAATATATTTATATTTCAAAGTCATTTTTTAGAATTCTTGTTGTGTTCCTGCATAGAAGAGCATGCTATTGGTGAAGAGATATCACTAATTAATTAATTAATCAATTTATTTATTTAATTATTTTGTTTACAATGTAAAATGTCTTGTATTATTTTTTCTTGTTCTTTTTGGTCTCATCCAATGATGAGACTTTGCTTGTATTTTGGAACATACTTAAAAGCATTCTGAAAGCAGTTAAGGTGACATGTTTAAAGATAACTTGGGCTATCTTGAATAAATATTGAATTTCAAGCAGGGCCAGACTACTAAGTCACACTCTGATCTGGAGAAATAAACCATCACAACAACAACAACAAGAAAGTGGTGGAACTTCAAATTATAACATGAATTTTAGTAGGAGAAATGTATTATGCTGTCATATTTAAGCATAATATTGCTATTGGGCATACATATGCAACCTCATTATGTGACTATGTTGAGTTAATTGCATATGTCTTTAATTCCTGCTTATAAATATCAAGTTATAAAATTGTATAACAGCAAATATTTTTATGCAATTACTGGAACTATGAGACATTTATTCAGCACATGGTTAATTTGCTTAATTACATTTAAAATAAAACTATGTTGAAAGTACTTATACCATGCATTTAAATACATCCCACAAAATTATAGAATATACTCACTTGATAAAATCATAAATTTACAGGGTTAGAGTGGTTTAGCTGTTGACACCTATATTCACCAGGTTTTGCTTCTCATATGTCTTACAGATATGTATATATGCATATATATGTATATAAATACATACATACATGTAATATTACTTATTCATTCTTGTTCCCTGTTGAATATTTACTTTAACCTCTTATAATTGATGAACATTTTTGAGTGTATAAGACATTCTCAAGTTTAGTTTTAAACGCTAGGCTTCTTGCATCTATGTCACCTCTTCATTTCCAGATTTGGAAGGTTGTATTTTACTATTTTATTAAAGGTTTTTTTCCCCCTTTTTCTGCCTCTATGCTTTCATAGAAACTTTCAATGAGTATATTGGTGTACTTGATAGTCCTATAAGTTCTACTTCTTCACTATCTACATTTTTAAGAAAATTATCTTTTAGATTTATTTGTATTTGTGTACATGTAGATATGTATAAATTTGTGTGTGTGTGTGTGTGTGAGAGAGAGAGAGAGAGAGAGAGAGAGAGAGAGAGAGAGAGAGAGAGAGGGAGGGAGGGGGAGGGAGGGAGGGAGGGAGAGAGAGAGAGAGAGAGAGAGAGAGAGAGAGAGAGAGGTTATGGTGCCCACAGAGTCCAGAAGACAATGGTGCTAAACTTCTAGAAGCAGGAATTACAAATCAATTTGAGCTATTGAACTTTGTTGCTGAACTTTTGTCTTCTTAAAGTTAGTAAGCTTACTTTACTACTGAACCTCCCATTCAAATCCCAAAATTGTTATGACATCTGATTGTTCCTCATCCCAATTCTCCTCCCTGTCTCTGGAAGGATATCTGCACCCACCAGACCTCATCTCCCCACTTCCTGGGGTCTCAAGTATCTATAAAAACTAGGTGCCTCTTGTCTCACTGAGTCCAGACTAGGAAGACCTCTGCTGTATAATATGTCTGGTGCCTCATATCAGCTGGTATATATGCTGCATTGTTGATGGCTCAGTGACTTTGATATCTCAGAGTCCAGGTGAGTTAAGACTGCTCTTTATTTCATGGGGCAACCCTCATCCTCAGCTTCTTCCAGCTTTTTCTTAATTAAAACACAGGGGTCCACATCTTCTCTCCAAACAAAGAAATAAACCACATGATCATCTCATTAGATTTTGAAAAAAAAAAACTTTGAGAAATTCCAACACCCCATCTTGTTCAAAGCCTTAGAGATTGCAAACCTAAATGTAATAAAAGCAATACAGAGCAAGCAAATAAGCAACATCAAAGTAAATAGCAAGAAGTTTAAAGCAATTCTATTAAAATCAGGGACAAGGCAATGATGCCCAATCTTTCCTTACATATTTTGTATAGTACTTGAAGATTTAGTCAGAGCAAAAGACAAGTAAAGGAGATCAAAGGGATACAAATTTGAAAGAAAAAAAGTCAAACTATCCCTATTTGCAGATGGTATGACAGTATATACAGAAGCATCCCAAAAGTTCTACACAAAACTCCTACAGCTGACAAACACCTTTAGTAAAGTGGATGAATAAAAAATTAACTTTAAAAAGATAACCATTATCCCTCCTTTATACAAATGATAAATGGTAAGAAATAAATTAATAATATAACCCAGATCCATCTATATTCAATGGTAGGTACTTATTTATAAGTAGATATTAGCCATAAATACAGAATTCCCACACTACATTTCAAAGACCCAAAGAAGCTAAGAAAGAAGGGGTACTCTCTAATTGTGGTACCCAAACCAGTAAAATGTGGTACATTTCCTCAATGGAGTACTATTCAGCAACTAAAAATAATGACTTCATAAGATTCACAGAAAATTAGTGGAACCAGAAAATATCATCATGAATAAAAGTCACAAAAGAACACACATGATATATACTCACTGATAAGTGGATACTAGATAAAAAGCTTGGAATACCCATTATCCAACTCACAGACAATATGAAGCTCAAGAAGAAGGAAGAATAAAGTGTAGATGCTTCAGTCCTTCTTAGAAGAGGATCAAAATACTCAAGGAAGTAAAAGGTTTGGAGGGACATGGGAGGAAGAACGGAGGGGAAGAGGGAAAAACAGGACAGGATCAGGTATGGGAAGAGAAGTGGATGATAAACAGAGGGTCAGGAAATTGTACAGAGTTATGTAGCAGTGGGGATGGGGAACTGGGGGTAGCCACCTGAATGTTCCAGATGCCAGGAAAGCAAGAGGTTCCCAGGACCCAAGAGGGATAACAGTTTAAATACTCCAAAAAGGGGAGGAAGAAATTTCCAGAAATTAGGCACAACCCCAGGTTGAGGGATGCAACACCCACCCTTCTCAAAATTTTAACCCAGAATTGCTCCTGTCTAAAGGAAATATGGTGACAAGGAGTAGAACAGAGACTGAAGGATAGAGCATACAGAGATTGTCCCACCTGAGGATCCATCCACATGCAGACACCAAACCCAGAAACTACTGATGATGTCAAGAAGTGCTTGATGACAGGAGCCTGATATAGCTGTCTCCTGAAAAGGGTTGCCAGAGCATGACCAATACAGATATGGATGCTTGCAGCCAACCATCATGAGCTCAGGGACCCCAAAATCCTGGAGGTGCTGAAGAGGTTTGCAACACGATGGAAAGAGCAATAATATAAAGCAACCAGACCCCTCAGAGCCTCCAGGGACTAAACTACCAACCAAAGGGAACTCATGGTTCTTGTTGCATATGTAGCTGAGTAGGACCATATATGGCACCAGTGAGAGGGGAGGTCCTTGGCATGTGAGGATTGATGCCCCAGTGAAGGGAAATACAGGATGCTGAGGTGGGAGTATGTCTGTGGGAAGGTGAGCAGCCTCATAGAAGCAGGAGGTAGGGGAAGGGGACAGGGAGTTTGCAGAGGGGAAACTAGGAAAAGGGATAAGATTTGAAATGTATATAAATTAAATATCAAATTAAAAAATTAAAAGAGGGGCTCAATCGAAGATGCTTAAATCTCACTTGAAAGGGGATATTAAAAACATATATAGTCTGGCCGAGCACCTAGGCTGCATTCTGCAACCAGCTCGCCCGCCCCTGGACCAGCGGTAGAGGCGGGCCTCCATATTGCAACCAGGACACAGCTGGAAAGGCCCAGGCTCTGTGGGACATCCCCGCGCCCTCTGGCTGAGCACTGAGGCTGTGTTCTGCAACCAGCTCGCCAGCCCCTGGACAAGCGATAGCTGCGGGCCTCCATATTGCAACCAGGACACAGATGGAAAGGCCCAGGTAGACACCCCTTCCAGGGCTACCCTCACAGGGGATCTGCTAGGCTCTCGGAGCCAAGCAGGCCAAGTTGCTTGCAACCAGGACACAGCTGGAGAAGCCCAGATAGACAGACTCCAACAGGGGCTACAATAGCATGGGTGGCAGCCAGCTTATGATCCCTTAAAGCAGCAGTCACACATATTCACCAGTAGAGAAACAACAGGTGAGCCCAGCCTCACAGGAGATTCAAACACCAGCCACTGACAACAAGGCCAACTAAAACCAGAAATAACCAGATGACAAAAGGAAAACGAAGGAACGTTACTAACAAAAATCAAGGCAACATGACAGCATCTGAACCCAGTTCTCCAACAACAGGAATCCCTGGATACCCCAAAACACCAGAAAATCAAGACTTGGATATAAAATCACTGGTCAGGATGCTGGTAGCTGAACACATAGAAAAATCTCGTAAAGAAATAGAGGAGAAAATGGATCAAAAGTTAGAAGCCTTTACGAGGCAAATACAAAAATCACTTCAAGAAATTCAGGAGAAGATGGATCAAAGAGAAGAAGACAATAAGGAAGAAAGACAAAAGTCACTTAAAGAACTACAGAAGAACGTGGGCCAACAAGTAGAAGCTATGAAAGAGGAAGCACAAAACTCTATTAAAGAAATACATGAAAACACAATCAAGCAAGCGAAAGATCTGAGCACATCCATCCAGATACTAAAAACAGAAGTAGAAACAACTAAGAAATCACAGAGGGAGACAAAATTGGAGATAGAAAACCTTGGGAAGAAATCAGGGGCCATAGACACAAGTATCAACAATAGAATACAAGAGATAGAAGACAGAATCTCAGAAGCCGAAGATACCAAAGGAACCATTGATTCAACAGTCAAAGAAAATACTAAATGCAAAAAGGTGGTAACCCAAAACATCCAGGAAATCCAAGACACTATGAGAAGACCAAACCTAAGGATTATAGGTATAGACGAGAGTGAAGATTTACAAGTTAAAGGGCCAGCTAATATCTTCTTTAAAATTATGGAAGAAAACTTCCCCAACCTAAAGACAGAGATGCCCATGAATATACAAGAAGTCTATAGAACCCCAAACAGACTGGACCAGAACAGAAATACATCCCGTCAGATAATAATCAAAACTCCAAATGTAATAAACAAAGAAAGAATACTAAAGGCAGCAAGAGAAAAAGGCCAAGTAACATATAAAGGAAGACCTATCAGAATCACACCAGACTTCTCACCTGAGACCATGAAAGCTAGAAGATCCTGGGCAGATATCATGCAAACTCTAAGAGAACACAAACTTCAGCCAAAACTACTTTACCCAGCAAAACTCTCAATCGCTATAGATGGAGACATCAAGTTATTCCATGACAAAACCAAATTTGCAAGATATCTTTCCACAAATCCAGCCCTACAAAGGATAATAGGGGGAAAACACCAAGACAAGGATGGAAACTACACCCGGGAAGAAGCAAGATAGAAACCTCCTCTCATCAAACCCAAAAGAAGATAACCTCTCGAATATAAAAAATAAATAAGATAAATAAATATAATTTCAAAAATGTCTGGAGGTAATAATTACTATTCCTTAATATCTCTTAACATCAATGGACTCAATTCCCCAATAAAAAGACATAGATTAACAGACTGGATACGGAAACAGGACCCTACAATTTGCTGCATACAGGAGACACATCTCAGTGTTAAAGACAAACACTGCCTTAGAGTAAAAGGCTGGAAGACAATTTTACAAGCAAATGGTCTCAGGAAACAAGCTGGAATAGCCATTCTAATATCAGATAAAATTGACTTTCAACCTGAAATCATCAAAAGAGACTCAGAAGGTCACTTCTTGCTGGCCAAAGGGAAAATCCACCAAGAAGAGCTCTCAATACTGAACATCTATGCTCCAAATGCAAGGGCACCCTCATTCGTAAAAGAAACCTTACTAAAGCTTAAAGCACACATTACACCTAACACAATAATTGTGGGTGACTTCAACACTCCACTCTCCTCAATGGACCGATCAGGAAAGCAGAAACTAAACAGAGACACAGTGAAACTAATTGCAACTCTGGACCAATTGGATATATATATATATATATATATATATATAGAGAGAGAGAGAGAGAGAGAGAGAGAGAGAACATTTCATCCTAAAGCTAAAGAATATACCTTTTTCTCAGCTCCACATGGTACCTTCTCCAAAATAGACCATATAATTGGTCACAAGACAGATGTCAACAAATACAAGAAGATCGAGCTAATCCCATGCCTCCTATCTGATCACCATGGAGTAAGAGTGGTTTTCAATAGCAACAAAAACAACAGAAAGCCCACATACACATGGAAACTGAACAATACTCTACTCAATGACACCTTGGTCAAGGAAGAAATAAAAAAAAGAAATCAAAGACTTTTTAGAATTCAATGAAAATGAAGGTACAACCTACCCAAATTTATGGGACACAATGAAAGCAGTGCTAAGAGGAAAACACATAGCTCTAAGTGCATCCAAAAAGAAACTTGAGAGAGTATACACTAGCAGCTTAACAGCACACCTTAAAGCCCTGGAAGAAAAACAAGTTAATTCACCCAGGAGGAGTAGAAGACAAGAAATGATTAAACTCAGGGCTGAAATCAATCAAATACAAACAAAGAGAACCATACAAAGAATCAACAAGACCAGGAGCTGGTTCTTTGAGAAAATCAACAAGATAGATAAACCCTTAGCCAGACTAACCAAAGGACACAGAGAGAGTATACAAATTAACAAAATTAGAAATGAAAAGGGAGACATAACAACAGAAACTGAGGAAATTCAAAAGATCATCAGATCCTACTACAAAGGTCTATACTCAAAACAACTGGAGAATCTGGAGGAAATGGACAATTTCCTAGACAGATATCAAATACCAAATTTAAATCAGCATCAAGTAGACCAGCTAAATAGTCCCATAACCCCTAAAGAAATAGAAGGGGTTATAGAAAGCCTCCCAACCAAAAAAAGTACAGGATCAGATGGTTTTAGTGCAGAATTCTACCAGACCTTCAAAGAAGACTTAACACCAATACTCTTCAAACTATTCCACAAAATAGAGACAGAAGGGACACTGCCCAACTCATTCTTTGAAGCCACAATTACGCTAATACCTAAACCACAAAAAGATCCAACAAAGAAAGAGAACTTCAGTCCAATTTCTCTTATGAATATAGATGCAAAAATACTAAATAAAATTCTTGCTAAGCGAATCCAAGAGCATATCAAAACGATCATCCACCATGATCAAGTAGGCTTCATCCCAGGGATGCACGAATGGTTCAATATACGGAAATCCATCAATGTAATCCACTACATAAACAAACTGAAAGAAAAAAACCACATGGTCATCTCATTAGATGCTGAAAAAGCATTCGACAAAATTCAGCATCCTTTCATGCTAAAAGTCTTGGAAAGAGCAGGAATTCAAGTCCCATACATAAACATAGTAAAAGCAATCTACAGCAAACCAGTAGCCAACATCAAAATAAATGGAGAGAAACTTGAGGCATTCCCACTAAAATCAGGGACTACACAAGGCTGCCCTCTCTCTCCATATCTTTTCAATATAGTACTTGAAGTTCTAGCAAGAGCAATTAGACAACTTAAGGAAGTCAAAGGGGTACAAATTGGATAGGAAGAAGTGAAACTATCATTATTTGCAGACGATATGATAGTTTACCTAAGCGACCCAAAAAACTCCACCAGAGAACTTCTACAGCTGATAAACAACTTCAGCAAAGTGGCAGGTTATAAAATTAACTCAAGCAAGTCAGTGGCCTTCTTGTACTCAAAGGACAAGCAGGCAGAGAAAGAAATTAGGGAAATAACACCATTCACAATAGCCACAAACAACATAAAGTATCTTGTCATAACTCTAACCAAACAAGCGAAAGATCTGTACAACAGGAACTTCAAGTCCTTGAAGAAAGAAATCGAAGAAGACCTCAGAAGATGGAAAAATATTTCTTGCTCCTGGATTGGCAGGATCAATATAGTAAAAATGGCCATCTTTCCAAAAGCAATCTACAGATTCAATGCAATCCCCATCAAAATCCCAACTCAATTCTTCATAGATCTAGAAGGAACAATTCTCAAATTCAACTGGAGCAACAAAAAACCCAGGATAGCTAAAACTATTCTCAACAATAAAAGGACTTCTGGGGGAATCAATATACCTGACCTCAAGCAGTACTACAGAACAATTGTGTTAAAAAAACTGCATGGTATTGGTATAGCAACAGGCAAGCAGATCAATGGAACAGGATTGAAGACCCAGAAATTAACCCACAGACTAATGGTCACTTGATCTTTGATAAAGGAGCCACAACCATCTGATGGAATAAAGATAGCCTTTTCAACAAATGGTGCTGGTTCAACTGGAGGTCAACATGCAGAAGAATGTGAACTGACCCACTCTTATCTCTTTGCACTAAGATCAACTCCACGTGGATCAAGGACCTCCACATAAAACCAGACACACTGAAACTATTAGAAAAGAATCTTGGGAAGACCCTGGAGGACTTCGGCACAGGGGAAAAGTTCCTGAACAGAACACCAATAGTGTACGCATTAAGATCAAGAATCGACAAATGGGACCTCATAATATTACAAAGTTTCTGCAAAGCAAAGGAAACTGTCAGAAGGACAAAATGGCAACCAACAAAGTGGGAAAAGATCTTCACCAACCCCACATCCGACAGAGGGCTAATATCCAATATATACAAAGAACTCAAGAGGTTAGACCGCAAAGAAACAAATAACCCTATCAAAAAATGGGGCACAGAGCTAAACAAAGAATTTTCACCAGAAGTAATTCAGATGGCCGAGAAACACCTTAAAAGATGTTCAACATCATTAGTCATCAGGGAAATGCAAATCAAAACAACCCTGAGATTCCACCTCTCATCAGTCAGAATGGCTAAGATTAAAAACTCAAGAGACAACAAGTGCTGGCGAGGATGTGGAGAAAGAGGAACACTCCTCCACTGTTGGTGGGATTACAAAATGGTAAAACCGCTCTGGAAATCAGTTTGGCGGTTCCTCAGAAAATTGGGCATGTCACTTCCAGAGGACCCTGGCATACCACTCCTGGGCATATACCCAGAGGATTCCCCTGCATGCAATAAGGACACATGCTCCACTATGTTTATAGCAGCCTTGTTTATAATAGCCAGAAATTGGAAGGAGCCCAAATATCCCTCAAAGGAGGAATGGATACAGAAAATGTGGTATATTTATACAATGGAATACTACTCAGCAATTAAAAATAATGAATTCATGCAATTTGTAGGTAAATGGTTAGACCTGGAAAATATCATCCTGAGTGAATTAACCCAATCACAAAAGAATGCACATGAAATGCAATCACTGATAAGTGGATATTAATGAGCCCAGAAGCCCTAAATACTCAAGACACAAATAGCAAGTCAAATGATTCCCAAGAAGAAGAAAGAAGAGGACCCTGGGCCTGTAAAGATTGCATCCAGTTTAGTAAAGAAACCGAGGGGAGAGGGGGAATGATTGGGGAATAGTTGGGGGGAGAGGAACTATGGGAACTATGGTGGGTGGGAACTGGGAAAGGGGAAAGCCTTTGGAATGTAAACATAGAATATAGAAAATTTAAAAAAAAGAAAGAAAAAAACATATATAGTTTTAGGAGGCAGATAGAGAGGGAACTGTGTAGGAGAGGTGATGGGTCATGGGAAGGGTTTCAGTAGCAGATGTTGAGATGAACAGGACAGATGGCAATATGATCTAACAATGAATGGAAAGTTGCATCTGGTATAAGTAGGGAGCAAGAAAACATCTTAAACACTCACCAGAGACTTAAGGAACCCAAGAATCAATGGGGTGAACTTAGTTATGACTTACAGTACTGGTGATATGGAACCCAAAGACACAGGGACCCCAAAGGAGCAGGAGATACGACACAGAATTTTTGATTCAAAATTTAATCCATCTACAAGAAATACTGGGAAGAAAGATGGAACAGAGATTGATGGAATGAACAAGCAATAATCAGCCTAACCAGTGAAATATCCTATGAACAAGCACCAATCCCTTATACTGTTAATGAACCACTGTTATTCTTGCAGACAGTAGTCTAGCAAGGGTGCCTTCTCAGAGTGTCCACCCAGCAGCTGACTTAGATGGATGCAAAGACCTACAGTGAAAAAATGGGTGGAGTTTAGGAGCTCTTATGAAAAAGGTGGAGGCAAGGGTCCCCCAGTGATGATAGGAACTCCACAGAAAGATAAACCGGGTCAGCTAACCGGGTCCCTTGGATATCTCTTAGACTTTGCCACCAACCAAAGTGCATATATGGACTAGGCCTAGGCTTCTTACAGGCATCTAGAATACTTGCTGCTTAGTCTTCATGTAGGTCATGAACAACTTGAGTAGGGGCTATCCCAAAAGATGTTATCTATCCATAAAATATGTTCTTTTAACTGAGATGCCTTTTCTTGGTTCAGTGGGAGAGGATATGCCTAGTCCCATCATCTTAACATAAAGTAAATCTTCTGAACCTATATACTGAAATAAATATTTATCCTTTAAATTGTTTTCCTTGTATTTGTGAGAGCAACAAAAATTCTGATTAATGTTTTCAGCAAGATCCATTCAATGACAGCAACTTATTTCAGTATATAATACTGGAAACAACTATCTCTTATATACAAAACTACATCTTTTGCATTTTAAAATAATGAGCAAAAGCAGTATCAAAATTTGTGGAAGTCACATCTTTGTCTTCAAGCATAGTGCGACAATGCTTCTATGACTTCTTGTCAGTATTTCCAATTATAAAATTAAGGAATAATATTTTTTTCTAATGAATAGCTTCAACATTATCTAATAAATATATTCAACAAATAATCAAAATTGCTTATTAGTTACCAACAATTGAGACCTCATCAAAGAAATAAATAATGCTGAATGACTGCAAATTTTTCATTACAGTGGTATTCTTTAATTTCAAATAATACTATTTTGGTGAAATCACCTATACTTTTCCTTACTAATAAGACTGGTAGCAGCTGGACTTGTATTTATTTGTGTCATTGAAAATGGAAGATTTGATTTAATTTGTTTCTTCTGTTACATTTCTGACCAGTGTTAATGGAATTGACTTAGGACACTATTTTAAATGAAACATACCTCATTCATTGAGGAAATCAAATAATACACAAATTGCATCACTTACACATAAAAGATTTAATCTTTAGAACATGTCATTTTAAACTAATTTTTTTCATATTTTATGCCAAAACTATATTTGGGCATTAGCAAATTGAATGATATAATTTGTAAAGGTAGAAATTATATTAAACTACTCTTGGACCTCTATAATTACAGTTATAATATTACAGAATTCCAAAGTTCACAATAGCTTTGGGTGTTTTTGATGGATATGTTGTCATTATAAACAAACCATCAATGTTAGTCATTTTTGAAATGATTCCAAACATGCAGATGGATATTCAAATGATGTTTTCCTGGCACAAGAACTTGAAAAATATTCAGCATCCCTTTCAGAATATCATACATTATCAAACCCCATATCAGGTAATTGACCTAAACTACTGGTCTTTAAAATACATAAAAATTCAAGAGTTTCAGAGGCATTTTGAGTACTTAGGAAGTATGTGGTAGACTAAATTTTGTCAACAGCTTCTTCAAAGGATAGCAATTCAGGTTTTGTAAGTGTCACATCCTCTTAATCTTTAAATTAATCACCCAAGAATCATCTGCCAAAACCAGTAACATGATTCCAGGAACCTTTTTCATCTAAGCAGACAACAAACTATTTCAGACATAACAGAGGTTAGTTATCAATAAGTCTGAGGGATAGGCAATATACATTATATTAATGGTAGAGTGCTTGGCTGGCATCATGCATGAGACATGAGATATAACTATTAGCACACATACAGAATGTGAATGATCTATTATGTGTCTATCAATTTCCCTATCATCTCTCAATTTTTCTGTCTATCATTTTGTCATCTAACCATCAACTTATCTGTCTTCAATCTATCTATTACACATATACAACTGAGAATCTCTACAAAGGAACTCTAGAGAAATATGTATGCTGTTAAAGTAGAAAACATTTATCCACAGCCCCATAATTAAAATGTGGATGTTGTTTCTGGTGAAATCATACATTTCTGAAATGTCAATATTTTAAAATATGGCAACATTGACATATATTCCTAAAATAAAGTAAAAATGTGTGGTTTCTCTCACATTTCATCTTCAATAAGTGTGTTATTTTCTGATTCACTGCATGTTTTCTTGTTCTTTCAATTTCTTCATATTTTCCTGTTATTACTTATTTTTCTGCAAGAAAGTATTGATAGATTGTTTTACTTACCCTATTAAATAGGGTGTTTTTTATCTGTGTAAACTAGAGTTCTGTTCTGTTAAACAGTGTTTATTATTCTCCATGCTTGAATCAAGAGATGCAAGAGTCTAAATAATGTTGTTTTAATGAACAATATTTAAAGTATGGTAACGTGGTTTTATTTGCTCTATGCTTGGATTTCCTTTTATATGGAAATCAAGGAACTTCACTTTATATGCTCAATAGGAACTCTGTTTTCTTTTGGTTTATTTTGCGTGTGAGTGTGTGTGTGTGTGTGTGTGTGTGTGTGTGTGTGTCTTGATAGGTCATATGAACATAGACATAATCTTTACTAGTAAGATTCTGCATAATAGTTTCAGAACTATAGTACTATACATACTTTAAAATTAATAAGTTGTTTTGGAATATTTTGTTAGAGAATTGCAGCTCATAGTGATACCAAAATATATTTCCAAAGTATTACTGTCATTTTGTAAAAAGAATGCTTTGATATATGTTATTTAAGGTATTTGTTCTATACGATTGAGATAAACATGTTTATATTACACTTTGTAACTAAGAAATATAATTACCAAATAGGTTAGGATAAAGGGGAATTGAATAAATTTGAAAGAGATAGGAAAGGGATTTATGGTGAACAGAGGTAATTTATCAAAACATTGCACATGTTTAAAACCAAACAAAAAGATATGTCAAATATCATTTTTAAATATTAATCTTACCGCAATCTTTACAACTGCAAATAAAATTCAGAATAGTGTTACTATCACAGGAGATTTAATAGAAAAAGAGCTAAAACCTCTTGTGGATTGAACTTCACATTCAAAATTCAATTTCTCAAATCCATTAATCATGGTTTCCATAGTTTCAGGCAGACAAATGTGGATTTTAAACATGCTGTACTGGACTCCTTAACACATATTCTGGCTGCAGAAAGCTCAGATAATTAGAGTCAATAAATTGAGTTTCCATTAGCGCAGAATCATTGAAGTTTCAATAAAATGTTCTTCTCTAATGAAACTTTTCTTTCTTTATATTCTTCTTGAAAACAATAAAAATAAGATTCAGATCTTTCCTCTTTACTCATACAGGATTTTAAATGTACCAGCAAAGATTTACAGAAGATGGAATTGAAGTTTTTTTTTTTTAAGATAACCAGCATCTATTCATTCTTAGTCTCTAAAGATTGTGCATAAATATAACACACATGTTTTGGATATTTACATTTCTCACCCAAGATAATTTTTTGGATGTCATGTAGCTCTTTATAATGTTTTATTCGATATATTCTTAATTTATATTTTAAATAATTTCTCCTTTCCTGGATTCCCCCTCCTCTAAAGTTCTATAAGCCCTCTTCCCTCCCCCTGTCCCCCAATCAACCCTCTCCTACTTCCCAGTCCTGGCGTTCCCCTACACTGCAGCATTGAGCCTTTCCAGGACCAGGGGCCTCTCCTTCCTTCTTCTTGGGCTTCATTTGATATATAAATAGTTTCTTGGGTATTCTGAACTTCTGGGCCAATATCCACTTATCAGTGAGTGTATGCAATGTGTGTTCTTTGTGATTGGGTTACCTCACTTAGCATGGTATTTTCGAGTTCAATCTATTTACCTAAGAATTTCATGAATTCACTCCAAGATACTTTAAATCATTTGTGGCTATTGTGAAGGGTGTCATTTCCCTAATTTCTTTCTCGGCCTGCTTATCCTTCGCATATAGGAAGGCTACTGATTTACTTGAGTTGATTTTATAGCCAGCCACTTTGCTGAAGTTGTTTATCAGTTGCAGGAGTTCTCTGGTGGAGGTTTTTGGGTCACTTAAGTAAACTATCATATCATCTGCAAATAGTGATAGTTTGACTTCTTCCTTTCCGATTTGTATCCCTTTGACTTCCCTCTGTTGTCGAATTGCTCTAGCTAGTACCTCAAGTACTATATTGAAGAGATATGGCGAGAGGGGACAGGCTTGACTAGTCCCTGATTTTAGAGAGATTGCTTCAAGTTTTTCTCCGTTTACCTTGATGTTGGCTACTGGTCTGCTGTATATGGCTTTTACTATGTTTAGATATGGGCCTTGAATTCCTGTTCTTTCTAGGGCCTTTAGCATGAAAGGATGCTGAATTTTGTCAAATGCTTTTTCAGCATCCAATGAGATGACCATGTGGTTTTTATCTATGAGTTTGTTTATGTAGTGGATTACGTTGATGGATTTCTGTATATTGAACCATCCCTGCATCCCTGGGATGAAGCCAACTTGATCATGGTGAATGATCATTTTGATGTGTTCTTGGATTCGGTTGGCAAGTATTTTGTTTAGTATTTTTGCATCGATAGTCATAAGAGAAATTGGCATATGACAAAAACTTCAGGTCTCTGAAGAGGGAAATTGAAGAAGACATCAGAAAATGGGAAAATCTTCCATGCTTGTGGGTTGGCAGGACTAATATAGTCAAAATGGCAATCTTGCCCAAAGCAATATACAGATTCAATGCAATCCCCATCAAAATCCCAACTCAGTTCTTCATAGAGCTAGAAAGAGCAATTCTCAAATTCATCTGGAATAACAAAAAACCCAGGATAGCTAAAACTATCATCAACAGCAAAAGAACTTCTGGGGGAATCAATATCCCGGACCTCAAGCAATATTACAGAGCAGTGGTATTAAAAACTGCATGGTATAGGTTCAGTGACAGGGAAGCAGATCAATGGAATATGATCAAAGACCCAGAATTGAACCCACACATCTATGGCCAATTGATCTTCGACAAAGGAGCTGAAAACATCCAGTGGAAAAAAGATAGACTTTTCAACAGATGGTGCTGACTCAACTGGAAGTCAACATGCAGAAGAATGAGAATTGATCTACTCTTATCTCCTTGCACCTAACTCAACTCCAAGTGCATCAAGGATCTCCACATAAAACCAGACACACTAAAACTAATAGAAAAGAAACTGGGGAAGACCCTTGAAGACATCGGCTCAGGGGAAAAATTCCTGAACAGAACACCAATTGCTTATACTCTAAGAACAAGAATAGACAAATGGGACCTCATAAAACTACAAAGTTTCTGTAAGGCAAAAGACACTGTCAAAAGGATAAATCGGCAACCAACAAATTGGGAAAAAATCTTCACCAACCCCACATCCAACAGAGGGCTAATCTCCAATGTATACAAAGAACTCAAGAGGTTAGACCCTAGAAAACCAAATAACCCTATCCAAAAATGGGGTACAGAGCTAAACAGAGACTTTTCACCTGAAGAAATTCGGATGACTGAGAAACACCTTAAAAAATGTTCAACATCACTAGTCATTAGGGAAATGCAAATTAAAACAACCCTGAGATTTCACCTCACACCAGTCAGAATGGCTAAGATTAAAAACTCAGAAGACATCAGGTGTTGGCGAGGATGTGGAGAAAGAGGAACACTCCTCCACTGCTGGTGTGAATGCAAGCTGGTACAACCACTCTGGAAATCAGTATGGCGGTTCCTCAGAAAACTGGGCGTGATACTTCCGGAGGACCCAGCCATACCACTCCTGGGAATATACCCAGAAGATTCCCCAGCATGCAATAAGGATACATGCTCCACTATGTTCATAGCAGCCTTATATATAATAGCCAGAAGCTGGAAAGAACCCAGATGTCCCTCAACAGAGGAATGGATACAAAAAATGTGGTATATATACACAATGGAGTACTATTCAGCCATTAGAAACAATGAATTCATGAAATTCTTAAAGAAATGGATGGAGCTGGAGAACGTCATACTAAGTGAGGTGACCCAGTCTCAAAAGAATACCCATGGTATACAGTCACTGATAAGTGGATATTAGCCTAGAAGCTTGGAACACCAAAGACACAAATCACATATCAAGTGATGTCTCACAAGAAGAAAGGAGTGGACACTGGTGCTAGAATGGACCAAAACATCATTGTGGGAGAGTACAAGAACAGTAAAGTGGGAGGGGGTGGATGCGGGAGCAGGGGGAGAGAAAAGGACATGTGGGACCTTTGGGGGTGGGGAACCAGAAAAAGGGAAATGAATTGTAAATATAGAATATATACAATAAAAAAAAGAAAAAAAAAGAATTTCATGAATTCATTTTTTAACAACTGAGTAGTATTCCATAGTGTAAATAGAACACATTCTTTGTATCTATTCCTCTGTTGAGGGACATCTGGGTTCTTTCCAGCTTCTGGCTATTATAAAAAGGGCTGCTATGAACATAGTAGAGCATGTGTCCTTATTACTTGCTGAGGAATCTTCTGGGTATATGCCCAGGAGTGGTATAACAGGGTCCTCAGGGAGTATTCACAGTTTTCTGAGAAACTGAGATACTAATTTCCAGAGTGGTTGTACCAGCTTGCAATACCACCAGCAGTTGAGGAATGTCCCACTTTCTCCACATCCTTGCCAGCACCTGCTGTCTCCTGAGATTTGGGTTTTAGCCATTCTGACTGGTGTGAGGTGAAATCTATGGGTTGTTTTGATTTGCATTTCACTGATGATTAAGGATGTTGAACAATTCTTTAGGTGCTTCTCATCCATTCAATATTCTGCAGAAGAAGATTCTTTGTTTAGCTCTGTAACCCATTTTTTTTTTTACATTCCAAAGGCTTTCCCCTTTCCCAGTTCCCACCCACCATAGTTCCCATAGTTCCTCTCCCCCCCCAACTGTTACCCAATCATTCCCCCTCCCCCCTCGGTTTCTTTACTAAACTAGATGCAATCTTTACAGGCCCAGGGTCCTCTCCTTTCTTCTTCTTGGGAATCATTTGACTTGCTATTTGTGTCTTGAGTATTTAGGGCTTCTGGGCTCATTAATATCCACTTATCAGTGATTGCATTTCATGTGCATTCTTTTGTGATTGGGTTAATTCACTCAGGATGATATTTTCCAGGTCTAACCATTTACCTACAAATTGCATGAATTCATTATTTTTAATTGCTGAGTAGTATTCCATTGTATAAATATACCACATTTTCTGTATCCATTCCTCCTTTGAGGGATATTTGGGCTCCTTCCAATTTCTGGCTATTATAAACAAGGCTGTTATAAACATAGTGGAGCATGTGTCCTTATTGCATGCAGGGGAATCCTCAGGGTATATGCCCAGGAGTGGTATGCCAGGGTCCTCTGGAAGTGACATGCCCAATTTTCTGAGGAACCGCCAAACTGATTTCCAGAGCTGTTTTACCATTTTGCAATCCCACCAACAGTGGAGGAGTGTTCCTCTTTCTCCACATCCTTGCCAGCACCTGCTGTCTCCTGAGATTTGGGTTTTAGCCATTCTGACTGGTGTGAGGTGAAATCTATGGGTTGTTTTGATTTGCATTTCACTGATGATTAAGGATGTTGAACAATTCTTTAGGTGCTTCTCATCCATTCAATATTCTGCAGAAGAAGATTCTTTGTTTAGCTCTGTAACCCATTTTTTTTTTTACATTCCAAAGACTTTCCCCTTTCCCATTCCCACCCACCATAGTTCCCATAGTTCCTCTCCCCCCCCAACTGTTACCCAATCATTCCCCCTCCCCCCTCGGTTTCTTTACTAAACTGGATGCAATCTTTACAGGCCCAGGGTCCTCTCCTTTCTTCTTCTTGGGAATCATTTGACTTGCTATTTGTGTCTTGAGTATTTAGGGCTTCTGGGCTCATTAATATCCACTTATCAGTGATTGCATTTCATGTGCATTCTTTTGTGATTGGGTTAATTCACTCAGGATGATATTTTCCAGGTCTAACCATTTACCTACAAATTGCATGAATTCATTATTTTTAATTGCTGAGTAGTATTCCATTGTATAAATATACCACATTTTCTGTATCCATTCCTCCTTTGAGGGATATTTGGGCTCCTTCCAATTTCTGGCTATTATAAACAAGGCTGCTATAAACATAGTGGAGCATGTGTCCTTATTGCATGCAGGGGAATCCTCTGGGTATATGCCCAGGAGTGGTATGCCAGGGTCCTCTGGAAGTGACATGCCCAATTTTCTGAGGAACCGCCAAACTGATTTCCAGAGCGGTTTTACCATTTTGTAATCCCACCAACAGTGGAGGAGTGTTCCTCTTTCTCCACATCCTCGCCAGCACTTGTTGTCTCTTGAGTTTTTAATCTTAGCCATTCTGACTGGTGTGAGGTGGAATCTCAGGGTTGTTTTGATTTGCATTTCCCTGATGACTAATGATGTTGAACTAAGATCAACTCCAAGTAGATCAAGGACCTCCACATAAAAACAGACACACTGAAACTATTAGAAAAGAAACTTGGGAAGACCCTGGAGGACTTGGGCACAGGGGAAAAGTTCCTGAACAGAACACCAATAGCTTATGCTCTAAGATCAAGAATCGACAAATGGGATCGCATAAAACTACAAAGTTTCTGCAAAGCAAAGGACACTGTCAGAAGGACAAAACGGCAACCAACAAAGTGGGAAAAGATCTTCACAAACTCCACATCCGACAGAGGGCTATTATCCAATATATACAAAGAACTCATGAAGTTAGACCGCAAAGAAACAAATAACCCTATCAAAAAATGGGGCACAGAGCTAAACAAAGAATTTTCACCAGAAGAAATTCGGATGGCCGAGAAACATCTGTAACCCATTTTTAATAGGGTTATTTGGCTCTCTGGAATCTAACTTCTTGAGTTATGTGAATATCTTGGTTATTATCCCTCTCTCGTATATAAGGTTGGTAGACACAGTGAAATTAATAAAAAAGAAACTGGGAAGAGCCTTGAGCACATGGGCACAGGGGAAAATTTCCTGAACAGAACACCAATGCTTATGCTCTAAGATCAAGAATTAACAAATGGGACCTCATAAAATTACAAAGTTTCTATAAGGCAAAGGACAAAATGGCAACCAACAGATTGGGTAATGATTTTTAAAACCCATTTTTGTAATTAATGCTCTAGATGATGTAAGATAGTATGTAAAATAATAAAATATACTATATAAATATATACTATAAAATATATTAGGACAATTTTTTTCCTATGTAAAATAATAGGGCAAACTAAAAGCACACTTGCCTATATGATGTCATCATGCTTGATAAAATTTAACAAAGCATGATACTAGTATTTATACTTTTGTTGCAAGCCTAACCTTTAATGACTGAGCCATTAGTCCAGCCCAATTATTTGTTCATTACAATCATTTCTCCACATATTAAAGTCAGTATACATGTTTTTTATTACAATTTAATTGAAAATATAACCTTCAAAATTTTGAGTATGATCGATGCAATTGAGAAGAAATAAAATGAATAAACATAAAAATAACATTTGTATTATGTTATTACAATGAATAATGTTTTATTTTCTCCATAAAGATTCATATTTATTTATTATTATTACTATTATTGCTATTATTATTATTATTATTGTTGTTGTTGTTGTTGTTGTTATTATCTTTAATCATTTTTTACAGTCCAGTCATTATCCTCTTCTGGTCTGCCATCTAGTTGTTCCTTATCCCATTCCTCTTTATCCCTGTCTCCAAGAGGATGTCTCCTTAAACCCCCACCACACCAGACCTCTCTACTCCCTGGGATCTCAAGTCTTTCAAGGATTACTTTCTTCTTTTTCCTTGATTCCACACCAGAAAATCCACCTGCTGTATATGTGTTGGGGGCCTCATATGAACTAGTGTTCATTGCCTTATTGGTGGCTAAGTTTCTGAGAGATTTCTAAGGTCCAGATTAGCTCAGACTGCTGGTCTTCCTGTGGGATTGCCCTCCTCCTCAGCTTCATTTAGCTTTCTCCTAATAAAACCACAGGGATCCCAGGTTTGTATCTATTGATTGAGTGTATGTATCCTCTTCTGACTCTTTCAGCTGCTTTTTGGGACTCTTGGAAGGCAGCCATGCTAGGCTCCTGTCTGTAGCATATCATATCATCAATAATAGTGTCAGGCCTCAGAGTCTCCCCTTGAGAAAGATCCCAAATTGGGACAGTCACTGGTCCTCCTTTCTCTCAGAATCTTATCAATTTTTGTCCCTGCAGTTTTTTTAGACAGAAACAATTATGGATCAGAGCTTTTTAATGTTTAATGACTGATGTGCACATATCCCAGAAAATTTGTACTTAGAAACATGTATGCTTATAATAACAAGGGCATGGTTTATGTCCTCACTTTTTTTAATTTTGCTTTAATGCAACCAAAAAATATATTCACCAAAATTAAAAAAAGATTGTCTAATCTTATTTTTTTATGTTTTGTAGTTTTCATATTCTTTTGAAGTAGATGAGATTTCTTGATAAGATTTTCATGAAAATTAGAAGGGTGATAGGAATAAATCAAAATAGAAATGGGAATTTTTGTTGTTTATATTTCAAATCATAGGTAAACTATTCTTTATCAAAAAGAACAAAAATACATGAACTGGTCATATAAAATAATTCTAATTCTAACATAAATGGTGACATAAATGCAAATACATCAATTAAAGAGCTATGAAATTTTAAAGTACATATTTGATTACACTATAAAATATAGTTTAAAATATATTACAAAAGTTTTAACTTTAAATAGCCTATTTTAATTAAATCAACAATTGAAACATTCTAACACTAATTTTGCTGTCATCTTTATTAAAATGTAGAAAGAAATAAAATGCCAAGGTAGAATATATTGATACATCAAATCCATATAGCATGGATAGGCAAATTTAAAGTCTACTAAATTTGAAAACAAATTTTGAAGAAAAATTAGACCAGATAATGAAAATTAATGTCATTTTATATAATATTTAATCTATGGAATCTTCATTTATATTAATATGTTTCCTGTATGCAGAAAATTGTAGGGTCCTGTTTCTGTATCCAGTCTGTTAGTCTATGTCTTTTTACAGGGGAATTGAGTCCATTTATGATAAGAGATATTAAGGAATAGTAATTATTGCTTCCTGACATTTTTGAAATTATTTTTTATGTTTGAGTGATTCTCTTCTTTGGGTTTGATGAGAGGAGGTTTCTATCTTGCTTCTTCTGGGGTGTAGTTTTCCTCCTTGCGTTGGTGTTTTCCCCCTATTATCCTTTGTAGGGCTGGGTTTGTAAAAGGATATCATGAAAATATAGTTTTGTCATGGAATACTGTGGTTTCTCCATCTATGGTGATTGAGAGTTTTGCTGGGTATAGTAGTTTTGGCTGAAGTTTGTGTTCTCTTAGAGTCTGCATGAGGTCTGCCCAGGATCTTCTAGCTTTCATGGTGTCAGGTGAGAAATCTTGTATAATTCTGATAGGTCTTTCGTTATATGTTACTTGTCCTTTTACTCTTACTGCCTTTAATGCTCTTTCTTTGTTTAGCACATTTGGGGTTTTGATTATTATGTGACAGGAGGTATTTCTGTTCTGGTCCAGTCTGTTTGGAGTTCTGTAGGCTTCTTGTATATTCATGGGAATTTCTCTCTTTAGGTTGGAGAAGTTTTCTTCCATAATTTTGTTGAAGATATTTGCTGGCCCTTTAAGTTGTAGAGCTTTATTCTCATCTATATCTATAATTCTTAGGTTTGGTCTTCTCATTGTGTCCTGGATTTCCTGGATGTTTTGGGTTACAACCTTTTTGCATTTTGCATTTTCTTGGACTGTTGAATCAATGGTTTCTATGGTATCTTAGGCATCTAAGAGTCTTTCTTCTATCTCTTGTATTCTATTGTTGATATTTGCATCTATGGCCCCTGATTTCTTCCCAAGGTATTCTATCTCCAAAGTTGTCTCCCTTTGCAATTTCTTAGTTGTTTCTCCTTCTGTTTTTAGATTCTGGATGGTTTTACTCAGATCTTTTGCTTGCTTGTTTGTGTTTTAATGTAATTCTTTAAGAGATTTTTGTGTTTCCTTTTTCATGCCTTCTATTTGTTGACCCACTTTCTCTTGGATTTCTTTAAGTGATGTTTGTATTTCATCCTTATTGGCTTCTATGTTTTGATCCATATTCTCCTGAATTTCTTTAAGTGATTTTTGTGTTTGCCTTGTAAGTGCTTCTAACTTTTGATCCATTTTCTCCTGTATTTCTTTAAGAGTTTTATCTATGTGTTTCTCTAACTGCATCCTGACCAGTGATTTTAGATCTGAATCTTGCTTTTCTGGTGTGTTGGGGTATCCAGGACTTACTGCTGTCCGGGAACTGGGTTCAGATACTGCCATATTGCCTTGGTTTCTGTTAGTAATGTTCCTACATTTGCCTTTTGCCATTTGTTTATTTCTGGAGTTAGTTGCTCTTGTTATTACTGTTTGGTGTTTAAAGCTCCTGAGAGTCTTGCATTTGGTGCTCCTGTCACAGAGGGTGTCCCTGCTCCTGAGGCAGAATCTGGAAAGTTTCCACCACTGGGCTCAGAATTACCTCCTCAGCTCTGCTGAGCTGGACTCAAGTCTCTTCCTGTCTTGCTGCTGGGTGCTTACCTGGCCTCCTGAGGTCTCCTCCTGTTTTGCCTGGTTAGAGTACCAGCTCCAAGATGGTTGCATGTCTCAGGGCTCGGTCTAACCGCGGGATTCCCTGTAGGACTAGAGCTTCCCCAGCTGTACTGCTGGAGCCTGGACAGTGGTTCTCTCAGTCAGCAGGGCTCTGTCTGGTTGAGCTGCTCTCCCCAAGATAGTGTTGGACCATGGGGCTCTGTCTAACTGTGGGGTTCTCTGTAGATCAAGAGCTTCCCTGGTTGAACTGCAGGATCCAGGATTGTGTGGATCTCAGTCTGTGGGTCTCTGTTTATCTAAAGGTCCTCCTGCAGGTCAGATGCTCCCCGCCTGCCCAGGCAGCTGTAGTGCTGCCAGGCTCCCTGGTTGGAAGGCACCCAGGCAGGCTATGCCCTGGAAAATCCTTCACTCTGGTGCCCACTATGTACCTTGCTAGGCTACCAGCTCCAAGATGGTGGCGGGTCTCAGGGTTCTGTGTAACTGCAGGATTCCATGCAGGACTGGAGCTTCCCTGGCTGGACTGCTAGAGCCTAGACGGTGGCTCTGTCAGTCTGCAGGGCTCCATCTGGTTGAGCTGTTCTCCCCAAGATCGTGTTGGACTGCAGGGCTATGTCTAATCATGGAGCTCTCTGTAGATCAGGAGCTTCCCTGGTTGAACTGCAGTATCCTTAATAAATTTTCTTAACATTCAATATTACTCATAGAAAAACTAGAAAGAGGCAAAATAAACATGTAGACCATTATTTAATAGTAAGTAGAAATATATTTTTTCAATAAAATAATGCCAATCTAAATCATTACACACACACACACACACACACACACACACACACACAAGATTTTTAGAAGGAATGGAAGCTTGTATAAATGCTTAGAAATGAATACAATAAAAACCAAAAATAAAAACACAGAAATCAAAATGCAAAACAAAGCAAACAAACTATATATACTGCACACATTGCAATTGCAATAATGAAGAGGATTTTGAACAAGGGTTAATTGCTATTTTTTATTTTCAAATTAGTTTTTTATCATTTTATGTATATAAGTCTTTTGCTGTATATATGTTTGTGTAATACAAGCTTGCCTAACCTAATTGGCAAATGGGAAAATGGGAGTTTTGGAACACCTAGAACTGAATTATAAACAGTTGTGAAAACTTTGTAGATTTTTGGAAGAGAAATTTATGATTTTAACTGTTGAAACTGCCATATAGCCATAACAATAATATTTCCTCAAAGAAAATTTGTTTTAACAGATTATGATTGAAAGGAACCTACTTCTAAGTAAAAAAATGTTTTATGTGACAGCCAGCCATATAGCCAATAGAGTAAATGAGAAAAAAATAAGTGTTTCCTCTGAAATCTAGACCAATATCAATATATCAGTACAGGGATTCTTATCTTGTCAACTCATTTAATAGTAATGTGAATGTAACAATATGACAAATTATATGAAGTAATGTGATATTGTATCACAAAGTATCAAAAACAATATTTACCTAAATTTTATAAAAACAAGCTTCTCAGTTCAAATAATATGATTTGTGTCACAACAAGTAAAAAATAAAGGCCATCATTTAGAAGAACAGCAGGAACATTCCAGGATAGGTGTTAGATGATGAAAATGGAAGGAGAAAATTTCTTAATTATATTCAATTAACAAAATATAAAAATAAAATAAAGGAGTATTATGTATGTTTAAAGATGACATGATATTACATAGAGAAAATCGTTGTATTCTATGAAAATATGGTTCAAGCTGACAAATATACAGAAGTAGAAATCTGTGAAATCAACTTATTAAAGAAATGTTTTCATTTTTCCTTAGTAATAAAATACCCAAATCAAAACTGATAAAAATAAAATTGAGAAAATAAACACTTTCCTCACAAGTATAAATGTACGTAAAATATCTATAATGAAATATAATCTGGGATCTGATTTTCTTTTTTTTCTAATTATAAATATTATAAAACATGCATTATTGAACAAAGGCTTTTGCTCATGTTTTAAAAATATATCTCAAATAACTATATATATATATATATATATATACACATATATGAAAAGTGCAGATACAGTGCAATCTCTACAAAAATACTAGCAATATTTTGCACATATAAGGATAGAACTGGTGCTGGTAAGATGGCTCAAAGGACAGATGCATATCCCTTTAAGCTAAAACATGAGTTCAATTCCTAGGTTCACATGCTGGAAGGAGAAAATTGTCCCTTAAGATTGTGCCAAATCACACATTCAAACATTCAGACACTCATATGAATACACACACGCATATTGAATTTGAAAAAAAACCTGAAAGAGTAAAACATTACTATAATTTTTATAAAGCCACAAAAGAAATAATGATATTACTAAAAGGAAAAAATTTAGTTTTAAAAATAAATGCTACAAATTGGCATATAATTTTATGTGACTATGGCATACTAATACGTTTTTTTATATTATTGTTATATATTTTTGAATTCAATGTATTCTTTATTTACATTTCAAATTATTTCCCCTTTCCTGGATCTCACCTCCCGAAAATACCATAAGCACTCTTCCCTTGCCCTGTTTCCCCATCCAACACTTCCCACTTCCTTGTTCTGGTATTCCCCTACACTGCTGCCCCGAGCCTTTCTGGAACCAGGGTCCACTCCTTCCTTCTTCATGGACATCATTTGATATGTGGATTGTGTCTTGGGTATTCCAAGCATCTAGGCTAATATCGGCTTATCAGTGAGTACATACCATGCATGTTATTTTGAGACTCAGTTACCTCACTTAGTATGATTATCTCCAGCTCCATCCATTTGTCTAAGAATTTCATAAATTCATTGTTTCTAATGGCTGAATAGTACTCTGTTGTGCATATATAACATGTTTTGTATCCATTCCTTTGTTGAGGGACATCTGGGTTCTTTCCAGCTTCTGGCTATTATAAACAGGGCTGCTTGTCCTTTGAGTACAAGAAGGCCACTGACTTGCTTGAGTTAATTTTATAACCTGCCACTTTGCTGAAGTTGTTTATCAGCTGTAGAACTTCAAGAAATTAGGGAAATAACACCCTTCACAATAGCCACAAACAACATAAAATATCTTGGCGTAACTCTAACCAAACAAGCGAAAGATCTGTACAACAGGAACTTCAAGTCCTTGAAGAAAGAAATCGAAGAAGACCTCAGAAGATGGAAAAATATTTCTTGCTCCTGGATTGGCAGGATCAATATAGTAAAAATGGCCATCTTGCCAAAAGCAATATACAGATTCAATGCGATCCCCATCAAAATCCCAACTCAATTCTTCATAGATCTAGAAAGAGCAATTCTCAAATTCATCTGGAGCAACAAAAAACCCAGGATAGCTAAAACTATTCTCAACAATAAAAGGACTTCTGGGGGAATCAATATCCCTGACCTCAAGCAGTACTACAGAGCAATTGTGTTAAAAACTGCATGGTATTGGTATAGCAACAGGCAAGCAGATCAATGGAACAGGATTGAAGACCCAGAGGTTAACCCACAGACTTATGGTCACTTGATCTTTGATAAAGGAGCCACAACCATCCGGTGGAATAAAGATAGCCTTTTCAACAAATGGTGCTGGTTCAACTGGAGGTCAACATGCAGAAGAATGCGAATTGACCCACTCTTATCTCTTTGCACTAAGATCAACTCCAAGTGGATCAAGGACCTCCACATAAAACCAGACACACTGAAACTATTAGAAAAGAAACTTGGGAAGACCCTGGAGGACTTGGGCACAGGGGAAAAGTTCCTGAACAGAACACCAATAGCTTATGCTCTAAGATCAAGAATCGACAAATGGGACCTCATAAAATTACAAAGTTTCTGCAAAGCAAAGGACACTGTCAGAAGGACAAAACGGCAACCAACAAAGTGGGAAAAGATCTTCACCAACTCCACATCCGACAGAGGGCTAATATCCAATATATACAAAGAACTCAAGAAGTTAGACCGCAAAGAAACAAATAACCCTATCAAAAAATGGGGCACAGAGCTAAACAAAGAATTTTCACCAGAAGAAATTCGGATGGCCGAGAAACACATTAAAAGATGTTCAACACCATTAGTCATCAGGGAAATGCAAATCAAAACAACCCTGAGATTCCACCTCACACCAGTCAGAATGGCTAAGATTAAAAACTCAAGAGACAACAAGTGCTGGCAAGGATGTGGAGAAAGAGGAACACTCCTCCACTGTTGGTGGGATTGCAAAATGGTAAAACCGCTCTGGAAATCAGTTTGGCGGTTCCTCAGAAAATTGGGCATGTCACTTCCAGAGGACCCTGGCATACCACTCCTGGGCATATACCCTGAGGATTCCCCTGCATGCAATAAGGACACATGCTCCACTATGTTTATAACAGCCTTGTTTATAATAGCCAGAAATATCCCTCAAAGGAGGAATGGATACAGAAAATGTGGTATATTTATACAATGGAATACTACTCAGCAATTAAAAATAATGAATTCATGCAATTTGTAGGTAAATGGTTAGACCTGGAAAATATCATCCTGAGTGAATTAACCCAATCACAAAAGAATGCACATGAAATGCAATCACTGATAAGTGGATATTAATGAGCCCAGAAGCCCTAAATACTCAAGACACAAATAGCAAGTCAAATGATTCCCAAGAAGAAGAAAGGAGAGGACCCTGGGCCTGTAAAGATTGCATCTAGTTTAGTAAAGAAACCGAGGGGGGAGGGGGAATTATTGGGGAACAGATGGGGGGGAGAGGAACTATGGGAACTATGGTGGGTGGGAACTGGGAAAGGGGAAAGCCTTTGGCATGTAAACATAGAATATAGAAAATAAAAAAAATTAAAAAAAAATAAACAGGGCTGCTATGCTTTAATTTTTTCTATATTCTTTGTTTACATTCCAAAATCTTTCTGCTTTCCTGGTTCCCCCCTCCCCATATGTCCCATAAGCGCTCTTCCCTCTGCCCATTCCCCAATCACCCCCTCCCATTTCTCTGTCCTGGTACTCTCTACAATGCTGGATCAAGCCTTTTCAGGACCAGGGCCCTCTCCTTCCTTCTTCTTGGGAATCATATGATATGCTAATTGTGTCTTGAGTATTCAGAACTTCTGGGCTCATTAATATCCTCTTATCAGTGATTGCATTCCATGTGTATTCTATTGTTATTGGGTTACCTCACTTAGGATGATATTTTACAGTTCCAACAATTTGCTTTAAAATGTCATGAATTCATTGTTTTTAACTGCTCAGTAGTATTCCATTTTGTAAATATACCACATTTTCTGTATCCATTCCTCCATTGAGGGACATATGGGTTCTTTCCAGCTTCTGACTACAATAAACAAGGCTGCTAGGAACATAGTGGAGCATGTGTCCTTATTGCATGAAGGGGAATCCTCTGGGTATATTCCCAGGAGTGGTATAGGAGGGTTCTCCAGAAGTGTCATGCCCAGGTTTATGAGGAAATGCCAGACTGACTTCCAGACTGGTTGTACCAGCTTGCAATCCCACCAGCAGTGGAGGAGTGTTCCTCTTTCTCCACATCCTTGCCAACACCTGCTGTCTCCTGAGTTTTTAAATTTAGCCATTGACTGGTGTGAGATGAAATCTCAGGGTTGTTTTGATTTGCATTTCCCTGATGACTAATGATGTTTAAAGTTTCTTAAGTTGCTTCTCAGCCATCCCCATTTCTTCAGGTGAAAATTCTTTGTTTAGCTCTGTACCCCATTTTTAATAGGGTTATTTGTTTCTCTGGCATCTACCTTCTTGAGTTCTATGTATATATTGGATATTAGCCCTCTCTCAGATGTGGGGTTGGTGAAAATATTTTCCCAATTTGTTGGTTGTTGTCTTGTCCTTTTGATGGTGTCCTTTGCCTTACAGAAACTTAGTAATTTTATGAGGTCCCATTTGTCAATTCTTGATCTTAGAGCATAAGCTCTTGGTGTTCTATTCCGGAAGTTTCCCCCTGTGCCCATGTCCTCAAGGGTCTTCCCCAGTTTCTTTTCTATTAGTATCACTGTGTCTGATTTTATGTGGAGGTCCTTGATCCACTTGGAGTTGAGCTTATAATAAGGAGATAAGAATGGATCAATTCACATTCTTCTACATGCTGACATCCATTTGAACCAGCACCATTTGTTGAAAAGGCTATCTTTTTTCCAGGGGGTGTTTTTTGCTCCTTTGTTGAATTTCAAGTAACCATAGGTGTGTGGGTTCATTTCTGGGTCTTTAATCTTATTCCATTTATCCACTTGCCTCTCATTGTACCAATAGCATGCAGTTTTTAACACTATTGCTCTGTAGTATTGTTTGAGGTCCAGGATATTGATTCCCCCAGAAGTTCTTTTACTGATGAGAATATTTTTAGCTATCCTGGGTTTTTTGTTATTCCAGATGAATTTGAGAGTTGCTCTTTCTAGATCTATGAAGAATTGAGTTGGGATTTTGATGGGGATTGCGTTGAATCTGTATACTGCTTTTGGTAAGATGGCCATTTTAACTGTATCAATCCTGCCAATCCATGAGCATGGGAGATTTTTCCATTTTCTGAGGTCTTCTTCAATTTCCTTCTTCATAGACCTGAAGTTCTTGTCATACAGATCTTTTACCTGTTTGGTTAAAGTCACACCAAGATACTTTATATTGTTTGTGGCTATTGTGAAAGCTGTCATTTTTCTAATTTATTTCTCAGCCTGATTTACCTTTGAGTATAGGAAGGATACAGATTTCCTTGAGTTGATTTTATAACCAATCACTTTGCTGAGGTGGTTTATCAGCTGTAGAAGTTCTCTGGTGTACTTTTTTGGGGTCACTTAATTATACTATCATATCATCTGAAAATAGTTATAGTTTGACTTCTTCCTTTCCAATTTGTATCCCTTTGACCTCCTTATGTTGTCTAATTGTTCTAGCTAGTACCTCAAGTACTATATTGAAAAGATATGGAGAGAGTGCAGCCTTGTCTAGTCCCTGATTTTAGTGGGATTTCTTCAAGTTTCTCTCCAGTTACTTTGATATTGGCTACTTAAATTGAGATGGGAATGTAAGAGTACATGGAGGAGCACCTTCATAGATGCAAAGGGGAGTGGGAAGAAAGGATGGTGGATTGGTAGGGAATTATCTGGGAAGGGGGATATCATTTGAACTGAAAACTAATAAAACAATTATTCAAAATATTCAATAATATTACTTCCCCCATCCCTCTCACTTTTCAGGCTGTCCCAGATAACTCTCCCTCAATCCTTCCCTCATACCTTAAGGTGATAATTCTTTATATTTGATCATCATTGTTAAAATCATATATGTATATGTATGTCTTGGTAACTATTCTATTGCTGATAAGAGACACCACGGCAATAGCATCCTTTATTAAATAAAGCATTTAACTTGGGTTTACTTACAGTTTCAAAAGTTTAGTCAGCTACCATTTTATAGGAAGCATGGCAGCATGTAGGCAGGCATGATGCTGAAGAAGAAGCTGAGATTTTTTTTTTCAAGACAGGGTTTCTCTGTATAACTCTGGCTGTCCTGGAACTCACCAGGCTAGCCTCGAACTCAGAAATCCACCTGCCTCTGCCTCCCAAGTGCTGGGATTACAGGTGTGTGCCACCACTGCCTAGCTAAAGCTGAGATTTTTACATGTGAATCCAGAGGCATCAGAAATAGATATGCTGTGAACTTGGCTTGGGCTTTTGAAATCTCAAAACCCACTTCCCAGGGACAAACTTGCTCTAAGAACACTAATTCCTAATCATTCTCAACACATCTTAATCCTTCTCAAGAGGAGCCACACTCTTCTGACTAAGCATTCAAATATATACATAAGAACTAGAAATATAATAATAAATACATTCTTATATGGAAATAAATATGTACTGTGATCTGGAAATCCTAATGAAAAATTAGATAAATGATGAATGTTATAATGTAAATAGATGGTAATGAGATATTTTAATAACTTTGGGTTAGAAAAATACTCAATATAATCCTGGCATGTCAATGCAAAGCAAAAAAAAATGGTTTTAACTCCTCAAATACTCATAGCTTTTTCAAAAGAAGATTAGACACAAATTAGATATTCTCACAGCTAATAATAAACATGTTAAAAGGCTTTACTATGATAGACTCTTAAAATATTCTAGTTATTATTTATTTCCAAACTATTGAGAAAAAACAAAGAGGAAATTGTAAATAAAGTTGTCAGTAGATAAATTCCAGTAAGGAAATTTACATCTAGTCAAGAGAAAAGATTCTGTGGCATATGTGAAAACTTAACATTCCAATTTCGATGTCATTCACCAGGCTCAGTAAGGAAGGACTGTCCTAGGAATGTAAGCTTATCTTAAGTTGTATGCCAAAGAGACAGGTAGAATAATTATCCCTTTAAATTTTATCTCAAGTTGATAGTCTCTTTAATCATTATTCTTCAATTCACATATGTATATGTGTCTTATACAGGGTTACTGATCCTAGACTATTCTAGAATTTCAGATCTAGTTAGTATCTCTGAAAACATGCATGCAAGCTGTTTCATCAGTCTGCCTGAATTCCTGAATTGCTCACAAATGTGTAACTTTCTTCTATCTATATCTAAGCATGATGTCCATAAAACTATTCATTTCTTTAATCTTTCTCTAAAGATGCTATCCTGACAAGTAGATAACTTGATACTTGCCTAACCAAAACCTTAATTTTCAATCTCTTCTGCATTATCTTACTCTGAGCAGCTGCCAAGGTTTATAACTTGCTTGTCCAAAAAAAATTATGGCTCAGTTTAATCATCCTATACTAATTTTTACTTTATCCATTTATAACAGTAAATTTCCTTTCTATTTCTCAAATTGTAAATTGCTGGCATTTTTTTTACTAGCTGCCAAACCACTGTACATACTCTAATGAAGCAAACATAACTAAAATAAAAAAGCTAACAGCCATATATGAAAAGAATCATGCAGTTTTTCTCTTTCTGAGTCTTAAATCAGAATGAATATTTATAGCTCAGGCTCAGTACTGGAGTAAATATAGAGAGGGATGACTAACACTAAAGGACCTTTGAAAATGTGATATCAAATTGTACTCATGAAAGGCTTCCACATATTACACATACATTCAAAATATAATGTGGCTTGGAGTCAGTACTTCAACTAGATATCATTTGCTACCAAAATAAACCCTCTAGAACCAGGGACATGTTGCAAGGCAAGATCCTTTAAAGTTGTTGCCCAATAGGTTTTCATATATTATGCAATATATTTCATATATTACCAGCTATTGAAGGTACCATTTGTTAGCCTCCTCAACTTGAGAGTAAGATGCTATTTAACAGAAAGATTCATACTCACACTGGCTAGATTTTATGTTGTTAAAAGATTCTATATATGCTACTAAAAAAGAAAATTAATAATAAATCTCACCAGCTACAACTCTGATATATACAGTAATTATCTGCATAGCACAATATGAGCATGGGGCAATATGAGCCTAAATACTATGGGATTAAATAAGTACTTTGATTTAAGACTCAGTCCAATGGATGCACAATGTTCACTTGTGGATCTCTATGTGACTTCACACGTACTGCAAGAAGTTTCTCTGACTTGGCCTATGTGAGGCACTAATCTATTGACATGTAGCAGTATGTCATTAGGATCATTTTAGTGTTATACTCATTTGGGAGGATAATAGCAGTATGTTTTTCATTAAGCCCATAACATATCTAATACCAGATTTCTCCTCACCAATGATATGGTGCTATGTATACAACATCCCAGTAAACCAGTAAAGAGGTATTAAAACAAGTAAAAAAAATTCACCAAAATTTCAGAATAATCTCAATACATCAGCAACTGATTTTATATACTAACAACAACAACGACAAAATTCCTGAAATAAAGTTATGGAAAAGTCAACAGAAAATAAAAATACTCATGAACACATTTATCTACAACAGAGAACATAATTGACTAAAAGTGGAAGTTGTTGCTGAAATATAAAATAAACAATGGGAAAGATATGAGATATTCAAAGATCAGAAAAATTAATAACACTAATGTGGAAATTTGATGTAGAATGATCAGCAAATTCAATCCTCTTTAATTTCTGATAATCATATTTCAGAAACATAAAAATAATATTAAAACATGGAGTAGCAATCTTTATAGTATATTATAGCAAGCTTTTGAAAACAAAAAGAAATAAAGTCAGGATATTGCATTTCCCAATTTCATAAATCAGTAAAAATATACTAATGAAAAAGTATTGTGTAATCATAAGGAAAGATATACAGAGTAATGGAATAGAATTAGAAATTTAGAAACTAACCCATGCATCTATTGTCAATTAATTTTTACAAGGTTGACAAGACAATTCAATGAGGGAAAAAATAGTCCTGGGATAAATGATTCTGAGACAGCATGTGAATGACTACAGTGGAATTCAAACAATATAGTACCTAACCCTAGGTTATTTGGGATATAAATACAAGTGGACTAGCAATACATGCAAGGTGTGTGGGAGCAAATACTGGGAGAGCACTTGGGGGTTAGTATGCAACCCTAATACACACACACACACACACACACACACACACACACACACACATATATATATATATATATATATATATATATATATATTCTAAATAAAATTGGACAATAATGGAGGAGGCACAGTCAAAACTGGCTACCATTTGTCAACCAATGGAGCTTCTAATACATGTACTGAGTTATATTAAACTGAGTTATTGGCCAAATTGTTCCATGAGAAATCCAAAGTAACCTAGGCTGTTGACAAGACTTCACATTATTCTCTACAATCTGATGGCAATTGCTGAAGAAAACACCTGTAATAAACATGGGGATGTTGAGTAGGATTTTACATGGAGCCTTTACTCCTTAAGATCTACCATCTTTGATACAGAAAGATACTTTGCATATTATCAAAAGATTAATGTAAACAACCATCCTAGCCACAAACTCTTTATATAGAAATATGAAAAAAATCCTACTAATTAAATATTTGCATTGCTTTTACTACTGTAGTTTTAAACCCAAAAACTCTTAAAAACTGTATTCTTTGCCCAGACTCCCGTTCAGGAAAGTACATGAGTACATAGAAAGCTATGACCCGTTTCATAATATTTCATGTATTTTTTCTGTAGACTTAAAATCATAGATTACAGTAACAGAAATGCCATAATGAGCTCAATCATCTGAAATCTGCTCGTTTCCATTTTGAAGCAGCAAGGTTGTAATTTTGGTACTGCTTTCTTGTTATGAAGAGTATTCTCCACATATATAAGGGTACTATGCTCTGATCTAAAAATAAAAGTAGTAATAAAAGTAGAGTTTCTCATTGTTATTTATAATGCTGTGGTATCAAATTTTGACTTCTTGTTCCTACAATCACATGCTCTACTGGTCTAGAAGGTTTAATTTAAATTGAGGAAAGTGCTTCTGACTGATGACAAAATGTATTGACTTTGAAGTCAATTCTTTCACCAGCTTCTCTGTATATGCTTCTAAATCAATAAGTAAAGAAGTAAGTTAATGTGATGTGTGGTGTAATTAAGTCCAAGTACTGGTGGGACATTAGATTGCAACTACAGATGAAGAAAGGATATAGTATATATTAAATCCATGAGATCATTGAACTTATATTTTACCATGCCCTGAGAGAGTACAGCAATTAATTTAGACACAAATACCAGTGTTATGAGCTACTCAAAGAAGAAATGTTCAATAACCTGTAAGCTCAAGGAATGGGAAAATATTTGAAACATGTTAATTTGAAAAGAATATATTGACCAGCAAAAAATATTGTGATTCTGTCCAAGATTCAAGAGCAAGAAAAACAATATCCTAGATATATATGGTAAAAAAGGCTATGAATAAACATTTCTCTACAAAGACAAAGAGATCAATAAGAGGTTCATGTGATAGTTGAAAGAGTATATCCAAAAAAACCAAAAAAAAAAAAAAAAACAAAAAACAAAAAAAATAAAAAAAAGAAAGCATATCATCATTTGATGATGAGGGTATGTAAACTTAATACATAATGAGTTATCAGCTCACTTCAGTAATACCAAATACTTTGTCATTAGGAAAATGCAAACTAGAGCTGCAGTAAGACTACATTTCCCATGCACTAGGATTATCATAGATTTTAAATGAAAATATATCAGTATAATTGTGAAAAAGTGGAGTCATCATAGATTTTAATATATCAGTCATTAGAGAAAATTACCACTTTTTGTTCCTATATAAATTAAACATAATTTTACATAACCCAGCAATTACAAATCTATGCAAATACTAAAGGCAAATGAAACCATAATTCCACATAGTATTTATGTACAAATGTTTAAGGGCAGAACTTATGTGGTTTCATAATTACAGACTCATATGTTCCATGAGTGAAGAATGGAAATAAAACACTTTTTTTAAAAAACCAAATGCACAGACAATTTGATTAACACCTAGAAATAAAATATAATTTTGCTTCGTACTATATGTGAAAGATAACCCAGAACGTATAAACATCCAAAATATCAGCAGTAATTATACAATGTTCTGGCTTCAATCCCTGGCACTAACAAAATAGAAGGAATGAATCTACTGCCTCAAATTCTCCTCTGAACTTCATAGCCATTCACATATTTACACACACACACACATACACACACACACAGTCTCACACACAAACACAAACACACACAAAAAAAATAACACACGCACACACATGCATATATACACACACTCATGGGATCCACCAAGCTCCTGAGATCATATATTCTCTCACTCCTTATCAGTGAAATTATAGGCATGTATCACTATGCCTGGCTTTTAAGTGACTACTGAGGATCAACAAAATTCAGGTCTTCATGCTTGCATTACTTTGTATAGTAAGAACTTTATTGACAGAGCTGATTCTGCAGCCCTTAGAATTCTTTCTTCTTCTTTTTTTATTGTGTTTATTGTCCACTTGTTTAAATTAAGAAGTGTCTGCTTGTATATTCTGGAATTTCTAGATACAATAAAAACTGAGAGTTTTGATGTATTGAATGGATTAAGCCCTTAATGGAGTTTTGTGAGTGAATAACTTCTTATTCAATTTGAGCTTATGTTGTATTGTTTTATTCTATTGCCATAGACTCTGTCTCTTGCTTTTACCTATTCATAAAGCATTATAAAGCTCCTTCCAGTTTAACTTTTTATGCTATCTCATGGCTACATTGAAATAATATATATTTGTTATATGGATTAAAACAAGTAGATATGAAATTTTACAAACATAAAAATTAGAGTTGGTGAATTATTTATTGATTTTATAAATTATACTAGAGAATTTTAAATTTGTTTTAACTGACCTGAAACATGTAAGTCAATAATTATATGGATTAATAGAATATTATGTTACACTTCAGTATATTTGCAAACAATATAAAATAATTTTTAGATTGGGTTACATACATACAGCATTGCAAACATGTATGATTTTTTTTCTAAATCCGGGCTGCATGTGGTCTTGCATGTTTTTTATTCCCTGCTGTTGAGGTATATGCAGGTATATTTCAGTGTGTTTGGGTCCAGCCTTGTAAGCCAAGTAAGTTGCACATACCTCAGGGTAACATTTTGAGAAATTGTGATAGCTGCTTTACCATTGAATTATGCATGAATGACTTAGCAGTTAACAGTAGCATCTACCCTAGCCTGATCTAGGTTTGATCTCTGCAGTCCACTAAGGGTGGAAGGAGAAAATTCAACTATTCAGTCGCTCTCTGACTTTCATATATTCATCAGGCAGACATGTGTGTAATACTAATAAGCAAAAAGTTTCTTTAAAAGTTATACATATTAAGATATGTAATTAAATAATGTGATATAATACAATATATAATTAAATATATAGTATATCATTGACAGTACTAGACACTATTACCTGCTTCAGATATACATAATTGGCAAAAAGTAAAAGTACATAGTTTAGTTTTAGTTTTACTGTTGGCTAAGTCATTAATATGACAAAAATATCAATCAGAATTCACTTAAGCTTACACTTTGTTTCTTGAGTTAGAATCTCATATAGCAAGATTTTCTTGGACTTGATGTGTAGTTGACTATGGACCTAGATTTCAAATTCTCCTGTCTACAATTCCTGAATGCTTAAATATCATCTGCACACCACTAACATCTCTTTCTTAACTACATTTTTATGCAAACAAAATAAGTTAGGTAGGAATTAGAGACGTCAAGAATGCAGCAAGGAAGTCTTCATGGAGAATCATTCAGTCATTTTATAATTTTCATGTCACAGTGGTACATACATATTATGCTTTATAATTTGGCATTCATATGGAGAGTAATTAGGGGTACCTTGAATTTGTCTTCAAAGAAAATCAGAGAAATAGTTAAGTACAATTTATATCTCAGAAACTAAAAGATATAAAATACTTGATGCAACAGAGAAATACAGGCATACAGAGATCAATTTTATTCACTTAGTGTGGAGATTAGCTACTTTCTAAGGAGATTCATATTGATTGTCATTTTTGCATACTTGTTTTGAGGTGAAGGGCTTTTGAAATTAAAGTAATGAAAAAGGCAAAGAGTACAGGATGGATAGCATACTTATGAGTTGTTAAAATATGAATAAAGAGGTAAAAGGAAACATAAAATGTACTTCTAAATTTTGCCTCTTGAAATGAATATTGCCAAGGACCAGTTTTAGCTTGGAGAATTGTTCTGAGAAAGGGATGCTTGAGAGCAACAAAACAACATGAGGTCACAACTTGGCTAATAAGCTGAAAGCCTATGTTCTGTTTGAGACAGGTTTCTAGATTCTCTCAGTCTCTGTCTCATTCTCTGTCTCATTCTCTGTCTCTCTCTCTCTCTCTCTCTCTCTCTCTCTCTCTCTCTCTCTCTGTCCCTCTATGTCTCTCTTTCTGTCTCTCTGTGTATGTGTGTGAATGCATGTGTGTGTGTGTTCTGATAGAAACAGATTTCCATTCCTTTATTTACATATTAATTCAGTTAATAGCCCATGTTCCCTTTTGAATATCCCATGAATCAGCAGTCTGTGAACCCAGCCCCTTGATTCTTAGACATACTTAGTAATTTTTTTTAACATTGCAGAATACAGAGATCTGTCTGCCTTTGTTAAGTATAGACAAAAGGCTAGCTGGGTGGGACCACACACACACACACACACACACACACACACACATACACACACACACACACACACACACACACACACACACATTACCATTCCTAACTCGCCTGGTCCTAGATCTAATCTCCCTCTGTCACAGGCTTACCTTGAACTCAGGAATATGGTTGCCTTTGTATCTGTCTGATTTTGTATCTTTCTGATAAGCTGCCTCATAGTACCTCAAATCATTGCTTTGGTTTTCCAAAGTCTGCAAAGCCCCTCATATAATTCATATTACATCCTCATGTTTTGCATAGTTGAGAAATTATGTACTTTTGAACTCATGTTTTCAAAGTTCTTTCTCACAGCCTTAAGGACTGTCCTGAAGGTATCAGCATTCTACCATTTGCTGAGACAATAACTATACCCTCACCTCCTAGATTCATGCTGTCTCCGATTATCATGGAGTCATTATTGTTGGTAGAAAGGACATTCCTCAAAGGAGGAACATGAAAATATGTATATTATTAAGCAAACAAGCCTTATACCCACAGCAACCATCAATACTTTTTTGTTTGTTTGTTCTGTTTGTTTTTCGAGACAGGGTTTCTCTGTGTAGCTCTGGCTGTCCTGGAACTCACTCTGTAGAGCAGGCTGGCCTCGAACTCAGAAATCCGCCTGCCTCTGCCTGCAAGTACTGGGATTAAAGGCGTGCGCCACCACCACCCATCTGCAACTATCAATACTTTGGGCCCATGTCATGCTGGCTCTGTTCCAGTGTAGGAACCCTGTCATGTCATGCTATCCCTACAATGGCCTGGCTGTACTTGGTGAAATAGTAGCATGCATTAAATCTAATTTTTACCTTTTTCATTTTGTCTAAAAAGTGAACGATATATTTCATCACACTTAAATTTTCTAAGATATTTATAATGGGTATCACAATAACTTTGATATCATTCATTAAATAAATACATATTAAAATATATTCAAAATGAATGTTTTCCTTAAACATGTATAAAGTAATGTATAGTATGAATATACTACATTTATTGTATATATTTGTTTAGCAGATTTCAAAATGTCCACTCTAATTTTATACAAAATATAAGCAAAACACATTATAATTTCCTTCTTATAAAAATATGGTTCTGGAGCTGGAGCTGTGTCTTAGTCATTGAGAGTGATTGGTAATCAGAATCTGTATCTGGCATCTGACAACAATCTACAACTCTTTCCAAGGGTATCCAATTCCATTTTCTGGCTTCTGTAAGTATGTACATATTTGTGGTGCACACACATATACTTAATCATACACATAAGAATAAAATAAACAAAACTTCAAAATGTTCTTTCTTTGATTTTTAGCATCTACAACTGGATTTCTGCTACCTCCTTTGTGAAGAATTAAAGCATAATAAAAATCTAAGATTCTTATTTAAAAAATACTCTGTTACTCTGAGAATATAAAAATGAAATGAAATTTAAAATATTACATGCATATTTTTTAATTTTTTCCTTTTTTTCTTATTTTCTATATTCTTTGTTTACATTCCAAAGGCTTTCCCCTTTCCAGGTCCCCCCTCACCATATGTCCCATAAGTTCTTTTCCACTCCCCCATTCCCCAATAACCGCCCCCTCCCCACCATTTCTCTGCTCTGGTACTCTCCTACAAAACCGGATTTAGTCTTTTCCGGACCAGGATCCTCTCCATCCCTTTTCTTGGGAATTTTTTGCTTAGCTAATTGTGTCTTGAGTATTCAGAGCTTCTGGGCTCATTAATATCCACTTATCAGTGATTTCCATTCATGTGTATTTTTTATTTTTTGTGATTGGGTTGACTCACTTAGGATGATATTTTTCAGATCTGACCATTTGCCTACAAATTGCATGAATTCGTTATTTTTAATTACTGAGTAGTAGTCTATTGCATAAATATACCACATTTTCTGTATCTGTTCCTCCGTTGAGGGACATCTGGGTTCTTTCCAGCTTCTGGCTATTATAAATAAGGCTGCTATGAACATAGTGGAGCATGTGTATTTATTGCATGCAAGAGAATCCTCTGAGTATATGCCCAGGAACAACAGAAAGCCCACATACACATGGAAACTGAACAATACTCTACTCAATGACACCTTGGTCAAGGAAGAGCAAAGAAAGAAATCAAAGACTTTTTAGAATTCAATGAAAATGAAGGTACAACCTACCCAAATCTTTGGGAGACAATGAAAGCAAAGCTAAGAGGAAAACTCATAGCCCTGAGTGCCTCCAAAAATAAACAGGAGAGAGCATACACTAGCAGATTAATGGCACACCTGAAAGCCCTGGAACAAAAAGAAGCTAATTCACCCAGGAGGAGTAGAAGACAGGAAATCATCAAACTAAGGGCTAAAATCAATCAAATAGAAACAAAGAGAACCATACAAAGAATCAACAAAACCAGGAGCTGTTTTTTTTTTTTTTGAGAAAATCAACAATATAGATAAACCCTTAGCCAGACTAACCAAAGGGCACAGAGACAGTATTCAACATGCATATTTTTTAATTTTAATTTTAATTATTTATTATATTCAAAACAATATACATTTTTATACTGATAAAAAATGGAATGTTATTAAAAAACATAAAAAAATAAAGAATTTTGTTTGTATCTTTTGTTTTTAGTAGAGCTTAACATCTTGGCCCTTACTATGGCACAAACCCAAAATAACAATTTTTAGACACTGGAGTTCATTGTAATAAGTCTGCATTTCAATGTCCCTCACATCCACAAAGGATTTTACCTTCATAGTAGCTAAGCTAAGAGTTGACAGTTCTGCTGCACCAAGGAATGAATTGTAGACACAATTTCATTGTAAATAAAATACACATAAAAAAACAGTATATTTTTATAATTGGGGAAAATAGCTAAAAAATCCATGTGAATATTCACATGAAAAATATAGATTAAAAAAACAAAGAAGTTACTTAGGTGTAGAAATTCAAGGTGTCTTTGGATATGATAGCAATTAGCTACTATGCCCAATTTATGTCCTCTCTATAAAACATCCCATTTGTAGTCATCCACATTGTCCTTGTTAGCCATACCACTCCTGGGCATATACCCAGAAGATTCCCCAGCATGCAATAAGGATACATGCTCCACTATGTTCATAGCAGCCTTATTTATAATAGCTAGAAGCTGGAAAGAACCCAGATGTCCCTCAACAGAGGAATGGATACAAAAACTGTGGTATATATACACAATGGAGTTCAGCCATTAGAAACAATGAATTCATGAAATTCTTAGAGAAATGGATGGAGCTGGAGAACATCATATTAAGTGAGGTAACCCAGTCTCAAAAGAATACCCATGGTATGCACTCACTGATAAGTGGATATTAGCCTAGACTCTTGGGATACCAAAGACACAATCCACATATCAAATGATATCCGACAATAAGGAAGGAGTGGACACTGGTGCTGGAAAGGATCAAAACATCAGTGTAGGGGAATACCAGAACAGGGAATTCGGAAGGGGTGGATGGGGGAAGAGGGGGAGGGAAAAGGGCATGTGAGACCTTTGGGGGATGGGGAACCAGAAAAAGGGAAATGAAATGTAAATATAGAATATATCCAATAAGTAAAAAAAAAAAAAATAAAGAACATAGAAGTTAAAAAAAATGGTGACCTAGTGATTAAGCAAAAATTATTGGCTCCCAGTTTCTTATGAATTTCTAGAGAGCTAAATACTATATGCTCACATGATAAAAGCAAGCAAAAGTATTTGATTTATAATATTCAAATTCAATGCATCCCTTAGTGTTCTATAATGTGCATTGGCAAAGTATATTTCTATGCACAGTAGACACCAAACTAAACCATTTGACAGTTTGCTAAAGTATTCTATGTATCCTCTATGACTACTTTTTCAAAGCATCTGAAAAATTATACCTTCATTTATAGCAGTAGCAGAGAAATGTTTGAAAAATGGGCAAATCAATCAATAGTAAAAAAAAAAAAATCAAGAACTTCCCCCCCCGCCCCCCTCACATGTATGGATTGTAATACTCATAGTCACCTACCTTCCCAGTCAGAGGAGGATATTTCACAGAAAAGCTAGTTTGAGTAAGCTTAAACTTCTTCTTCTCTCCTTCTCCTCCTTCTCCTTCTCCTTCTCCTTCTCCTCCTCCTCCTTCTTCTTCTTCTTTTTGGTACTTCACAGAAAATTTATGAAGAAGAGTATATAAATATTTGCAGATTTACAAACCAATGAGTAAAACACCAGGTAGATTCTTGCCAAGTGTTGTATGATTTTTAAAAAACAACATGTTTTAAAGATTATTATATGTACATACATATATATTTAATATTATTTACTTTCAGCATTGTAAAATGCTGAGTACAAGTCTTTTTTTATTGGATATATTGTTCATTTACATTTCATTTTGCTTTTCCTGGTCCCCTGAACCCAAATGTCCCCTATGCACTTTTCCCTCCCCCTATTCCCCCATCCTCCATTTCCCACTTCCCTGTTCTGGTATTCTCCAAAACTGATGCATTGGCCTTTCCAGATCCAGGGACTACTACTTCCTTCTTCTTGAACATCATTTGGTATGTGGATTGGCTCTTTGGTGTTCCAAGTTTCTAGGCTAATATCCACTTATCAGTGAGTGCATACCATGGGTATTCTTTTGAGACTGGGTCACCTCACTTAGTATGATGTTCTCCAGTTCCATCCATTTGTCTAAGAATTTCATGAATTCATTGCTTCTACTGGCTGAATAGTACTCCATTGTGTATATATACTTCATTTTTTGTATCCATTCCTCTGTTGAGGGACATCTGGGTTTTTTCCAGATTCTGGCTACTGTAAATAAGGCTGCTATGAACATAGTGGAGCATGTATCCTTATTACAAGCTGAGGTATATGCCCAGGAGTGGTATGGCAGGGTCCTCCGGAAGTATCATTCCAGTTTTCTGAGGAACCTCCAGACTGATTTCCAGAGTGGTTGTACCATCTAGCAATCCCACCAGCAATGGAGGAGTGTTCCACTTTCTCCACTTCTAGTCAAAACCTGCTTTGTCCTGAGTTTTTAATCTTAGCCATTCTGACTGGTGTGAGGCAAAATCTCAGGGTTGTTTTGATTTGCATTTTCCTGAGGACTAATGATGTTGAACATTTCTTAAGGTGCTTCTCAGCCATCCCAATTTCTTCAGGTGAAAAGTCTTTGTTTAGCTCTGTAACCCATTTTTTGATAGGGTTATTTGGTTTTCTGGGGTCTAACTTCTTGAGTTCTTTGTATACATTGGATATTAGCCCTCTGTGAGATGTAGGGTTGGTGATCTTTTCCCAATTTGTTGGTTGCCAATTTGTGTTTTTGACAGTGTCTTTTGCCTTACAGAAACTTTGTAATTTTATGAGGTCCCATTTGTCTATTCTTGATCTTACAGCATAAGCTCTAAGTGTTCTGTTCAGGAACTTTCCCCTTAGCCAATGTCCTCAAGGGTCTTCCCCAGTTACTTTTCTATTAGTTTTAGTGTGTCTGGTTTTATGTGGAGGTCCTTGATCCAATTGGAGTTGAGCTTAGTACAAGGAGATAAGAGTGGATCAATTCTCATTCTACTTCATGCTGACCTCCAGTTGAGCCAGCACCATTTGTTGAAAAGGCTATCTTTTTTTCCACTGGATATTTTCAGCTCCTTTGTCGAAGATCAATTGGCCACAGATGTGTGGGTTCAATTCTGGGTCTTCAATCCTATTCCATTGATCTACCTCCCTGTCACTGAACCAATACCATGCAGTTTTTAACACTACTGCTTTGTAGTATTGCTTGAGGTCCGGGATACTGATTCCCCCTGAAGTTCTTTTACTGTTAATAATAGTTTTACCTCTCCTGGGTTTTTTGTTATTCCAGATGAATTTGATAATTCTCTTTCTAACTCTATGAAGAACTGAGTTGGGATTTTGTTGGTGATTTCGTTGAATCTGTATATTGCTTTTGGCAAGATGGCCATTTTAACTATATTAATCCTGCCAACCCATGAGCATGGAAGATTTTTCCCCTGAGGTCTTCTTCCATTTCATTCTTCAAGGGCTTGAAATTCCTATCATACAGATCTTTCACTTGTTTGGTTAGCGTCACACCAACATACTTTATATTGTTTGTGTCTATTGTGAAGGGTGTCATTTCACTAATTTCTTTCTCAGACTGCTTCTCCTTTGAGTATAGGAAGGCTACTGATTTGTGAGAGTTAATTTTATAACCAGCCACTTTTCTGAAGTTGTAAATCAGCTGTAGGAGTTCTCTGGTGGAGTTTTTTGGGTCACTTAAGTATACTATCATATCATCTGCGAATAGTGATAGTTTGACTTCTTCCTTTCCAATTTGTATCCCTTTGACTTCCTTATGTTGTGGAATGCTCTAGCTCGTACTTCAAGTACTATATTGAAAATACATGGTGAGAGGGGGCAGCCTTGACTAGTCCCTGATTTTCATGGGATTGCTTCAAGTTTCTCTCCATTCAGTTTGATGTTGGCTACTGTTCTGCTGTAAATTGCTTTTACTGTGTTTAGGTATGGGCCTTGAATTCCTGTTCTTTCCAAGACTTTTAGCATGAAAGGATGATGAATTTTGTCAAATGGATTTTCAGCATCCAATAAGATGACCATGTGGTTTTTTTCTTTTAGTTTTTTTATGTAGTGGATTATATTGATGGATTTCCGTATATTGAACCATCCCTGGGATGAAGCCAACTTGATCATGGTGAATGATCATGTTGATGTGTTCTTGGTTGGCAAGAATTTTATTTAGTATTTTTGCACTAATGTTCATTGGTCTGAAGTTCTCTTTCCTGGTTGGATCTTTGTGTGGTTTTGGTATCAGGGTAATTGTGGCTTAGTAGAACAAGTTGTGTAGAGTTCCTTCTGTTTCTATTATTGTGGAATAGTTTGAATAGTATTGGTATTAAGTCTTCTTTGAAGGTCTAATAGAATTCTACACTAAAACATCTGGTCCTGTGCTTTTTTTTTGGTTGGAACACTTTCTATGACCCCTTCTATTTCTTTGTGGACTGTTTAGCTGTTCTATTTGATCCTTATTTAATTTTGGTATTTGGCATCTGTCTAGGAAATTGTCCATTTCTGACATATTCTCCAGTTTTGTTGAACATAGGCTTTTGTAGTAGGATATGATGATTTTTTAATTTCCTTTACTTTCCGTTGTTATTTCTCCCTTTTCTTTTATAATTTTGTTAATTTGGGTACTGTCTCTTTGCCCTTTGGTTAGTCTGACTAAGGGATTATCTCTCTTGTTGATTTTCTCAAAGAACCAGCTCCTGGTCTTGTTGATTCTTTGTATGGTTCTCTTTGTTTCAACTTGATTGATTTCAGCCCTGAGTTTGATGATTTCCTGTCTGCTACTCCTCCTGGATGAAATAGCTTCTTTTTTTTCCCAGAGCTTTCAGGTGTGCCTTTAAGTTGCTAGTATATGCTCTCTCCTGTTTCTTTTTGGAGACACTCAGGGCTATGAGTTTTCCTCTTAGCACTGCTTTCATTGTGTGCCATAGGTTTGGGTATGTTGTGCCTTCATTTTCATTGAATTCTAAAACGTCTTTGATTTCTTTCTTTATTTCTCCCTTGACTAAGGTATCATTGAGCAGAATATTGTTCAGACTCCATCTGTATGTGGACTTTCTGATGTTTTTGCTGTTATTGAAGACCACTCTTACTCCATGGTGATCCGATTGGAGGCATGGTATTAGTACGACCTTCTTATATATGTTGAGGTCTATCTTGTGATCAATTATAGGGTCGATTTTGGAGAAGGTACCATGAAGTGCTAAGGAAAAGGTATATTCTTTTGCTTTAGGATGAAACGTTTTATATATATATATATATATATATATATATATATATATATATATTTCAAATCCAATTGGTCCAAATTTTCAAGAAGTTTCCCTGTGTCCCTGCTTAGTTTGTGTTTTCCTGATTGGTACATTGAGGATCGTGGAGTATTGAGGTCATCCACAATTATTGTGTTCGATGTAATGTGTGCCTTGAGCTTTAGTAAAGTTTCTTTTATGAATGAGGGTGCCCTTGTATTTGGAGCGTAGATGTTCAGAATTGTAAGCTCTTTTTGGTGTATTTTTCCCTTGACCAGCAATAAGTGACCTGTGTCTCTTTTGATGACTTTAGGTTGAAAGTCAATTTTATTTGATATTAGAATGGCTATTCCAGCTCATTTTCTGAGACCATTTGCTTGTAAAATTGTCTTCCAGCCTTTTACTATAAGGTAGTGTTTGTCTTTGACCCTGAGGTGTGTTTCCTGTATGCAGCAAAATGTAGGGTCCTGTTTCTGTATCCAGTCTGTTAGTCAATTTCTTTTTATTGGGGAATTGAGTTCATTGATGTTAAGAGATATTAAGGAATAGTGATTATTTCTTCCTGTCACATTTGATGATTTTTTTTTTCTTTCTGAGTGGTTATCTTTTCAGTTTGATGGAAGAAGGTTACTATCTTGCTTGTTCCAGGGTGTAGTTACATTCCTTGTATTGGGGTTTTCCTCCTTTTATTCATTGTAGGGCTGGGTTTGTGGAAATATATTGTGTAAATTTGGTTTTGTCACAGAATATTTTGGTTTCTCGATCTATGTTGATTGAGATTTTTGCTGGGTTTAGTACTCTTGGCTGACATTTGTGTTCTCTGAGAGTCTGCATGAGATCCGGCCAGGATCTTCTAGCTCTCATGGTCTCTGGAGAGAAGTCTGGTGTGATTCTGATAGGTCTTCCTTTATATGCTACTTGGCCTTTCTCTCTTATTGCCTTTAATATTTTTTCTTTGTTTAGTACGTTTGAAGTTTTGATTATTATGTGACGGGAGGTATTTTTGTTCTGGTCCAGTCTGTTTGGAGTTCTGCAAGCTTCTTGTATGTACATGGGCATCTCTCTCTCTTTAGGTTAGGGAAGTTTTCTTCCAAAATTTTGTTGAAGATTTTTGCTGGCCCTTTCATTCGTAGATCTTCACTCTCATCTATACCTATAATCCTTAGGTTTGGTCTTCTCATTGTGTCCTGGATTTCCTAGATGTTTTGGGTTACAAGCCTTTTACATTTTGCATTTTCCTTAACTGTGGAGTCAATGGTTATTATGGTATTTTCAGCATCTGAGATTCTTACTTCTATCTCTTGTATTCTGTTGTTGATATTTGCATCTGTGACCCCTGATTTCTTCCCAAGGTTTTCTATCTCCAAAGTTGTCTCCCTTTGTGTTTTCTTAGTTGTTTTTACCTCTGTATTTAGATCCTGGATGGTTTTGCTCAGTTCCTTTACTTGTTTGTTTGTGTTTTCCTGCATTTCTTTAAGAGATGTTTGTGTTTCCCCTTTCATGACTTCTGCCTGTTGACTCAACTTCTCCTGCATGTTTTTAAGTTATTTTTTTTGTTTTCCTCTTTATTGGCGTCTATCTGTTAACTCATATTCTCCTACATTTCCTTAAGTGATTTTTGTGTTTGCATTGTAAGGGCTTTCTACCTATTCATGTTCCCTTGCATTTCTTTAAGAGATTTGTTTATGCCTTTTTTGTGTTCCACCAGTAGCATCATGACCAGTGCTTTTAAATTGAAATATTGTTTTTCTGGTGTGTTGAGGTATCCAGGACTTGCTGTGGTTGGAGAATTGGGTTCAGATACTACCATATTGCCTTGATTTCTGTTAGTAACGTTCCTATGTTTGCCTTTTGCCATCTGTTTTTCTTGGAGTTAGTTGGTCTTATTGTTACTGGTTGGTGTTTGAAGCTCCTGTGAACCTTGCATTTGGTGCTGCTGTTGCAGAGGGCGTCCACACTCCCGAGGCAGAAACCAGAAGGTTTCCACCACTGGGCGCCGAATTACCTCCTCAGCTCTGCTGGGTGGGACTCAAGTTTCCTCACTGCTTGCTGCTGATAGCTTAACTGGCCTCCTGCAGTCTCCTCCTGGTTTGCCTGGTTAGTCTACCTGCAAGATGGTGGTGGGTGTTAGGGCTCTGTCTAATGATTGGATTCCCTGCAGGGCCAGAGATTCCCTGGCTGGACTGCTGGAGCCTAGATATTGGCTCTCTCAGTCAGCAGGGCTCTGTCTTCTTGAGCTGCTCTCCCCAAGATTGTGTTGGATCACTGGGCTCTGTCTAACTGCCGGGCTTTCTGTAGATCAGGAGCTTCCCTAGTTGAACTGTGGGATCCCAAGCTTAAACTTCTAACAGAGGTTTTGTCAAGGTAAATCAAAGATTTTAAATACCTTTAGAAATCATATAGGTTGTATGAGTGGGGGAAGGGGTAAGGAACCAGGAACGATAATCTGAGGAAGTACCTATCTCATCTCATTTCTCTAGCCAATATGGTAGAAAATGTTTCTGGATATAAGTGATTTCAACATGATATTTAACAACAATTTAGCATTTGACCTAAAATTATGTGTATGTTGCCTATATGTGTATGTGTAAAATTTGCATGCCTGGTATCACAGAGACCAGAAGAGTATGCCAGATACATTGGATCTAGAGGTTATGTGGTTTTTGAGATGTCTGTGGGTGCTGGGAACCAAACACAGCTTTACTACAAGAGCAGCAAGTAATATACACTATTGATTTATCACTCTAGCTCACCATTCAGGATCTTCCTAAACACAGAAAGCCAGTCTAGCACACCTACTTTGACATGAAATACTGAATGACAGATCTACTACTACTACTACTACTACTACTACTACTACTCACACACACACACACACACACACACACACACACACACACAATTTAGTTTTGCTTCTCAAGTCACTAACAACATTCCCCCATAATTGTTTTTGTTTTGCCTTGTATCAGATTTTGAAAGTGGAACATCTATCTCCTGTTATCCTTCTAATGTATAACTACAAGTATTTACAAACAAAACACTATGGAAAAAGATCATAATCCAATAATTGAATACATTTGCTTGAATATGAATATATTGAGAATCTATACTGAATATATAGCTTAATGATAGATATTTCAAGTGAACAAAAATAATACAATAACTTTACTAAACTTAATGTAAATGCATGTTGATCGGCAAAATAAAATGGACAAATAGATTTCTGGTTTTCAAATAACGATTTTTTTTAAAGGAACAATTTGTATTTTTATTTAAATTCTAAATAAATGATTCACAGTCTGATTATATTGCAAGACTTTCCAAAACTTTACCATCTTTATATCTGATTTTATTATTTTCTTTTATCCTTTTTCCACTTGCCATTATTTTATAGAATAGCCTCACTGGCCTAAGTATCATTTGTGCTTTACTTACCCGTATTTCCTTGTGCCAATCTTTGGCTTACATTGATTTTTTTATCTGCCTCTATAATTTGTCCTTATAGTGAGAAACTCCCTGAATGTAGCTCTTTTATTTTGGTTTCCTTTATACAGAGATATTCATAGGTACTTGATACAAGTGGAGGTTTTGGTGAAATAAGCCATACTAGGAAAGAAATATGATATGTTTTCTCTTATATATGGTATCTCGACTTAAATACACACACACACACACACACATACACACACACACACACACACAATGGGATCTATGAAGTCAGAAAAGCTGTTATAACACATGAAAGAAGAGAAGAGATGTTTATAAGAGAAAGAGGGGAAATGTTTTAAAAGAGGAAGAAATATAATAGTGGATTACTGTAAATGTTTTTTTTTTTTTTTTTTTTTTTTTTTTTTTTTTTTTTTTTTGCCAGACGTAATTAATTGTCTTGGAGGCTTACTTCTGAATGGCTCACCATTTTTAGTTCTTTCTGAACTTTCAATGTATGGTTCAACTCAGATCTTTTCACTCAAAACTACTCTCCAAGATACAATCAGCTCCTGACACAATTGTTCTACCTGTGTTCATACTAACTTTGACAATATGTTCTAATCTGGCTCCTTCCCATCCTCTCGTTCTGTCTTTACCTATAACCTGTCTCTATAAAACTATCCTGATGTCCTGGTAAAACTCTGACTCTGTCTCTCTGTCTCTCTGTCTCTGTGTCTCTCTGTTTCTCTGTCTCTGTCTGTCTCTCTGTCGGTCTCTGTTTCTCTCTCTCTCTTTCCGCTCTGTCTCTTATGTTACCTCTCTTTCCTGTTTTTGCTTCTGTGACTTGGGTGTATCCTATCTCTGACTGATTATGTCAAATCTTCCTCAGGTATGTCATTTTATCTGCTCTTTAATCTGAGATCACTTTCAAACATTATTGCTTCCTTCTACAAAATAATCTTATCTACATTGTTTAGGATTAAAGGTGTGTACAGTGCATGTCTTTATTCTAGCCAGAGGTAAGCCTGTGCTTGTGAACCCTTGTCTCCAGAGTGTCCACCAGAATTCAGACGCCTGTGGCCCTAATATGTTACAACAATTTTCTGGCAGAATCCAGCCTATTTCCACCCTTCCTTTATTGTCATAGTGCAAAAAAGGGGGAAAAAGTGTTTCGGTTGAGTACTCCTGAAATAATGCAGAATTTTTCACACAAATTCTATCTGCAATTTAAATTTTATCCTAAGGGAAAACTCATTAAGTTAGGGAAAAAAGAGTAAAAAGAAAACAAAAAATGAAATTTAATTTTTTAACTTTTTTTTTTTAAATAAAGGAGTAATGCTGCTTAGAGACTTGTTTCTGTGACTGCTCCAGCTAACTTTGTTATATACTCCAGGCCCACCTGATCTGGAATGGGACTGCCCACAGTAGATTTTATTACACTATGTTGGGATTCAGAAATCATCCTACAAGAAATATAGACACAGATCTCAATAAAATGTAGATAGTTAATTTGAACACACACCTCTGGACTCATCACTCAGGGACTCAGGTCAGATTTAGGAGTGGAGACTGTAACCCTTAGCCAGAATACAGTACAGCATTTTGAGCATGAAAACCACAAACATCTGTGCCAAGTTATCCCAACAGTCATGTTTTAGAGATAGTGAACATCCTTAGAATGATGTCTTTGTGATACAGTTAATCCTGTTCCCATTGGTTGGGTTAGTCAACTGTAGTGGGGTGACTTGCCTAGCATTCATGTCTCTACTTGCCGATAAGGAGGCCAGGTACACATGTACATGTCTCTTTTTGATAAGCAGGATGTGAGTTACCTAAATTGGTCTTAGGAACTTGAATTTTATTTGATCACTACTCAAAATGCAAGTTTTTATTGAAAATGACTACAATAATATTATAAAGGGAGTGGTTATCTAGGCCTTAACACCCCATACTAATTGATATCAAGAAAGTACACCCCCCTCACACCTACACATAGCCATACTCTACCCACATGATTCTAGTTTGTATCAGGTTGACAAAACTATACAATATGTCCAATATATCCAGAACTAACATTTAAAACAAGACATTTATTTTTCAAAAAAAAAATCACAAAACTAAAATGATTTGCTAAGAGATAATATATAGCATATGGAATGTAATGAAGCTATATCAACATTGTAATATAAAAATCACAAATTTCATACAAAAGAACATAGGTCTGTATAGTACTCAGAATGGTAGTCACAAAAGTATGAATACAAATGGCAACAAAATGAAAACATCTTCATATATTTTTAGGAGAATTAAATTGGCTTTATTTTTTAATTTTTTATTAAATTATTCTTCATACTCATTTTTCCTTGTTTTTAAGTCACAATTACTAAAATTTATATGTAACACAAACTAGCATGAAATGTGATATCATTTTGTCTCAGTTTTCCAGGTGTTTGTATTTCAAAAATGCACAACTATTCTTTTGTTTATGTACTCCTTTACAGTCTGAGGTTTATCTTAAAATATCAACATGAGGAGATAATTTCAGTTAGTTCACAGAGATTTTGTATGAAAGTTGGAAGGAAAATATTTCTTAATTTAATACATAATGTTATGGCAACTCAATTATAATGGTCATTTCAAAGAAAAAATAATCTCAATGATGCTTTAATATGCACACAAAACCAAATATTTTATATTAATATATGCATGACCTTCATATCTTATCTAATCACGTAATAATTATGAAAATATTTAGGATTCTAGTTTAATTTTTGAAAATGTCAATAAATAGATCAAAATTGTCAGTTCTACATAACAAATAAAATATTTTATATTGATTATATTTATTTGTAACTATTTTGAGAAAGACTTTCATACATCCCAAAGGGTGGCTTGAAAATTTCTGTGTGGCTAAGAATGACCTTGAATTCTGATCCTCAGGCTGGTTAACAGAATTGTACCACAATTTCTGCATTTACTTTTTTTCTTATTTGTAATATTTATGCCTTAACTACAACTTTATAAGTGTAGGATCTAAGGATTTTATAGTAGAATTTTAAATTTGATCACTGTACATCATTTTGTTTTGCTCTAATTTATGAGAAATGATTCAGTATTATATTCAAAGTGAAACACTGAATTAACCTATAATATTCTTCTGTTCCCTCTTAATCCCTTTTCTTAAGTGAATCCTTAAGATTCAGCAGAACCCTCCACTCTTAGTCTAGTATTTGTATGAATATGTGTGCATGCACACACATTAAAAAAACCAACAAATTTCATACCCATAATGTTGTTGATTCTATATTTTGTATAACATTTTAGCTTAATTATTTCTGGAATTATTTATTTCTCTTTTATTCGTGTGGGTACTTTGCTTGCTTGTATGGCTCTTTGCCACATGCATGCCTGATCCCATAGAGGTCAGAAGAAGATGTAGGATCCTCTAGAACTGAAATTACAAGTGTTATTGGTACCATATCAGTGCTGTAAGCTGAATCTCAATCCTCTCCAAGAGCAACAAGCACTGCTGAAGCTCCTCTTCAGGCCCTAGAATTCTAATTTAAAGGAAAGTTTGGATGTGTCTTGTACCTTCATCTTCTTCCTTAATCTTAACCTTTAAGTCAATCAGGGTCAAAATATGAGTCTAAATAGAGTCAGGTAGGATAAGACCCTAAAGCTGTATGGAAATTAGTTTGTAATAATGAAATAGGAACTTATAAGAAAAATTGCCTGAGAATTGTAAGTTTTATAGTATTCATCACTAAGTATAACACATACTGAGGTATTTACCTTTCTAGGAATAATGTATTTAGTCCAGCTGTGACTTTAGATATAATAGTGTATGGACTTTCTGTCTTAGACTACTAATTTTCAAACATGTGTAGTAAAGTAGTAGATACTTAAAATGAAAACTTTTTGAAGTACTCTTCCACTGTACTTGACATATATGAGAAATTAATTAAGCAAATATCTCAAGGGCATACTACATTCTGGTTTGATATCCTGCACAATTATTCAGGAAGAAGAAAATTTTAAGAGCATAGAAAATGGTACCTGTAAAAATTTACATAGTGTTAATACTATTTATGAATTAATGACTTAACTCTTATCCAGGATATTTAGAAATATTTATATTAATTCAAGAAAAATAAGAATTTACCTTGACTATAGAATCAGTCATAGTAAAAGCTAATGAAAACACACTAATTTTTATAGTGAAAAGGAATGACTTGTAGCAATTTGATTTATTATACCATAAAATCTTGACAATTTTTTTCTGGGAATAATCTTTATTCTCTTAGTAGAAAGTAAAATCTTCAGTGACATAGACATTATACATGGAACACTTTAAACAAATTAAAATATGAATGTTTTAAAATAGCTGTAACATTTTTATTTAAAGGAGAATTCATAGGAATATCTTCCCTTTTGGGGTCTAATTAGAAGCAGAGACCTGTTTTTCCTCTGCTTAGATAACAAGTATTCTCTGCATTCTTGACAAATAAAAGTTATAATCCCATAAGTACAATAAAACTAAAAATGAAAATAACTAACAGAGAATAATCACACACAGGAAATGAGCATTGAATTAGTAGATTTCAATGCTTGCACACTACATGAGAAATAGCTAGTCCCTACATCTCAGGGGTATCTGCAGGTGCTTCACTAGCACACGTTGGAACATTGAAACAATGAAAACATTGTTGTGTGCCAATTCCTCTTGATAACTTATCTGAAAATTAAGGCTCTTGAAAGTACCAAGTAACAGTGTGTAATAGAGTTCATTTTGAATTTCAGTGCTCAGACAAAGCACTAATGTAAAAACCTATGGTGAATCTCAAGAGTAAATAACTGTTATGTAAAACATTCTTTAAGTACTGCTTTCTCTTTTCATAATTTTCTTCCCTAGGAAAAGAAAAAGACCAATTTCATTGGAATATTTTTTTTGTTGTTGTTGTTTTTGTTTTTTTGAGACAGGTTTTTTTCTCTGTGTAATCCTGGCTGTCCTGGAACTCACTCTGTAGACCTGGCTGGCCTCAAACTCAGAAATTCACCTGCCTCTGCCTCCCAAGTGCTGGGATTACAGGCGTGCGCCACCATGCCCTGCTCATTGGTAGATTTTTAAGCTATGAGAATTATCACTTTATTTCATTTGTAATATATTTTGTTCATAATTTTTTGTTTGTAAGTCATTTGCTCAATGTTATGTGAAAGTAAAGTACACAGTCTTTTTAGCTTGTTCCATTTAAATTTTATTAAACAGGAGAAATTCAGTGAAAAATAGTAATTTCTACTAACACCATTTTCTTTATTTTTTATATTCCTTCTTTTATTTAATCTTTTTTAACACTCCAGATTTTATTCCCCTCCTGGTCCACCCTCTGATGATTCCACATCACTTACCTCCCCTATGCCCCCTGTATCCATGAAGATGTCCCCCCCACCCCAACCTTCCAACAAACCAGACCTATAAACTCCCTGTTGCTTCCAGTCTCTTGAGGTAATGTTAGGTGTATCTTCTCTAACTGAACCCAGACCCAGCAGGTCGCTACTGTATAGGTGTTGGGGGCTTCATATCAGCTGGTGTATGCTGCCTGCTTAGTGGTCCAGTATTGGAGAGATCTCAGGGGTCCAGGTTAATTGAGACTGTTGGTCTTCTACAGTGTCGCCCTCCTCCTTAGCTTCTTCCAGTCTTTCCCTAACTCAAGCACAGGGTTTAGCAGCTTCTGTCCATTGATTGGGTGAAAATATCTGCATTTGACTCTTTCAGCTGCTTGTTGGGTCTTTCAAAGGGCAGTCATGATAGGTCCATATTTTTGTGAGTGCTCCATAGCCTCAGTAATAGTGTCAGGCCTTGGGGCCTCCCCTTGAGCTATATCCCACTTTTCCTCAGGCTCCTATCCATTTCTATCCCTGTAGTTCTGTCAGATAGGAACAATTATAGGTCAGAGTTTTGACTATTGGATGGCAGACCCCTCCCTCCCTCCCTCACTTGATGCCCTGTCTTCCTTCTGGTGGTGGACTTTATAAGTTCCCTCTACCTATAGTCAGGCATTTTATGTAAGGTCCCTCCCTTTGAGTCCTGAGAGTCTCTAACCTCCCAGGTCCTTAGTGCATTCTGGAGGATGCCCCCAACCTGCTACCTCCTGTGGTTGCAGGTACCCGTTTGTTCCTTTCTTTCTTTTCCTTCCTTTCCTCCCTCCCTCCCTCTTTCTTTCTTTCTTTCTTTCTTTCTTTCTTTCTTTCTTTCTTTCCTTCCTTCTTTCCTTCCTTCCTTCCTTCCTTTGTTCCTTCATTCCTTTCTTTCTTTCTTTCTTTCTTTCTTTCTTTCTTTCTTTCTTTCTTTCTTTCTTTCTTTCTTTTTCAAGACAGGGTTTCTCTGTAGTCCTGGCTATCCTGGAACTCACTCTGTAGACCAGACTGGCTTTGAACTCAGAAATTCACCTGCCTCTGCCTCCCAAGTGCTGGGATTAAAAGCATGTGCCACCACTGCTCAGCTTGTTTCTATTCTTCATGCTGACCCTCAGAGCTTCAGTTCTTTTCCCTCATCTAATACCAGAACAGATTCCCCTCTCCTGCCTCTACATTCCACTTTCCATCCCAGTCCCCTCCCACCCCCCTTGTGATTGCTTTATTCTCCATCTCAAGTGAGAATGAGGCATCCTTACTTGGACCCTTCAGCTTATTGACATTTTAGAGTTCTGTGGACTGTATCTTGTGTATCCTGTGCTATTTTCTGGCTAATATGTATTTATTACTGAGCACATACCATGCATGTCCTTTTGGGTCAGAGTTACCTCACTCAGGATGATATTTTCCAGTTCCACCCATTTTCCTGTAAAACTTAGGATGTCCTCATTCTTAATAGCTGAGTAATATTCCATTATGTAAATGAACCACATTTTCTCTATTCATGTTTCCAGCATGGGGCATCTGGGTTTTTTCCAGCTTCTGGCTATCACAAACAAGGCTGCTATGAACATAGTGGAACCCATGTCCCTGTGGCATAGGAAGGCATCTTTTGGGTAAATTCTCAAGAGTGGTATTGCTGGATCTTTAGGAAAATCTGTTTCCAATTTTCTAGGTTGAGATACAGAGCAGTTGTACCAGTTTATAATCCCACCAGCAATACCAACATCCTCACCAACATGTGTTGTAACCTAAGGATTTAATCTTAGCCATTCTGATTGGTATAAGGTAGAATTTCACAGTCGTTTTGCATTGCATTTCTCTGATCACAGATCCAGTTTCATGAGGTCCCATTAATCAATTCTTGATCTTAGAGCCAGTGCCATTGGGGCTCTGTTTAGGAAATTTCCCCCTGTGCCAATGAGTTTAAGGATTTTTTCCCTCTTTCTCTTCTATTAGAGTCAATATATATGGTGTTGTGATGAGGTCCTTGATTCTTTTGGACTTTAGATTTGTGCAAGGTGACAAATATGGATCTATTTTCATTTTTTTTTACATACAGACAGCCACTTATACCAGCACCATTTATTGAAGATGCTTTCTTTTTTCCACTGTATATTTTTTCTTCTTTGTCAAAGGTCCAATGTCCATAATTGTGTGTTTTTTTCTGGATCTTCAGTTCTATCCAGTTGATCAACATGCCTGTCTCTGTACCAATATCATGCAGTTTTTATCACTATTGCTCTATAGTAAAACTTGAGGTCAAAGATGGTGATTCCCCTATTCAGTCTTTTATTGTTAAAAAAATGTTTTCACTATCCTGTTTTTGTTTTGTTTTGTTTTGGTTTTGGTTTTGTCTCTCCAGATGAATTTAAGAATTGTTATTTCCATTTATTTGAATTATTGTGTTTACTTTTTGATAAGGATTGCATTAAATGTGGAGAGTGACTTTGATAGGATGGCCATTTTTACTATATTAATTCTGCCAATCCATGAGCATGGGAGACCTCTCCATTTTGTGAGATCTTTGATTTCTTTCTTATGAGTCTTGATGTTATTTTCATACAGGTCTTTCACTTGTTTAGTTATTATTACCTCAAGATATTTTATATTATTTGTTGCTATTGTGAAAGGAGTTGTTTCCCCTATTTCTTTAACAGCCTGTTTATCATTGGTATAAAGAAAGGCTACTGATATATTTGAATTAATTTTATATCAAGCCTCTTTTCTGAAATTGTTTATCAGGTATAGAAGTTCTCTGTTAGAATTTTTGGGGTTGCTTATGATTACTATCATATCATCTCTAAATAGTGATACCTGTATTTCTTCTTTGAAATTTCTATCCACTTTACCTGTTTTTGTTGTCTTATTGTTCTAGGTAGTACTTCAAGTACTATATTGAATAGATATGGAGTGGGTAGGCATCCTTGTTTTTCACCAATGATATTGGGATTGATTCTAGTATGTCTCCATTTAATTTGATATTGGCTTTTGATTTGCAGTATATTTTATTCATTATATTTAGGTATGGGACTTGAATTCTTGATCTCTCCAATATTTTTAACATGAAGGTGTGTTGTATTCTGTTAAATATATTTTCTGCATCTAAAGAGATGATCATGTGATTTTTTTCTTTGAGTACGTTTATATAGTGGATTACTTTAATGGATTTTCATATATTGAACCAACTTTGCATCTCTGGGATTAAGGCTACTTGATAGTGATGAATGATGGTTTTGATGTGTTCTTGGATTCATTTTGCAAAAAAAATTTAGTATTTCTGCATTGATATTCATAAGTGAGATTGGCCTGAAGTTTTCATTTTTCTTTGAGTCTTTGTGTTGTTTAGGTATCAGTGTTATTGTGCCTTTATAGAATGAATTAGTGTTCCCCCTCTCGCTTTTCTATGGAATAGTTTGAAGAATATTGGTATCAGGACTTCTTTGAAGGTCTGGTAAAATTTTGCACTAAATCTGGCTCTGGGACATTTTTTTGGCTTGGGAGGTTTTTAAGGAATTCTATTTTATTATGGGATATGGGCCCATTTAAACAATTTATCTGCTACTAATTTAACTTTGGTCTGTGTTATCTATCTCAAAAACTACTACATCTATATTTTTTAGTTTTGTTGCATATAGGCTATTGTAGTAGGACCTGATTTGTCTGTCTTCTGCTTTCACTTTTGGCTAGGGAACATGAAAGCCTCTGGTCTTGTGTCAATTGTGGGAGACAGACTTGCCTTAATGCTGTGATCTTGGGGAGTCTGGAGGATGCTTCAGGTCCCCCAGAGGGAGTTGAGTTGGAGGACTCTGCTCCTTTTGGAAATGTCAAGACACAGTATCATTGAGAGCTGACAAAGTCTTGCTATAACCTGCTTTCTGCTCCCGTGGCAGGGGTAAACTGTATAAGCTTCTTTCTGCACCCATGGCAGTGGTAAACTGTCTGTGTGTTGGTTGCCTTTCTCTGTGTTTATTGTTTTTTGGTTATCTTGTTCTGTCTTCTTGGACTTGGAATGACAACATTTTTGGACATGGGAGAGACTGAATCTACCTCTTGAAACTTCCTAGTTAACCACTAGAGGGAAGTTAGTGAAAGAGAAAACTTGGAAGTAGTAGTACTTTTATAGACCAGGCTAATAGAGATATCAGAAAAAAGCTTCAGAAGCTAAAGAGACTACAGGATAAGTCATTGAGGGATTTAGTGTAGGTTGCTGAGAAAGTCTATTATAACATGGAGACAGAAGAGGAAAAAAGCAAAGAAAGAGAAAGGAAGAGGACAAAAGAAGAAGAAAAACAGAAAAGTGACAGCAAAGTAATTTACAGAGAAGAGAGACCCCAACCAGAGAGAGAAAGAAATTTCTTGAAAAGGACCATTGAGAATATTACATGCAGAGGGTTAATGGACCTGAGAGTCCCCCAACAAATGGAAACTGGGGGCAGGAAATCCAGGCCTTGGGAAAAACATCCCAAAATGGTGAAGGTGTTAGCCCTAGGTGAAGACAGTAATTAGGGGAGACTGGGTTTGGATCCCTCCCTGAACCCAGGGTATCTCTGAGAGTGCAGGGGAATCTCACCCAATTTTTCATGGACACAGTGGCTCAATACTCTGTGCTTCTAGCCGATGGCCCCATTTCCAAGAAAAAAATATTGGATCCAAGGAGCCACTGGCACAAAAATATATTCATGAACTAACCAAAAAAAAAAAAGAAAAAAAGAAAGAAAACCAACCAACCAACCAAACAAACAAAAAAACAACAGTGGACCTAGGGATTTGCTAAGTATCCCATTTATTTATGGTTATCCCAGACTGTCCCTACCCTCTACTGGGGATAGATGTTCTCTCCAAGATGGGGGCCCAGATATACTTCCTGCCCAAGAGGCCACAACTAACTGGCCCAAAAGGAGAGTCCATGAGTGAAGGAAAGACTTCTCTGACTGACCCCTGCCAAGAGCCAAGCTTATCTGGTTTATAGACTCAAGCAGTTTTCTCCATGAAGATCAGAGATGAATGGGTGCTGCCATGGTGGATGGCACAAATGTCAGCTGGGCTGAACCTCTACCCCGCCCCACTCTACCACATCAGCACAGAAAGTGGAGCTAATTTATCTCACTGAAGTCTTGGAACTTGTGGATGGCAAGAAAAATAATATCTACATGGATAGCAGGTATGCCTTTGCCACAGCCCACATCCATGGGGATATATACCAAGAGAGAAGACTGCTCACATCAGAGGGAAAAAAATAAAATAAATTAAAATAAAACAAGCAGGAAATCTTGGATCTGATGAAGCCAGCAACTATGAGTATTATTCATCAGAATGGAAGAGACCCAGTGGCCTGAGGCAATAACTAGGCAGATCATGTGGCTTGAGAAGTGGCTACACAGGAACCTATCCTGGTTATGGGCCTGCAAGAGACACCTGCTGGGGAATGGGACTGGACTAACTGATGGCCTCACTTAAAAATATACAGAGGAAGAAAGGACTCAGATCCTACCAACTATTACCTAGAGAAAGAACAATGCTGCACACAAGAAGGGAGATCTATACTTTCCAGAAAGCAAGCAAAAGACTTACTAGGCCAAATGCACAGATTGACTCATTTTGGGGATGAAATGCTTGTCCAAGCATTTAAGGGATCTAAAGTATATATAATGGATCTCAGGTTTTGGGCCAGAGAAATAATAGAAGAGTGTAAGTTATGTCAGTAAGTGAATGCTTATTCAGCCAAGAGTATACAGAGCAATAGAGCTAGGGACAAACAGCCTGGAGTATATTGGTACTTCACTTTTACAAAAGTTAAGCCAGGAAAATATGGTTACAAATACCTTCTATTGTTTGTGGATACTTTCTCTGGATGAGTTGGGACTTTTCCAACAAAGCAGGAAACAGCTCCCATGGTAGCTAAGAATGTATTAGAGGAAATTTTCCCAAAGTTTGGAGTGCTCACGATAATTGGATCAGACAATGGACCTGCTTTTGTCTCTATGGTATGTCAGGGATTGGCAGAGATATTGGGGACAAATTGGAAGCTCCATTGTGCATATTGTCCCCAGAGATCAGGGAAGGTAGAGAGGATGAACAGAAACCTAAAATATACCTGACCTAAATTGTTCTTGGAGACTGGCACTGAATGGGTGGTGCTCCTTCCTCTGGCCCTGTTCCAAGACTGGAACACCCCCTTTCGTTTTAACATGACCCCTTTTGAATTTCTATATGGGACCATCACTCCCTTGACCTTGGCTCTTGATGTTCACAGAGTGACTTTTCAAACTGACGAGGTTCTTATGGCTTGATTGCAAGCTTTTCAGATGAGCCACTAGGAATTGTGGCCTAAACTTAGTGCCTGTGTAGTGCAGGTACTCCAGAAGTTCTGCACATGTACCACATTGGAGATTAGGTATATGTTAAGAGACACTGTGCTGAAAACTTGTAAGCAAAGTGAAAGGGCCATTCCTGGTGGTGTCTATCACCCCTACCTCTATTAAAGTTGATGGAGTAACTAACTGCCTGGGTTCATGTAACATATGTCAGACTAGCACATGTGACTGATGACAACTGAATAGCAGCCAGACACCAGAACAAATCCTTTCTGCAAGGCCAAAGAAATCATGAGATTGCTATGGTGTATCATCCAGTGTTGAGCCTCAGCAAACCCCTCATCCCTACATAAGTGATTTGGCAAGTACTCTTAGTCAGTAGGTATGTAGCTTGGTCCACTACAGAGGAACACCAATCTTATGTTTGGTGGCCAGACCTTGTCTTTGATCTCTGTAACTTAGTGGTAGATCCTGACTCCTGTGATATCCCCACCCTAGAGACACAGGGGGAGGGATTGCCTGAATGTGGGGAACGAGGTACTTGTGAATCTAAACCATGTCCCAGAAGCGATTTTGGAGGGTGGGGCTCAGGGCGCAAACAACTGAAGTTAAGGAGTGTACTGTGACAAACCCCCATATATGTGTGCTCCCAACATGGGAGAAGTCAGAAGCAGACCCATCAGTCTTGTGGGCTAACTACTTTTTCTGTGCTACCTGAGGGTGTAAAACATCAGGAAGCATATACTGCACCCCCTTCCTGTGGTAGTTAAAGATTCAATGGACAAGGTGAGAGAAAGTCCAGCCAAGCGGAAGAGAGAAAAAAAGCAGAGTCAGGGCTGGTTCAAATCTTGGTTTTACTCCTGCCCTTGGTTAACCACCCTCATATCCAACTTGTTAGAACCCCTAATTGTTCTCCTGCTATTGTTGATCTTTGGACCCTGCATATTGAACAAGCTTCGAGCTGTCATAAAAAAAAAAAAAAAAGAACAGGAGCAGTGCAACTGAAGGTCCTGCACCAACAATATGAGACCCCATAGACAGGACCTGAAGAATATGAGTCAGTTATCCAAGACCCCTGAGCATAGCTGCAGGATTGCAGCTTATATAAGGAAAGGGGGTGGTGAGAGATCCTAAGCAGTTTTTGCAATCCCACACCCTCTTTACAGCTCCCTGCTCCTTCCCTGAAATTGTGATATTTGCTTCAGGAGAAATCAGGTCAAATAAATAGATGCATATAGCTTATGAACTTCATTTTATCTAAGAAAGAACATATGGGTAGAATTGATGATGATAATAAAAGTAAAATGTTTATGTTGTATGTCCACAGGATAAAGAAACTTTTGGTAAGAAATATGAATATGCTTTGAAAGAATTGTTTCATCTCTTGATGAGAAAAGATATTTAAAATTTGATCAAAAATGAAATTTCTTGTGCTCAGAAATATTGAGAGTCAGAGGATGGAAAGGAGAACTATACAATGTTTTCCATTGGATAGAACTTGGCTATTCTATTAACAAATTCACAGTGCATAATATCTGTACTGGTTAAGCCAGCCAATATTTCTAGATAGGTGGAGAAAAGATATGTAGATCTCACAGCTAGTTGAAGAGCTGTAGGCAACTGGTAGCTGCTTGGAGAGTAGGGCTAGGAAAGAAAACATCATACTTCTTTGAGGGTATAGTCAGTTGTAGCTGTCCCCATCCTCCAGTAGATGGACGCACACAGATAGTCAACATTTATTGGACTTAGTAGATTATCAAAAAAGATGAGATAAAGGTGGGAAATAGTTGTATTGAAAGAAAGGAAATGGAGGATAGTTATTAATAAGTGTCATTGTATATATGTATAAAATTCTCAAGAAACTCCTTTTAAGTTATAGACATATCATTGTACATGCCCACATCACAGGTTTATCACTTTCTTTTTTACATTTTATCTGACTTAGACAATTATCTGACTTAATTATAATTTTATGAGTTGCTCTACTGATTAATAAATTTTTTGCTTCCTATTTTGTAATTTTGCTGATAATGAATAAAGGTTGTATAATATAAATATAAAATTATCACTTTTGCATACATATTAGTAAGAAACTAGTTAACACAGTTCTCAATTATTTTACTTGGAAAGAGTTTCTTTGCATGTCCATGTCATTTACAGTGTATTCCCTACAAAAAGTAAAATTGATTTTAACATTAGTAAACTAAAGGTTCTCTTAATCGGGAGGTTATTTTTGATTGTTGGCAAATGCAGGTAAATATAGATTTTTATCTTTGTTATTTTCCAAGAAGATTCATGATTTTGGTTTTTATATTTAAATTGGTATTCCTGGCTTAACCTTCAAATACAAAATAAAAATATGTATCTATATTAGTTTTTAACTTAGGTACCCAGTCAATGCATAATCATTTATAAGAAAGGACAAAAGAACAACAACAACAAAAAAAACCACAAAAAACAACAAAAAAAAAGAACAGCAACAACAAAAAATGCTCATTCAAGGACAGTAGATGCCCCCACCCTAACACACACACATTATCTTCTTGACAGCTATGTTGCAAGAACTAATGATTATTTCATCTCAATTCCTCAATTCTCATCTGAGTTGTTCAGGTCACTTTCAGCAAAGACAGTTCATTTACTCCTAAGGGCTATAAAACACTGTCTTCTCTACCTCAAAATGAGCTAACTAAATCTGGGGACACTGTTTATTGAGTCCCTTCAGGTGGCTGGGTTTGTTTTACATAATCTCCTGCTACAAGCTTTTCAAGGTACCTTGCTGGACAAACTGGAGTAATTGCAAATTTCTGTTTACTGTAAGCTCCTTTCTCAGCAGAAGGAGAATCAACATTCCCCCAAACTTCAGGATCCTATGGTTTCTGCTAACAGACTAAACTAAAATACCAGAACACTAAAAATTTAACTATCTAAGTGACAGTGCTTTGTAAAACATCATTTGATCTAGTTAAAGATATCTTTATTTATGTGACATAAAAGCACAGCTATGACTCCAAAGAAAATAAAGATACAATTTATTTTGGAGAAAAATCTGTGTGACCATGACCTGAAAATAAACATTTAGGATACATGAAATTCCAGGTTTTGGCATAGAAGCAATTTCATTATGGTTTTATTATAACCGAACAAAGAAAAATTGAATCAAGGCAACTTCCAAATGCATAGTTGTTAACATCAAATGGAAAGTTAAAACTGGCAGAGGAATCTTAATTATAGGACTCAGAGACTATCTGAAAGCATGATTTGCCTTTGTACTTACTACTGGGGAATAAAGTTTTATTATGTTAATGCATTCTAAAGATATTCTTTTATTAATCAGGATGTTATGTTCAGCTTTATCCACTAGTTAGCATGTGACGTCTGGACAAGGAATGGCTCCTTAGAGGGCTAAATATCGCCTAATATATGTGCAATAGACTCTACAGCATTACTACTTAACTACAGTCATTGAAGTTTTGTTATGCCCAAGTGGCAGGTAACCAAAGACAACCTAGGAGCCAATTCCTGTGCAAAATACATAAGTGTATTTATTATGAGTTCCCAAGCAATGTCTCTCAGATTCTCACCATTGCAGAAGTCAGAATGAGATCCCTGAGTCTAGGGGATCAAGCTTTTTATCATGGCTTCAGCCACTTTGGAGAATTTCAATAGAGATCAGCAAGTTAATACTTTTTTTTTTTAACTACTTTTATTTTTTACAGTCCAGGCATTACTCCTCTCTCCTGGTCACCCTCCCACAATTCCTCTTCCCATTCCTCCTCCTCCTCTCTCCAAGAGGAAGTTCCTGACCCCTCCTTCAACCCACCAGGTCTCCCTACTTCCTGGGGCCTAAAGTCTCTAAAGGGTTAGATGCATCTTCTTCCACTGAGGCCACTCCAGGCAGTTCTCTGCTATTTATGTGTCAGTGGCCTCCACCCAGCTATGATATAATGCCTAGTTAGTGGTTCGGGTGTATGAGAGATCTAAGGGGGTCCAGGTTATTTGAGACTGCTGGTCTTCCTCTGGAGTCTACCTCCTCCTTAGCTTCTTCCAGCCTTTCCCTAACTCATAGGGTTCCCTGACTTTAGTCCATTGGCTGTAAGTATCTGCAGCTCTCTCAGTCAGCTGCTTGTTGGGCCTCTCAGAGGACAGACATTGTAGACTCATGTCTGTCAGCATACCATAGCATAAGTAATAGTGTCAGGTCTTCAAGCCTTTCCTTGAGATGGATCCTAAATTGGACTGGTCCCTGAACCACCTATCCCTCAGTTCTTTCTCCATTTTTATTCCTGTAATTCCTTTAGACAAGGATAATTCTGGGTCAGAATTTTTGACTGTGGGATGTCAACCCCATCCCTTCACTTGATGCCCTTTCTTCCCACTGTTGGGCATTTCATTTAAGGTTCGTCCCTTTGAGTGCAGAAAGTCTCTTAGCTCCCAGGTCTCTGATAATTTCTAGAGAGTTCTCCCCACCTCCCACCCCTGAGGTTGCATATTCTGATTGGTGTAAAATGGAATCTCAGGGTCATTTTGATTTGCATTTCCTTGATGATTAAGGACATTGAACATTTTTTCAAAAATGTTTCTTGGCAGTTAGAGATATCTCTGTTGTGAATTTTCTGTTTAGTTCTATACCTCATTTTTGATTATGAAGTTCATTTTTGTGGAGTTTATCTTCTTGAAGTCTTAACTAGAGGGCAGAACCACTTGACAAACAGGATGGTCAGGTTATCTAATCTCTGCAGGATATTTTAGGTTATCTCTATGTACATTGGTACTGCTATTGTAACCTGACTGTTGTAACCTTAGCTGTTGGTAAGGGTGGTGGGTTGCCATAGAATGTTTATTTTCCTTTTCCCACAGCAAAATCTTTCAAGCTATATAAAAATTAAAATCTGTTTACATTATGTTTTCTCCACGAGAATGATTACTATAAGTACACATTAAAACCCCCAGCATATTTCTAATAAAAATATTTTACATATTATTGGTGGAAAAATATTCCCAAAATTCCACAGTATGTTTGCTCAGGTTTACTCTGTTTTTTTTTTCCTGGAATTGGATTTTAGCCCTGATGTCACACAAAATGAGTTTTTGTAAAAAACAGAGTTAGTTGAGCTTTACAGTTTTTGCAAACACTCTTCTTCAGGAATTCTCATTCACGTTAATATGTCTTGAATTAAAGTAAAGGTATGCCTCAATCTGTGTCTTAGTTTCTCAGATGTGCCTTCATTGTTATGTGTCATTTGTTTTTGTTAGCTTCTCCCTCACATGAGTTTCCCATTTGATGAGTTTAGAATCTATTTGGCATCATTCATAAAAATGATTTCTACAGTATTGCTTAGGAACTGGCAATTATATTTATTAAATTGTAAAGTGCTTGAAAATTATTGACTTCTCATTTGAAAACAAAAAAGATTATTCAATGTTTATTATGATTTGGTCAGTGATTTTAACTTTGTACATAATTTGTTATAATTCTACATATATATTTAATTCCTTTTTGTTAATGCAAATTACATTAATTTGTCATAAGATATATAGTTTTCATCTGGAGCTTGATCATATGTTCACTGATAATTACAAGCATACTGTTTTGTCCCACTGGGTGCTTTATTTCTTTTATTAAAGCATTTTGAGATTTTTTATATACATGTTCATATAATATGTGAATAATTGCTATATTCTACTTCCTTTGCATTTTTTTCATTTTCTTTACTAATTAGGCAGGGTAAGTCTCCCACTATTGTATTGACTAGTAGTGATTAAAAAAGGACATGCTTGATTTGTTACAGATGTGAAGAATAAAGCACACTGTTTCAAAATAAAATATTGATGAACTACAGATATTTCAGATTGCACTATAAAACAAAAAATGTTTTCTACCTCTGATATGGTAATGGTTCCTGTTGTCAGTGCTATATTCATAGCTTTCACCATAAACTGAATAAGAGACTATTCTGGAGCCATTTTGAATGACCATTATCTGTGAGCCAACATAGGCTAACCCCAATTCCATGTTACAGTTTGGAAATATTTTCTTGAAATTATATAGTTTTACAGAACAAGAAAATCATAAATGAAGGCTAATTTTAAGTACACCAATGAGTACATCGGAGAGTTGGTTATAACAAGACGGGGGAGAGTTTTCAATAGGCCTATAATATCTTTTTGGGTAGAAGCCAGTGGGTGTGCTAAGTTAAGATATTCCATTTTTCTTAAAGGATTTACATCTTTATTGATGAGTGAAAATTCTTAAGTTTTGATGTTGTAATAATTGCCAACTCATAAAAAAGTATTGTTTTTTAATTTTTAAAAAATATTTGTTAGTTTATTTACATTTCAAATGTTATTCCCTTTCTATTAATCAAATCAGTTTAGTTCTGTCACAGGGAACTAACAAGTGGGCAAGGGATGGCTATTCTGGGCAGCAGTTAGACTCTGGGTCTATAATATTCCAATGTCTTCCTGGTATTGAAATTCTAACCAGTCACCTGTAGACACAGCTTCTTTTCAGAATTATTTTCAAACTATTATGTAAAGATAGTGAATTTTATAGAGAATTATGAATCTATTAATATGAAATGTTTTCTTATTTAGACTATTATGGAAAATTACATCAATTTGTTTAATATTCAAATGTTTAATCACTTTTGTATTTCTGAGATAAAACTTGTCTTGACATAATAATATACTGCTACGTTCATACATAAACAGTATTGATTTACTAAATATTTTTCTTAAAGGATTTACGTCTTTGTTGATGAGTGAAGATAATTTTGTATTCTTTAGTTCTGATATTATGCTAATTCCAAACTCATAAAAAGAGTATTTCTTCTTCTAGTTTCTGGAAGGGATTATATATGTGAGGTTATTTTCTTCTTAAATATCTGGTGGAATTAATATCGCGAATTAAATATGATGTTTCAAGAATATTAAGTCAAGCTGGTTGATAAACATTCTTTTGATCTGCCTTTTTGCTGATAATCTACTTTTCTTTTATTACTTATTGAAAGGGAATGTTTAATATTTAAAATTAAAATTATACACACACACATAAATTAACTGTGAATTTTTTAAAAAGATAGGTCAGCTATCCAATTAAATTAGAAGATGAGCAGACAGTGTAGACTATTCTGACACATGTAAAATTTAGTTCACTACAATTGGTTAATATTATGAAGAGGTTGCATTAATTTGCTGGAGATATTTTGATGACCGTTTATGGCATCTTTCAGTTTCTTCAAAGGAATGAAAAGGTCAATAGGTATTGTGCATCACATTTTGCTCGCTGCAGAGGCCAGAAAGTAATTAATAACCTCAATCAAATATTGAAAACCTGCTAAATGTCTATCATTTTAAAGTCCAGGTAATTGTCTCTTAAAATGGACTCTGTCCTCTCCTCCTTTAAGATTAAACTATGTCCTACCCTGTTATTCCATATTATGGAAAATACTATTTTTATACTATGCCTTTCTCAGAGGAATTCCATTTTTTAATAAGTTAGGACTGTAGAGCACATAAGTATATTAAATTATATCAGAAAAACACACCTGAGAACTATCACAATACCAGGCTTAAGAATTAGTGCAACAACCTTTCAGAAAAAGGACGAGACAAGAGCTCCTAATGTTTTGGTGGCAATGTCTCTGCAGATATGTCCTCTAATCCTCCAGTATATATAAAAGACATTGACAGGGAGAGCAAGCTGGCTCTTCTAAGGGCTTCAGTTCAGCTCAGCTCAGTCACCACTGCTGAGAGATTTGGCTCAAGTTTCTATTAGTTCATTTGCCTTTTCCTCCTTTCCCACTCACATCCTTACCTATTCCTTCATCCAGATCTACTCCTATAGCTTTGGCCATGCCTCACCTCTATAGCTCATTTCCAACACTGCAGTATGGCTGCAGAACCATCATGGACATTGTTGCTAGTATACTTCCAGCCTAGATTTGTTATCTTCTTTCCACAGAAACTCTCTTTTGCATTCCTATGAGCTATTGCTTCTTAAATGATTGGAAACTCCATAGATTCTCCCATGGCCTCTCTAACTCTGTTGTAACCATCTTGTAACGTGTGTAACCATATTTACTTTCTGTTGTACAAGTGCAATCTCAGGAGTTAATCATATTAAAATTTGAATAAGAGCACCAGTGTTTGACTCAGGAAAGGTTATGGAGGAAAGTGGGAATTCTTGGAATATTGTTTTCAATTTGTACTTATTACCATTCAATAAATATTAACATTATAGAAAGAGAAAAATGCATTCTTCTGTGTTTCTGACACTGCGTTCTCACTCAAGGCAATTTGTTGCCTTTTATTTGGTGATTTAAACTTGGTCTTGACCTTGCCTTTGCTACAATGATGTAGACTAAATAAATAAATAAAGCTCTCTTCAGATCTAAGCTGATGCAAGAATATGCCGTTGAATTGCCAACCAAAGCCATCAACTAAATGATTTTTATTTCTTTATATGTAAACCATCCTATATTACATTTTCATGATAGCAAGTGACAAATGCTTTCATTTACCAAGTAGTAATAACTACTTTATGCTTAATAACAACGTTTTTGTATGTCAATGTATCATTTCAATAACACATCTCAATATTTTCACTTAAATGATATTTTAACACAGCCCATAGCATAGACTATATCAAAATATGTATTTTAATATGGAATATAAATGTTGCACCAAGCAATTTTTTCTAATTAGAAATAAGAGACACAGTACATCATGGGCATTTTTGGATACAAAGGCAACATGTCCCTTGAATAAGTGTGCAAGTATTAGTGGGTGCATTAAAAATCAGCCATAAAAAATTAGAGAAATAGCTCAGCAATTAAGAGTACTGGCTGCTCTTGTAGATTACCTGAGTCCAATTTATAGCATCCATATAATGGTTCACTAACATATGATTAAGAGATGAAATGTTTTCTTTTGCTTTTCATGGATACCAGACATATATATGGTATACAGATATATATGCAAGTAAAACACATATATACAGAAATCACTTAAGAAAATGAAAGAATAAACAGATTGTACTTAGTAGAGTACAGAAAAGTAGATTGCTATGCAACAGATTCAGTTGTAACACAAGCTTTCCTGCTATATAATCAAGTAGATTCAATGATTCTTAAATTGTCAGTGGCAGCAAAGAAGAGCCTTTACATGGTGCTCTATATGTAAATTATAATAAAAGTTGCTCAGGATTATCTACTGAGTTGTTTTATTTAGAATTTTGATTAATTTTTGCTTATCTTAGCTTTTAATGTTACAAATGAAACTTAAAATAATAGTTAGCCTTTTGAATATATTAATTGAGGTGTCATAATGAATGGATTTTGCTTAAGCCAATGAACTATTAATTTGGCAGTATACACAGCTCACAGCAAGTTCTATCCTGCTAAACTCACAGAGGGCATATTTAGTATAGCAGACCTGATGGAGCAAGTGAGTCTACTAATCAAGTAGTCCAAATACTCACAGTTACTACTTTCCTACTCCTGCAACATAACTCACTCAATTTATACAAGTGATTCCTTGGAAAAAAATTATGATCAGTTGGCAGAAAAAGCAAAAACATCTAGCTTGCATAGGTTGCTCAGCAGTTTTATAAGTTCAATAGGCTAATTTATGGTGTGGTCCTTTGTGTGATGGAGGAGGTTACACACAAGTATAAATAACATGAGTCATCACTTGAAATATTTTGAATGAATATAGTCATTAGTCTACCATTGTTCTACCTGACAACAGCAGAGATCGATACTGAGATCTCGAGTTAGTAATATAACCCAGGATGATCACCAGGTATCCCCTGACAGATTCACTCTATTAAACTACTTCCATTACAAACAGGATAGTGTTTTTAATTAAGACTTATTTTACTTTAATTTTATATATAGGAGTGTTTTGAATGCATAAAGGCATTCAAAACTATAGTTATTTTATTTGACTTTGACAATTAATCCTTAATTAATAACCCTATTCTAACTACTGACCTGCCTACCTCCCATCTGTGCACTCCAAATACTTGCTGTTTCTCCTGGCCAAGTGCTCATGGTCTATCTCCCCTCATGACAGCCTCCTCTCTCTTTTTCCCATCCTACACTCTGTCCCCCTACCCCATGTGCCAGCCCTATAGTAATTGGCTATAACCAATTTTATTTAACCGACAGTTGAAATCAAGAAAACAGGTTTGCAGAACAAACTTCTGTAAACATGTGAAGTCATTCATAGGCCTCGACCTCTTGGTATAGCATTTAGCATTACAATGCATTGCCACTTACCAAACCTCAATAGTCATCATGGCGCATTGGGTCCCTAGAATTTGATAATTGTGAACTACCCTGGGCACTTGACTCAGGCTCTGCACAAGAACCATGTTTTCATAATTGCTAACTCATCTGCCCTTGCCCATGTTTTATTGTTAGTGAAATAGATTTTTAACTTCGAAATGATTTTGCCTTTCCTGCTCATAGTAGTGTGAATTTTGCCATTCTACATCACAGTATCTTCTACGTCTTTTTTTATTGTTTTTTTTTTCTCCAATCACAAAAGCCACTTCACAGTAGCACAGGATAGAAGGAATTAGGCATTAGACCTGTCCTCATGGGACATACTGGTGTCAACATATCTCTCAATATCATGAATCAAATGCCTTGTTAAAATTGTAAAATGGCATTTTGGAGACCAATGTATCTGTACTTTCTAGATGAAAATTTCCTTTTTTTCTATTAAAAAAGAAACTTGGTTTCTGGTTTTATGTGGAGGTCCTTGATCAATTTGGAGTTGAACTTAGTACAAGGAGATAAGAGTGGGTTGATTCATATTCTTCTGCATGTTGACCTCCAGTTGAACCAGCACCATTTGTTGAAAAGGCTATCTTTTTTCCACTGGATGTTTTCAGCTCCTTTGTTGAAGATCAATTGGCCATAGGTGTGTGGGTTCATTTCTGGGTCTTCTATCCTATTCCATTGATCTACTTGCCTGTTGCTGTACCAATACCATGCAGTTTTTAACACAATTGCTCTGTAGTACTGCTTGAGGTCAGGGATATTGATTCCCCCAGAAGTCCTTTTATTGTTGAGAATAGTTTTAGCTATCCTGAGTTTTTTGTTGCTCCAGATGAATTTTGAGAAATGCTCTTTCTAGATCTATGAAGAATTGAGTTGGGATTTTGATGGGGATTACATTGAATCTGTAGATTGCTTTTGGCAAGATGGCCATTTTTACTATATTGATCCTGCCAATCCAGGAGCAAGAAATATTTTCCATCTTCTGAGGTCTTCCTTGATTTCTTTCTTCAAGGACTTGAAGTTCCTGTCCTACAGATCTTTCACCTGTTTGGTTAGAGTCACGCCAAGGCACTTTATGTTGTTTGTGGCTATTGGGAAGGGTGTTATTTCCCTAACTTCTTTCTCAGTCTGCTTGTCCTTTGAGTAGAAGAAGGCTACTGATTTGCTTGAGTTAATTCTATAACCTGCCACTTTGCTGAAGTTGTTTATCAGCTGTAGAAGTTCTCTGGTGGAGTTTTTTGGGTCACTTAAGTAAACTATCATATTGCCGGCAAATAATGATAGTTTGACTTTTTCCTTTCCAATTTGTATCCCTTTGACTTCCTTATGTTGTCTAATTGCTCTGCTAGAACTTCAAGTACTATATTTCAAAGATATGGAGAGAGAGGCAGCCTTGTCTAGTCCCTGATTTTAGTGGGATTGCTTCAAGTTTCTCTCGATTTACTCTGGAGCACATGGGCACAGGGGAAAAGTTTCTGAACAGAACACCAATAGCTTATGCTCTAAGATCAAGAATTGACAAATGGGACCTCTTAAAATTACAAAGTTTCTGTAAGGCAAAGGACACTGTCAGAAAGACAAAACAGCAACCAACTAAGTGGGAAAAAATCTTCACCAACTCCACATCTGACAGAGGGCTAATATCCAATATATACAAAGAACTCAAGAAGTTAGACCCCAAAGAACCAAATAACCCTATCAAAAATGGGGTACAGAGCTAAACAAAGAATTTTCACCAGAAGAAATTCGGATGGCCGAGAAACACCTCAAGAGATGTTCAACATCATTAGTTATCAGGGAAATGCAAATCAAAACAACCCTGAGATTTCACCTCACACCAGTCTGAATGGCTAAGATTAAAAACTCAAGAGACAACAGGTGCTGGTGAGGATGCAGAGAAAGAGGAACACTCCTCCACTGTTGGTGGGATTGCAACATGGTAAAATGGCTCTGGAAATCAGTTTGGCGGTTTCTCAGAAAATTGGACATGCCACTTCCAGAGGACCCTGTCATACCACTCCTGGGCATATACCCAGAGAATTCCCCTGCATACAATAAAGACACATGCTCCACAAGGTTCATAGCAGCCTTGTTTATAATAGCCAGAAATTGGAAGGAGCCCAGATATCCCTCAAAAGAGGAATGGATACAGAAAATGTGGTATATATATATATATATATATATATATATATATATATATATATATATATACACAATGGAATACTACTCAGCAAATAAAAATAATGAATTCATGCAATATGTAGGCAAGTGGTTAGATCTGGAAAATATCATCCTAAGCGAGTTAACCCAATCACAAAAGAATACACATGAAATGCAATCACTGATAAGTGCATATTAATGAGCCCAGAAACCCTAAATACTCAAGGCACAATTAGCAAGTCAAATGATTCCCAAGAAGAAGAAAGGAGAGGACCCTGGGCCTGAACAGTTTGGATCCAGTTTTGTACATCCAGAACAGAGAAATGGTGGTGGGGGGATGATTGGGGAATAGTTGGGAGGGAGAGGACTTATGGAACGTATGGTGGGGGGAACTGGGAAAGGGGAAAGCCTTTGGAAAGTAAACAAAGAATATAGAAATTAAAAAAAAATAAAGAAAAGATTTTTAAAAGTTAAAAGAAAAGAAAAGAAAAATTCCTGCTACACTGAGATAAGTTTTGTTAGTAAGTTTTGTATGTTCAAAACTGCAAATATTATGCATTACATTTTTTTCATTGAAAATGTTCAGTGTTCTACAAGCGACAAAAGTATGCTACACAGTGTGACTTCTAGCTATTTAAACACTAGCCAAGATTTACATTTAATCGCCATGACATTGATTCAGTATTGCAACATTTACTCTTCCCTAGTGTCTGATACTCCAGATTTCAACCTTAAATTGGTAAATTTTTGTCATCTCTCTTCCAATATTTTCAATTTTTTACTATTCATTTATATGTTTGTTTGTTTGTTTGTTTTATTGTATTTGGTTATAACTACTTCTTCCAATGAACCACTCCTATTCTGGTTACCTTTGGAAAAGACCAGGACTCCAAGAGAGGAAAGCCTAACATGACACAAGATACAGTAAGATGAGGTGAAATTCTCACATCAAGGCCAGACAAGACAACCCAATATGAGGAAAGAATGTCAAGAACAGGCAAAATAGTCATAGACATTCCCAGTTCCACTCTTAGGGGTCCCAGAAGATGTATCTCAGTCCCATGCTAACTCCATGATTGCTTCTTCAGTCTCTGAGCCCCTATGAATGATGCTTAGTTGAATCTGTGGGTTGTGTTCTCATGGGGTTCTTGACCTATCTGGCTGCTACATTTCCTGACCCCATTCCCCAGGGTTCCATGAGTTCATGTTAGAATTTTTTTTTAATTTTATGTTTACACATGTATGTCTCTCTCTTCTCTCTTCTCTCTCTCTCCTCTCTCTCTCTCTCTCTGTGTGTGTGTGTGTGTGTGTGTGTGTGTTGTGTGTGTGTGTGTGTGTGTGTGTGTGTGCACGTGTGTAAGATGTGAGTACATGAGGCCAGAAAAAAAATATTAAATCTCCCAGAGATGGCACTGTGGGAGGTTGTGTCATGCCCAACATCCTGAAAACAACAAACTTAGCTCCAGTCCTCTTCAAGGGTAGCAAATGCTCTTAATTAGTGAGCCTCCTTTCTAGCCCTTACATTCTTTAAATGCCCTCACTAGGAAGCATTCTTCCATTTTCTCTTATCTGTTTCTGGCATAAATTGTAAAAGCAAACAAACAAACAAAAAACCCACCTCTTCTGTTATTACATCTGCTGACCTTATCTTCAATTTTTTTAAGTTGTGAACAAAAATTACTACTCCTAGTAATACTTACTCGTGATACAATTTTGCCATGAGACACTTAATTTTGATTCATTTGGCTTTTTATGTTGTTAGATATGATAGACAACTTCTTGTTTCCTAATATATTTTCTTACCTCAGATCCTATGGCTCCATCAACTCCACCTTTGTCTTTACTATTTATTTCTATTCTAGTTACGTGGTAATTAATTACAACTCTTAAGAGATCAATTTGACTCCCATGCTTTTCTTCCAATAGTCCCTCCATTGATGACCTTCTCTATTCTGATCATTTAAATTCTATATTTAAATTGTTAAATTATGTTTTCCCAACTGGTTTTTCCATTGACCTCTCGACTTTAATAAAGTTTTTCTTTGACATTCATTTCTAAAATCAATCTCAAAATAATGTATCAATAACAGAACTTTAATATCTTCGTGATTACCCTCATCTTTCATTTCCATAGCAATGTCAGCCTTGACTTTGTGCTATAAAACTTTTAAACCCTGTGTTAGTGCTCCTTCTTAAATCATTACAAGTGTTTTGCATTCAAACAAGGCTAAGTATTTGAACTACATACTTTTGTAACTGATGAATAGAGTTGTGGTTGTATTTCTACAACTAATATAAACATAATTTTTATAAGCAGAGTTTATTCAAAGCTATGATCCAAATTACCTTCAAAAAGCTGTTCCTAATATTTTTAAACTTTAGCTAATGACCAATGAGATTATTTACTTCAATTTTTTCAGCAAATATTTTTATATAATATTCAAATTAACACCAATAATGTATTTAAAAATAAATTAATTCATTTCTGATAGCTCAGAATCAATGAAGAGTTCACATTCTTTAGCTGGCAAAATTTTCTATTGATTGTAAGCACATATAAATCTGGGATTCAACAAAATAAAATTGACACAGGGGCTAAGTACAGATAAATGCAGATATACTTACTATAGTATAAGATGCTGGATTTTGACAAGGCACTTTAGTAAAAAAAAATAATCACTTGAAATGACTAATAAAATTTAAGTTTCCAGTTCCTTTAGCAGACAAAATTAAAAGTTTTGAGAATTCAGCAAACCCATTAACATTTTATAAAATTTCCTGCATCAGACATACACTCAAAGTTGAGACCCACAGTATACAGTAAAAATATGTTGCACAGATACATGAGCTAAATTCCAAATACCCTTCTTTCTTCTTATGATTATGTTTTTTGGTATGTGCTTACAATGTTTATTTAACAGGCATGGTTTTGATCAATGTGTAATAGTTGTACAAGTTAAAGGATTTTTCTGGAATATTTTTGGAAATAAGTATTAGCTTCTCCAATAATATATATTCAGTGTTATTCACCCTTCCCCCTCCTTCCTGCTACTACTAATTCCCTTCATTTGCTTAATCACTCCCATTATACATCTCTCTAATAGCACTCTTCCTGACACTTTTCCTATTTTTTTCCTCATACCTTGTCCTAGTGTGCTTCATTTGACAGTGATATAACCATACCCAGTGACAACTTAAGAGAAGATAAGGTTAATTTGACATGCATGTTACAGTTCTTTATCAAGAGAAGCCTAGGTAGGAACTCAAGGAAAGAAATAAAACAAAGATCATGAGGAAGAGGTTATTACATGTCTGTTTCCTCTGTCTTGCACAGCTACCTTTCTTATATAGTCTACCTGGGCCCACTTACCCAAACTGATCTGTGCTAGATCAAATTAGTAAACATTTGAGAAACAGTCCAATAGATATGGAAACAGGCAAGTCTGGATCAAGGTATTATTCAGTATCTGATAGGTTCCAACTATCCTGAAGCTTAAGTTGAGAACCAAGTCAGTTATTATAACATGACTTTATCTTTGTTGCTGAATAAAATGCTAATGTGTTTATATACTGTATTTTCGTTACCCATTAATCTGCTGATCAGCATCTAAGCTTGTCTATAGGTTGGCTATTGTTAGTAGAGTATTGTAATAAACATGGATACATGAGTATCCCTGTGCTATATTCATTTTGATTCCTTTATATATTTTTCTGCTTTTTATCCATATCTCCATCCTCTGCAGAATTTATTAGAACTCTTGATGATAATTATTTCTACTGGCTTGATATGAGATTTCAGTATAGTTTTGATTTGCATGTCTTAGATGGTTAATGATGTTTAACAGCTTTTCATTCAATATCAAGACCTTTGTGTATCTGTTTTTAAAAATACTTTTCTGTTTCTGTGTTCCTATTTTGTTTAGATTATTTCAACTTTATTTTATTTTTATTTTTATTTTTTATTTTTACAAATTATATACTCTGTATACCAATACCCTGTGAACTAAACACCTGACAAGTTTTGTTTTTTTTTTTTTTTTTCTGTTTTATAAGCTGTGTCTTTACATTGTTCTTTTACTTGCTGGCCAGAAACTCTTCAGTTCATTGCAATTCCACTTGTCAAGTGTTGCTATTTCCTGACTTATTGGAGTTCTATTCATAAAGTCATTGCAAATGAACATCCATCGATGTGTTTTCACCTATGATTCACTGTACTTCAAATTTTCTGTTGTTACAATAATAATTTTCATCCTATTTGAATTGATTTTGTGAAATGTGTGGAATATGACATATTAAATTTAAATCTTCTACTAACAGATACACATTTTTCCTAGACTCACTCTTAAAGAAAATCTTTTCTTCAGCATGTGGTTGTGAAGTTTTATGATTTTTTTTCTGAGTTGTCTCTTCTATCTCACTGCTTTGCATGTTTGATTTGTGCCAGTATTATGCTACTATGCTCTTTTCTGATAGGTAAGCTTTATAGAAAAAATGATAGCCTTGGGTTATGACATTTCTAACATTGTTTTTTTCTCTCCCTCAAATTTGAGTTGGTTATTTGAGAAATTTTGTGCTTTCTTTCTTTCTTTCTTTCTTTCTTTCTTTCTTTCTTTCTTTTCTTTTTTTCTTTTTTTTCTTTTTTTGGTTTTTCGAGACAGGGTTTCTCTGTGTAGCCCTGGCTGTCCTGGAACTCACTCTGTAGACCATGCTGGCCTCGAACTCAGAAATCAGCCTCCCTCTGCCTCTCAAGTGCTGGGATTAAAGGCGTGTTCCACCAATGCCTGGCAAATTTTGTGTTTTCAAATAAAATTATTTTCTTGTAGTTCTGTGATGAGCAAGTTATATCTACATCCTAAATATGGATTATTTAGCTCTTTTCTGAATATGCTAAATCAGTATTTATTTACACAACTTTTAATGTGTTTCCTATGAGTCTTTTTAGTATGGAACTTTATCATACTAAAAGTACCACACTTAATTTTAGACTAGAATTCTACTGTGTGCAATTTTATTAATAATTTTTCTAGAGCAATTTGGGACCAAGCTGGTACACCTTGAAGTTTATTTATTTTTTTTAATTTAATATGTATAGGTATTTGTTTACAAATATACATTCCTGAATTGCCACCAAAGTTCAGTAGGAGATGGATTCCTCTGTAACTTAAGTTGTAGATGGTTGTGAACCACAAGACAGGTGCAAGGAATCCAACCTGTGTGCTCTACAAGAACAGTCACTATCCTTAACAACTGAGCAATAACACCAGGTCCTAACTCTTGAGTTTTCTTCAAGTTTATGTTAGTTATTTTCTGTCCATTAGCTTTGAGAAATTGAATAGAAATTTCAAGTCCAACTTGATCATGGTGAATGATCATTTTGATGTGTTCTTAGATTTGGTTGACAAGAATTTTATTGAGTATTTTTGCATTGATGTTCGTAAGGGATATTGGTCTGAAGTTCTCTGTCTTTGTTGGATATTTGTGTGGGTTGTGGCTTTTTAGAATGAGTTGGGTAGTGTTCCTTCTCTTTCTATTTTGTGGAATAATTTGAAAAGTATTGGTATTAGGTATTCTTTGAAAGACTGATAGAATTCTGCACTAAAACCATCTGGTCCTGTGCTTTTTTGGGGTGGAAGATTTCTATGACCCCTTCTATCTCTTTGGGTGTTATGGGACTGTTTAGACATAAACAAACTCAAAGAAAAAAAACCACATGGACATCTCATTGGATGCTGAAAAAGCATTTGACAAAATTCAGCATCTTTTCATGCTAAAAGTCTTAGAAAGAACAGGAATTCAAGGCCCATACCAAAACATAGTAAAAGCAACCTACAGCAGACTGGTAGCCAACATCAAAGTAAATAGAGAGAAACTTGAAGCAATCCCACTAAAATCAGGGACTTTACAAGGCTGCCCCCTCTCACCATATCTTTTAAATATAGTACTTGAGGTACTAGCTAGAGCAATTCAACTACATAAGGAAATCAAATGGATACAAATGGAAAAGGAAGATTTCAAACTATCACTATTCATAGATGATATAGTAGTATATTTAAGTGACCCCAAAAAACTCCACCAGAGAACTCCTACAGCTGATAAACAACTTCAGCAAAGTGGCTGGTTATAAAATCAACTCAAGCAAATCAGTAGTCTTCCTATACTCAAAGGATAAGCAGGCTAAGAAAGAAATTAGTGAAATGACCCCCTTCACAATAGCCACAAACAATATAAAGTATCTTGTTGTGACTCTAACCAAACAAGTGAAAGATTCGTATGAAAAAAACTTCAGGTCTCTGAAGAAGAAAATGGAAGAAGACCTCAGAAAATGGAAAAATCTTCCATGCTCGTGGGTTGGCAGGAAAAATATAGTTAAAATGGTAATCTTGCCAAAAGCAATATACAGATTCAGTGCAATCCCCATCAAAATCCCAACTCAGTTCTTCATAGAGTTAGAAAGAGCAATTCTCAAATTCATCTGGAATAACAAAAAACCCAGGATTGCTAAAACTATCATCAACAGTAAAAGATCTTCTGGGGGAATCAATATCCCGGACCTCAAGTAATACTACAAAGTAGTAGTATTAAAAACTGCATGGTATTGGCAGAATGACAGAGAGGTGGATCAATGGAATAGGATTTAAGACCCAGAAATGAACCCGCATATCTATGGCCAATTGATCTTCACCAAAGGAGCTGAAAACATCCAGTGGAAAAAAGATAGCCTTTTCAACAGATGGTGCTGGCTCAACTGGAGATCAACATGCAGAAGAATGAGAATCAATCCACTCTTATCTCCTTGTACTAAGCTCAACTCCAAGTGGATCAAGGACTTCCACATTAAACCAGACACACTAAAATTAATAGAAAGGAAAATAGGGAAGACCCTTGAGGACATTGGCTCAGGGGGGAAAGTTCCTGAACAGAATACCAATTGCTTATGCTCTAAGATCAAGAATAGACAAATGGGACCTTTTAAAATTACAAAGTTTCTACAAGGCAAAAGACACTGTCATAAGGACAAATCTGCAACCAACAAATTGGGAAAAGATCTTCACCAATCCTACATCAGACAAAGGGCTAATATCTAATGTATACAAAGAACTCAAGAAGTTAGATCCCGGAAAACCAAATAACCCTATCAAAAAATGGGGTAAAGAGCTAAACAAAGACTTTTCACCTGAAGAAATCTGGATGGTTGAGAAACACCTTAAAATATGTTCAACATCATTAGTCATTAGAGAAATACAAATCAAAACAACCCTGAGATTTCACCTCACACCACTCCGAATGGCTAAGATTAAAAACTCAGGAGAAAGCAGGTTTTGGTGAGGATGTAGAGAAAGAGAAACACTCCTCCACTGCTGGTGGGATTTCTAGATGGTACAACCACTCTGGAAATCAGTCTGGAGGTTCCTCTGAAAACTGGACACGATACTTCCAGAGGACCCTCCCATAACACTCCTGGGGATATACCCTCAGAAAACTGGACGTGATACTTCCTGAGGATCCAGCCATACCACTCCTGGGAATATACCCAGAAGATTCCTCAGCATGCAATAAGAATACATGCTCCACTATGTTCATAGCTGCCTTATATTTATATAGCCAGAAGCTGGAAGGAACTCAGATGCCCCTCAATGGAGGAATGGATACAAAAAATGTGGTATATATACACAATGGAGTACTATTCAGCAATTAGAAACAACGAATTCATGAAATTGTTAGAGAAATGGATGGAGCTGGAGAACAGCATACTAAGTGAGGTAACACAATCTCAAAAGAACACCCATGGTATGCACTCACTGATAAGTGGATATTAGCCTAGAATCCTGGGACACCAAAGACACAATCCACATACCAAATGATGTCCAACAAGAAGGAAGGAGTGGACCCATGAAGTGGGAAAGGGTGAATGGGGAAACACGGGGAGGAAAAAGGGCATGGCAGACCTTTGGGGGGCAGGGAACCAGAAAAAGGGAAATGAAATGTAAATAGAGAATTTATCCAATAAAAAACATAAAAAAAGAAACATAAGCTCACAGATGTATGTAGGTTTCCTTCTAATTTATGTCCATTGATACAGACTATGCAAAATTAGGGCAATCATAATGTGATAAATGAGATCTGCATGCCCTCTACCAGAGATTGTATCTATTTTTCTGCTCTGAAGGGAGAAGCATAGAGAGATGTTTGCACAGCACTGCTAAATTGAAGCCAAGAAGATAGAGATGGGCTATCAGATTTCTGAACCTCCAAGGAGGGGGTTTCTTTTATCATAGCAGAAAGATTCACTTGGTTTCCTCTTATGTTATAATTTCATGCAATGATTATACATTAGCGTTCCCAACCTCCATATATCAAATGCTTTCGGGATCCAATAAAACAAGGGATGGTACTTCACTTCAAATAGTTTGCAAATAGAATATGTTAGAAAACATATTCTGTTTTGTTTTATGTATTATGTAGAGTGTGTTTGTGGTTAGTGTTGACTTTTTCTCTCTGCTGTACTTATTTCAAGCCCTAGAAACTCTAAAATCCTCATTTTATGATGTGCCAATCACAAGAAGCAGAGAAGATATTGTACCTGTTCTAGGATCATCAAGGTAAAATGCATTTATGATTAGTGTTTTCAGTTTTTTTTTTCATGAAAATGCATTGTAGCTTTAATCTAATGCTAACATGTTGGGGAAATTTGGCTTTCTCAGAAATTTGGGATTCCACGTTTTCATTCTGTAGGTTTTATTTCTAAAACTATCACAATGTTGAGAATTAATTTTTCTTTTCCCCACAGGATAAAAAAATGAAATTTCAAGTCCTTGTTGTTTTGGGAGTTGAGTCCAGTTATTCTACCTTTTCCTCTTCCATAGTCTTGTTCCCTACAGTAACAGTATTCAGTATTGTCATCTGCCTTTGAAAATGGTTGTATCAACACATTTGTTTAATAATAGCTTTGTATTCTTTTCTTTTCAACACACAAATATATGTACATGCATACACATACAAATACACAAAACATATTTACAATATTTTAATCCCTGCAATCACTTGTATTATATGGCATTTTCTAAACAATAGTTTAAATATTGTGATTTAGTGTAAGCATGTTTATACTCTCTATTTTTGAGACTTGATAGCCTCGCTTAATATTTTTTAATCTTTTTTATTGAATATATTCTTCATTACATTTCAAATGTTATACCCATTCCCGGTTCCCCCATCCCAGAAAACCACCAACACATCCTCCCACCCCCTGCATCCAAGAAGTTGCTCCTCTGTCCAACACACTCCTGCCTATCCCTCCTCGATTTCCCCATGCAGGACATCTATTGAGCCTTCATAGGACCAAGGACCTCTCCTCTCACTGATGTCTAACAAAGCATTCCTCTGCCAAATTGAGGCTAGAACCATGTGTACCCCTTGGTTGATGGCTTAGTCCCTGGGAGCCCTGGGGTATCTGGTTGGCCAACATTGTCATTTTTCCCATGTGGCTGCACAACTCTACAGCTCCTTCAGTCCACTATTGAAGACCCCTTGCTAAGTCCAATGGTTGGCTGCTAGTATCTGCTTCTGTATTTGTAAGGCTCTGGCAGGGACCCTCCAGAGACAACCATAACAGGCTCCTTGTCATCCATAATAGTGTCTGGGTTTGGTGACTGCTTATAGGATGAATCCCCATGTAGGACAGTCCTTGGGTGGCCTTTGCTTCAGTCAATGCTCCACACTTTGTCTCCCCATAATACCTCCTGTGAGTATTTTGATCCCTTTCTCAGAAAAAACAAAGGAGCCACATTTTGGTCTTCCTTCTTCTTAAGCTTCCTGCGGTCTGTGAATTATATCTTGTTTATTCTGAACTTTTGGGCTAATATCAACTCATCAGTAAGTGCAGACCATGTATGTTCTTTTGTCATTGGGTTTTCTCACTCAGGATTACACTTTCAAATGTCATCCATTTGCCCAAGAATTTCCTGAATCCATTGTTTTTAATAGCTGAGTAGTTTTCTATTGTGTAAATGTACCATATTTTCTATATCAATTTCTCTATCAAGGGTCATCTGGGTTCTTTCTAGCATCTGGCTATTATAAATAAGGCTGCTCTGAACATAGTGGAACATGTATTCTTATTACATGTTGGAGCATCTTCTGAGTATATAAACAGGAGTGGGATAGCTGGGTCTTCAGGTATGTGTAATATTCTGAGGAACTGTCAAACTGATTTCCAGGGTGGTTTACAAGATTGTAATTGCATTAGTAATGGGGGAGTGTTCCTCTTTCTCCACATACTCTCCACCATCTACTGTCTCCTGAGTTAGTCATCTTAGCCATTCTGACTGGTATGAGGGGAAATATCAGGGTTGTTTTGATTTGCATTTCCCTGATGACTAAGGATGGTGAGCAATTTTTTAGGTGCTTCACATCCATTCAAGTTTTCTTAGTTGAGGAACTTCAAGTCCTTGAGGAAAAAAATCGAAGAAGACCTCAGAAGATGGAAAAATATTTCTTTCTCCTGGATTGGCAGAATCAATATAGTAAAAATGGCCATCTTGCCAAAAGCAATCTACAGATTCAATGCAATCCCCATCAAAATCCCAACTCAATTCTTCATAGATCTAGAAAGAGCAATTCTGAAATTCATCTGGAGCTACCAAAAAACCAGGATAGCTAAAACTATTCTCAACAATAAAAGGACTTCTAGGGAAATCAATATCCCTGTCCTCAAGAAGTACTACAGAGCAATTGTGTTAAAAACTGCATGGTATTGGTACAGCAACAGGCAAGTATATCAACGGAAGAGAATTGAAGACCCAGAAATGAACCCACAGACTTATTGTCACTTGATCTTTGATAAAGGATCCACAACCATTGAGTGGAAAAAAGATAGCCTTTTCAACAAATGGTGCTGGTTCAACTGGAGGTCAACATGCAGAAGAATGTGAATCGACCCATTCTTATCTCCATGTACTAAGATCAACTCCAAGTGGATCAAGGACCTCCACATAAAACCAGACACTGAAACTAATAGAAAAGAAACTGGGGAAGACCGTGGAGGACATGGGCACAGGGGGAATATTCCTGAACAGAACACCAATAGTTTATGCTCTAAGATCAAGAATTGACAAATGGGCCTCATAAAATTACAAAGTTTCTGTAAGGCATAGGACACTGTCAGAAGGACAAAACGGCAACCAACAAAGTGGGAAAAGATCTTCACCAACCCCACATCCGACAGAGGGCTAATATCCAATATATACAAAGAACCCAAGAAGTTAGACCCCAAAGAACCAAATAACCCTATCAAAAATGGGGTACAGAGCTAAACAAAGTATTTTCACCAGAAGAATTTCTGATGGCCGAGAAATACCTTAAGAGATGTTCAACATCATTAGTCATCAGGGAAATGCAAATCAAAACAACCCTGAGATTCCACCTCACACCAGTCAGAATGGCTATTGCTGGTCCAGGAGCCAGCTAGCTGGTTGCAGCCCACAGCCTTGGTGCACGGCCAGAGCGCGCAGGGAAGACACGGAGAGCCTAGGCAGAACTCGGCCTGCTTGGCTCCAAGAGCCTAGCAGATCCCACCGTGAGGGTAGCCCTGGAAGGGGTGTATACCTGGGCCTTTCCAGCTCTGTCCTGGTTGCAATATGGAGGTCTGCCGCTATCACTGGTCCAGGGGCCCCTTTCCAATTTTTATACCTTTGACCTCCTTTGTTGTCTAATTGCTCTGGCTATGACTTCAAGTACTATATTCAATAGATATGGAGAGTGAGGGCAGTCTTGTCTTGTTCCCCAATTTTACCTGTGTTGCTTCAAATTTCTCCCCATTTAGTTTGATGTTGACTACTGGTTTGCTTTATATTGCTTTCACTATGTTTAGGGATGGCTCTTGAATTCCTGATCTCTCCAAGACTTATAACATGAAGGGATTCTGAATTGTGTCAACTGCTTTTTCAGCATCTAATGAAATGATCATTTTTTATTGTGTTTGTTTATGAAGGGGATCACATTGATGAATTTCCTTATATCGTATCAACCCTACATTCCTGAAATGAAGCTTACTTGGTTGTGGTGAATTATTATTTTGATATATTCATGGATTCAGTGGCCAGAATATTATTGAGTATTTTTGCCTCAATGGTCATAAAGGAAATTGGTCTGAAGTTCTCTGTCCTTGTTTGGTCTTTGGTTTAGGTGTAAGGGTTATTGTGGCTTCATAGAATGAATTAAGTAGTGTTCCTTGTGTTTCTATTTTGTGGAATTGTTTGAAGAGTATCAGTATCAGGTCTTCTGGTCTTTTTTTTTTTGGTTGGGAGACTGTTAATCACTGTTTTTATTTCCTCAGGTCTTATGGGAATATTTAGATGGTTTAGCTGTCCCTATTTTAACCTTGTCACCAGGCATAAGTCTAGAAAATTGTCCATTTCATCCAGATTTCATCCAGATTTTCCACTTTAGTTGAGTATAAACTTTTATAGTAGGATCTGATGATTTTTTGAATTTCCACAGTTTCTGTTGTTTAGTCTCCCATTTCATTTCTGATTTTATTCATATGGGTAGTGCCTCTGTGCCCTCTGGTTAGTCTGGCTAAGGGTTTATCTATCTTGTTCATTTTCTCAACGAACCATCTCCTTGTTTTGTTGATTTTTGTATAGTTATTTTTATTTCTATTTGGTTGAATTTGGCCCTAAGTTTGATTATTTCCTGCCATCTAATCCTCTTGGTTGTATTTCCTTCTTTTTGTTCTAAAGCTTTCAGGTGTGATGTCAAGTTGCTTGTGTATACTCTCTCCATTCTCTTTTTGGAGGCATTTAGAGCTATGAGTTTTCTTCTTACCACTGCTTTCATTGTGTTCTATAAATTTTCATATGATGTGTCTTCATTTTCATTAAATTCTAAAAAAAGTCTTTAACTTCTTTATTTCTTCCATGACCAAGTTATCATTGAGTAGAGGATTGTTTACTATTCATGTGTATATGCATACTCCATTGTTTTTGTTTGACCTTAAAACCAGCCTTAGACCATGGAGGTCTGATAGCGTTCATGTAATTATTTCAATATTTCTATATCTGTTGAAGCCTGTTTGTGGCCAATCACCTAGTCAAGTTTAGAGAAGTTACCATGAGGTGCTGAGAAGGTATATTCTTTTGCTTTATAATGAAATGTTCTATAAATATCTGTTAGATTCATTTGGTTCACAAATTCTGTTAGGTTCACTGTGTCTCTGTTTAGTTTCTGTTTCCATGATTTGTCCCTACCATAATAGTAGGGTATTGAAGTCTCCCAGTATTATTGTGTGAGGTGCAATACATGCTTTGTGCTTTTGTAAAGTTTCTTTTATGAATATGGGTGCCCTTGCATTTGGAACATAGATGTTCAGAATTGAGAGTTCATGTTGGTATATTTTTCCTTTGACTATTATGAGGTGTCCTTCTTTATCTTTTCTCAGAAATTCTAGTTGAAAGTCGATTTTATCCAATATAAGAATGGCCATTCCAGCTTCTTTTGTGGGACCATTTGCTTGGAAAATTGTTTTCTAGTCTTTGACTGTGGAGGTAGTGATTATCTTTGTCACTGAGGTGGGTTTCCTCAGTGACAAATGATGCAAGTAAAGGTTGGGTCCTGTTTATGTATTCAGTCTGTTAGTTTATATATTTTTATTGGGGAATTGAGCTCACTGATGTTAAGAGATTTTACGAAAAGTGATTGTTACTTCCTGTTATTTTCCTTGTTAAAGGTGGAATTCTGTTTGCATTGCTATATTCTTTCGGGTTTGTAGAAAGAAGATTAATTTATTTATTTTTCTAGGGTGTAGTTTTCCTTCTTACTTTGGTATTTTCCATCCATTATCCTCTGTAGAGCTGGGTTTGTGGAAAGATGTGTAAATTTGATTTTGTCATGGAATGTCTTGTTTTCTCTGTCTATGGTAAATGATGGGTATAATAACCTGGGCTAACATTGATGTTCTCTTTGGATCTGTATGGTATCTGCCAAGATCTTCTATCTTTCATAGTTTCTGGTGAAAATTCTGGTGTAATTCTAATAGGTCTGCCTTTATATGTTACTGGACATTTTCCCCTTACTCCTTTTAATAGTCTGTCCTTGTTTAGTACATTTGATGTATTAATTATTATGTGATGGGTGGAATTTCTTTTCTTGTCCAAACTATTTGGAGTCTGTAGGCTTCTTGTATGATCAGGGCATCTCTTTAATTTAGGGAAGTTTTCTTCTATGATTTTGCTGGCCCTTTACGTTGTAAATCTTCACTCTCTTCTATACCTATAATCCTTAGGTTTGGTCTTCTCATTGTGTCCTGGATTTCCTAGATGTTTTGGGTTACAAACTTTTTGAATTTGCATTTTCTTTTACTGATGAGTCAATGTTTTCTATGGTATTTCAGCACCTGAGATTCTTTCTTCTATCTCTTCTATTCTGTTGTTCATGCTTGCTATAATACCTGATTTCTATCCAAGGTTTTCTATCTCCAAAGTTGTCTCCCTTAGTGAATTCTTTATTGATTCTACATCTGTTTTTATATCCTGGATGGTTTTGTTCAGTGCCTTCCCTTGTTTGTGTTTTCCTGAAATTCTTTAAGGGATTTTTGTGTTTCCTCTTTAAGGGCTTCTACCTGTTGATCCATGTTTTTCTTTGTTTCTTTAAGAGATTTGTATATTTCCTCTTTAAGGGCTTCTCCCTCTTGATCCATGCTCTCCCATAATTCCCTATGGTATTTTTGTGTTTCCTCTTAAAGGGCTTCTACGTGTTTGGCCAGGTTCTCCTGTATTTCTTTAAGATAGTTATTTATGTCCTTCTTGAAGTTCTCTATCAGCATAATGAGATTTGACTTTAAACCTAACTCTTGCTTTTATAGTATGTTGTGGTATCTAGGATTTGCTGTTGTGGGAGAACTGGGTTCAGAGGTTGTCATGTTGCCTTGGTTTCTGTTGGTAATATTGTGTTGATTGTTGCCATCTGGTTATCTCTGGTGTTAGCTGGTCTTGCTGACTCTGACTGTGACTTCTCTGTCCTGCAAGCATATGTAGCTGTTCTCCCGTGTTTCCCGTTCTCTTTGTGCTCACAGATATGTAGGCACTCCTGGGAGACCAGGTCTCCTGTTGTTGTGTTTGTGTATGCAGCTCTCTGGCCAAGAATCAGCTCAGAATTCACAGTCCTTGGAGGTTAGTATCTCCTTTTGCCACCTGGATATGGAGCACTATGGCAGAGGATGATCCCCAGCCTGAGATATAAACTGGAAGACTCCTGCCTGAGGGTTCTGAATAGGTCCCTCTGAGCAACAGGGGTGATCTTACCTGTGCTCCCAGGCCTCTCCACACTCCAGTGGATGGACCTGTGGCAGAAGTGGTAGAAGGAATGAAAGGGGAATGGTATTCCTGGGTCCGTTTTGGTGGTTGCTGGGTAGAGAGTCCTGCTGAGATCCCAGCAGCAGCTCTGAGAATCCAGAGGTGGGAGGGTGTTCTTACCAACTGCCCTGAGTGCATCAGGCTCTGTAGGATGTATAAGGAGATGGAGTATTCACTGTGGAAGGCCTGGCAAGAGTCTACCCCAGTAGAGAGAACAGGTAGCTGCATCTTAATACTCTCATTCTGTTCTTATATAATATCTGTTTTTTTTTTTACCTTATCTTACTATGTTTGATGTGTACCCTTGCAAGCTATTAAAGCCTTTCTTGGATATACTTTGGAATATAATTTAAATTAGAGATACTTTGCTAAACATTAGACAAAAAGCTATAATTCAAAGCCATAAAATGCACATAAATACATGTTATATGTATGTAATATTTGTATGCACTGTATGCCATTTCTTGAAACAGATTTTATTATTTCATTTACTTATTCTTATTTATAATATAAACAGATTTTTTTATTTTTTATATTTTTAAATTTTTTATTTTTATTTTTTCTATATTCTTTGTTTACATTCCAAAGGCTTTCCCCTTTCTCAGTTCCCGCATCATCTTATGTCCCAAAAGTCCTCTTCCCCCCCACCTATTCCCCAATGACCACCCCCCCCACCATTTCTCTGTTCTGGTATTCTCCTATAAAACAGGATCCAGTCTTTTCTGGACCTGGGTCCTCTCCTTCCTTCTTCTTGGGAATCTTTTGACGTGCTAATTGTGCCTTGAGTATTCAGACCTTCTGGGCTCATTAATATCCACTTAGCAGTGATTGCATTTCATGTGTATTCTTTTGTGATTGGGTTAATTCACTTAGGATGATATTTCTAGATCCAACCATTTGCGGACAAATTGCATGATTTCATTATTTTTAATTGCTGAGTAGTATTCCATTGTATAAATATACCATATTTTCTGTATCCATTCCTCCTTTGAGGGAATTCTGGGCTCCTTTCAAGTTCTGGCTACGATAAATAAGGCTGCTATGACTATAGCAGAGCATGTGTCTTTATTGTATGCCGGAGAATACTCTGGGTATATGCCCAGGAGTGGTATAACAGGGTCCTCTGGAAGTGTCATTCCCAATTTTCTGAGGAACTGCCAGATTGATTTCAGGAGTGGTTGTATCATCTTGCATCCAACCAACAGTGGAGGAGTGTTCCTCTTTCTCCACTTCCTCGAGAGCACCTGTTGTCTCTTGAGTTTTTAATCTTAGCCATTCAGACTGGTGTGAGGTGAAATCTCAGGGTTGTTTTGATTTGCATTTCCCTGATAACTAATGATGTTGAACATCTCTTGAGGTGTTTCTCGGCCATCCAAATTTCTTCTGGTGAAAATTATTTCTTTAGCTCTGTACCCCATTTTTAATAGGGTTATTTGGTTCTTAGGGTTTAACTTCTTGAGTTCTTTGTATACATTGGATATTAGCCCTCTGTCAGATAAGGGTTTGGTGAACAACTTTTCCCAATTTGTTGGTTTCTGTTTTGTCCTTCTGACAGTGTCCTTTGCCTTACAGAAACTTTGTAATTTTAAGCGGTCCCATTTGTCAATTCTTGATCTTAGAGCATAAGTAATTGGTATTCTGTTCAGAAACTTTCCCCTGTGCCCATGCCCTCCAGGGTCTTCCCCAGTTTCTTTTCTATTAGTTTTAGTGTGTCTGGTTTTATGTGGAGGTCCTTGAACCACTTGGAGTTGATCTTAGTACAAGGAGATATGAGTGGGTCAATTCAAATTCTTCTGCATGCTGACCTCCAGTTCAACCAGCACCATTTATTGTAAAGGCTATCTTTTTGCTACTGGATGGTTGTAGCTCCTTTATCAAAGATCAAGTGACCATAAGTCTGTGGGTTCATTTCTGGGTCTTCCATTCTTTTCCTTTGATGTACTTGCCTGTCACTGTACCAATACCATGCAGTTTTTAACACAATTGCTCTGTAGTACTGCTTGAGGTCAGGGATATTGATTCCCCCAGAAGTCCTTTTATTGTTGAGAATAGTTTTAGCTATCCTGGGCTTTTTGTTACTCCAGATGAATTTGAGAATTGCTCTTTCTAGATCTATGAAGAATTGAGTTGGGATTTTGATAGGGATTGCACTGAATCTGTAGATTGCTTTTGGCAAGATGGCCATTTTTACTATATTGATCCTGCCAATCCAGGAGCAAGAAATATTTTTTCCATCTTCTGAGTTCTATTTCGATATCTTTCTTCAAGGACTTGAAGTTCCTGTCCTACAGATCTTTCACTTGTTTTGTTAGAGTCATGCCAAGATACTTTATATTGTTTGTGGTGATTGTGAAGGGTGTTATTTCCCGAATTTCTTTCTCAGCCTGCTTGTCCTTTGAGTACAGGAAGGCTATTGATCTACTTCAGTTGATTTTATAACCAGCCACTTTGCTGAAGTTGTTTATCAGCTGTAGGAATTCTCTGGTGGCGTTTTTTTTTGGGTCGCTTAAATATACTATCATATCATCTGCAAATAATGATAGTTTGACTTCTTCTTTCCAATTTGTATCTCTTTGACTTCCTTATGTTGTCTAATTGCTCTCGCTAGAACTTCAAGTACTATATTAAAAAGTTATGGAGAGAGAGGGTAGCCTTGTCTAGTCTCTGATTTTAGTGGGATTTCTTCAAGTTTCTCTCCATTTATTTTGATGTTGGATACTGGTTTGCTGTATAGTACTTTTACTATGTATAGGTATGGGCCTTGAAATCCTGTTCTTTCAGGACTTTTAGCAAGAATGGATTCTGAATTTTGTCAAATGCTTTTTCAGCATCTAATGAGATGACCATGTGTTTTTTTTCTTTTAGTTTGTTTATGTAGTGGATTACATTGATGGATTTCCATATATTGAATCATCCCTGAATCCATGGGATGAAGCCTACTTGATCATGGTGAATGATCGTTTTGATGTGCTCTTGGATTCTGTTGGCAAGAATTTTATTTAGTATTTTTGCATCGCTATTCATAAGGGAAATTGGCCTATAGTGCTCTTTCTTTGTTGGATCTTTTTGTGGTTTTGTTATCAGTGTAATTGTTGCTTCATAGAAGGAGTTGTGCAGTGTTCCTTCTGTTTCTATTTTGTGGAATGTTTGAAGAGTATTGGTTTTAGGTCTTCTTTGAAGGTCTGACAGAATTCTGCACTAAAACCATCTGGTCCCATACGTTTTTTAGTTGGAAGACTTTTTATAACCCCTCCTATTTCTCTAGGGGTTATGGGGCTGTTTAGTTGATCTAATTGATCCTGATTTAATTTTGGTATTTAGTATCTGTCTAGGAAGTTGTCCATTTCCTCCAGATTCTACAGTTGTGTTGAGTATAGGCTTTTGTAGTAGGATCTGATATTTTTTTTTGAATTTTCTCAGTTTCTGTTGTTATATCCCCCTTTTCCTTTCTAATTTTGTTAATTTGTATACTGTCTCTGTGCCCACTGGTTAGTCTGGCTAAGTTTTTATCTATTTTGTTGATTTTCTCAAAGAACCAGCTCCTGGTTTTGTTGATTCTTTGTATGGTTTTCTTTCTTTCTACTTGATTGATTTCAGCCCTGAGTTTGAATATTTCCTGCCTTCTACTCTTCCTTGGTGAATTAACTTCTTTTCCTTCCAGCGCTTTAAGGTGTCCCATTAAGATGCTAGTGTATGCTCTCTCCAGTTTCTTTTTGGATGCACTTAGAGCTATGAGTTTTCCTCTTAGTACTGCTTTCATTGTGTCCCATAGATTTGGGTAGTTTGTACCTTCATTTTCATTAAATTCTTAAAAGTCTTTGATTTCTTTCTTTATTTCTTCCTTGACAAAGTTGTCATTGAATAGAGTATTGTTCAGTTTCCATGTTTATGTGGACTTTCTGTTGTTTTTGTTGCTATTGAAGACCACTCTTACTCTATAGTGATCTGATAGGAGCCATGGAATTAGTTTGATCTTCTTGTATTTGTTGACATCTGTCTTGTGATCGATTTTGGAGAAGGTACCATGCAGTGCTGAGAAAAAGACATATTCTTTTGCTTTAGGATGAAATGTTCTATGTATATCTGTTAACTCCAATTGGTCCAAAGTTTCAATTAGTTTCACAGTGTCCCTGTTTAGTTTCTGCTATCCTGATCAGTCCATTGAGGAGAGTGGTGTGTTGAAGTCACCCACAATTATTGTCTTAGGTGCAATGTGTGTTTTAAGATTTAATAAAGTTTCTTTCACGAATGAGGGTGCTGTTGCATTTGGAGCATAGATGTTCAGTATTGAGAGTTCTTCATGGTGTATTTTCCCTTTGACCAGTAAGAAGTGACCTTCTGAGTCCCTTTTGATGACTTTAGGTTGAAAGTCAATTTTATCTGATATTAGAATGGCTACTCTGGCTTGTATCCTGAGACCATTTGCTTGTAAAATTGTCTTCCAGCCTTTTACTCTAAAGTTATGTTTGTTTTTGACTCTGAGATGTGTTTCCTGTATGCAGCCAAATGTAGGGTCTTCTTTCTGGATCTATTCTGTTAGTGTATATCTTTTTATTGGGGAATTGAATCCATTCATTTTAAGAGATATTAAGGAATAGTAATTATTACCTCCTTACATTTTGAAATTATTTTTTATATTTGAGAGGTTATCTTTTTTGGGGTTTGATGAGAGGAGGTTTCTATTTTGCTTCTTCCGGGGTGTAGTTTCTCTCCTTGTGTTGGTGTTTTCCCCCTATTATCCTGTGTAGGGCTGGGTTTGTGGAAAGATATCGTGCAAATTTGGTTTTGTCCTGGAATACCTTGGTTTCTTAACATCTATGGCAATTGAGAGTTTTGCTGGGTACAGTTGCTACTAAGTTTCCAACCCAGTTCCCAGGTAAAAGAAAGCTCAACTCAAAAGTTAACAAAACAAGCTAAAATCTAGATTGCGCAGGCCTTCCACTCCACTACTCTGGTTCAATCTATTTTATCCCATACAACTTGATGTTTCTCCAGGCCCCGAGCTTCTCTCCCTGCTGCCTCTCCGTTTTTTTTTCTTTTCTTCTTTTTTTTTTTGCCTCTCAGTTTCTTTTCCTCTGTTGCTCCTCCTCCTCCTGTTTTATACCCCATAGCTCCTCCCCTATACTCTCTGCTCCTCCCACTTTCCTCCTGCCCAATCATGGGCTCAAGCCTTTATTTGAAAAGTTAAGGTGGGAAGAAGGTTTACAAGACAACTCCTCATCTGCAGCCCCTCTGAGGAGTGGAATTAACATCAAAATACAAGCCCAGGCCTATCCACAACATTTCTCCCTTTCTGTCAAATTAAAAGACTCTTATCTCAGACATCAATTGAGCACAATTATTACCATTTTGTAATATATAACATACAGGATAGACCTAACACCCAGTCAATCATTTTTTATCAATTAAGTAGTACCCCTGTCATCTATTGGAACTTAAAATACTTATAATTCTATACCAGACTCAAGCACTGGCTTTAGACTCTAACCCATCTGAAAACTATCCTCTTAAATCTGTATCATCTTTCTAAATACTAACCAGTTTGGACTGGCTATAAGGCTATTAGTCTTCATCCCCATCAGAAATCCAAGAATGACTAATATTATCTGAAAGTATGAGAAGCACAAAATGCTTCTAAAACTTAGCCAACTTATAGAGACCGCTGATTACCTGGACAGGCCCTATACACCAAAATGTTGGAATATCAGTCTTCAGCCTTCTGGCCCATGATCATCTGACAGACCTTGGTAATGCAGAAGTTTGAAGGGCTGATTACTCTGTCTTGGCAGAGATTATCAGTCAACTATTCTGCAGTGTGTCGTTTTTGTGGACAGTATTTGTCTATAGATGAAATGAAGCAATTCTTGCCTGTTGACTGTCTCGCCACAACTGAAGCAACTCCATTGATGCTCAAGTTCTTTGAATTCAAGAAAGGCATGCTGTCAGGAGCAGACAGGTCTCCAGTCAAATGATCTTTAATAAAGAAATGTCAATAAACATATTCTGTGGACTTCTGACACCTTTGAAGACCATCTGTCTACCTAAACCATCTCTGAACTGTTAAGCCTTGAATATTCTCAGCCGTTTCTAACCAAAATAACTCAGGAAGACTCTTTTAACTAACTCATAACCAAGAGTTTGCTATCTGGCCCTTAACTTGTATTACTTAATCATCTAAAGGCAGTTTATACTAGCAGTTATAGAAGGACTGGGTCTAAGCCTTGTATTCTTAAATGTGTTATATAGTCACAATGCCTACATGGGAGTAACAATATTAATCCCAGTTTTATATCAATAGTAAATTCATACCCATGAAAACCTTAAATTTACATCAATTAAATTCTGAACCAATATAAGAGATTATAACTTCAACTTTGTATCAATTATAAAGACTTCTACCAATGTAAGATTTGGCTATGTAATGTTTTGCTTAAAAGTACATTTTCTCACCAATCCCTATTTGTCTATTTCTATAATTTCTATGATATTACTATATCCTTCTTTTTCTTTTCCACCCACTTTTCCTTTACCTAAGAAAGAAGGATATAAAAGAGGAAAGGAAATGTAGATATCCCTGAGTTTATGTTCTTTAGTTCCCTCCCTGTCCAAAGCTACATTTGTAAAGTATCCCTAAAATTATAATATATCTATAATCCTAAAATAACCATAACCATTCACCCCACATAAGGAACTGGGACAATGATTGTCTTCTATCTGGTTACAGCTGAATTGGGGTGAAAAATTCCCATCTGGGGGCCCAAAGGCAAATTTTAAAAACTAGCTGGCATTTTTTGCCTTCTAGTCACTATGTGGTGAGAAAGTTCTTCCTCTGTGTCAGATGACGTCTTGACCATGACATTCTGAAAGGCTGGAGAGGCACGTAAAGTTATGGAAGCAAGTCTTTAAGAGAATCAGCTTTGATGTAGTTGAAATAGAGTCAAGTGCGAAGCTGGATTGGATGGTCCCAAATCTCAGCATCCTGGAGTGTAAATCTTTTCAGGGCTGTCTTTCTCTTCTTTCATCCCTGTAGTATACAAAACTTAAAAGCAACAAGTAAACACGTAAAGATATTCACACAGAGCATGCAGGGGGCACAGATTGGCCAATGAAGATCAATAAAGAAAGACAACTGACTGCCTTTCCTCAGGTTAGCTTGATCACATAGTCAAACTAAAATGTAACTGTGTAACCATATCCTCATAAAGGATGGTATGTAACACCCAATAAGTGTTAAAGGCTGTGTATAGACATTTTAGTCTCAATTTCAGAGCTGTCTCCATATACAGAGACATAAACATCACCACATATACATCACCTATTTTGTTGATTGTGTTAGTCTTCCTTTTCTTCTCTGTCGCCAAGGTCTTCAGGAGGTCTCACTTTGTCATGTCTGATTTTTATTAACTTGGAAGGAACCCACAGCTTTTCTTTTCCTGTGGAAACATAGGCATAGCCCCTCCCCCACCGTAACACATTTCCCATTCTCGATTCTGATGTTAGAATATCCTTAATGTAGCCCTGCAGGCAGCTGCCATCTTGCCTGCAGCTTCCCATCCAGCCGGTGGCAGGGAAGCCGGACCCAGCCAGCTTGCCAGGTGCTCAGACCCAGCCAGTGGAACCAGGTACCTGAGACAGCCCGAGTTTAAGACCTTTCGGGGCCTCAGTCCTGGAGTGGGAGTTGGGCACAGAGTAGCGGTTTGGGGCACAGCAGCCGAGCCTGCGCTCTGTGCTCGCAGGGCGGACCCCTGACTCCCTGCAGGCAGCTGCCATCTTGCCTGCAGCTCCCCATCCAGCCGGTGGCTGGGAAGCCAGACCCAGCCAGCTTCCCAGCAGCTTTGGACCAGCAGGCAGAACCAGATAACTGAGATATCCCAACTTTAAGACCCCTGGGGAAACAGGATAACAGACAGCGAACCCTGAGCAGGAGCAGTGCAGAGCAGCCGCCCAACAAGCAGAACCAAGTACCTGGGATGTCCTGAGTTTAAGACCTCGGGTGACTCAGGCCACCTGTCAGCAATCTGTGAGCAGCAGCCCTGCAGGGCAGTGGTTCAGGTGTCCCAGTCACTGGGAAATAGCCTTACAAGCCCACAGGAGGGTCAAACACCAGCTAGTATCTACAGGACCAACTAACACCAGAGTTAACCAGATGGCAAAAGGCAAAGATAAGATCGTTACTAACAGAAATCAAGGCAGTATGGTGGCATCCAAACCCAGTTCCCCGACAGCAATAAATCTTGGATAACCCGAAACACCAGAAAAACAAGACTCAAATCTAAAATCACTGGCCAGGATGCTAAAAGAGGAACACTTAGATAAATCTCTTAAAGTAATACATGAGAAAATAGATCAAAAGCTAGAAGCCATTAAAAGGCAAACACAATTAAATCTCGGATATCTCAACACACCAGAAAAACAAGACTCAGATCTAAAATCACTGGTAAAGATGCAGATTGAGGATCACTTAGATAAATTTCTTAAAGTAATAGAGGAGAAAATAGATCAAAAGCTAGAAGCCCATACAAGGCAGACACAAAAATCACTTAAAGAAATCCAGGAGAATATAGAGCAAAAAATGAATCCCAATAAGGGGGAGAAACAAAAATCCCTTAAAGAAATACAAGAGAAGATGGGTCAACAAGTAGAAGTCATACAAGAGGAAACACAAAAATCCCTTAAAGAATTACAGGAAAACACAAACAAGCAACTGAAAGATCTGAGCAAAACCATACAAATTCTAAAAACAGAAGTAGAAACAACTAAGCAATCGCAAAGGGAGTCAGCGTTGGAGATAGAAAACCTTGGGAAGAAATCAGGAGTCATAGATGCAAATATCAACAATAGAATACAAGAGATAAAAGACAGAATCTCAGATGCTGAAGATACCATAGGAACCATGGATTCAACATTAAAGAAAATGCAAAATGCAAAAAGCTGGTAAGCCAAAACATCCAGGAAATCCAGGACACAATGAGAAGACCAAACCTAAGGATTATAGGGATAGATGAGAATGAAGATCTACAACTTAAAGGGCCAGCAAATATCTTCTACAAAATTATGGAAGAAAACGTCCCCAACCTAAAGAAAGAGATGCCCATGAATATACAAGAAGCCTATAGAACCCCAAATAGACTGGACCAGAACAGAAATAATTCCCGTCACATAATAATCAAAACCCCAAATGTACTAAACAAAGAAAGAATATTAAAGGCAGTAAGAGAAAAAGGACAAGTAACATATAAAGGAAGACCTATCAGAATTACACCAGATTCTCACCTGAGACCATGAAAGCTAGAGGATCCTGGGCAGACCTCATGCAGACCCTAAGAGAACACAAACTTCAGCCAAAACTACTATACCCAGCAAAACTCTCAATTACTATAGATGGGGAAACCAAGATATTCCACGACAAAACAAAATTTGCAAGATACTTATCTACAAACCCAGCCCTACAAAGAATAATAGGGGAAAAATACCAACACAAGGGGGGAAACAACACCCCAGAAGAAACAAGATAGAAACCCCATCTCATCCAACCCAAAAGAAGAGACCCACTCAAATACAATAATAATAATAATAATAATAATAATAATAATAATGCCCAAAATGTCAGGAAGTAATAATTACTATTCCTTAATATCTCTTAATATCAATGGACTCAATTACCCAATCAAAAGACACAGACAAACAGACTGGATAACGAAACAGGACCCTACATTTTGCTGCATACAGGAAACATGTCAAAGACAAACACCACCTTAGAGTAAAAGGCTGGAAGACAGTTTTACAAGCAAATGGTCCCAGGAAACAAGCCAGAGTAGCCATTCTAATATCAGATAAAATTGACTTTCAACCTAAAGTCATCAAAAGAGACGCAGAAGGTCACTTCCTGCTTGTCAAAGGGAAAATCCACCAAGAAGAATTCTCAATACTGAACATCTATGCGCCAAATGTAAGGGTACCCTCCTTCGTAAAAGAAACTTTACTAAAGCTTAAAGCACACATTGCACCTAACACAATGATTGTAGGTGACTTCAACACTCCACTCTCCTCAATGGCCCGATCAGGAAAGCAGAAACTAAACAGGGACACAGTGAAACTAATTGAAGCTTTGGACCAATTGGATTTAACATATATATATAGAACATTCCATCCGAAAGCAAAAGAGTATACCTTTTTCTCAGCACCGCACGGTACCTTCTCAAAAATTAGTCATATAATTGGTCACAAGACAGACCTCAACAAATACAAGAAGACCGAACTAATCCCATGTCTCCTATAGGATCACTATGGAGTAAAAGTGGTCTTCAATAGCAAGAAGAACAACAGAAAGCCCACATACACATGGAAACTAAACAATACTCTACTAAATGACACCTTGGTCCAGGAAGAAATAAAGAAAGAAATCAAAGAGTTTTTAGACTTCAATGAAAAGAAGGTACGATCTACCCAAATCTCTGGGACACAATGAAAGCAGTGCTAAGAGGAAAACTCATAGCGCTGAGTGCCTCCAAAAAGAAACTGGAGAGAGCATACACTAGCAACTTAATAGCACACCTGAAGGCCCTGGAACAAAAAGAAGCTTATTCACCCAGGAGTAGTAGAAGTGAGGAAATCATCGAACTAAGGGCTGAATTCAATCACTTGGAAACAAAGAGAACCATACAAAGAATCAACAAAACCAAGAGCTGGTTCTTCGAGAAAATCAACAAGATAGATAAACCCTTAGCTAGACTAACCAAAGGGCACAGAGACAGTATCCAAATTAACCAAATTAGAAATGAGAAGGGGGATATAACAACAGAAACGGAGGAAATTCAAAAGATCATCAGATCCTACTACAAAGGCCTATACTCAAAACAACCAGATAATCTGGAGGAAATGGACAATTTCCTAGACAGATACCAAATACCAAAATTAAATCAGCATCAAGTAGATCAGATAAACAGTTACATAACCCCTAAAGAAATAGAAAAGTTTATAGAAAGCCTCCAAACCAAAAAAAGTATGGGACCAGATGGTTTTAGTGCAGAATTCTACCAGAACTTCAAAGAAGACTTAACACCAATACTCTTCAAACTATCCCACAAAATGGAGACAGAAGGGACACTGCCCAACTCATTCTTCAAAACCACAATTACGCTGATACCTAAAACAAAAAAAGATCCAATAAAGAAAGATAACTACAGGCCAATTTCTCTTATGAATATTGATGCAAAAATACTAAATAAAATTCTTGCTAAGCGAACCCAGGAGCATATCAAAACTATCATTCTCCATGATCAAGTAGGCTTCATTCCAGGGATGCAGGGATGGTTCAATATACGGAAATCCATCAATGTAATCCACTACATAAACAAACTAAAAGAAAAAAACCACATGGTCATCTCATTAGATGCTGAAAAAGCATTCGACAAAATTCAGCATCCTTTCATGCTAAAAGTCTTGGAAAGAGCAGGAATTCAAGGCCCATACCTAAACATAGTAAAAGCAATCTACAGCAAACCAGTAGCCAACATCAAAATAAATGGAGAGAAACTTGAAGCAATCCCATTAAAATCAGGGACTAGACAAGGCTGCCCTCTCTCTCCATATCTTTTCAATATAGGACTTGAAGGTCTAGGGAGAGCAATTAGACAACATAACGAAGTCAAAAGGATAGAAATTTGAAAGGAAGAAGTCAAAGTATCATTATTTGCAGACGATATGATAGTCTACTTAAGGGATCCAAAAAACTCCACCAGAGAACTTCTACAGCTGATAAACAACTTCAGCAAAGTGGCTGGTTATAAAATTAACTCAAGCAAATCAGTAGCCTTCTTGTACTCAAAGGACAAGCAGGCTGAGAAAGAAGTTAGGGAAATAACACCCTTCACAATAACCACAAACAACATAAAGTACCGTGGCATAACTCTAACCAAACCAGCAAAAGATCTGTAGGACAGGAACTTCAAGTCCTTGAAGAAAGAAATCGAAGAAGACCTCAGAAGATGGAAAAATATTTCTTGCTCCTGGATTGGCAGGATCAATATAGTAAAAATGGCCATCTTGCCAAAAGCAATCTACAGATTCAATGCAATCCCCATCAAAATACCAAATCAATTCTTCATAGATCTAGAAAGAGCAATTGTCAAATTCATCTAGAGCAACAAAAAACCCAGGATAGCTAAAACTATTCTCAACAATAAAAGGACTTCTGGGGGAATCAATATCCCTGACCTCAAGCAGTACTACAGAGCAATTGTGTTAAAAACTGCATGGTATTGGTACAACAACAGGCAGGTAGATCAATGGAATAGGATTGAAGACCCAGAAATGAACCCACAGACTTATGGTCACTTGATCTTTGATAAAGGAACCACAACCATCCAGTGGAAAAAAAGATAGCCTTTTCAACAAATGGTGCTGGTTCAACTGGAGATCAACATGCAGAAGAATGTGAATTGACCCACTCTTATCTCCTTGTACTAAGATCAACTCCAAGTGGATCAGGACCTCCACATAAAACCAGACACACTGAAACTATTATAAAAGAAACTGGGGAAGTCCCTGGAGGGCATGGGCACAGGGGGAAAGTTGCTGAACAGAACACCAATAGCTTATGCTCTAAGATCAAGAATTGACAAATGGGACCTCATAAAATTACAAAGTTTCTGTATGGCAAAGGTCACTGTCAGAAGGACAAAACAGCAAACAAAAATGGGAAATGATCACCAACCCCACATCCGACAGAGGGCTAATATCCAATATATACAAAAAACTCAAGAAGTTAGACCCCAAAGAACCAAATAACCCTATCAAAAATTGGGTACAGAGCTAAACAAAGAATTTTCACCAGAAGAAATGTGGATGGCCGAGAAACACCTTAAGAGATGTTCAACATCATTAGTCATCAGGGAAATGCAAATAAAAAACAACCCTGAGATTCCACCTCACTCTAGTCAGAATGGCTAAGATTAAAAACTAGAGAGACAACAAGTGCTGGCGAGGATGTGGAGAAAGAGGAACACTCCTCCACTGTTGGTGGGATTGCAAAATGGTAAAACCGCTCTGGAAATCAGTTTGGCGGTTCCTCAGAAAATTGGGCATGCCACTTCCAAAGGACCCTGGCATACCACTCCTGGGCATATACCCAGAGGATTCCTCTGCATACAATAAAGACACATGCTCCACTATGTTTATAGCAGCCTTGTTTATAATAGCCAGAAATTGGAAGGAGCCCAGATATCCCTCAAAAGAAGAATGGATACAGAAAATGTGGTATATTTATACAATGGAGTACTACTCAGCAATTAAAAATAATGAATTCATGCAATTTGTAGGTAAATGGTTAGATCTGGAAAATATCATCCTAAGTGAGCTCACCCAATCACAAAAGAATACACATGAAATGCAATCACTGATAAGTGGATATTAATGAGCCCAGAAGCTCTAAATACTCAAGGCATAATTAGCAAGTCAAATGATTCCCAAGAATAAGAAAGGAGAGGACCCTGGGCCTGTAAAGATTGGATCCAGTATTGTAGACCCAGAACAGAGAAATCGTGGGGGGGGGGGCTGAGTGGGGAATAGCTGGGGGGAGAGGAATTATGGGACATATGGTGGGGGGGTAACTGGGAAAGGCGAAAGCCTTTGGAATGTAAACATAGAATATAGAAAATAAAAATTAAAAAAAGAATATCCTTAATGTAAACAGACTGATTTAGTTCAATAGTTCTTTCCGCAGTCCAATATCTTTCAGCAGCTGTGGTGTTTTGTTCATTGTCATTTAAACAATTTAAGGTCAATAAGGCACTATGTAATCTATCCTTGGGGGTTCTCATTGATCCTTTTTGCCTATTAAGAGTCTCCTTTAGAGTTTGATTTGATCTCTCCACAATTGCTGTATCTTGTTTATGGACAGCTTGGACAGTCTGTAACTGCCTTTGATAAGATTCCCTAACTAATTTAAGATTTTCATTAGAATCCCGACTAGTTTCATGGTTAGATACCGAGACTGAGGGGATATTAATTTGTGTATTCCACTGCTGTAATAGATCTCTTCCCCATAAATTAATGTCTATACCAGCCACATATGGCCTCAATTTTCCAACCTGAACTTCTGGTCCTATACATTTAAGCCATCTGGTGCTTTGCTTTATTTGGGATAAGGTCCCAACTCCGTGAAATTGGATGTCTACGTCTTGATGTGGCCAACTTACAGGCCAAGATTTTGGAGAGATAATGGGGACATCTGCTCCAGTGTCAACCATTCCTTCAATCTTAATATTGTTTACTAATATTTGTAGTTTTGACTTGTGATACTCTATAGAAGTTTGCCAAAATATTCTTTTTTGGGTCCTTTTGAGGCTTTCTGAATTGTCTACAGAACTTGCCTTAGTCTTGTCTGGTCTTAAAATATCTGTTTTTGACATAGTGACACTTAAATGTCCTGAGAAAGATAACTCTCCTTGTCTGGCATTGGGGCCTGTGAGAGGCCCCCGGGAGTGTTTTGGCAGGATGTTGCCGCATTTGTCTGTTCTTGCTCTACATTCTCTACTTAAATGCTGGCCTTTGCCACACCTTTAACATATTCCAAAAGACACAGGTCCCCTTTTGTTATTACTTTGGTTTTTTAAACAGTCATTTCTGAGATGACCCCACTCACCACAATTAAAACATTTAAAATTCTGGGTCCTTTCTAGGTGTCATGTGGCAGTTTCTCCTTTTACAGTCATATCAGGTGGGTGAGATACAACCTCAATTGTATATCTAATCCACTCATCTATTGATGCTGACCTTGCCCTCAGTGGTATGATTACTTCCTTGCATTCATTATTTGCATTCTCAAAAGCTAAAGACTCAATTATTGCCTTCCTTGCTGCGGAATCTGATATATTCCTTTCCACAGCTGAGGTTAGTCTTTGTAAAAAGTCAGGGAAGGTTTCTTGTGGACCTAGTATGACTTGAGTAAATGGCTCAAGTCTTTTCCCTGATTCTGCAACTTTGTCCTAGGCCTTTAAAGGTGACAATCGACACAAGGCTAGGGTTTCTTCATCGTATATAGCCTGCACTTCTACCTCAGCAAAGTGACCCTCACCAAGCAGTTGGTCTACAGAAATCTCTCTACCTCTGGCTCTATTTTGTCGTGCTATCTCCCTCGCCCCATCTCTCCACCATGCCACCCATTGTAAATTAGCAGCAGGTTCTAGTATTGCTCTTGCCATATCCTTCCAGTCTTGTGGGATTATTCTATTTTTAGTAGTCCAAGAAGTCAGGATTTGCTTTACAAATGGTGAATGCATTCCAAAATTAGTGACACTTTCCTTAAATTTTCTTAGATCTAACACATCCACAGGTTGCCATTCGAATTCCTGATAACCCTGTGGAAGATCATCATCTGGAGGTCTTTGTTGTATACTGACAGGATAGACTAAAGTTTGTTTTTTAATAACTTTTGTTTGGCTTTCTCTACTTTTATCTTCTATCCCTCCCTGAGTATTCTCCTTTTCCTTGAGTTTCTGTATTTTCTGTTCAAGATTCTGCCTCCACATTTTGATCTTTTCTTTATATTGCAATTCTGATACTCTACTGTCTATTTTATTCTGATTGATTAATTTTAAAAGGTTATTCTCCAAGTCTAGCTTCCAATCCTCATTATTTTCTCTCTGCTGCTCACTCTGATCTGTGAACTGCTTCATCCTTTGTTCTAGCATCTTTTCTAACTCCTGTCTCCCACCTTCATTCTCCTCCTTCTGTCTCTTACTCTGTTCTATAATTTCCTGGGTCTCTAGTGTTTCCTCTAGGCCACATTGCCAAGTCTTATATTCCTCTTTCTCTTGTTCATGCTGTTTTATAATTTCCTGTATCTTCTGTTCTAAACCCAGCTTCCAAAATCTTAGCTTCTCTTTGTGTTGTAATTCTAATATTGCTGCATCTGCCTTATTTTGACCTATGAAATCTTGATCCTTTATTTCTAGTGTTACTTGTATTCTCTTTTCTAAGGCAAGGAACTTTTTGTCTAGGACTCTGCCTTTTGAGATGACATAGTAAATCAAGAGAATAAGTACTGCAATACCAATGACATTTTCCTCTAAATCCATTCCTGTCAAATCACTCAAAATATCATCACATAGAGCCAAAAAGTTCTTTATTGTTTCACCCATCTTTAAGTATCAAGATGCTATATATCTCTCTTATATCAATGAATTACCTGGTCCGGAACCCTTTCTATCTGCTGTCCGAGCTGTTCAGGGCTTCTCAGGCAGCTAACGTTTTATCTCAGGTTTATTAGGTTCTAAACAATACGTTGGACAGCCATTTTGTTGCTACTATGTTTCCAACCCAGTTCCCCAGTAAAAGAAAGCTCAACTCAGCGGTTAACAAAACAAGCTACAAGCCTAGACTGGGCAGGCCTCCCACTCCACTACTCTGTTTCCATCTATAATAATCCATACAACTTGTGGTTTCTCCAGGCCCAGAGTTTCTCTCCCTGCCACCTCTCCGGTTCTTTCTTTCTTTCTTTTTGTTTTTTTGCCTCTCAGTTTCTTTTCTTCCATTGCTCCCCCTCCTCTTGTTTTATACCCTGTAGCTCCTCCCCCTAGACTCTGCTCCTCCCACTTTCCTCCTGCCCAATCATGGGCTCAAGCCATTATTTGAAAAGTTAAGGTGGGGAGACAGTTCACAAGGCAACTCCTCATCTGCAGCCCCTCTGCGGAGTGGAATTAACATCAAAATACTAGCCCAGGGCTATCCACAACATATAGTAGTTTTGGCTGAAGTTTGTGTTCTCTTAGGGTCTGCATGAGGTCCGCCCAGGATCTTCTAGCTTTCATGGTCTCTAATGAGAAGTCTGGGGTAATTCTGATAGGTCTTCCTTTATATGTTACTTGGCCTTTTTCTCTTACTGCCTTTAATATTCTTTCTTTGTTTAGTACATTTGGGGTTTGGATTATTATGTGACGGGAGGTATTTCTGTTCTGGTCCAGTCTGTTTGGAGTTCTGTAGGCTTCTTGTATATTCATGGGCATCTCTCTCTTTAGGTTGGGGACGTTTTCTTCCATAATGTTGTAGAAGATATTTGCTGGCCCTTTAAATTGTAGATCTCCACTCTCATCTATCCCTATAATCCTTAGCTTTGGTCTTCTCATTGTGTCCTGGATTTCCTGGATGTTTTGGGTTACCACCTTTTTGCATTTAGCATTTTCTTTGACTGTTGAATCAATGGTTCCTATGGTATCTTTTGCATCTGAGATTCTTTCTTCTATCTCTTGTATTCTATTGATTATTTTGCATCTATAGCCCCTGATTTCTTCCCAAGGTTTTCTATCTCCAAAGTTGTCACCCTCTGCGATTTCTTAGTTGTTTCTATTTCTGTTTTTAGATCCTGGATGGTTTTGCTCAGATCTTTTGCTTGCTCTTTTGTGTTTTCATTAATTCTTTAAGAGATTTTAGTGTTTCCTCTTTCATAACTTCTACTTGTTGACCCATGTTCTTCTGTATTTCTTTAAGTGATTTTTGTCTTTCTTCCTTATTATCTTCTTCTTTTTGATCCATCTTCTCCTGCATTTATTGAAGTGATTTTTGTGTTTGTCTTGTAAGGGCTTCTAACTTTTGATCCATTTTCTCCTATATTTCTTTAAGAGATTTATCTATGTGGTCCACTATCAGCATTCTGACCAGTGATTTTTCAATACAAATCTTGTTCTGGTGTGTTTGGGTATCCATGACTTCCTGTTGTCAGTGAACTGGGTTCTGATGCTGCCTTGATTTTTGTTAGTAACATTCCTACGTTTGCCTTTTGCCATCTGGTTATCTATGTTTGCCTTTTGCCATCTGGTTATCTACGTTTGCCTTTTGCCATCTGGTTATCTCTGGCGTTAGTTGGCCTTGTTGTCACTGGCTGGTGTTTGAACCTCCCATGAGGCTGGGCCCGTCCGTTGGTTCTCTACCTATGACCAGGCGGCAAGATGGAGACCGCCTCTGTGAGTGCTGAGAGGACCTCATGGTAGGCGGTTCTCAACCGAGTTGGTGCATGGACAGGTGGCTGTGAAGATTTCCCGCAGAGCCACCCGGACTCTGGCTACTGGCGAGAGCCTTGCAGGTTTCCACCTGAACTATGGTAGTTACAGATTATATCTGCATACCTGGCCCTCTCTACTGGTGACTTAGAGGCAAGATGGATACGGCCACTGCAAGTGCTTGGGAGGTCCCTGGGGCAGGCAGCTCCCAAGCACCTTAGTGCATGGCAGGTGGCTGTGGAGATGTCCGGCCGAGGTGCCGCCCTGGCAGGGAGAGCCTGGCAGGTTTCCACCCGAGTGATGGTAGTCACAGATTAAGTGTGCATACCTGGGCCTCTCTACTATTGGCCTGGTGGCAAGATGGAGACCAACCACCACTGCAAGGGCTTGAGGGGACCGCAGGGCAGGCTGCTCCCAGCCGTGTTCGTGCACGGCCTGTGACCATGGAGATGTCCTGCCAAGCTGCCACCCTGGCACTGGCTAGTGGTGATAGCCTGGCAGGCTTCCACCTGAGCAATGGTAGTCACAGATTAAGTCGGCATCCCTGGGCCTCTCTACCAGTGGCCTGGTGGCAAGATGGAGCTGTGCCCTATAAACAGATTTTTATTGCACAATTTACCCTCTCTCCACTGCTCTGAGTTTTCTCCCACCATTCCTCTTTCCCAGATCCAATTCCCCTCTAATTTGTTTTCTGAAAAGAACAGGTCTCTAAGAGACTATAGCCAAACAGCACAAAACAACATACAATAAGATTAAGTTAAAGCTCAAATAATGAAGGTTGGAGTCAGCAATCCAATAAAAGTAAAATTGTCCTAAGAGCAGGAAAAAGTCAGGGATACACTTGCACCAATGTTACAAGCAAGAATTTTAGGCATGTCATTCAAAATGACACAGATAGAATATTGTCTTCATTACTATTCTATTTCTGTGAAGAGAAACTATGAACAAGGCACTCCTTTGATAAGTATATGTTCAATTTTTACCTTGTTTACAGTTTTACAGGGTTAGTCCATGATCATCACTGCAGAATGCAGGTAAGATTGGGGAAAAAATAGTAGCTTAGAGATTTCCATCATTCTTCACATGCAGAAGACAGAGAGAGGATATGAGACTGGGACTGATATTAGCTTTTGAAACTTCAAAACCCACACCCACTGACACACCTCCAAAGTTGTACCTACTCCAAGAAGGCCACATATGAAAATCTTTCACAAATATTTCTAGTAACCGAGGACCAGGGATTCAAAAATGAATATGAGAGTCAGTCTCATCTAAACCATAGCACAGGTCTATAGTCAAGAAAAACTGTACAATAGAGTAGTTAAATGCATTAAGAAGTGTAATTAAAATATTGATAAAGAGACTTCTCAATAAACTTACACATACATACACACCTGTGAGCATGCAGACACACAGACACACACAGACACACAGACACACAGACACACATGCACACACACACACACACACACACACACACACACACAGAAACAAAAACACAACCATAGGACATACCAGTGATGCCTTATACAGAGACTTATCAACTGTGGCACGCTAATCTTCAAGTTCCTTTTATATCTTGCTTCATAGATATTTGTGGTATTCCATACATTAGTGCTGAAGGATATAATTTAGGAAATATCTCAGGATGAAATTGGAATTTGAGTTTGGCTTTGGTGAAAGAAAAGGATTTTCCTAGATAAATAAAAGAACATTTCAATAATATGGGGACAGTTGGTAGTGTCAAAAGTGATTATGTATATTATAAAAGGTGTTTCTCCAATTGTTGCCAGGAAAATCTTGAGATTAAATTTGTAAATAGCCTATGGTCCTTACTGAATCTTCAATTTTCTCTTATATAAGATTTTCTTATTTATTCTAAAATATTAGCCACCCAAAGTTACAAAATATGTACTTAAAAAAGTACTTTAGGGATAAAGACCATCAAATCTTAATTGATGTTTTACATAAAAAATAAATTAATTCTATAATAATATAAAATTGAATAAGCAATATGGTAACATGAACAGGCATCTTTCAAGGAGATCAATCAAGAATCATTGAAAGTAAGATGTATTTTGAAGAATTTCATTTCTGTTTTGTTTTTAATCATGCAGTACAAGAGTAGATTTTATCTATAATTACTCTGGTTTCTGGTTAAGAAAATACTTTTCACACATCACACTCAGGTGACAAATTCCATACTGAAGTTTCAACAAAAATTATTCATTGTATCATCTGCTGTTAGCCTGAATTTTTGTTAAAAGTTACACAATTCTAAATAAAAGCTTCAAGTTCTACATTTTATATAGGCATATGAGTCAGTTATGATTTTACACAGACAACAATATTTATGTTTGATTTGTGAATATATAATTATCTTACTATATTCTTTATGAGATATCCATAGTGATAAAGACAACATAATTACTTACTAGGGACATATATGAAGCATTATGCAAAACACATAATAGCATTTAATCTAAAGTTTCTAAAACAGTCTCTGAAATGAGCAAGAGAGGAATACCAAACGACTTTAGAGTATTTAAATAACTCACATAAAGTGCACTAACATATCAGACAAAAAATATTTATCAGCTAGATAAGCCAATAAGTTTAAAGAGCTTTCATGATTATTTAACTTGGACTGAAAAAATATTATGAAATCTAGATATACATGCTCAGCTTTACATTGTACAGCAAATTTATATAATGAAAAACAGAACCAAAACCAGATGACATAATAAAGGATTCTTATTCTGAAGGCCACTTTCACTTTCTATTTCTCTATGATTAGTAAAAATTGCTTTCATATGTGCCTCAATATTAATTTGTCCCTTAGTATTTATTAGCATTTATCAGCTGTTTCAAAAATATTAGCAATTTTTAAGTGTTTATATTTTTATTATGTGCATCTGTATATCTGTGAGTGCATATGAGAAAAGAGTGCAATTTTGAGTTCCAGTTAAATTTAATTGTTTGGACATGCTTTTGACAGGCTTGAGGCTCCAGATACAATCCCTAGCATACATACAAATATACACACACATTATTTCTTTGCATTCTTCCTTTTTCATGTCTTTCTCAATATATTTTGCAACTTTTTTGTTTGACTTTTTTTAAAATCTTAATTCTATTCATGTTTTGATAATATTTATTATAAGAAATGTACGATGTAGACTTTATTCCTGTTTCTCTGATGGACCATAATATTGAACGTTTTTCCTCCATGTATTTGTTGACTACTTCCATTTTATTCCTTTGAAATATTGTTCATGCAAATCATTTACATGGTTTAATTGGACTACTTGTTATTTTTCAGGAAAATACACATGTTTAGAGAACATTATTTTGAGTTATAGGATAAATACACAGAAAGATAAACAAACAGCACATGGTTTCTCTCATATGTGGAACCTAAGGCAAATGTTGGCCAGGATGTAAAAATCAAGGTTCCTAAAAATATATGATTTTAAGAAAAATTGATAAAGTGAGGCTCGATGTGTTCAATGTATGCAGCATGTATGTATCAAAATATACCAAAGGAATGCTACCAATATGTAATTATACTATTGCAATAGAAATAAAATAAAGTAAATAAAAATTAAATGAGAATACAAACATGTGATAAATAACCATTACCCAAATTGTCAAATTTATTATTCACTCTTTTTTTCCTTAATGGTAACCATATTCCAAAATCCAGCAGATCATATAATTGCATCACCATCTCAAAACAAAACTAATGGATTTATTCTTGAAGTAAGTATTCCTTCTGTAGCCCATTTTGTACTATATGAATATTATAAGCAACAATCTTACATTGTGTCATCCAAATCTAATGCAAATCACCATCATATTTTATGTGAATCACTATACCCTTTTATTACATTAGTTGACATATTCACTTGTCACCATATCGTCTCACCTTAGCACAGTAGCCATAGCAAGAATTTGAAAATATAAGACAGATCAAAACTATGAATGCCATATTATACTGAAATTAATATTATAACTTCTTCCCTAATACTTACAGAGCCCAGATAGTAGTCTATGTATCATCCTCAAATTATTTTTTTTTAGTGAAATCAGCTTTTATTATGAGAGATATTACTTTTTTTTAGTTATTTTATTTTCTATATTCTATGTTTACATTTCAAAGGCTTTCCCCTTTCCCAGTTCCCACCCACCATAGTTCCCATAGTTCTTCTCCCCCCCAACTATTCCCCAATCATTCCCCCTCCCCCCTGGGTTTCTTTACTAAACTGGATGCAATCTTTACATGCCCAGGGTCCTCTCCTTTCTTCTTCTTGGGAATCATTTGACTTGCTATTTGTGTCTTGAGTATTTAGTGCTTCTGGGCTCATTAATATCCACTTATCAGTGATTGCATTTCATGTGCATTCTTTTGTGATTGGGTTAGCTCACTCAGGATGATATTTTCCAGGTCTAACCATTTACCTACAAATTGCATGAATTCATTATTTTTAATTGCTGAGTAGTATTCCATTGTATAAATATACCACATTTTCTGTATCCATTCCACCTTTGAGGGATATTTGGGCTCCTTCCAATTTCTGGCTATTATAAACAAGGCTGCTATAAACATAGTGGAGCATGTGTCCTTATTGCATGCAGGGGAATCCTATAGTGATTCCCCTCTCAGGACTTTGTACTAGATGCTATGTAATAGAGCACCCTGTCTCTAAATATTGCTACCAATATTTATTTTTATAAATTAAGTCACAAAAATTATTCAGACAGGTCTAGCTGAATAGCATTTTCCAATTCATTTTTACAAAGCTAGTTATACAAAATCTTGATGGAGAGATAATACTTTCACATATTTATGAATAAAATGTGAATTTGCTATTCAGATTTTATATATTTTATAACAATCAAATCACACAGATTAGCATTTCTACCAAGTTAAATTTCACCATTTATTATAAATTAGAATATTTCATGCTATTCTGGTTATTTTGAAATATGTAATGCATTGATCTTAATTAAATTTCCATTCTACCATGCTTACATTCAATCTTATAATGTTTCCTTCATAACAATGTATAAACCTTAAAAATATTTAAATATTTGCTCTATTATTTAGTGTGTCACTTATTTTTTCATTGTCTTCACCATGATATTATAATGCAATTATTATGGAGTATAGGTTTTATTAAAGATATAGCAATGCCAACCTTTTAAATGGTAAATTCACAGTATATATTTGAAGTAAAGAACAATTTGTACATTTTCAGTAAGCAATTTTGATTATAAAATTATATAACTCATAGGGCAAATATCTGAAAATCATTAGTGATTATAGAGAGCCTATGTACTGCATAAAGTACTAGTGATGAAAATGTCATTGAACAAATTACAAGCAGCAGTAAGAAAATGAGAAAAACCCCTTTAGCACAATGTACATACTTTCAGTGACAAATTGCTAGTAAAAATATTGCCCTATTTCCTCATATGTAAGAGTAGAAATTTATCTTTTGGATAATTTATTATTTAAACAAATTTTTTAATGTGACCAGTAGCTTATATTTGATCTCATGAATAGTTTACTGTTCATAGGAAGTAGGTAGTCAAAAGATAGTGACTAACATTGAAAGGGTCAATCATACTAAAATCTTCAGAAGCCTAGAAATGGAAAAATGCAAGCAAATAGCTGAAGAACATAAGAGTTGAATATGTCTAATAACTGAACTGGACAATAAGACTGTATTTCTGACTACATCACAAACTTTAAATACTTCATGGAGAGTGTAATCCAAGAATACAGAATCTTTATTACAAAGATAAGAGAGAGGTTGAACATGATTAAAATGTGTGTTGCACATGTATGAAAATTTCAAAATGAAATTAATTATGTATAACTATTGTATGCTTATGAAAACACTTAAAACATAAAAATCCCAAAACAATGAATAAAATCCAACAGAAATGCTAACGCTATACTCATTGTCAGCTGAGAGTCATGTTATATATTTTTAAAAACAAATCAAACAATGATATGGAGAGCAATTTGTTTGTCACTATTGTTTCCACATAGCTACCTGCAGGCTCTTCTTGTTATCTTTGATTTGAAATCTTTGTGATTTTTTATTATAATTTTTACTTTTATTTTTAATCACTCCAGATTTTATTTCCCTTCTGGTCCACCCTTCCACTCTTCCACATACCATACCTCTTCCCTGCTTGCCTGCCTCCGTGAGGATAGCCCCACCATCCAAACCCCACCAAACCTCTAAACACACTGGGGCCTCCAGTATCTTGAGAGTTAGGTGCATCTTCTCTGATAACCCATAGCTGGGAGTCCTCTGCTGTATATGTTTTGGGGGCTTCATATCAGCTGGTGTATGCTGCCTGGTTGGTGGTCCAATGACTGAGAGCTCTCAGGGGATCCAAGTTAATTGAGACTGCTGGTCCTCCTACAGAGTCACTCTTCTCCTCAGCTTCTTCCAGTTTTTCCCTAATTCAACCAAAGGGGTCAGCAGCTTCTGTCCATTATTTGCAAATATCTGCATCTGACTTTCATTTGCTTGTTGGATCTTTCAGAGGGCAGTCATAGTAGGGCCCATTTTGTGAATGATCCATAGCCTCAGTAATAGTGCCAGGCACTGAGGCATCTCCTTGAGCTAGATCCCACTTTGGGTCTGTAACTAGACCTTCTTTACCTCAGGCTCCTATCCATTTTCATCCCTGCAGTTTTCTTTTTCTTTTTTATCGGATATATTCTTTACTTACATTTCAAATGTCCCCCTTTCCAACTAACCCCCTTAAAGTCCCCTAACCCATTCCCCCTCCCCCTGCTCACCAATCCACCCAGTCCTGCTTCCCTTCCCTGGCATTCCCCAATACTGGGGTATCTAGCCTTCTCAGAGCCAAGGGCCTCTCTTCCCTTTGATGTCCAACAAGGCCATCCTCTGCTGCATATGCATCTGGAGCCACGGGTCCCTCCATGTGTACATTTTGGTTGGATTTTTAGTCCCTGGGAGCTCCGGGGGTACTGGGTAGGTAGTTCAAAGTGTTGTTCCTCTTATGGTGCTGCAGACTCCTTCAGCTCCTTGGGTTCTTTCTCTAGCTACTCCACTGGGGACTCAGTGCTCAGTTCAAAGGTTGTCTGAGAGTGTCCCCCACTGTATTTGTCATGCACTAGCAGAACCTCCCAGGTGACAGCTATATCAGGCTCCTGTCATCAAGCCCTTGTTAGCATCCAGAATACTGTCTGGGTTTTTTAACTGTGTAAGGGATGGATGCCTAGAAGGGGAAGTTTCTGGATGGTTTATGAGTCAAAGTTTTGACTGTGGGATAGCAACTCTATCCCTCACTTGATATCCTGTCTTTCTAGTGGAGGTGGCCTCTACAAGTTCCCTCTCCTTACTGTAGGACATTTCATCTAGGGTCCCTACCTCCCTTTGATTCTTGAGAGTCATCTCCTAGGTTTCTGGTACATTCTGAAGGTTCCCCCCAACCTCATATCTCCAGATGTTGTCTGTTCTTTCTGCTGGCCCTCTGGGATTTAGTCCTTTACCCCCACCCAATACTAGATCATGTTCCCCTCTCTTCTCATCCCGTTTCCCTTCCAGATCCCTCCCTCTCCCCTTGTGGTTGCTTTTTATTTCCTCCCAAGTGGGACTGAGGTGTCCTCACTTGGGCCCTTCAGCTTGCTGAACATCCAGTTCTGTGGAATGTGTCTTGGGCATTCTGTGCTTTTTCTTTTTTTGTTTTTGGCCAATATACACTTATCAGTGAGTACATACCATGCATGTCAATTTGGGTCTGAGTCACCTCACTCAGCATGATATTGTCTAGTTCCATCCATTTGCCTGCTAAACTTAAGATGCTCTCATTCTTCAAGGAAGCAAACTAGCTAGCAGTCTTTCCCAGCAGAAAGGACCAGCCAGAAGCGGAGTGGAATTTGGTGGGCAGTGATTTTGGGTGGTGATGGGTCCCTGAGTCCACTGGTTCCCCAGGGGCAGATATTGGACTTCGGGAGTGTTCTTACCAAATTCTCTGAATGCATCTTCTCAGATGCCTCAGGATAGGGTATCTTCTAGGAAGCACACTAGCTAGTATTCTTTTCCAGCAAAAAGTACTGTGTTGAAAGGGAGTAGTCATTTCTACTTTATTTTAAAACAATTTACAACCATGATTTTAATCCCTCACCACTTCTTGTCTAAGTACACTCCTACATTAATTTTCCCATCAATTTCCTATATCTTACTTTTAAAACTACATACTGTGTTCCTATGACTATGTTGACTTTATTTCTTTGTATTTCTTGCATTATTATCCCTTGTGATCATTGATTTTTTAAACTATGAAATATAATTTTTAATATTAACTATATTTATATTTTTCCAACAATGCCTATTCAATATATTTTCAGCAGTTTGCTCCTATCACTCTACTCCAATTACATTTATTAAGTTAAATGAGTTTTGGCATTAGGAAATTCAATACTAAACATTCAGCATCATGCATTTTGTTTACTTAGGTTCTAAAATTTAAACCATGATCTCTTGCTTTTCTCTTTGTAATATTAACTTAGTTTTTCAATATTGATTTTTTTTCATGATCTTTTCCATCACAATTACTACCTTGGCAAGGTTTTTATGTTATGGATTTAATTTCTGAGTATTCTTAGGCACCTCAGATTAATATATCTATGTCCTCCTGTAAATGCATGTGTGGATATCTATCAAATCAATGTCAAAAAACCTAGTAAACTAAAAAATGGATTATTTTTCTTTTCTAAATTTGAGGCTTCCATTTCTCTTTGAATACCTTTCATGTCAGTAGAGGCTAGATAGAAGGAAATAGATCATGAGAGGTAGGAGAAGATGTAAGAATGTGATCAATAAATTACATGTAATATTGAAGTGAAAGGGAGTAAAACTGAGAGAAGACAGGCTTTACATGAGGATGAGGCATAGGTTTATGAGAGTATTATGAGGTATGGAAGGTCAAACACAATTTATTTATTTATATATACATATATGTGTGTTTGTGTATGTGTGTGTATGTGTGTATGTGTGTATGTTATATATATAAAATTAAAGATCTGCTACCTTAAAAGAAACTAAATATGTGGAGTTTCTTATAAATACATAATAAAAAATAAATAAATAAATGAAAAAAATAATAGCTTGAATAGAAGCACTCTACATGCATATTTAATACTCTCTAATATATATTTTTTCAGTTTTTATTCTATATTCTTTGTTTACATTCCAAAGTCTTTCCCCTTCCCCAGTTCCCCCCCACCATATGTCCCATAAGTCTTCTCCCCCACAACTATTCCCCAATCACCCCCCCCACCAATTCTCTGTTCTGGTACTCTCCTACAAAACTGGATCCAATATTTCAGGCCCACAGTCCTCTCCTTTCTTCTTCTTGGGAATCATTTGACTTGTTAATTTTGCCTTGAGTATTTAGGGCTTCTAGGCCTATTAATATCCACTTATCAGTGATTGCATTTCATGTGTATTCTTTTGTGATTGGGTTTACTCGCTTAGGATGATATTTTCCAGATCTAACCATTTGCCTACAAATTGCATGAATTCATTATTTTTAATTGCTGAGTAGTATTTCATTGTGAGTGTGTGTGTGTGTGTGTGTGTGTGTGTGTGTGTGTCTGTGTGTGTGTGTATCTTCTGGTGAAAATTCTTTGTTTAGCTCTGTACCCCATTTTCTGATAGGGTTATTTGGTTCTTTGGGGTCTAACTTATTGAGTTCTTTGTATATATTGGATATTATCCCTCTGTCAGATGTGGGGTTGGTGAAGATCTTTTCCCAATTTGTTGGTTGCCATTTTGTCCTTCTGACAATGTCCTTTCCTTACAGATTCTTTAAAATTTTATGAAGTCCCATTTGTCAATTCTTGATCTTAGAGCATAAGCTAATGGTGTTCTTTTCAGGAACTTTCCCTCTGTGCCCATGTCCTCCAGGGTCTTCCCAAGTTTCTTTTCTAATAGTTTCAGTGTGTCTGGTTTTATGTGGAGGTCCTTGATCCACTTGGAGTTGATCTTAGTGCAAGGAGATAAGAGTGGGTCATTTTGCATTCTTCTGCATGTTGACCTCCAGTTGAACCAGCACCATTTTTTGAAAAGGCTATATTTTTTTTCCACTGGATGGTTGTGGCTCCTTTATCAAAGATCAAGTGACCATAAGTCGGTGGGTTCATTTCTGGGTCTTCAATCCTATTCCATTAATCTACTTGCCTGTTGCTGTACCAATACCAATACCATGCAGTTTTTAACACAATTGCTCTGTAGTACAGCTTGAGGTCAGGAATATTGATTCCCCCAGAAGATTCCCCAACATGCAATAAGGATACATGCTCCACTATGTTCATAGCAGCCTTATATATAATAGCCAGAAGCTAGAAAGAACCCAGATGTTCCTCAACGGAGGAATGGATTCAAAAAATGTGGTATATATACACAATGGAGTACTATTCAGCCATTAGAAACAACGAATTCATGAAAGTCTTAGAGAAATGGATGGAGCTGGACAACATCATACTAAGTGAGGTAACCCAGTCTCAAAAGAATACCCAAGGTATGCACTCACTGATAAGTGGATATTAGCCTAGAATCTTGGAACACCAAAGACATAATTCATATACCAAATGATGTCTAACAAGAAGAAAGGAGTGGACACTGGTGCTGGAAAGGATCAACGCATCAGTGTATGGGAATACAAGAACAGGGAAGTGGGAAGGGGTGGATGAGGGAGCAGGGGGAGGGAAATGGGCATGTGGGACCTTTGGGGGGGTGGGGAACCAGAAAAATGGAAATGAATTGTAAATATAGAATATATCCAATAATAAAAAAAAGAAATATTTTTCCAGTTTCTGATGTCTTTTTTCAATGTCTTTCTTCAAGGACTTGAAGTTCCTGTCATACAGATATTTGCTTGTTTGGTTAGAGTCACGCAAGGTATATTATGTTGTTTGTGGCTATTGTGAAGGGTGTTATTTCACTAATTTCTTTATCAGTCTGCTGTCCTTTGAGTACAGGAAGGCTACTGATTTGAGTTGATTTTATAACCAGCCACTTTGCTGAAGTTGTTTATCAGCTGTAGAAGTTCTCTGGTGGAGTTTTTTGGGTCACTTAAGTAAACTATCATATTGTCTGCAAATAATGATACATTGACTTCTTCCTTTCCAATTTGTATCCCTTTTACTTCCTTATGTTGTCTAATTGCTCTCACTAGAACTTCAAGTACTATATTGAAAAGATATGGAGAGAGAGGGCAGTCTTGTCTAGTCCCTGATTTTATTGGGAATGCTTCAAGTTTCTCTCCATTTATTTTGATGTTGGCTACTGGTTTGCTGTATATCGCTTTTACTATGTTTAGGTATGGGCCTTGAATTCCTGTTCTTTCCAAGACTTTTAGCATGAAAGGATGCTGAATTTTGTTGAATGCCTTTTCAGCATCTAATGAGATGACCATGTGGTTTTTTTCTTTTAGTTTGTTTATGTAGTGTATTACATTGATGGATTTCCATATATTGAACCATCCCTGCATTCCTGGGATGAAGCCTACTTGATCATGGTGAATGATCGTTTTGATGTGCTCTTAGATTCGGTTGGCAAGAATTTTATTTAGTATTTTTGCATGGATATTCGTAAAGGTAATTGGCCTGTAGTTCTCTTTCTTTGTTGGATCTTTGTGTGGTTTTGTTATCAGCGTAATTGTGGCTTCAAAGAACTAGTTGGCCAGTGTCCCTTCTGTTTCTATTTTGTGGAATAGTTTGAAGAGTATTGGTGTTAAGTCTTCTTGGAATGTCTGGTAGAATTGTGCACTAAAACCATCTGGCACCGTACTTTTTTTTTTTTGGTTGGGAGGCTTTCTTTAACCCCTTCTGTTTCTTTAGGGGTTATGGGACTATTTAGCTGATCTAATTGATCCTGATTTAATTTTGTTTTTTTTGTATTTGTCTAGGAAATTGTCCATTTCCTCTAGATTCTCCTTTGTAGTAGGATCTGATGATCTTTTGAATTTCCTCAGTTTCTGTGGTTATATCCCCCTTCTCATTTCTAATTTTGATAATTTGGATACTGTCTCTGTGTCCTTTGGTTAGTCTGGCTAAGGATTTATCTATCTTGTTGATTTTCTCAAAGAACCAGCTCCTGGTCTTGTTGATTCTTTGTATGGTTCTCTTTGTTTCTTCTTGATTAATTTCAGCCCTGAGTTTGAATATTTCCTGTCTTCTAATCTTCCTGGCTGAATTAACATCTTTTCCTTCCAGGGCTTTAAGGTGTGCCATTAAGATGCTAGTGTATGCTCTCTCCAGTTTCTTTTTTAGATGCACTTAGAGCTATGAGTTTTCCTCTTAGCACCGCTTTCATTTTGTCCCATAGATTTGGGTAGTTTGTAACTTCATTTTCATTAAATTCTTAAATGTCTTTGATTTCTTTCTTTATTTCTTCCTTGACCAAGTTGTCATTGAATAGAATATTGTTCAGTTTCCATGTTTATGTGGACTTTCTATTGTTTTTGTTGCTATTGAAGACCACTCTTGCTCTATAGTGATCTGATAGGAGCCATGGAATTAGTTTGATCTTGTATTTGTTGACATCTGTCTTGTGATCGATTTTGGAGAAGGTACCATGCAGTGCTGAGAAAAAGCCATATTCTTTTGCTTTAGGATGAAATGTTCTATGTATATCTGTTAAATCCAATTGTTCCAAAGTTTCAATTAGTTTCACTGTGTCTCTGTTTAGTTTATGCTTTCCTGATCGGTCCATTGAGGAGAGTGGAGTGTTGAAGTCACCCACAATTATTGTCTTAGGTGCAATGTGTGCTTTAATCTTTAGTAAAATTTCTTTTACAAATGAGGGTACCCTTACATTTGGAGCATAGATGTTCAGTATTGAGAGTTCTCCTTGGTGGATTTTCCCTTTGACCAGCAAGAAGTGACCTTCTGAGTCTCTTTTGATGACTTTAGGTTGAATGTCAATTTTATCTGATATTAGAATGGCTACCGCAGCTTGTTTCCTGAGACCATTTGCTTGTAAAATTGTCTTCCAGCCTTTTACTCTAAGGCAGTATTTGTCTTTAACACTGAGATGTGTTTCCTGTATGCAGCAAAATGTAGGGTCCTGTTTCCATATCCAGTCTGTTAGTCTATGTCTTTTTATTGGGGAATTGAGTCCATTGATGTTAAGAGGTATTAAGGAATAGTAATTTTTACCTCCCAGCATTTTTGAAATTACTTTTTTATATTTGTGAGGTTATCTTCTTTTGGGTTTGATGAGAGGAGGTTTCTGTATTGCTTCTTCTGGGGTGTAGTTTCCTTCCTTGTGTTGGTGTTTTTCCCCTATCATCCTTTGTAGGGCTGGGTTTGTGGAAAGATAACGTGCAAATATGGTTTTGTCATGGAATACCTTGATGTCTCCATCTATGGCGATTGAGAGTTTTGCTGGGTAAAGTAGTTTTGGCTGAAATTTTTGTTCTCTTAGAGTTTGCATGATTTCTGCCCAGGATCTTCTAGCTTTCATGGTCTCAGGTGAGAAGTCTGGTGTAATTCTGATAGTCTTCCTTTATATGCTAATTGGACTTTTTCTCTTGCTGCCTTTAATATTCTTTCTTTGTTTTGTACATTTGGGGTTTTGATTATTATGTGACGGCATGTATTTCTGTTCTGGTCCAGTCTGTTTGGAATTCTGTAGGCTTCTTGTATATTCATGGGCATCTCTTTAGGTTGGGGAAGTTTTCTTCCATAATTTTGTAGAAGATACTTGCTGGCCCTTTAACTTGTAATTCACTCTTATCTATACCTACAATCCTTAGGTTTGGTCTTCTCACTGTGTCCTGGATTTCCTGGATGTTTTGGGTTACAAGCTTTTTGCATTTAGTATTTTCTTTGACTTTTGAATCAATGGTTCCTATGGTATCTTCAGCATCTGACATTCTTTCTTCTATTTCTTTTATTCTATTGTTGATATTTGCATCTATGTCCCCTGATTTCTTCCCAAGGTTTTCTATCTCCAAAGTTGTCTCCTTCTGCGATTTCTTAGTTGTTTCTATTTCTGTTTTTAGAACCTGGATGGATATGCTCAGATCATTCACCTGCTTGATTGTGTTTTCATGTATTTCTTTAAGAGATTTTTGTATTTCCTCTTTCATAGCTTCTACTTGTTGACCCACATTCTTCTGTATTTCTTTAAGTGATTTTTGTGTTTCCTCCTTATTGGTTTCTGTTTTTTTTTTTTTTTTTTTTGATCCATATTCTCCTGAATTTCTTTACATGATTTTTTTTTTTTGCCTTGTAAAGGCTTCTAACTTTTGATCCATTTTCTCTTGTATTTCTTTAAGAGATTTTTCTATGTGTTCTGCTACCAGCATCCTGACCACTGATTTTAGATCCAAATCTTGTTTTTCTCGTGTGTTGGGGTATCCAGGGCTTCCTGTTATTGGTGAACTGGGTTCAGATGCATTCATGCTGCCATGATTTCTGTTAGTAACGTTCCTTCTTTTTCCTTTTGCCATCTGGTTATCTCTGGCATTAGTTGGCCTTGTTGTCACTTTTTGGTATTTGAAACTCCTGTGAGGCTGGGCCCACCTGTTGTTTCTCTACTGGTGACCACACGTGACTGCTGCTGTAAGGGATGGCGGGGCAGGCTGCTCCCAGCTGCCTTGGTGCAAGGCCGGAGGACATGGAGAAGTCCTTTCAGAGCCTCAGCCCTGGCCCTGGCTGGTGGCGAGAGCCTGGTAGATCCACCCGTGCAATGGTAGCCCCAGATTGAATCTGTGTACCTGGGCCTCTCTAGCTGTGTCCTGGTAGCAATATGGAGACCTACCGTGACCTCTGCTGTAAAGGACCCCGGGGCAGGCTGCTCCCAGCTCTACTATATATTTTCAAATCAAAATTCTTCTGAGATAATTTCATGTGAGTAGTTGGTTCAGTAAACTCCACAAACAATATATGTCATTGCCAGTGTTTTTGGATACCCACTAGAAATAAACAGTAGCACTATATTACTTATCATATTATTCAGTCTAGACAGAGCATACAAAGAAACTAGTTATGATCTAAACTTGGAGCTTCCAACATGCATCCTTGTTGAACATGCATAGTGTTCAACACTATGAGTGTTGAAAAGTGGTATGTAAAATACTTATGGAGAAAAGCCATCATTGTTTATACACAGCTGTATTCGCATTATATTACAATATTAATCTTACTTGGAAGTCATGCAAATTGGTATAATAGTCAAATGGATATCCTGTTGGTGACAAACCTTTCTGATTAGATATAAGACCCCCCTCCATAGGTTGGAGTACATGGTAGAACTGGTGAGAAGTCCACAACTAGAAAATTAGTGGCCTCATGAAGAAATGGTAGATTGTCAGATGGATATGCAGTAATATCTTATAAATATTTATGTTTGTGCTCATAGATTAGTCCAGCTCTATGCCTTGGTCTGAACATCATCGAACATCCTATAGGAGGAGTTGGAAAAAACTGTGTGATCCAAATGATAGAGGGGTGTGCTGGTGCTCTGTCTTCTTGATATTATATGGCTGTTGAAATCACAAGTACACTGCAGCTAAGACCACTAGCACAATATTTAAAAATGACAGAAGATAAAGACAAGAAAGGGTGCACCCTAGGGTAAGAGGGGGACAATTTGTTTACTAGAAAAAAGTCAAAGGAAATGAGACAGAGCTGAAGAAATTAAGGACAAAAATGCCTACAGTGCATTGCATACAATTATAATTTCAAAATATTTCAAGTAACAAAGAATTAATATTTTGACTTCTAATGTTTTGTTTCTCAGCTTCCCCTACCTAAATTAATATAATCCTTGTATTTCTGCTTTTACACTCCCAGAGAGTATTATACAAGATTTATTGAGTTTTTATTCACCGTTTTTCACTACTTAGATTAATACTTATTTTTAATATAGTTATTTTACTAGTTTGCCAGCTAATACCCTACCACTGTGTATTTCAATGTACTTCAAATATAGGAACTAGGAAAATCATGCTAATATTTTTAATTTTACATCATTCATTTTTTTCAAAAATTTCTAACTGTCCTATAACATATTCAAGAGTGCAAAAATATCTTAAAATTCTTCACTATTATCTGATGTAAAATATATTTTATTGATCTTTTATTGTAAGTCCTTCCTACTAGAAAATAAATTTCAGAAAATTGAAGTTCATTTAATTATTATCTTTATGGAGCCCTTATGCTTATAGTAATGACGGGAATTGGTACATTCTCAATAGCTATTCTTCCAAAGAATACACTTTGTAGAATGAATTTTTACTACAGAGTGAATGGACATTATTTATTATGATTCTCAAATCTCTGAAAAAATCACTGGAATTCAAGTGAGCTAAGAGAGATCTGGGAATCTGTATGATTCAGACCTAGGTCCTCTGTCTATATGTTATAGGGTGTAACTCAGTGTCCTTCTGAGATTCCTAAAAGTGGTTTCAGGTCCTGTCTCTGACTCCTTTGCATGCATCTGGGACCTTTTCTTCCTACTAGGTTACTTCATTCAGCCTTAAATTTAGAATATATACCTGGTTTTACTATAGATTGTGTCATATTTAAATGTTGTCCTTGGAGAGCCTTCTTCTTTCTAAGGGAAGTTGAACATGAAGAGGATCTGGGGCGGGGGGGGGGAGGGCGCGGGGGGCAGAAGGAGCTGGGGAGAATACTGGGGAAGAGGAAAGAGAGAAAATTGTCATTTTGGATGTAATATGTGAGTGAAGAATAGCTAAGCAGAAAAACATACAAAACAAAACCACAAACAAAAATAAAGTCAAGGTAATACTTTTCTGCTGTCACATTGCCCATAAAGTAATAATTTGTCATGATTTCCAAATTATGCTCCTTTTAACAATTACTTTAAGATGCATAGGGCCATTATAAAAGAAATCCGTGACCTCCTTTTACTATAAGAAACTTAGTTACAGTTTACCAAAATATTTAGAAGAATAAAAGTCAGATTCAATATATTTTTTATGGACAATTATTGGAAATAAATTAAAAGATGATAACATGAGTTTTGTTCTTGGAAATATGTTCCTTTACAACATTTAGAAAGTGAATAAAATAATCATAGCTATAAAATATGTTTTATAAAGTTTTAATTCTATAATTTTTATATGAAAATGTAGTCTAGAAAAAGCTGTTTTAAAAATATAATGTTGTATCAGACAAAATAAATAAATGTTTCATTTATTGGTTTAATTCAGTGGATTTGTCATTGTTCAAACTTGAAATTAATTAATGTGTTAATCATTTTGAACATTTATGGGTCTTTTCATGAGTAAAATAGAAAATTAAATGTAACCATTCAATACATATATTAATGTATTACTCTAAAACAATATTGATATAAAACACCCACCAGTTGAATATAAATTCATTATAATATGATAAAATTATAGAAAATGATAAAGGAAAGGTCTGACCCCATGTATATTTTAGCTAAATTTTAATTAAAAAATTGTACAATTATTATGGTTTACATGAAAACCATGTTGAAACTCTAAAAGTTTGTGTTAATAAGAATAAATGGATAGTTTTCTCTTTCAAAGTCCTAGGGTACATTGACTTAATATATTAAAAATCACTATTCTTCTAACAGGCAAAATATATTTTTTTCTATTTAAATAATACACTTACATTTCTAAAACATCTACTTAGTGCATACATTTTCAATTTTCCTTTTATACTCTCTCTTACCTTGAAATTGGTAGAAAACAGACAAAGACAAAGAAGTAATCCTGCTACTATTGTAGTTTCTAGGAATATAAGTATCACCGGTAGATCTAGAATTTCATTAAATAAAGCAAGATAAATTACTGTGATTTATACAACTATGGCCAATGGGGCAATACATCTTATCTTGTTAATTATATGAAAAATATGTACCTCATTTTCTCATGATGGGTAAATGATTAAGATCTGCGTAATAGATAATGTTACTTCCAAATATAACACATACAAACCCTTATAAATTTCCCTCAAGCAGTTTATCCCTGTAATGTGATCTTAGAAACAGGCCAGTTACATTGATAGCAGATGGTGGAGAGATCCCACTTCTGTAAATTACACTTTAGAAAAAATAATCCACATTCAACTCCATTATTAATATCTGGGACTTCATGAAAATAAAACACAATTCTCTGTGATATTGATGAGATTTTATTTCTTTTTGTATGTATATCTGATATTTTCTTTTATTCAAACTCACCACATTGGATTTTCCTAAAAAATGATGATATCAACATTAATGTCCCCATTAGCCATACATGTGTTGAAGATAACAGGATGGATCCCTCAAATAAAAACAAAGCTTTAAATAACTACTTTATTTGCTACACAAAAGGAATTAACTTTCTTCACAGCACTGTTATTTTTCTACCCAGAAATACTTGCTGGAAATTGAAATAAAAATTATTAATTCAAATATCTTTTTATTCATTTATTTTTTCTTTTATTCACAGTCTAGACTTTATTTGCCACCCAGTCTACCTCCCATACCTCATCCCAACACTCATCTCCAAGAAGTCTCCACACCCTATCCTCCTTCCCAACAGACCTCCCCAGTCCCTAGGGCCCCAAGTCTCTTAAGGGTTAGATGCATCTTCTATGACTGAGTCCACTCAGCACTCTTCTGCTCCATAAGTAATGGGAACCTCATATCAGAAGGTGGATGCTCTCCAGGTTGGTGCCTCAGTGTCTCAGAGATCACGGAGGGCCAGGTCAGTTGAGACTGCTGGTCTTCCTATAGTCATCCTCCTCTTCAGCTGCTTCCAGTTTTTCTCTAATTTAAGCACAGAGGTGGCTAGATTCTGTCCATTGGTTGGTGTAAATATCTGCATCTGACTCTTTCAGCTGCTTGTTAGGCCTTTCTCAGAGCAGCCATGATAGGTCCCTGTTTTTTAGCATACCATAGCATCAGTATAATATCAGTCCTCGGGGCATCCCCTTGAGCTGGGTCCCAATTTGGACCTGTCACTGAACCCCTTTCTCCTCAGCCTCTTCTCCATTTTTGTCCGTGCAGTTTTTTTTTTTTTTCAGATACTGTGTGTCAGAGGTTTTGACTGTGGGATGATAACACCATCCCACCATTTGATGCCATGGCTTTCTACTGGAGGTGGAACTTACAAGTTCTCTCTCACCACTATAGACTATTTCATCTAAGGTCTTTACCATTGATTCCTGAGAATCTCTCATATGCCAGGTCTCCTGTATATATTCTAGAGGGTCCCATACTTCCTACCTCCTGATGTTGCCTGTTTCCATTCTTTTTGCTGGTCCTCAGAGCTTCAGTCTTGTTCCCTGTACCCAAGAACCGATCATGTTCCCCTTCCCATTCCTCCCTCCTTCCCCCCTTGTGTTATTGGTTTCTTCTTCCTCCCAAGAGGGACTGAGGCATTCTTGGTCCCTCAACTTCTTTGCCTTCTTGTGTTCTGTGAATTGGATCTAAGGAATTCTGTACCTTTTTGGCAAATATCCAGTTATTAGGGAGTACTTACTATGATTGTCTTTTGGGTAAGAGTTATCTCACTCAGGATAATATTTTCTAGTTCCGTACATTTGCCTGCAAATCTCAGGATGTTCTCATTCTTACTAGCTGAGTAGTATTCCATTGTGTAAATTAACCACATTTTCTGTATTCATTTTTCTGTTGTGGTACATCTGGGTTGTTTACAGCTTTTGGTTATGACAAGTAATGCTACTATGAATATAGTGGAAAATGTACCCTTGTGTCATGGTGCAACGCCTTTTGTGTATATGCCCAAGAGTGGTATAGCTGGGTCATTAGATAAATCTATTTCTAATTTTCTTAGGAACCCCCAGACTGATTTCAAGAGTGGTTGTACCAGTTTGAGATCCCACCAGCAGTGGAGGAGTGTTCCTCTTTCTCCACATCCTCTGCAACATGTGTTGTCACCCGTGGTATTGATCTCAGCCTTTGTGATAGTTCTAAGGTAGAAGCTCAGCTTTGTTTTGATTTGCATTTCCCTTATCACTAAGGACTTTGAACATTTCTTTTAGTACTTCTCATACGTTTGAGATTTCTTTATTGTAAATTCTCTTGTTTAATTCTATACCCTGTTTTTTTTTAATTGGGTTGTTTAGTTTCTTGGTTCTTAGCTTCTAAAGTTCCTTATATATCTTGCATATTAGCTGTCTATTTTATGTGAGGATAGTGAAGAGTTTTTTTCCCCAATCTGTAGGTTTATATTTTGTCCTATCAGCTATGTCCTTTAACTTACAGGAGCTTTCCAGTTTCATGAGGTCCCATTTATTAGTTCTGCATCACACAGCCTGGACCACTGGAGTTCATTTTAGGAAATTTCCCCATGTACCCATAATTTTATGGCTCCTGCACATTTTCTCTTATATCAGATTTAGTGTATCTTGGTTTGTGTTGAGGTCCTTGATCAACCTGAACTAGAGCTTTGTGTAAGGGGACAATAATGGATGTATTTTCATTTTTCTATATATGAACTACCCGTTAGACCAGTGCCATTTATTGAAGTTGCTTTTTTCCCCCATTGTATACTTTTGGCTTCTTTGTCAAAGATCAAGTATCTGTAAGTGTGTGGTCTTATTTGTGGGTCTTAAATTGTATTTCATGGATCAAAGTGCCTGTCTCTATACCAATACCCTACAAGTTTTTATTTTTTATGTTTTTTTTTTATTTTCTATATTCATTGTTTACATTCCAAATGCTTTCCCCTTTCTCAGTTCCCCTCTCACCATATATCATATAAGTCCTCCTACCTCCGCCTAATCCTCAAACACCCCCCATTTATTTGTTTTAGTACTCCCCTACAATACAGGATCAAGTCTTTTCAGGACCAGCACCTTCTCCTTCCTTCTTCTTGGGAATCTTTTGATTTGCTAATTGTGCCTTGAGTATTCAGAGCTTCTGCACTTATCAGTGATTGCATTTCATGTGTATTCATCCATTGAGAGACATCTGGGTTCTTTCCAGCTTCTGGCTATTATAAATAAGGCAGCTATGAACATAGTGGAGCATGTGTCTTTGTTGCATGCAGGGAAATCCTTTGGGTATATGCCCAGGAGTTGTATGACAGGGTCCTCTGGAAGTGTCATGTCCAGTTTTCTGAGGAACCAACAGACTAATTCCCAGAGTGGTACCATCTTGAAATCACACCAACAATGGAGGAGTGTTCCTTTTTCTCCACATCCTCACCAGCATCTGCTGTTTCCTGAGTTTTTAATCTTAGCCATTCTGACTGGTGTGAGGTGTGATCTCAGGTTTGTTTTGATTTGCATTTCCCTAATGACTAGGGATGTTGAACATCTCTTAAGGTGCTTCTCAGCCATCTGAAGTTCTTCAGATGAAAATTCTTTGTTTAGCTCTGTACCCCATTTTTAATAGGGTTATTTGTTTCTTTGGTGTCTAACTTCTTGAGTTCTTTGTATATATTGGATATTAGCCATCTGTCGGATGTAGGGTAAGTGAAGATCTTTTCCGAATTTGTTAGTTGTCATTTTGTCCTTCTGAGGGTGTCATTTGCCTTACAGAAACTTTGTAATTTTATGAGGTCCCATTTGTCAATTCTTGATCTTAGAGCTTAAGCTATTGGTGTTCTGTTCAGGAACTTTCCCCCTGTGCCCATGTCCTCCAGGGTCTTCCCCAGTTTCTTTTCTATTAGTTTCACTGTGTCTGGTTTTATGTGGAGGTCCTTGATCTACTTGGAGTTGATCTTAGTACAAGGAGAAAAGAGTGGATCAATTTCCATTCTTCTGCATGCTGACCTCCAGTTGAACCAGCACCATTTGTTGAAGAGGCTATCTTTTTTCCACTGGAGGGTTGTAGCTCCTTTATCAAAGATCAAGTGACCATAATTCTGTGGGTTCATTTCCAGGTCTTCAATTCTATTCCATTGATGTACTTGCCTGTCACTGTGCCAATACCATACAGTTTTTAACACAATTGCTCTGTAGTACTGCTTGAGGTCAGGAATATTGATTTCCCCAGAAGTTCTTTTATTGTTGAGAATAGTTTTACCTCTCCTGGGATTTTTGTTATTCCAGATGAATTTGAGAATTGCTCTTTCTAAATCTATGAAGAAATGATTGAGATTTTGATAGGGATTGCATTGAATCTGTAGATTGCTTTTGGAAAGATTGCCATTTTAACTATGTTAATCCTGCTAACCCATGAGCATGGAAGATTTTTCCATATTCTGAGGTCTTCTTTGATTTCTTTTTCAAAGACTTGAAGGACCTGTCATGCAGATCTTTCACTTGTTTAGTTAGAGTCACGCCAAGATACTTTATATTGTTTGTGGCTATTTTGAAGTGTATTATTTCACTAACTTATTTCTCAGCCTGTTATCCTTTGACTATAGGAAGGCTACTGATTTGCTTGAGTTTTTTTTATTGGATTTATTCTATATTTACAAGTCATTTCCCTTTTTCTGGTTCTCCACCCCCAAAGGTCCCACATGTCCTTTTCCCTCCCCCTGCTCTCTCATCCACCCCCTCCCACCTTACTGTTCTTGTACTCCCCCACAATGAAGTTTTGGTCCATTCTAGCACCAGTGTCCACTCCTTTCTTCTTGTGAGACATCACTTGATATGTGATTTATGTCTTTGGTGTTCCAGGCTTCTAGGCTAATATCCACTTATCAGTGACTGTATACCATGGGTGTTCTTTTGAGACTGGGTCACCTCACTTATAATGTCGTTCTCCAGCTCCATCCATTTCTCTAAGAATTTCATGAATTCATTGTTTCTAATGGCTGAATAGTACTCCATTGTGTATATATACCACATTTTTTTTATCCATTCCTCTGTTGAGGGACATCTGGGTTCTTTCCAGCTTCTGGCTATTATATATAAGGCTGCTATGAACATAGTGGAACATGTATCCTTATTGCATGCTGGGGAATCTTCTGGGTATATTCCCAGGAGTGGTATGGCTGGGTCCTCTGGAAGTATCACATCCAGTTTTCTGAGGAACCACCATATTGATTTCCAGAGTGGTTGTACCAGCTTGCATTCCCACCATGAGTGGAGGAGTGTTCCTCTTTCTCCACATACTCGCCAACACCTGATGTCTTCTGAGTTTTTAATCTTAGCCATTCTGACTGGTGTGAGGTGAAATCTCAGGGTTGTTTTAATTTGCATTTCCCTAATGACTAGTGATGTTGAACATTTTTTTAAGGTGTTTCTCAGCCATCCGAATTTCTTCAAGTGAAAAGTCTCTGTTTAGCTCTGTACCCCATTTTTGGATAGGGTTATTTGGTTTTCTGGGGTCTAACCTCTTGAGTTCTTTGTATACATTGGAAATTAGCCCTCTGTCAGATGTGGGGTTGGTGAAGATTTTTTCTCAATTTGTTGGTTGCTGATTTATCCTTTTGACAGTGTCTTTTGCCTTACAGAAACTTTGTAGTTTTATGAGGTCCCATTTGTCTATTCTTGTTCTTAGAGCATAAGCAATTGGTGTTCTGTTCAGGAATTTTTCCCCTGAGCTGATGTCTTCAAGTGTCTTCCCCAGTTTATTTTCTATTAGTTTTAGTGTGTCTGGTTTTATGTGGAGGTCCTTGATCCACTTGGAGTTGAGCTTAGTGCAAGGAGATAAGAGTGGATCAATTCTCATTCTTCTGCATGTTTACCTCCAGTTGAGCCAGCACCATCTGTTGAAAAGGCTATCTTTTTTCCACTGGATGTTTTCAGCTCCTTTGTCGAAGATCAATTGTCCATAGATGTGTGGGTTCAATTCTGGGTCTTCGATCCTATTCCATTGATCTGCCTCCCTGTCACTGAACCAATACCATGCAGTTTTTAATACCACTGCTCTGTAATATTGCTTGAGGTCCGGGATATTGATTCCCCCAGAAGTTCTTTTGCTGTTAATGATAGTTTTAGCTATCCTGGGTTTTTTGTTATTCCAGATGAATTTGAGAATTGCTCTTTCCAACTCTATGAAGAACTGAGTTGGGATTTTGATGGGGATTGCGTTGAATCTGTATATTGCTTTGGGCAAGATTGCCATTTTGACTATATTAGTCCTGCCAACCCATGAGCATGGAAGATTTTCCCATTTTCTGATGTCTTCCTCAATTTCCCTCTTCAGAGACCTGAAGTTTTTGTCATATAAATCTTTCATATGTTTGGTTAGCGTCACTCCACGATACTTTATATCATTTGTGGCTATTGTGAAGGGTGTCATTTCCCTAATTTCTTTCTTGGCCTGCTTATCCTTCGCGTATAGGAAGGCTACTGATTTACTTGAGTTGATTTTATAGCCAGCCACTTTGCTGAAGTTGTTTATCAGTTGCAGGAGTTCTCTGGTGGAGGTTTTTGGGTCACTTAAGTATATTATCATATCATCTGCAAATAGTGATAGTTTGACTTCTTCCTTTCCGATTTGTATCCCTTTGACTTCCCTCTGTTATCGAATTGCTCTAGCTAGTACCTCAAGTACTATATTGAAGAGATATGGCAAGAGGGGGCAGCCTTGTCTAGTCCCTGATTTTAGAGGGATTGTTTCATGTTTTTCTCCGTTTACCTTGATGTTGGCTACTGGTCTGCTGTATATTGCTTTTTCTATGTTTAGATATGGGCCTTGAATTCCTGTTCTTTCTAAGACCTTTAGCATGAAAGGATGCTGAATTTTGTCAAATGCTTTTTCAGCATCCAATGAGATGACCATGTGGTTTTTTTCTTTGATTTTGTTTATGTACCAGCCACTCTGCTGAAGTTGTTTATCAGCTGTAGGAATTCTCTGGTGGAGTTCTTTGGGTCACGTAACTATGCTATGGTATCATCTTCAAATAATGATAGTTTGACTTCTTCATTTCCAATTTGTATCCCTTTGAGTTCCTTATGTTGGCTACTTGCTCAAGCTAGAACTTCAAATAATATGTTGTAGAGATAAGGAAAAAGAGGGCAGCTTTGTCTAGTCCCTGAATTTAGTGGGATTGCTTCCAGTTTCTCTCCATTTATTTTGATGTTGGATACTGATTTGCTGTATATTGGTTTTACTATGTTTAGGTAGGGGCATTGAATTCCTGTTCTTTACAAGAATTTTAGCATGAAAGGATGCTGATTTTTTTTTAGACAATTTTTTTAATTTTCTTGTTTTTTATGAAAAAAAACAAAAGACAACCACAGCTTTTTTATTGATTGAAAGCCACATTGTGATTCTAGGATATGGTAATGGGTAATATAGTTGACTATATCTTATAAGTGACAGCTGCCATTTTTGAGAGCTTATAATTCCTAAATTTGGCATCTACAATAATGCCTCTAGTGAGCATCCCATGTCTATATTGATAACTTTATAAGAAAACCAAGTGAAATAGAGATGCAAACTGAATTCATTCAATATTTTTTGTGGTACCTTATGTGGGCTATAGATTCTGCCAAAGAAAATGTTAGCACTAGAAATGACCTAACAAATTCCAGAAGACTGGGCATATGATCCTCAATTATTAAATAAATATAGTAGCCTAGATTGCCTCTCCAGAAATCTATATATTTCTACTATGGTTGAGATATTTCTAGGTTGTTTTTTTTTTTTTGGATATATTCTATATTTACATTTCATTTCCCTTTTTTTGTCTCCCCACACCCCTAAGGTCCCACATGCCCTTTTCCCTCCCCCTGCTCCCTCATCCACCCCTTCCCACTTCCCTGTTCTTGTATTCCCCTATACTGATGCTTTGATCCTTTCCAGCATTAGTGTCCATTCCTTTCTTCTTGTCAGACATCATTTGGTATGTGAATTGTGTCTTTGGTGTCCCAAGATTCTAGGCTAATATCCATTTATCAGTGAGTGCATACCATGGGTATTCTTTTGAGACTGGTTTACCTCACTTAGTATGATGCTCTGCAGCTCCAACCATTTCTCTAAGAATTTCATGAATTCATTGTTTCTAATGGCTGAATAGTATTCCATTGTGTATATATACCACATTTTTTTGTATCAATTCCTCCACTGAGGGACATCTGGGTTCTTTCCAGCTTCTGGCTATTATATTTAAGGCTGCTATGAACATAGTGGAGCATGTGTCCTTATTGCATGCTGGGAATCTTCTGGGTAGTGGTATGGCTGGATCCTCCAGAAGTATCATGTCCAGTTTTCTGAGGAGCCGCCAGACTGATTTCCAGAGTGGTTGTACCATCTTGCAGTCCCACCAGCAGTGGAGGAGTGTTCCTCTTTCTCCACATCCTCGCCAATACCTGATTTCTTCTGAGTTTTTAATCCTAGCCATTCTGACTGGTGTGAGGTGAAATCTCTGGGTTGTTTTGATTGGCATTTCCCTAATGACTAATGATGTTGAACATCTCTTAAGTTGCTTCTCAGCCATCTGAATTTCTTCAGGTAAAACTTCTTTGCTTAGTTCTGTACCCTATTTTTAATAGGGTTACTTGGTTCTTTGGGGTCTAACTTATTGATTTCTTTGTATATATTGGATATTAGCCATCTGTCGGATGTGGGGTTAGTGAAGATCTTTTCCCAATTGGTTTGTTGCCATTTTGTACTTCTGACAGTGTCCTTTGCCTTACAGAATCTTTGTAATTTTAGAGGTCCCATTTGTCAATTCTTGATCTTAGAGCATAAGCTATTGGTGTTCTGTTCAGGAACTTTCCCCCTGTGCCCATGTCTTCCACGGTCTTCCTCAGTTTCTTTTCTATTAGTTTCAGTGTGTCTGGTTTTATGTGGAGGTCCTTGATCCATTTGGAGATGATCTTCGTACAAGTAGATAAGGGTGGATCAATTCACATTTTTCTGCATGTTGACCTCCAGTTGAGCCTCACCATTTGTTGAAAAAGCTATCTTTTTTTCCACTGTATGGTTGTAGCTCCTTTATCAAAGATCAAGTGACCATAACTCTACGGGTTCATTTCTGGGTCTTCAAGTCTATTCCATTGATGTACTTGCCTGCGGCTGTACCAATACCATGCAGTTTTTAACACAATTGCTCTTTAGTACTGCTTGAGGTCAGGGATAATTTTGTCAAATGCTTTTTCAGCATCTAATGAAATGATCATGTGTTGTTCTTTTTAAATTGAGTTTGTTTATGTAGTGGATTGCATTGCTGGATTTCCGTATATTGAGCCATCCCTGCATCCCTGGGATGAAGCCTACTTGATCATGGTGGATGATCATTTTGATGTGTTCTTAGATTCGGTTGGCAAGAATTTTATTTAGTATTTTTGCATCAATATTCATAAGGGAAAGTGGCCTGGAGTCCTCTTTCTTTGTTTGATATTTCTGTGGTTTTGGTATCAGTGTAATTGTGGCTTCTTAAAAAGAGTTGGGCAATGTTTCTTCTGTTTCTATTTTGTGGAATAGTTTGAAGAGTATTGGTGTTAGGTCTTCTTTGATGGTCAGATAAAATTTTGCACTAAAACCATCTGGTCACGGAATTGATCTATATGATCCTGATTTAATTTTGGTATTTGGTATCTGACTAGAAAATTATCCATTTCCTCCAGATTCTCCAGTTGTGTTGAGTAAAGGCTCTTGTAGTAACATCTAATGATTTTTTGATTTTCCTCAATTTCTGCTGTTGTATTTCCCTTTTCATTTCTAATATTGTTAATTTGGATTCTGTCTCTGTGCCCTTTGGTTAGTCTGCCTTGTGGTTTATCTATCTTGTTGATTTTGTCAAAGAACCAGCTCCTGATTTTGTTGATTCTTTGTATGGTTCTCTTTGTTTCTACTTGATTGATTTCAGCCCTTAGTTTGATGATTTCCTGTCTTCTACTCCTCCTGGGTGAATTAGCTTCTTTATGTTCCAGGGCTTTCAGGTGTGTTGTTAAGCTGCTAGTGTATGCTCTCTCCTGTTTCTTTTTCGAGGCACTCAGGGCTATGAGTTTTCCTCCTAGCACTGCTTTTATTGTGTCCCAAAGATTTGGGTTTTTTTGTACCTTCATTTTCATTGAATTCTAAAATATCTTTGATTTCTTTTTTCTTTTTAATTTCTTCATTGACCAAGGTGTCATTGAGTAGAATATTGTTCAGTGTACATGTGTATGTTGGCTTTCTGTTGTTTTTCTTGCTATTGAAGAACACTTTTACTCCATGGTGATCTGATATGAGGCAAGGGATTAGTTCAACCTTGTATTTGTTGACATCTGTCTTGTGACTAATTATATGATCGATTTTGGAGAAGGTACCATGAGGTGCTGAGAAAAATGTATATTCTTTTGCTTTAGGATGAAATGTTTTATATATATATATATATATATATATATATATATATATATACACGTTAAACCAATTGACCAATTGGTCCAAAGCTTCAATTAATTTCACTGTGTCCCTGTTTAGTTTCTGTTTTCCTGATTGGTCCATTGAGGATAGTGGAGTGTTGAATTTACCCACAATTATTGTGTTAGGTGCAATGTGTACTTTGAGCTTTAATAAAGTTACTTTTATGAATGAGGGTGCCCTTGTATTTGGAGCATAGATGTTCAGAATTGAGAGTTCTTGGTGGATTTTTCTTTGACCAACAAGAAGTGTCCTTCTGCATCTCTCTTGATGACTTTATGTTGCAAGTCAATTTTATCTGATATTAAAGTGGCTATTCTGGCTTGTTTCCCATGAACATTTGCTTGTAAAATTGTCTCCCAGCCTTTTACTCTAAGGTAATGTTTGTCTTTGACACTGAGGTGTGTTTCCTGTATGCAGCAAAATGTAGGGTTCTTTTTATGTATCCAGTCTGTTAGTCTATGTCTTTTTTTATAGGGGAATTGAGTCCATTGATGTTAAGAGATATTAAGGAATAGGGATTATTCCTTCCTGTCATTTTTGATGTTATTTTTCATATTTGATAGGTTTTCTTCTTTTGGGTTTAATGAAACAAGGTTGCTATCTTACTTTTTCCAGGTTATAGTTTCCCTCCTTGTGTTGGTGTTTTTTCCCTATTATCCTTTGTAGGGCTGGGTTTGTGGAAAGATATTGTGTAAATTTGTTTTTTTCTTAGAATATCTTGGTTTCTCCCTCTATCGTGACTGAGTTTTGCTAGGTATAGTAGTTTTGTCTGGCATTTGCGTTCTCTTAGAGTCTGCATGAGGTCTCTCCAGGATCTCCTAGCTTTCATGGTCTCAGGTGAGAAGTCTGGGGTAATTCTTATAGGCTTTACTTTATATGTTACTTGGCCTTTTTCCTTTTACTGCCTTTAATATTCTTTCTTTGTTTAGTACATTTGGGGTTTTGATTATTATATGATGGGAGGTATTTCTGTTCTGGTCCAGTCTGTTTGAAGTTCTGTAGGTATCTTCTATATTCATGGGCATCTCTCTCTTTAGGTTAGGGAAGTTTTCTTCCATAATTTTGTTGAAGATATTTGCTGGCCCTTTTAGTTGTAAATCTTCACTCTCTTCTATACCTATAATCCTTAGGTTTGGTCTTTTCATTGTGTGCTGGATTTTCTGGATGTTTTGGGTTACAATCTTTTTGCATTTTGCATTTTCTTTGACTGTTGAATCCATGGTTTCTATGGTATGTTCAGCATCTGAGATTCCTTCTTCTATCTCTTGTATTCTGCTCTTGATATTTGCATCTATGGCCTCTGATTTCATCCAAAGCCATTCTATCTCCAATGTTGTCTCCCTTTGTGATTTCTTAACTGTTCCTACTTCTGTTTTTAGATCCTGGATGGTTTTGCTCAGTTCCTTCACTTGTTCATTTATGTTTTCATGTAACTCTTTGAGAGATTTTTGTGTTTCCTCTTTCATGACTTCTGTCTTTTGACCCAAGTTATCCTGTATTTTTTACGTGATTTTTGCATCTCCTCCCAATTGGCTTCTATCTATTGTCCCATATTCTCCTGAATTTCTTTAAATGATTTTTGAATTTCCCTTGTAAGGGCTTCTACTTTTTGATGCATTTTCTCCTGTATTTCTTTAAGAGATTTATTTATGTCCTTCTTGTGTTCCTCTAACAGTATCATGAGCAGTGATTTTAAATCCAAGTCTTGTTTTTCTGGTGTGTTGGGGTATCCAGGACTTCCTGTTGTCAGAAGAACTAGGTTCAGATGCTTCCATGTTGCCTTGATTTCTGTTAGTAACATTCCTCTGTTTCCCTTTTGCCATTTGCCTATCTCTGGCGTTAGTTGGCCTTGTCACTGGCATGTGTTTGAACCTCCCGTGAGCCTGTAAGGCTATTTCTGCACCTCTGGATGTCTGGGTTCCCCCTGGCTCATATTGCTGATGTGCTACCCTCCTCTTGGGTGCCCTTGGAGCCATAATATGTCCTGTCCCAAGCAATGCTATAATCGTGTTGTCTCTGTGAACCTGGTGCTGCCTGTCTGCTCCTTCAGGGAGTGCAGATGGCAGAGGTTGCAGGGACCTTATCCAACTACTGATCACACTGCAGGACAGATGACACCCTGACTGGTTTGGTGCATGGCAGGTTGGCTTAAAGATGTCCCGCTGAGCTCCTCAGGCCCTAGGTGCAGGCAAAAGCCTGATGGCTTATGACCTGTGAGATGTTAGCCTTGGACTATTTGAGCCAGCACCATTTGTTGAAAAGTCTATCTTTTATCCTCTGGATGGTTTCATCTCCTCTGTCAAAGATCAAGTGGCCATAGGTGTGTGTGTTCATTTCTGGGTCTTCAATCCTATTCCATTAATCCACCTGCCTGTCACTGTAACAATAACATGCAGTTTTGAACACTATTGCTCTGTAATATTTTTTGACGTCTGGGATACTGATTCCCCCAGAAGTTCTTTTACTGTTGAAAATAGTTTTATCTATCCTGTTTTTTTCTTTTTTATTCCAGATGAATTTGAGAATAGCTCTTTCTAAGTCAATGAGGAACTGAGTTGGGATTTTGATGGGGATTGCACTTAATCTGCATATTGCTTTTGGCAAGATGGCCAATTTTATTATATTAATCCTGCCAATCCATGAGCGTGGAAGATTTTTTCATTTTCTGAGGTCTTCTTTGAATCCCTTCTTCAGAGACCTGAAGTTCTTGTTATACAGATCTTTCAGTTGTTTGGTTAAAGTCTCCCCAAGATTCTTTATATTGTTTATGGCTATTGTGAAGTGTGTTATTTCCCTAATTTGTTTTTCAGCCTGTTTATCCATTGAGTAGAGGAAAGCTACTGATTTGCCTGAGTTGATTTTATAACCAGCCACTTTGCTAAAGTTGTTTATCAGCTGTAGGAGTTCTCTCATGGAGGTTTTTGGGTCACTTAATTATACTATCATATCTTCTGCAAATATTGATAGTTTGAATTCTTCTGTTCCATTTTGTATCCCTTTGACCTCATTATGCTGTCTAATTGCTCTAGCTAGAAACTCAAGTACTATATTAAAACAATATGGAAAAAGGGGGCAACCTTGTCTAATCCCTGATTTTAGTGGGATTGCTTAAGTATCTCTCCATTTAGTTTGATGTCGGCTACTGGTTTGTTGTATATTGCTTTTACTATGTTTAGGTATGGGCCTTGAATTCCTGTTCCTTCCAAGATGTTTAGCATGAAAGGATGCTGAATTTTGTAAAATGCTTTTTCAGCATCTAATGAAATGACCATGTGTTTGTTTTTTCTTTGAGTTTGTTTATGTAGTTGTTTGTATTGATGGATTTCTGTATATTGAACCATCCCTGCATCCCTGGGATGAAGCCTATTTGATCATGTTAAATGACCAGTTTGATGTGTTCTTGGATTCAATTGACAATAATTTTATTGAGTATTTTTCCAATGGTATTCATAAGGGAAATTGGCCTGTAGTTCTCCTTCTTTGTTCAATCTTTGTGTGGTTTTGGTATCAGTAAAATTGTGGCTTTGTAGAATGAATGGGGTAGTGTTTCTTCTGTTTCTATTTGGTGGAATAATTTGAAGAGTGTTAGTGTTAGGTCTTCTTTGAAGGTCTGATAAATTCTGCACTAAAACCATCTGGTCCTGTGCTTTTTTTTGGTTAGAAGTCTTTCTATGACCCCTTCCATTTCTTTAGGGCTTATGGGACTGTTTAGATGATATATTTGATCCTGATTTCAGTTTGGTATTTGTTATCTGTCTAGGGAATTGTAATTCTGCTTCCAAATAACTTTTATTAGTCCATTATTCCTCACCTACATTATATTACTGCCTGAATGAATCTGATTTATTTCATTTTCTAATTCTGAATCCCAGTCTCCATTATTCTCTAATAATACTGTGTGCTCATCTGAATCAACAACTAATGAATTTTGAGGCCTCAGACTCATGTTTTCTTTTGCCACAACTCTGTTCATAACAATCTATTGAAGCTATGTTTTCCTATGTTCAGCTTTCTCCATGGAACAAGCATCTAATTACAATGATAAAATGCCACCACAGAGGTGAAACAAAGCAAGTGCAGTATATGAGAGGGTTTAGAAGGAGGAAAGGGAAAGGAAAATGATATTATTGGATTATAATCTTGAAAATAATAGACAAAATGAAGTTGTGATGCCTACTACTGAGACTTCACTGTCCTTCTGTTGTCACAAAGTTTCTGAGTACCTGCTCTCAAGTCATTCTGCCTATGTCTCTGGTAACAGTGCTGCATGTGACAATACATTAGGTTTTTCTCTCTCTTTACTTCTGATTATAAACTCCTCCACTTTCAATTTTTAATGTCAAAGGTCTTTATGTGTGGGAAGATGGTAATTAATGGAGGACTACATTTCAAAAATAAACCAGCATCATTAAGATGAAAGAAGTTTTTACAGTCACAATAAATTAAGCATCTAACTTTTGTCTCCAAGTTTCCATTAAACTAAGTTTTCTGTATGATATATATATTATGCTTTGAGGCAGAAACTTCTTAACCTATTTATATGTAGTACCCATCTAATAGTTTGCTATTGATTTTATATATATGTATATGTAATTCTATCTTTGTATCTATCTATCTATCTATCTATCCATCTATACATATATATCTTCTAATCATTTCATAAAGAATACAATATGGCTTAACATATTGAAACATGTTAAGACAAAGGAAGATAATATACAAAGGCAAAAGAAGATAATACTTCCTTTTGAGGGAAGGAATAATACCTTTGAATTATTATCAAACCTGAAACAGAACTATATATGTGCAATTGATACATATTTATTTGTATTTGTAAGAGAGAGAGAGTGATTGAAAATAATACACAAAGCAAAGAATGAGCAAGATTCATGTTACTTATAATACAAGATTAGTGTAATGGCTAAGATAAATATTTCAATGACATATTGATATTTTATAATGTAATATTTGGCAATAAAATAAATTATGGAATATCAGTTTCATAGTATTTTTTAAACTGTGTTTATACTTTATTGATACAAAAGGGTGAATTTCTAAAATTCCTTTATTAAAATTTTTTGACAAACCTCAAAGATTAAGTATGGTTTTAGGAATTAAATAAATGTGCATTTAAATAACAATGTAAAGCTAGGGATGTAACTGAGTGGTATATGTCTTGACTATTATACATGTACTGAATTCAATATCCTGTAGTGTAAGACTAAAGAAAATGCAGAATATATTCACAATTTACATGCAGTATATGATCCTGCAAACTTTAGTATATCTTCTATTATGTGAAATTTAATAAATATTAAAAAATTAAAACTGACTCTCAACTTTTGTATAATATGTTAGAAATGATTTTGGTTTAGTGTCTTTGCTTGCAAGTTTGACTCAACACCTTCTTACCACGTTAAATATTTATGCTTACATAGAATATGTGATAGTGTGGAATTGATATCATAACAGCAAGTCTCAAAGTCAGTAATTTTAACTGGTTATTGGATGTCTTCATAACATATAAATGTTCCCATCAGTTATAAAAATATTTTCCAACTATAAATTTAATTTCAAATTTTCTCTGAGTATATTGTAATCTCTCAGTCTAAATATCATGCTTCATTAATTTTTACAAAAGGAAAATGTTATAATAGCTAATGCTTGAAAAAAGTTTAATTTGACTGAAAATATTAATAAATTTTAAATATGAAACATATAAAAGATTAATAGGAATATTAAGAAACTACATAGCACTGAAATTTGACAATACCCTTTTGAAGTCAGGAATATTTTAAAAAAGTAATAAGTTGGATAAAAAATAAAAGAAATTTTATACAAAGTTGATAAGAATATCCATTATTACCTCAAACTAAGAAAATGAAGATGAACTTAGTTCAAAAAGTAGAACCACTGCATCATCCAATTTTTCCACTCCTGGGTGTATACTTGAATATATTTTTATCACCACAAAAATCTGTAAATTTAAATGTATTGTGGTACTACTATCAGCATTAACAATAGAGTAGTTATGGGATCAATCTAGGTGTTTATAAACAAATTAATTAAAAGAGTTTGGTAATATACCCAATGGAATTTATTCAGACATAAAAATGAAACCAAGTAAATTGAAGGTTAATAGGTGGAACCAGATGCTATCATGAGCTAGATTCAAACAGTCAAATATTCCGTGTTTCCATATAGAATCTAGATTTAAATTATGCATGGAAGTAGAAAGTGACAATATGCTAAATTCAAAAAGGTTATAAAAGTAGAAGGTAACTTCTGAAAGAGATACAAGATGAGTGAAAAGGAAAGTTCATTAAAAAGTAGAGGTTGTAATGTAACTACTGTCAACTTGAGAAAAATCTGCAATGACCTGGGCAATGAGCCTCTGGATAAGCCTGAAGGAAATGTTTGTTAAATGGAATGAACCACTCAACTTTGGCTTAGTGGGGTATCTTTTAGGTATATTCACAGGAGTGTGTGTTGAGGTTTTCTGAGAAACCACCAAAATTATTTCCAAAGTGATTCTAAAATTTTAGACTCCCACAAGCAATGGAGGAGTGTCCTTGTTCCACATCCTCGACATTATGGACTTTCACCTGAGTTTTTTTATCTTATCCATTCTTACCAGTGTAAGACAGAATATCAGTGTTGTTTTGAGATGTAATTCCCTGATGACTAAGGATTTTGAACATTTATGTGCTTCTTAGCCATTTGATATTTATTTTTCTGTTGAAAATTCTCTATATAGTTCTATATGCCATTTTTAAATTGGATTATTTGGGTTGTTTTTGTCTAATTTTTTTGTTCTTTATAAATTTTGTTTATTAACCCTCTATCAGATGTATGGATGGTGAAGATGCTGTCCTATTGACAGTGTCTTTTGCCTTGCAGATGTTTTGTAATTTCATGAAGTACCATTTATCAATTGTTGGTCTCAGAGCCTGAGACGTTAGTGTTCTCTTTAAGAAATTGTCTCCTGAACCAATGAGTTCAAGGCTATTCCCTAATTTCTGTTACCTTTAATATATGCAGTTTCACATTAAGGCCTTTGATTGACTTAGACTTGACTTTGTACAGGGTGATAAATATAGAGCTATTTTCATTCTTCTACATGCAGGAATCCAGGTAGACCCCATTTTATGAAAATGCTCTCCCTTTTTCATTGTATGGTTTTGGCTTCTTGGTCAAAGATTATATATATATATATATATATATATATATATACACAAATATAATTATATATGTGTTTATATTTATATACATACATATACACACATTATATATGTACATATACATATACATATGCGTATACATATATAATATATATGTTTATATTTATATATACATACATATACACACACTATATATATACTTGGTCAATGATCAAGTATGTGTGTGTGTATATAATATATATATTATATATATAATAATATTATATACACACACACACATATAGGTTTATTACTGGGTCTTGGATTCAGTTCCATTGATACATCTGTCTGTTTCTATACCAATGCCATGTAGTTTTTATAACTATTTCCTGTAGTATAGCTTGAAGTCAGGGATGGTATGACATACAGAATATTTTTTATTGTACAGGATTCTTTCAGCTATCCTGTTTTTTCCATATGAAGTTGAAACATTTTCTTTGAAGATCTATAAAGAATTGTGCTGGTATTTTGATGGGAATTGCATTGATTATATAGACTTCTTTGGTAATACAACCATTTTCACTATGTTAATCCTACCAATCCATGAGCATGGCTATTCTATCTTCTTATATCTTTCTTCAGCATGCCAAAGTTCTAGCCTTAGAGGTCTTTCTTGTCTTTAGTTAAAATCCCACCTAGATATTTCATATTATTTGTTGATATTGTGAAGGGTATTGTCTTTCTAACTTCTTTCTCAGTTTATCATTTGTATAAAGGAGGGTTACTGAAAATTTATGCAGGGAAGATGGGTAGGAAAAGGGTGATTATTAAGTGTTTGACAGATTTTTTTGTTTTGTTTTTTTTGGAGACAGGGATTCTCTGTGTAGCCCTGACTGTCCTGGAACTCACTCTGTAGATCAGGCTGGCCTATTACTAAGAAATCTGCCTGCCTTTGCCTCCCAACTGCTGGGATTAAAGGTGTGCACCACCATTGCCTGGTCTTAAACAGTCTTATAATCACAGCATAAACTGCAATTTTCTTCAGGATTTATTTTTTACATATATTGCTAGATTTAATTTGTTAATCTTGGTAACCATTTTGTGACTTTTGTTGACATTTATAATTGATTTCTACTTTTCTCTTTGCAATGTCCTGGACAAGATATGGAATTAGAATTTTTAAAATCTAATTGATGGAAAATGTTCTTTCTTTCTGCTTTTTGAAATTTCTTCTTGGAAAATATTTTCTTGCTAAACAGAATAAAAACACATTTTTGTACATGAATATAGAGTTACTGGAAATTATTATGTGTGTTTTCATTAATGTCCATGAGGATATTTCCAATCCACTTAAATAAATTAAATATTGATGTAGGATTTGATATTATTTGCTTATATCATTATTTATATTTATATGATCATTAGGATATTTGTTTCTGTTTTTTTCCTCACAATCCAATCAATTTGGTAGTTCACACATTCATCCTTTGCTTCTTTCATAGTTGTTCAAAATTTTGAAATGTGTTTTCATTCTGTTCACTAAGTGAATTGGAACTACGATGTAGCCCAGATTGGATGTGAATATGAGACAATCCTATCCCATCTTCACAAGACACTGTATCCTGTCTCTCTCTCTCTCTCTCTCTCTCTCTCTCTCTCTCTCTCTCTCTCTCTCTCTCCTGTCTCGTCTCTGTAAATATATATATATATATATATATATATATATATATATATATACACTTTATATTTGTGTAAATGTTCATTTCCATGTAGAAGTATAGATGCAGGTACATAAGATTGTGTATGTGTTCATGTGAAAGCCAGAGCTCAATGATATATGTGTCTAATTTAGTCACTCTTCACTTTGAACCACTTTGAACCAGGGTTTCTTTTTTTTTCTTTTCTTTTCTTTCTTTCTTTCTTTCTTTTTTTTTTTTGTTTTGTTTTGTTTTGTTTTGTTTTTTGTTTTCGAGAAAGAGTTTCTCTGTGTAGTGATGGCTGTCCTGGAACTCACTCTGTAGACCAGCCTGGCCTGGCCTCGAACTCCACTGCCTGGCTTGAACCAGGGTTTCTTATTGAGACAAGAGCATGCCAATTTTTCACTTTAGCTGTTCAATGAGCATTAAGGATCCTCTTATCTATGTCTACCCAGTGAAGGCATTGGAGATTCATGGCACTCTACTTAGTTACCATGAGGATACCACAGATATTATCTCATATTTTTTTCTTGCAGAGGAACTACTTAAACTTTTTTAGCACCATTCCCATTCTCTTGATAAAAGTTTTGTAAAATTCTGAATTTCATTGTTATTTGAACACAAAAATTACCATTGTAAAGGGGGATGCTTGGCCCTTCTTCTCTCTCTTGCTCTCTTCTTTCTTGCTCTGCCTAACTTATCTTTCTCTTTCCCCACTTTCTTCCCCCTCTTTCCACATGGAAATGGCTGGCTTCTACTTCCCTACCTTTTCTCTTTCCCTCTATTTTCTACAATAAAGTTTGTAAATCATGGGCTGTATCTTTTCATCTATACCTGCTGTGACGGAGCAATGTAACAGAACTCTCAGCATTTCCAGTTGCCAGACAGGTCCAAGGACAAACACCCTCACCCACCTCCTGGCTGGGTCACCACCACAGTTACACAGCCCTGCAAATACTGTATAAAATGCAGTTATAAAATTAAAAATTGAGCTTAAGTTAAAGCAATTTAATAAATAATAGCAATTTTAATATATTAAATCTGACAACTAAAGCAATTTTTTGCTTTCAATAAATTTATTTTTTTTGAAAAAGAAACTCCTCTGGGAATGTTATATGTGCATAAAGTATCCAGTCATTTCCATCTGCTCTGATATTTCTTCAATTTCTTCTCAAATTTATGACCTCATCTTGCTTAATAATTATTGATACACACACATACATACATGTGTAGCATACAAATATATAGATACATATATACATATAAAGAGATATTTATACATATAAGCATACATATCCATGTACATATATATGCATATGCACATACATATACACATACATATGTATATATGTATATATATATATATATATATATATATATATATATATATATCATAGCAAGGAATGAAAAAAGATACAATATTAGGGCATCTTTAGGTTTAGATTATAGTAGTACAAAGCATAAATCCTCTACTACTGAAGAGGCCCTATGTTAAATAAGAAGACTGTCATCCTCAAGATAAATTCTACTATTGCATTTTTATTTTAAAAAATTGATAGTAGGAAAGTTCCCTTCTATTTTATTATGTAGTTTCTACTAGCCTACTTCAAGCTCCAGGTGGACTGTGCTACCAGTTACCACCCTGGATCCATGGAAAAAACTACAGTGAAAGACAAACACACATACACACACACACACACACACACACACGCACAGAGCTAAGTTTTACCTGCCTTATGGATCAGCAGCTGGGCTCCTATAAGCCTCCCACTTCTTGCATGTTTCACTGGTTGGGCTTTTCTAAGCCACGAAAACCTACCATGCAATTTTCCTTTACTCATTGCTCAACACTCTTAATCTGTCCTTAACTTAGTTGCCTGGTTACTTTCTACTTGCTCAATACCCTACATCCACCATCAGCTTAATTTTGTTTCTAATCTCCCACCTAGGAAATTGGCCAACAGCCACTCTACCCTAGAGTTCACATAGCTGGTGATTCTCTCTCCCTCCTAATCATGGTAAATTCTCTTTCTTCTTCATGCATCTCCAAGCCTGCCTATGGGAACCTAGAAATCCCACCTCTTCCTCCCAGACATTAGCCACTAGCATCCTTAATGATAGATCAAGAACCAACTGGGGAATAGGATTCACATGTTTACATACAGATTCCCAATTCCCAATTAGTAACAATCATTGGTCATTTGGTGCTCTTTTCTGTAAGGAATTGTTCTTGTGCACTGTATATTCAGATGCTGATTTATGTGCCCAGATTTCTGGTTTCAATATAGATATTATCATTGTCAAGATTATTAGACTATCTCCTGTCTCAATGTTTCGATGTTTTATAAATAATGCTCCCTAATTATCTATAATTGTTTAAAGAGCTGAGAAGCCTATGAGTGGGCAAAGGAGATAGGACGGCTGGTCTTACAATCTCAGCTAGGATTCCCAGGTAGAAAAATGGAAGAGAATGACCATGAAGAAAGAAGACTAAGAGTCTAAGAGACCACACAGAAAGACCAGGAGGCTTCACCATGAGGTTGCCATGAGAGAGCAAATATGAAGTCCCACTTGGAGCATAGTGAGCTAGGAAAAGAACAGATTGGGCAATTTGTCTGTGTATTAGAAGTCTGGGAGGATTAGAATAGGTCAGCTTAGGCTTGCAGCTTGTTAATAAACGTAATAGATCTTTGTGTCAATTCTTTAGGAGCTAGAACAGGAACAGAGAAAGATCATCCTTAAATAATTGCTTAGAACATACCATATCAATGGAATAAGTAAGAATAACTAAGTAAAGAGTACATGGGGATTCTTCATAACATCTTCAAGACATTTGTGTATCAAATGACTCTAGAGCTAAAATTTAATTATACTTATATTCCAGGGCTGAAGAGAGAGCTTATCAGTTAAAAACACTGGATGCTTTACTGTACCAGAAGATATGAGTTTAATTGCCAGTATCCACAGGATGTATCAAAATCATCTAAAACTTCCATTAAGGGATGTGACACATGTTCTGGCATCTGTGGCTACCAGACAGGTATGCTGTGCACAGACATACATGCAGTCAAAATGATTAAAACAAATAATGAAAACATATAAATCTAAGTCATGTATGCATACATATATTCAAAATTCATATCAACTTTTAAAATTTCCAAATTTTGCTCCATAGGCTTTCAGGTGACATTTGTTAATATGGGTGTTCAGAAAAATTTGTAGAAGCTGAAGGAAGAGTACCCTCAATTTTTTTTATCTTTTTTTTAATTTTTTTATTTTCTATATTCTATGTTTACATTCCAAAGGCTTTCCCCTTTCCCAGTTCCCCCCCACCATACGTCCCATAATTACTCTCCCCCCCCAACTATTCCCCAATCATTCCCCCTCCCCCCACGGTTTCGCTGTTCTGGGTCTACAAAACTGGATCCAATCTTTCCAGGCCCAGGGTCCTCTCCTTTCTTCTTCTTGGGAATCATTTGACTTGCTAATTGTGCCTTGAGTATTTAGGGCTTCTGGGCTCATTAATATCCACTTATCAGTGATTGCATTTCATGTGTATTCTTTTGTGATTGGGTTAACTCACTTAGGATGATATTTTCCAGATCTAACCATTTACCTACAAATTGCATGAATTCATTAATTTTAATTGCTGAGTAGTATTCCATTGTATAAATATACCACATTTTCTGCATCCATTCCTCCTTTGAGGGATATTTGGGCTCCTTCCAATTCCTGGCTATTATAAGCAAGGCTGCTATAAACATAGGGGAGCATGTTTTAAATCTTATTATTAATATTACAATTAGATATGTTCATTACTTAACGGCCAGCAAAAGCAAAAGACAGCCCATCAGAAATCAAATTATAGGTTTCCATCACTGAATAGCCTAATGTTTATTTTCCATATTTTTATCAAAATAATCTCCTATATATTTTTATAATTTGTGAAACTCATTCTTGTGTTTTATTTTCTTGGAACATGGGAAAATTCTTAACAATGTCTAGCACAGAATTGTCATTAAATATTGTGATTTCCTTAATGATCATCAGAACAATGTTAGACAACTATGAAGTAGAAAATACCCTATATATTATATTTAAAAATTCGCTAGTGTTTGGTATGTTGTTTTTCAGTAAAACTAGTGAAATTTGCCTAGAAAATCAACAGATCTAACTTACTGTACTTGTTCTTCTGAAAACAACATAGTATATTTCTTTAACTTGCCCATTTCAATATATTCTGCTTTATTTCATTTTAAGAAATATATGAAATGATTTTATATGTGTATTAGTGTTTGTGTGTGTGTGTGAGTGTGTGTGTGTGTGTCTGTCTGTCTGTCTGTTTGTCTGTCTATCTGTGCCATTTTATATATCTAGAGGAGTCCATTCTTTCCTTCTATGATGTTGCTCTTAGGGATCTAATTCAGATAATAAAGTTTGTTTGCATGTTACCTATATGCTGATCTTGCTGATCCATTTCTTATATTTTACTTTTAATATGTTGTCTTTTATGCCCTTATGTTGTCATTTATAATAAAATGTTTATTTTGTGTAAATAGTTCATATGTAATCCTGTTTCAAAAGGACAAAATATATTTCATTCTCTTTCACTTGCATTTAACTACTTGAATTACTTTTTGTCCTCTAGGATATTCAGGATTTTAATGTTAAGAATGTATCTGCAAGATAAGAAGTATCTGAGTTGTGAGAGCTCATGTAGAATACATAATAGTGGGATATTATGCCAGAAGTTACTGTGAGTCTATGCATGGTTCTGTTTCTAATGTGCTCTGTCATTTTCAGAAAATTCACCTAAATGCATTGTTGTTCTTGATTTCCTTAGAAAATTTCAGGCTGGTGTATAATTTAGATGTCTGTACTTCATGCTAAAACATAACTTTTCTTCATTTAGTGTAGCAGAATTCTCAAAGAGAAAGAAACAGAAAATGAAGAATAGCATTTTTGATTCAAGGAAACTATACAGAATATGACTAAAAGGGAAGGATAGTAATAATGAATATTCTGATGTAATTTAAAGTGATGTTCATCATTCAATATGGCATATTTCACATATTATATCAAAATATCTCCTTTCATAAAGAAATATTAAAATGTCTATGAAATTGAGACAGTATTAAGACTATATTTCAAATTTATATCCAACATTACAAAATGAAAATAGCTCTTTAAAACAGTGTCTATACAGCAAATCTGTCTATACATCACACTGCTTGCAAAAACTCATTGCAAGCAGATTATCCCATTTACTCAATGAACAGCTATTTAATAATACAGTTACATGTAGAGTATTAATATTTTAAAAATTAGTATGTTCTGTCTAGAGAAATGATTTTGTGTTCTTAATTTATACTAAATTATGTAGAGCAACAACTTTGGTAATACATTTAATTAATATTATTTTCATTGAGTATATTCTAGCTAACATTCAGTGTAGAATATATTGTATTCAGAGTCACACATCTGGTAAGCTGCAAAAGTAGAAATTAAACATATGTTTTGTGTCCAAAAGATCATCTCTTTCCACTAACATTCCTGCTATTTAATGTCATTTTGTATATTGGAACACTGCTTTGAATATATTTCATCCAAAATAGCTTATGAATACAGCAATAATGAGAGTTTTTGATCAGGTGACAGAACTCCAGTTCAAATGTCTTGAGAAAGAAATGAATTGATTGTTTCATGCAAATCAAGAGCCCACCATCTGTGGCATGAGTCACTGTGTATCTCAGTGTTCCAAACATATCATCAGAGCTCAGTCTCTTAACATCTGTGAGCTCTCTTCTTTCATTTATACTAGCATAATTGTGCTGGCTCATCCCACTAGGTGGCAAAGACTCACAGAGTAGTATAATCCTGAGAAAGTATTGTGGTCGGATTTGAGTTATGATCACTCTTTTTGAAGATGATTGGATCATTATTGTGTGAATGCTATAGTCAGTTAAGAATTTGTGAACCGATAAAATTTTTCATTTTATTGAATAAATATGTTCTTGACAGTTTCACAGACTTACCTCCACCCTTTCCAATCTTGATAGCCGATTCTCTATCCTCTCTCTGCCCTATATTTTTCTTATATTTTTATTTACTTTGTTTTTGGTCCATTTAGTTTAAACTAAGTTATACAACACTGGGTTTGTTACTGAGCAAAGTAGGCTCACTTGTAGATATGTAAATGAGGACAATGAATCACACTCTCAAAGAATCCATCTATAGCCAAAAGTTTAGTGGTAAGGGATTAGGTATTGTGAGCCCTTCTCTTTCCATTACTTATGGTTAACAGGCCAATCTTGTAATGGATACAAAAGCAATGACAGTTTTTGATACTTCATGATTGAAATACTTTTTGTGATTATAGAAGATGGCATTTTGAAGCTCCTCATCCAATCTTTCAGCTCTCACACATTCGCCATCATATCGTCCACAATGTTCCCCAATCTTTAGTAGAAACAATAAAATTTCTTTTTCAGGGTTGAGCCCTCAACAGTAACTCCTCAAAATCTTAAGTAGTAATGAGTCTTCATTCACTTCTGTTTACTGAAAATGGAATTTGTGATTAAAATTGGGAGTACACATTTATTTATGGGTACAAAATAGATTTATAGAAGGCAGTATGTTGTAAAAATTTCATTAAGGAATAATATGAAGTTCATCACTTGGATGTAGGATTTCCCAGACATTTCTTTAACAAAGTTTATCATTTTGTGAAACTGGCATGTGTTCCTTGCAATGAAGCATACCTCAAATCATATCACAGCATTTTTGCTTAACCATCCTCATCAATGTTTATCCCACTATTGCACAGGTAAATAATCTTGTTTATCAGAGCTTTTATAATATTTTTAGGGTTCATAACTGACTAGTAACATTGTTCTCACTAGTTTCGTCTACATGACTTCAGTTAGTTATAGTCATCATAAAAGAGGGAATCTCAATTGAGAAAATTTTTCTAAAAGACAGAGCTATAAGTTTTTGTATTTTTTTTTAATTAGTGATTGATAGGAAAAGCTCAGATAATTGTTGGTGGAATCACTCCTAGGCAGGTTGTTCCAGATTGCATAAGAAAGCAGACTGAGAAAGTCATGATGTGCAAGCCAATAAAGAGCACCCATCCACAGCTTCGTCATAAACTCTTGCCTTCAGATGCCATCCCAATTTGAGGACTTGTCTTGACTGCTTTCAGTGACAGGCTAATATATGGAAGTACATGCCAAATATACCCTTTCCTCTTCAACTTTTGCTCATGGTGTTTCATCATAGAAATAGTAACTACCTAGAATAACAAGGAAAGCCTTTTATCTCTGACCAGCCTGAATCAGACATTTAAAATCTATGAAAGCTACCCAAACAAAACAAAACAAAACAAAACAAAACAAAACAAAACAACCACTTTCAGCTCAAATCTACCTTTTTTACTCTGAATTTTTACTTGAATTATATATTATCTTCAAGTAGTAGAATAATTTTAGATATAAAATTATTTTAGTTACTTAAAAATTCATAAATATATGTATTTTAATAGTATTTACTATCTGTTTATGTTAACTACTCTTAGACCCCCTTTGTTATATTTTTCTCAATCTCAGATGTATTTTGTACTTTTTGTATTTTTATAATGCAGTTAGTGGAATTTGTGCTACCAAAATATAAATGAGTTTTGAACCATCCGCTGGAACATGGGAAATCTAACAGAGACTACAATGCTAGAGAAAACTTACTTTCCTTCTTTTATAGGTCATCAATTCTAAAACCATCTCAGATATTCATGGGGAGTCATGAGCCGCTCTTTCTGTTCCTGATTGATTTGATCTTGTACAGTTCTTGTGCGTTCAAATACATCTATTGGCAGGAACTCACATTGTAGCAGTACCTTGATATTCAGAATATTCTGTTTATTTATGATCAACTCTGACCTCTCACTCCTACAATCTTTCTAACTCATTTTGTACAGTATTTCCCAGGACTTTTGTGGAAAGAGATGATGTGTAGATGTCCTTATTATGGCTATGTACTCCATAGACCTTTCTTTCTCTAAACATTTTAAACAGTTGTAGTTTCTTTGTTGATCACTGTCCACTTCACAAAGAAATGTTTATAGTGAGAATGAAATATACACACATATGTAGATATATATGTATATCTACATATGTGTTTATATATATATATATATATATATATATATATATATATATATATCCATTTATTAAAATAAATTTAGCAGTTTTTTTCCCAAGAGTCTATGACATCCCAATCCCAAATCCATGGACTTTTGGTCAGTTTTAAAGTACCAGGCATGTAAGTCCTAATGGATACCAAGATTTAGTCTAATTAGAAAGTAGTTGTTTCCACACATAAACCTCATGCCACTATTGCCATGGATATAAGCTACCTGGCTGACTGCCAGCAATAGGTTCATAAATTATAGTGGATTTTCAAGATCACTAAAAGTGTTTATACTATTTTGGGAACCTTTGGGAGCTCCATAATTCAAATTATATTTAATATTACAAACCATGTCTCTTACAGAAGACAAGAAATATAAATTTAAACACAAAGCTGATACATTTAGCCTAATTATCCCAGGAAAAGAGTTATTTTTAATATAATACCTTTATGGCATTTCTTTTTCAGAATTTATTTTATGCATGAATACCTTATAGGCCTAGGAGTTTTTAAACACATTTACCACTTTATTTCACGTTTCTATATTTCAATTTTCTTAGAAATATATAAATTACTTATTAAATATTGTGGAAGTAATTTACAAATTGAAGAAAAATTGTTTTGAACAGAAATACGTTAAAAATAATAAAATACGTGAGCTGTTTTACTATTTGTACTTCTAAAGAGGAACTATGACCTAGGCAACTCTTTTTTTTTTAAATTAGATATGTTCTTTATTTACATTTCAAACGTTTTCCCCTTTCCAGGTCTTCCCTTTGGAAACTCCCTAGCCCATGGCCCCTCCCTCTGCCTCTAGGAGAGTGCTCCCTCATCCACCAACTCCCAACTTCCTGACCTGGCATTCCCTTACACTGGGACATCAAACAACCTCAGGCCCAAGGGCCTCTCCTCCCATTGATGTCCAACATGGTCATCTTCTGCCACACATGCTGTTGGAGCCCATGGGTCCCTCCATATGTATTCTTTGGTTGGTGGTCCAGTCCCCGGGAACTCTGGTGGAGGGTCTGGCCTGTTGATACTGTTACTCTCTCCATGGGCCTGAAAACCTTCTCACCTTCTTCATTCCCCTTTTCAAGTCCTCCATCCTGGACCCCCATGCTCAGTCTAATGGTTGGCTGCAAGCATCTTCCTCTGTATTTGTCAGGCTCTGGCTGAGCCTCTCAGGAGAAAGCCATATCAGGCTTCCATCAGCAAGCACATCCCAGAATCAAGAATAGTGTTTTGTCACTGCATATGGGATGGATCCCCTTGTGGGGCAGTCTCTGGATGACCTTTCTTTCAGATTCTGCTCTACACTTTGTCTCCATATTACTTCTCTGAGTAATTTGTTCACCCTTCTAAAAAGCACTAAAGCATCTAAACTTGAATTTTCCTTCTTCTTAGGCTTCATGTGGTCTATGAATTGTATCATGGGTACCTGGGGATCCATCCCATATAGAGTCATCAAACCCATAAACTATTGTAGATGCCAACAAGATCATGCTGACAGGAGCCTGATATAGCTGTCCCTTGAGAGGCTCTGCCAGAGACTGACAAATACAGAGGCAGATTCTCCCAGCCAACCATTAGTCTAAGCACAGAGTCTCCAACAGAGAAGATAGAGAAAGGACTGAAGGAGCTGAAGGGATTTTAAACCTCATAGGAAGAACAACAATATCAACCAACCAGACGTCCCAGAGCTCCCAGGGAATAAACCACCAACCAAGGAGTCCACATGAAAGGATCCATGTCTCCAGAAGCATATGTAGCAGAGAATGGCCTTGTTGGGCATCAATGAGAGCAGAGGCCCTTGGTTCTGTGAAGGCTCAATGGATTCCCTGGTGTAGGGGAATTTGAGGATAGGGAGGTGGAAGTGGGTTGATAAGTAGGGGAACAACCTCATAGAAGCAGGGGCAGGGGGATGGGATTTGGGGTTTCCAAAGGTGAAACCAGGAAAGGGGTTAACATTTGAAATGTAAATAAAGAAAATATAGATTAAAAAAGAGAAAAATACAGAGAGATATTTTCAGTATTCTAGAGGCTTGTAAGTACAAGAATACCATCCCAATAAGCTTAGTGTCTGGGCTGAATATTTTGTGCACTTGTCTAACATGCATATTTTCTGAATGTAATCATTATCACTATAAAAGAGTGTAGATATATGATTCAAACTTTCTTTTCTAGGTAATACCATATGTCTCATATAAAACAAAAAAATGCAACTTTCTTGCACTTCTTTTATGAAGTTAGCTAGTCAATAAAGAAGGCCCTGTTGTTATAAACTCCCTGAAAAATATCATTTGACCAAGACTCTAAGTTTGGATGACAGAATTTCATTACCAGATCATTGGAGAGTGTGACATTCATAGTAAAGGTATGTGTGCTTGTGTGTGTCTATGTGTGTAGGTATATGTGTGTATGTGTGTGTTTGTATGTCTGTGTGTGTGTTTGTGTCTATGTGTCTGTTTGTTTGTGTCTGTTTAGTGGTTCTAGATATCATATACAGGACCAGGCACATGTTAAACAGGCATCCTATTATTCTTGTTCTACATTCACATTTATTTTTTTTACTTCTTCTCTAAAGCTTCATTAAAAGAATTGAAATGCCATAGTGTTTGTCTGTTTTACATATCTAGTACAGTGGTGAATGTATGGAAAGAAATCTAGTACTGTGATAAAATTATTTTTGTCTTTGACATGTGGTCATTGTTGTGGTGGTTGTTGTGGTTATGGTTGTTGTTGTTGTTAGTGTCGTTGTTTAGGTGTAAGATCAAAGAACTCAAAAGACCAAACGAGACTTCTTTAGGGGACCATCTCTTGAAGTGTGGGTTCTCTTTGTAGAATTTTTACCATGTTTATAAAAACCAGGCATATTTCTCCTCCAAGGTGATAGGCTACAAATTCAAGCATCAAGTGCTGGGTTAAAATCAGTTATGCCATTATTGTACCCATAATCATATTTTGCTTAATAGATAAAAAATATAGTAAGGTCCTTAGATAAAATTTCTCTTTCCAGCGACCTACAATGCATCTTCTGTCATTATCAGTGCTATTGTATAGGGGGAGCTTCCATCTCAGCTCCTGCTTGAATTTTCTGCATCCTGTGACAAAACATGTTGTATATACAGTTATAGGTCCTGGAATCTAGTTCTGGTAGCCAAACAAAAACAATGGTGGTATCCTGTATTATTTCTGGATCATCTGGTCAGGGGAAAGATCCCTGAACAACAATTTATATAGATTTTGAAATGTAGAATTATTGTGAGATGAACATGGATTTTCAGTTTATAAGTATGAAAGTTTGCTGAAGGTAGTTGTAGTAATTACTGAATAATGCTATGAATGTACTTGTTACTATTGAATCAGACACTTAAATGATCAATATAAAGTTTTATATTATATATATTTTTACTTTAGTAGAAGTGATAGCAAATCATTTCATTAAAATGAAAACAAATTCTGTGGTCTACATTTAATAAAATATTATATGCCAAGATACAAAAGTAGTGTTAGATCATGTTACTTTGCCCCACCCTCATATTTTATAAATGACAGAGATATAAAAAGCTTTATATTCTTTATATTCTATTCTGTTAGCTTCATAGCAAAATGTCTTCAGGAATCATATAGAGTCTGTAAATGCTCTAGAGTTATAGATAAATGCCAGTTAAAATGAAAAAAATAGTTTCTACTATTAGAAATAATTATTTATTATATGTAGTTTTAATTAATGTAGAATTATATCACTTGCCTCTCTATTTTCTACCTTTCTGTTTCTCCCAGGAACGTTCCCTTCAACCCCTTCCAAGCCCATGTATAATCAAATTTAAAGCCTCTTTTACTTTATTTATGTACAAATTGTTTTGTATAATTTGTTGCTTGAGTGTACATATGTGATCAAGGTTGATCATCTTGTACTGAGAAACTAACTGGGGAGCTCATTCAAGTCAGAGGCTAATTATTCCTCTCTCAGTAGCCATTAGTTACCTGTATTTCTTTGTTTAGGGATGAGAACTTGGCAAGTTTTTCTCCTTCCTCATTTACATATATACTATCCCAGTCTTGTTTACACAGCCATTTCTAGAAAATACTGTCTCACAATAGACTTCTTGGCAGTCTGGCTTTTAAAATCTTTTCATCATTTTATTCCAGAATGGTTCCTGAGTCAAAAATACAGGATCTATAATGTGCATGCATGCACTGAGGCTGGCTCCCAAGGATCTCATTATCTCTACATTGTATACAACTGTGTTTCTCTGTAGTGTTCTTCATTTTCTGTAAAACCAGGCATTTTTGAGAAGGGGTGTTAGATATCTTCTTGTATGTGTACACAAAAATAAGATGTAGAATGTAAGTAAGAAATTATGCCAACCAAGCAATATATAAGTAAATTATTTTCTAATATCCAAGACCTCTCTCACTCCAGAAATTCGACTACCAGAAATGATTTACCCCATGTTACATGGGATTTAAGTAAAATAAGACAACGGTTCATTGCTACTAGTGCAGAGTGCCACTAATGCACATTTAAGGATATCATGTCATACTAATCATTGTTGTGATTCATTGGTGGTACATTTACATAGTTAAGATAAATGCTTTCTTTCCTTGACAGCTTGTGTAGTATTTACAAGTGCCATGGAATGTAGAGTGTAAGAAGGAGGTTTTCAGGTTAAATATATCTTATAATGTGTGCTCTGTCTGTCCTGAATAAATGCACAGGTTCTTCAGGAGTAAGTCTTCAGCTTCAACATCTGAGAGGCACTGAGGCAAGAGAAATAGTCTACATTGTTCCATTGGTCACTAAACCCTGACCAACTAGTTAAAGGGATATTTTTCATATTTGGCACTGAGATGTTTGTTAGTCTATGGTTCCTTTGGCTAGCATCTCCAAGTAATGCATAACTTCAAGATTATATGTAGGGCATGTGGACCATACCACCAGATGGGCATAAGCACTGGTAAGGTGGAGCATTCTCAAACCCTGGGGATCACAGAGATTGGAAATCTCAGAGATTTGAGACAGCAAGAGCAGAGCTGCTCCTTCTCTGCACTTATGCTAACTCCAGAGCACATATCCACGAACCCAAACTAAGATGATCACAGGCAGTCAATCATGTAACTTAGCACCTGGAATGCTTTTTCATGATAATAAGGCACCTCAATAGCCTCAGCCTTTTGCCAAATACCTTTCATTCCTGGATATTCTCATGCCTTTTCCCAAAATCGTATAATCTGTGCTCCATCCTCTATAAAGCATATGCTTTCCCACCCACTCCAAATAAGGAAATATGAACAAACTAAAAGCCTTTGACAGAGCTGGTGCATTGAAATGGTCACCAAAGTCCTGGCCTTTTCCTAAACTTTTTATAACACTTAAGACACCTGAAAAAGGCCTTCTCTCTTCCCCTGCCTTTCTGGTGCTTTGTACGTGCTCCCAACCACACTGGTATCCTGTTCATCCTGCACCCTGCCCTCCCTTTCCAGCCTGGCCTATAAAGGCCCCCAGACAAGGATTGCAGGCTCCCTGTCCAGGAAATTGCATTGAACTCCCAAGCCAGTGTATCCATAGCACATGGACAGTACCAGAGGAGAAGCAAAACATGGGACCTCCAATTACATATATAATGTAATACATACATACACATATAATCAAACATACATACATACAAAAACATTTATGTGTATACATATACAATGTATGTATGTGAATTTATACACAAAAAACTTATGTGTATTCTATATAATTATAGAAAACTATAAGATATGATTCGTGGAAGCTTTCTCACATAGTTTTCATGTTATTTGTCCCTTATTCCTCCTCCTTCTGTATTGACTTTCCTTCCTCTTCCCATTTGCAGATATTTTTCTTTATTCATTTTTCAGCTTCATACCAACAGTATCCTACTCTCTTCTCAAGTATACACTCCCAATCATTGTTTCCTTTATCCTTTCCTAATAATCACATTCATACTCACATCTGATGCAAAGGACTGTGATTTTTTTATTGGATATTTTCTTTATTTACATTTCAAATGCATTCTCCTTTCCAGGTCTCCCTTTCAAAAATCCCTTATCCCCTCTGACCTCCCCCTGCCTCTATGAGGGTGCTCACCCACCCACCCTCCCACTCCTGTCTTCCTGCCTTTGCATTCCCCTACACTGTGGCATTGAACCCCTCAGGCCCCAGGGCTGCTTCTTTCACTGATATCCAAGGAGACCATCCTCTGCCACATATGTGTTCAGAGCTATGGGCCCCTCCATGTGTATTCTTTGATTGGTGGTCCAGTCCCCAGGAGTTCTGAGGGCGTCTGGCCATTTGACACTGTTTCTTCCTCCATGGGGCTGCAAATCCCCTCAGCTCTTTCAGTCTCTTCTCCAAATCCTCCATCTAGGACTCCAGCTCTCAGTTCAATGATTGGCTGCAAGCATCTGCCTCTGAATTTGTCAGGTACTGGCGGAGCCTGTTAAGAGAAAGCTATTTGAGCTTCCATCAGCAAGCCCTTCCTGGCATCCTCAATAGCATCCAGTTTGGTGACTGTATATGGGATGGATGCGCAGGTGGGGCAGTCTCTGGATGTTCTTTCCTTCAGTCTCTGCTCCACACTTTGTCTCCATATCGCCTCCTGTTAGTATTTTGTTCCTCCTTCTAAGAAGCGCTGAAGCATCCATACTTTGGTCTTCCTTCCTGTTGGGAGAAACTGTTATGTAAATCAAATAATACTTGTCTCCCATATGCTTTTTCTAGTTCCAAATATTCAGAATGAGGAATGACATTTTAATCATGTGAGAATTTGGGAAAAGGTCTCAGGGAAAATACAAAATTCCCTACACCAAAATTTGAGAATCTGTATCTTACTCTGCTACTTAAATGGATGCCTTGGAGTCACATTGAAAGCCACAGTAAAGGTTAGGTTCAGAGCATGCACAGAAAATGAAGAAATGTAGACCATAAAATATACACTATATTTGTATTATCCAAATAGGCAGCTTACCTATTTGATAGAATTATTTTTCACAGGAAAGAATAAAGTGAACTTGTAACAAGTCTGAATTTTTAATATTTTAAATATATATAAAATATGTATTATTCATAGTGTGACCAACCAGGCAGTCTCATTGTTCTTTAATTCTATGAAATAGATTTAGCAAACAATGGTGACTGTTAGAAGTAAATAGTTCTTTAAAAAAAACAAAACAAGACACAGCTGGAGAGGCCCAGGGAGACAGACCCCATCCAGGGCTACCGTTACGGGGGATCTGCTAGGCTCTCAACGTCAGGCAGGCCCAGCTTCACCCGCCGAGGCTCTGCAGGACTTCCCCGCGCACTCAGGCCTTGCACCAAGGCAGCGGGTGGCAGCCAGCTTGTGGGCCCCTGGACCAGCAGTAGCGGCTGGCCTCCATATTGCAACCAAGACACAGCTGGAGAGGCCCAGGTAGACAGACACCATCCAGGGCTATCTGCTAAGCTCTTGCCTTCAGGCAGGCCCAGCTCTGCCCGCCAAGGCTCTGCAGGACTTACCCATGCCCTCAGGCCTTGCACCAAGGCAGCAGGTGGCAGCCAGCTCCTGATCCCTTAGAGCAGCTGTCACACATAATCACCAGTAGAGAAACAACAGGTGAGCCCAGCCTCATGGGAGATTCAAACACCAGCCAGTGACAACAAGGTCATCTAACACCAGAAATAACCAGATGGCAAAAGGAAAATGAAAAAACGTTACTAACAGAAATCAAGGCAACATGACAGCATCTGAAGCCAGTTCGCCAACAACAGGAAGCCCTGGATACCCCAAAACACCAGAAAAACAAGACTTGGATATAAAATCACTGGTCAGAATGCTGGTAGCTGAACACATAGAAAAATCTCGTAAAGAAATAGAGGAGAAAATGGATCAAAACTTAGAAGCCTTTACAAGGCAAATACAAAAATCACTTCAAGAAATTCAGGGGAAGATGGATCAAAAAGAAGACGACAATAAGGAAGAAAGACAAAAATCACTTAAAGAAATACAGAAGAATGTGGGCCAACAAGTAGAAGCTATGAAAGAGGAAACACAAAAATCTCTCAAAGAAATACATGAAAACACAATCAAGCAAGCGAAAGATCTGAGCATATCCATCCAGGTACTAAAAACAGAAGTAGAAACAACTAAGAAATCACAGAGGGAGACAACATTGGAGATAGAAAACCTTGGGAAGAAATCAGGGGCCATAGATGCATATATCAACAATAGAATACAAGAGATAGAAGACAGAATCTCAGAAGCCGAAGATACCATAGGAACCATTGATTCAACAGTCCAAGAAAATACTAAATGCAAAAAGGCTGTAATCCAAAACATCCAGGAAATCCAGGACACAATGAGAAGACCAAACCTAAGGATAATAGGTATAGATGAGAGTGAAGATTTACAAGTTAAAGCGCCAGCAAATATCTTCTACAAAATTATGGAAGAAAACTTCCCCAACCTAAAGAGAGAGATGCCCATGAATATACAAGAAGCATATAGAACCCCAAACAGACTGGATCAGAACAGAAATACATCCCGTCAAATAATAAACAAAACTCCAAATGTACTAAACAAAGAAAGAATACTAAAGGGAGCAAGAGAAAAAGGCCAAGTAACTTATAAAGGAAGACCTAGCAGAATAACACTAGACTTCTCACCTGAGACCATGAAAGCAAGAAGATCCTGGGCAGATATAATGCAAACTTTAAGAGAACACAAACTTCAGCCAAAACTACTTTACCCAGCAAAGCTCTCAATCGCCATAGATGGAGACATCAAGGTATTCCATGACAAAACCAAATTTGCACGATATCTTTCCACAAATCCAGCCCTAAAAAGGATAATAGGGGGAAAATACCAAGACAAGGACGGAAACTACACCCGGGAAGAAGCAAGATAGAAACCTCCTATCATCAAACCCAAAAGAAAGTAACCTCTCGAATAATAAACAGAAAGAAAGGAAGAAAGAAAGAAAGAAAGAAAGAAAGAAAGAAAGAAAGAAAGAAAGTTTCAAAAATGCCTGGAGGTAATAATTACCATTCCTTAATATCTCTTAACATCAATGGACCCAATTCCCCAATAAAAAGACATAGATTAACAGACTAGGTACACAAATAGGACCCTACATTTTGCTGCATACAGGAAACACATCTCAATGTTAAAGACAAACACTGCCTTAGAGTAAAAGGCTGCAAGACAATTTTACAAGCAACTGGTCTCAGGAAACAAGCTGGAATAGCCATTCTAATATCAGATAAAATTGACTTCCAACCTAAAGTCATCAAAAGAGACTCAGAAGGTCACTTCTTGCTGGCCAAAGGGAAAATCCACCAAGAAGAGCTCTCAATACTGAACATCTATGCTCCAAATACAAGGGCACCCTCATTCGTAAAAGAAACCTTACTAAAGCTTAAAGCACACATTACACCTAACACAATAATTGTAGGTGACTTCAACAATCCACTCTCCTCAATGGACCAATCAGGAAAGCAGAAACTAAACAGGAACACAGTTAAACTAATTGAAACTGTGGAACAATTGGATTTAACAGACATATCTAGAACATTTCATCCTAAAGCTAAAGAATATACCTTTTTCTCAGCACCGCATGGTACCTTCTCCAAAATTGATCATATAATTGGTCACAAGACAGATGTCAACAAATACAAGAAGATGGAGCTAATCCCATGCCTCCTATCAGATCACCATGGAGTAAGAGTGGTCTTCAATAGGAACAAAAACAACAGAAAGCCCACATACACATGGAAACTGAACAATACTCTACTCAATGACACCTTGGTCAAGGAAGAAATAAAAAAAAGAAATCAAAGACTTTTTAGAATTCAATGAAAATGAACGTACAACCTACCCAAATCTATGGGACACAATAAAAGCAGTGCTAAGAGGAAAACTCATAGCTCTAAGTGCATCCAAAAAGAAACTGGAGAGAGCATACACTAGCAGCTTAAGGGCATACCTTAAAGCCCTGGAAGAAAAAGAAGTTAATTCACCCAGGAGGAGTAGAAGACTAGAAATCATCAAACTCAGAGCTGAAATCAATCAAGTAGAAACAAAGAAAACCGTACAAAGTATCAACAGGACCAAGAGCTGATTCTTTGAGAAAATCAACAAGATAGATAAACCCTTAGCCATACTAACCAAAGGACACAGAGACAGTATCCAAATTAACAAAATTAGAAATGAAAAGGGAGACATAACAACAGAAACTGAGAAAATTCAAAAGATCATCAGATCCTACTACAAAGGTCTATACTCAAAACAACTGGAGAATCTGGAGGAAATGGACAATTTCCTAGACAGATACCAATTACCAAAATTAAATCAGCATCAAGTAGATCAGCTAAATATTCCCATAACCCCTAAAGAAATAGAAGGTGTTATAGAAAGCCTCCCAACAAAACAAAACAAAACAAAAAAAACAAAAAAAACAAAAAAACAAAAAAACAAAAAAAAAAAAAAAAAAAAAAAAGGACGGGACCAGATGGTTTTAGTGCAGAATTCTACCAGACCTTCAGTTACCAGAGATTAGAGAGCATAAAGACCTAGAGTAGAAACAATCATGGCTGGCCAAATGATTAAAAAATAATGTTAACAATCAGTGAAATGATTCCTGAAGATTTTTATGTTATACTCAATGATTGGTACCTTTTCCAGTCCTTATCGTAAAGGCGTCCTCTGACAGCACATTAGTCTAAGAACAGGGACCCATAGAAGACATTATACTGAGAGTCTAAATTGAAAATCTCCTCTCATTTTCCCCCTGGAAACTCAAAAAAGTGGGACAGAAAATTGTAGGAGTTATAGAGGATGAAGGAGACCAGTAGAATATATGGTCTCAGTCAACTATGCAGGACTCATATGTGGTCACACAGGCAGAGGTCAAGCATTAGGCTTACATGAGTCTACACCAGGTCTTCTGCAAATATGTTGTTGGGAGACTGCTAACTGTGGGAGATATTTTCTGGGCAAGGAATGGGGACTTGTTTCCAGTTCTCCAGTTCTCTCTGTGTTCTGAGCACTGATAAAAGGTGATACGCTGACTTAATGCTCTAGCTGATATGCCCTCTTTGCCACCATGGAGTCTCTCTCTCTCTCTCTCTCTCTCTCTCTCTCTCTCTCTCTCTCTCTCTCTCTTTCTTCATACACACACACACACACACACACACACATATATATATATATGTATATATTCTCTCTTAAGTTGCATTTGTCAATGTACTTTAGTAGCATAACAGAAATGAGACTAAGACACTAATTTCAATTAAATAAAAACCAGATTTGCATGACAAAATGCTTATATTTTCATTCAAAATATTCTTCAATATCACTCTGTAATCATCTCAATCAACTTTTTATTTTTTCCGAAGAAATATGAATGAGCTTGGTTGTTGATAATTTCTCAAGATATTTCTTGATAAATGATACTACACTTACATAAAGTAACATATCTTCTGAACTGGTAGAAAAACACCTCATTTTGAATGGACTTATAATTGTGTGTCTATGCTACTTTAATTTTATTAGTAAAAGTAGTGTTGATATCACTTTGCATGATATAATGTCATACTATCTTCACACAATAACCTAGCTTACTTCATTCATTATTGTTGGGAAAGAGATATAAGGAGTATTTAATGGAGTTGAAGAATAATTGGCTCAAGATGAAATAAGGTTGGCCTTGTGTCATATCCTGTAAAGTTTATTAAAGGCTTACAAAACTCAAGAGATTCAGGAATGCAGTATCTTTTGAAGTTTAATAACCTCAATTCTGCAACTTTCCTGTCAGAAAAAGGTAGGTGATGTTGATCTTGATTGAATTCTCGTTTTCTATTATAAGAGCTACCCCACACATGGATTAGTAGCATTGGTATGACTTTCTCACTGCTGTTTTATTCTTAAGAATATATATTGGATGGTTCAAAATATATTTGCCACATTTGTCAAATCAGTTTTTTCCCCTGAAATCCACATTTTCTACTAAATAATATCTGAAATAATTGAGACATTTTCAAGAATTTAAAGTAAAAGTAGAGTATACACCGAAATCACAACAGTTACTAATATTAACACAAACTAATAACAAGAACAAAATGTAAAATATATATATGTGTATATGTATATATGTATATGTATGTATATATATATATATATATATATATATATATATACAATGTTTTTTCCAGAGCTCTACTTAAAATTATAGTACATGGCTTTCATACAGCATAATATTCAGGATTTTAATTTAACAAGAACTGAAAATATTCTTAAATGGGGAAGTTCAAATGTTCACAAATGTGATGTTACTTAAGTCTTATATGAATTACATTAATGTCTTGATTTGTCTCAAAAAGTTATTCCCATTAGAAGAATGATTTCATTATATAGTATAACCATGATCTTGAGCATGCAATGTCTTTTCAAATATAGATAATTTTGCCAAAACAAGTATTCCCCTTGATATTTAGTCCAATAATATCATTTAATATAATTCATGATATTATAATAATTTCTATGTAATATACTTTATATTATATATAATTAAACAATACAGGTTCATAATATAAATAGTATAGGGTTGGCCATTATATTAGTTGTAATAACATATTAATTTTTTCTGTTTCCACCTTCATGTATTTGGAATGCATTCATATGTATATGCATGTTTCTATGTGTTCAGGTTTGAATCAAGTTGTGTATGCATTTGAAAGCTAGAAGTTGATATCAATTGCTTTTTCACATTATTTATTTAGATAGGCTATCTTTAATGTAGAGTTTGCCAATATGGTTTATGAATCCAGCCAGTTTGCTCTGTGGATCCTCTCCCTCCAATTTTCTAGGCTGGAATTACACTAAGACTCCCATGCCTATCTGGAATTTACCTGAGTTCTGGGTATCATAATTCTGGTACTCATGTTGCACAAAACTTTAATCATTGAATCGTTCTTTCTCAAGATGCTGTTAATAGTAAAGGCTTCTTTTAATGCTAGGGCACTACACCTTGGCACTTACATTTGTGGTAGTGAAGCTACATATGTTACTTAGAGCTGCAAGGACAGAATTTTCCTTTGCAGAGTTTTACAGTAAGACATAGAAATAACATACAAAACCTTTAAGAAAACATTCCACATTGAAACTGAAGGAGAGTTAGTTGAATTTTGCAAACTTCCTGAGAATTGATTATCTTAATAACTGTGGCAGCTCTGAAGAGTTATAAGTACTATCAATCTGGTTGTCTACTAACAGGTCAAAGAGATTAGACAGAAAATAAACTGGGTTTTTATCATGAATATTTAGTGGTTTCCAGAAGATAGATTCCAATAAGGGAAGATTATTATTCTGTACAGAAAGGACAATATTGTCCTCATGGTATGCAAATTATAAACCTGAATACAGTCCTGAATTGAAAGGAGCTCCACATATAGTCTAATGCCCTCTAGTCAATATTCTTTTGTTTTGTTTTGTTTTATTTTGTTTTGTTTTTTGAGACAGGGTTTCTCTGTATAGCCCTGGCTGTACTGGGACTCACGGTAGCCCAGGCTGACCTCGAACTCAGAAATCCGCCTGCCTCTGCCTCCCAAGTCCTGGGATTTAAGGAGTGTGCCACCACCACCCGGCTTGACCTAAAATTGTGATAAGCTTTGAATACAAGGAACAAAATTTCATTTTGAAGACAAGTGAAGAAATTCATTTGACATTTCTCAAGCCTGTGCTGTTGTCTCTGCTCTTTTGACAAACTATCTTGTTTCTATGCTTTTGATTCTATATTATAATTGTATTTTAACAATACGGCTAAGGAAATATATTTAATCATATGATTATATTGTCTCCTAGACAGAGTTTATATGTGCTTCTCCTGTTCTTTATTTCAATGCTACCAATTGAGAGAGAACATCCAGATTTGGCCACATAACTAGAAAATTCCAGATGTATCATGAATATGAGTCTCAAAAGTTTAGTGGAGACTTTGTACCCTCATGAATTCTACTCCTTGGGCTATTCTCAACAACAGATCACTTTGGTACTGTGGATTTGAAACAAAATTTGGCTGCCTGCATCTAATTTTAAAACAGTGCCAAAATAGTGATGATGAAGTAGTAACAAAACAAATTTTTTGTAATGATTTCAGGTGGGACAAGCAACAGTGACCATAGGATCAAAAAAAAAAAAAAAAAAAAAAAAAGAATGAGCAACTTTATTTCAATAACTTCAATTCTGTTACAGGTGCATCTGTGTCAACATTTTTGGCTCTATAGCTTATTAAGTCAGGGTGTATGCTGAAACTTCAGCCTTTTACTGCCCACACTGATTTCCAAGTCACAATGTGCACCAAGATAATTGATCCATCATGGACCACCATTTGAAGTCAATATCAGCACTAAAACAGCAGCCTTGTCAGCAGCTATGCCATAGGCAGATTGTGATGCTCACACAGATGCTTTAGTCCTATTTACTGCCCAAGGTGTATTTCAGTGAGCTGAGACTTTAGTCAAACTAGTCATTTACTGTTTTCTGGCTAAGGTAAGATGAACTCAGCAATCTTACCTAGAATTCAACACCAAATAACCATATTTATGACATACTTTGTGCACATGAAGCTTCAGGAATCAGGAAAGGAACCACACACTTTTGAGAAAACAAGTACAGACCTCATAAAGGTTTTATTTTTTTTTCTTTCGTATTTGGTTTGTTAGTTTATTGATAGGTTTATTAAGTTGAAGTATGATGTATATGTTTGTTGGATCTTTATTATTTTCTTTTCTTTCTAACATTTTAATAGTTTCTCTATTTGCTTATTTTTTAAGTATTCAAAAATTTGAACATTGTTAATTTACAGGGATTTAACATCTATCTCATTAAAACAGACCTCATGTATGCCCCTTGCCTTTGTATACTGACAAGAGTCTGTTCTGCAACCATCCATCTAAATTTACCCTCTTACTACCTCGCATAACCCTATACTATATAGCATTTCCTGCCTTCATACTATATCCATTGTTTTCCCATTCTTCTTCTTTTTCACTGTTTAAACTCTGATACCATTCAATGTAACATAAATGTAAAAACAGCATAATATAAACTAGTTCCACAATGTGGCTACATCTGTACCATAACAAAAACACCTGGAAGAGGCAAAATGATTCCTTACCTCTAGACAAAATCCATATAGTTTACTAATAGAGGGATGTACCATAGCATCTTTAAGCAAAATATATAGAGTAAACACAATTCTTAGTCAATTCTATTCTAGGAGGCCTCACAGAAATCAAAACACTCAGCTACACAGAGTTGGCTAAAGGAAGATAAAACTTGAAAACATAACCTTTAAAATAAATGCTTAACCCACAACAAAGAAAAAAAAAGAATGTATAACAACCACCTGCCATGACTTAACCCCAGTCTCCCAACTCCTGAGTGTGAAAGAAAACAAATATACATTTTAAAATGAAGGAAGAGACAGGAACATTTCATGGCAAATATTAATTAAGGAAACTCACAAAAACCCAGTCAGCACTAATGATAATTCTTTTCTTTTATAACTAAGTTTTTATTGGTTATTTTATTTATTTATATTTCAAATGTTATCTCCCTTCCCAGTCTCCCCTCCAAAAAATCCCTATCCCATCTCCCCTTGCCCCTGCTTCTATGAGCATACTCCCTCATCTACACAACCATTCCTGCCTTACTGCACTAGCATTCCCCTATACTGGGGCATCTAGCCTCCACAGTACAAAGGCCCTCCCATCCCACTGATGCCAGATAAGGTCATCCTCTGCTACATATGTAGCTGGAGCCATGGATCCTTCCATGTGTACCCTTTGGTTGGTGGTTTAGTGCCTAGGAGCTCTGGGTGGTCTGGTTAACATTATAAAAAGACAAGAAACACTGCCTCAAGTATGAAAACAAGTGAAAAAACTAAAGAGACATATGGATAAACAATTTAAAAACAATTATGTCCATATCAGGAAACCATCAAAACTACAAAACAAACAAAGGAAGAGGAAAAGAAAATTAAATGATCTGGTTGACCTTATAACATTCTTTTTCTTGTATTCAATACTATTTTTCCTCTTTTTTTTTTTTTCGTTTTGAAAACTTTTTACAAGAGATCAGTCTCTATAATGCTCCTTTTCTTCTCTCCACTCAAAGTTTTCCCATGAACTTTCTCCACATTCATGGTCTCTTCATTATTGGTGTTTCATGTATATAGAACAGTAATCTTAAATGTAAATTCCTAAATTGATCAATCAATAGGTACAGATGAATATGGAATCATTTCCTACTGGCTCCAAGAAATGCAAGAAAAGATGCCCAAATCGGAAGGTAAAAGGATTGAAATCAATCTACTAAGCAAACAGAACCCATAAATAATCAGGCAGGGCTATTCTTATATGTAATGAAGCAGTCTTTAAAACCAAACTATTGAAAAGTAATAAAAAGCTACAACACATTGATAAAAGGAATAATTCCTCCAGAAGATGCAACAATTATAAAATTTTTATACCAAATGCTGAGACTCCCAACTTCATGAAACACATAAGAAAGGACATAAAAGTAGCATAAGTCTAGAAACAATGTGATATGATATGTCTATATACCACTTCTATATTTAAAATTAAAAAATACCAAATAAACTTCAAGCTAACTGCAACATATGAATGGCATTATTGGATTAATAGACTACTCTATCCGAGAGATAAGAAAACCATTTATCTCATCAGCATACAGAAATTTCACCAAATTTTATCATATGATAATCTAAAAATCTAATGCCATCAAATACAAAAATTTAATGTAGTACTCATATCTTATTAAAATATAACCATTAATTTCTATTGAGGCTTGGAAGCCCAGCTTTATTTTTTCTCAATTAACAAAAAAAATTCAAAATTTAAATCTGAAAATAAAGAGTTGTAGCAATCATTTATTCATAAAATATATTTACAAACATAATTTTAAATTAAAGTAATTATATCTCTATATGTGATTATCATGAAAACCTCTTATTTGCCAGTCAAATCTATTACAATGTAAAAGTATTTATTACCAATTCCTGTCTACAAGCTGGAAAAGGAAGAGCTCATAACAAAATGTTCAAGAAAGTCTGTGACACACAAGAGAAGACCTTGAATTTAAAACAGAATTCCCATGTTTAAAGCCTCTATGTGTACTGACTATAATTTTTAGAATACAATATATTGGTCATCATATACTGTCCAACTCAAGTGTCTCTAATATTTCAAAGGTCACAGATATCTTTTATCTTAAGTATATGTAATTTTTTTTTCTTTTCAAACTGCTTCTATTTTTTCTCATTCATAGAATAATATAAAGATTTGGAATAGAAACAAAGATTGTAGAACATAAATCATTTATTTTTAAGGTTAATTATTATATTATATAGCTTTGTTCACACTTTCTATCAAAATTAACATGAAATGGCTCTATGGAAAAATAGAGTATTGTGATGTCTTTTGAGAGAACATTACATAATTGCAATAGAATTGAAATAAATAGAAGGCTCAGGCAGTTTTGTAAGCATTATTATATTTATTCATGAGCAGGAACAGTGTCCTTTCATTTTTTGTATCACTGAAAAGAAAATGAAAGAATAAAACCTTTTTCAATGATGTTAACATTTTTAGCAAAAAGAGATCCTTCATTTTTTATGCTAAACAGGAGGATTCAATCAACAGAAAATGCAAATGCTAGCTCTAATACTAAGCATGAGCTTGGTTATTCTGTGGGATGACATCTGAGCTAGGAAATGCAGGCAATCAACTTTGCTTAACACTGATCACAGCTGCCTTTTACATATCCAAAAAGCTCACTGGGTTTCTCTATTGTTATCATGAACCAATCTTTTAGGATTGAAGGAAATTGGGTTTTATGTGAATTAAATTCTCTTCCTCTCTCGATAATAAGTATACAACATAATTTTTTCCTGAACATTTTCTGTTGCCTTACTTTGCTCTTTCTACAATTTGGAAATGTAAATAACGAGAACCTCTTGGTTCTCTAATACTGACTGAAGAAATAAGTTCATTGCTTTATGGTTCTTAAGGAAAGCAAATACTCATATGATTTTGAAGATACATGCAATTTTTACAGCAGTTTGGTACAATCTTGTCCATAAAAGCTTAATTGCAGAGTAGTGCTTTTTAGTAAGTGGAGAAACATGAAGAGTACATTTCATTTGAAAAGGCATTGCAAACACTTATTTGGACATAATCTTCATAAACAATACATGCATAGAGCTATGTTATATAGGATATAAGAAAAGTATACAAAAACGTTTTCTTTAACATGAAAAATACAAGTATATATACTACATAAAAATCATAAAATTAGAACACTATAAATATCAATAGCTCTAGAATGAACAAATGGATCTTCCTGAGAAAAAGAAATAGGTTTTGGTGGTCAACTAAGGATAGGTATGGATGTGATGAGTAGTAGGGATCAGGTAGAAAGCGATGTGGAGAGAGAGTGTGGAGAGCTTGTTGGAGAAAAGCTGGAAGGTGATGTTGTTTGGTAGGGCCAATGTGGAAACCTAACATATTGGAAACTTGCTGGAATCTATGAAGGTGATCCTAGAGAAGATTCCTAGTATTACAAGACACAGTCTTAGCTAGCCATCATATATATATATATATATATATATATATATATATATATATATATATATAAACACACACATATGTATGTATATATATAGACAGAGGTTCATTCTGAAAATTATTGCTGAGGACAGGAACCACACAGATCATTGAATGTAGAATTTCAGCTACTGACAGCAAGAAGCCATCATACCTATGTTTTAATCTGTTTAGTGATGGATGCTACTCTACAGGTTATCAAAAAAGAATTCTGGATACCAACTCAGGCACAAAACCTTCAACCAATAATCTGTTCTGCCTAAAAGAAGTTCTGGGATAATAGTGGAGCATAACTTGTAAAAGTGGCCAACCAATGTCTGGTTTAACTTGAGGCACAGGAGGCCATACCCTACACTGCCTGGATGGTCAGTTACCAGAGATTAGAGAGCATAAAGACCTAGAGTAGAAACAATCATGACTGGCCAAACGATTAAAAAATAATGTTAACAATCAGTGAAATGATTCCTAAAGATTTTTATGTTATACTCAATGATTGGTACCTTTTCCAGTCCTTATCCTAAAAGCGTCCTCTGACAGCACATTAGTCTAAGAACAGGGACACATAGAAGACATTATACTGCGAGTCTAAATTGAAAATCTCCTCTCATTTTCCCCCTGGAATCTCAAAAATGTGGGACACAAAATTGTAGGAGTTATAGAGGATGAAGGAGACCAGTAGAATATATGGTCTCAGTCAACTATGCAGGACTCATATGTGGTCACACAGGCAGAGGTCAAGCATTAGGCTTACATGAGTCTACACCAGGTCTTCTGCAAATATGTTCTTGGGAGACTGCTAACTGTGGGAGCAGGTGTATCTCTTACCCCTTGCTTGCTCTTGGGACTCTTTTCTTCTTACCGGTTTGGCTTGGCTTGTCTCAATATGAGGCCTTTTACCTTATCTTATTGTATCTTATTTTGTCATGTTTGATTGTTGTCACTACAAGTCCTCATACTTTTTGAAGAAAAATGGAGTGAAGGTGGAAATTAGGGAGAGGGATGGTGAGGGAAGATCTCAGAGTAGTGGAAAGGAAACTGGTTGAGATATATAAGAAAATAATATATTTTCAATAAAGCTAAAAGTGTTATTTTGCACCTTTCAAAAATTTTAAATGCTTATCATTGACAACATATTTTGTTATAAAGCATTTCTATAAAAGAAACACAATGGTTTATTTATACTTATTTGATATATACTATTGCATAAATATTACATAAGTTGATATTATAAATTCAAATAAAAAAGTTTATCCAGAAATCTCACTTTTATGAAATAATCCTTAAATTATGTTCAGTAAAAATTATTATAGTGAAGTATATATTTTAAACTGTTGATATATAAAATAGAAATTATATATATATATATATGATCCAAGATGAAAATGTTTAAATAAATTTTATTAAACCTTTCTTTAAAGCTTTTATTTTCATTCAATTAAATTAAAATATACATGCTTCTGGACAGACATATACAGAAAAAATAGTGTTCAAAGAGGCACAGATTCACAATCATTCAAGAGACAATAAAAGTGACATAAGACATGGGAAAGCATGAGGCATAGAATTCAAATCTGTTATTGCTTTTAGAAAAAAATCCAGTTTAATAAAATTAAATAAAATAAACAATATTTTTAAAAAGTTTTATCAGCTTTCTAAAGTCTACTATAAAATGTTGAAAGCAACCATTTATAATTATTGGTAAATAAACAATAAAATGGATTATCTGGTGAAGTTGGGATTAGCTAGAGCCAGTGACATCATCCCTTGTAAATCTCTATTTAAGATTTCTGTAAAGTATCAGGAACACTTTCCCTATGTCTTGTTTTCTATGTTTTTCAATAGTGAATTCCTTTGTTAAGGACAAACACTAACACATTCTGACACATACAGTCCATAGAACCACCATTGATACACAGTTCAGACAAAAGGCAGACATATTTAGGTACAAAGACAGACAGACAAGACAGCCTTCAGAGAGGCACAGATTTCATAGTCATGCAACAGACACAAAGAAGGTCAGAAGACACAGAGAGCATGAGGAAGATAATTCAAAACTGTTCTTGCATTTGGAAGAAATATTTACAAAGGAATGTGCTTTTATTTGTTTTCTTGATGTGACAATAGTCATGCAGTATTCATGACTCAGAGTTAATCACTAATGTGTTATGATCCACTCATGCTACAATGATAGGGAATTGTCTGTAGTACTAACTTCAAAGAATAAAAATGTACTAAAATGTATTTAGATATTTTACTATAATTTATAAGAGACTAAAAACTATGCAATAGCAAGAAAATGGTCAGAGAATAGTAATTGGCAAAAAAAATGGTAAAGGACCTTTCAGTTGCTCTCCATCATAAAATTATTTGAAATATTTTGTATTTATTCTTTTTTTTAATTTTTATTTTCTATATTCAACGTTTACATTCCAAAGGCTTCTCCTTTCCCAGTTCCCCCCTCCCTATGTCCCATAGGTCCTCTCCCCCACAACTATTCCCCAATCATTCCCACTCCCCCCACAGTTTCTCTACAAAAGTGGATCCAATCTTTCAATGTCCAGGGTCCTCTCCTTTCTTCTTGGGAATCATTTGACTTGCTAATTGTGCCTTGAGTATTTAGGGCTTCTGGGATCATTAATATCCACTTATCAGTGATTGCATTTCATGTGTATTCTTTTGTGATTGGGTTAGCTGACTCAGGATGATATTTTCCAGGTCTAACCATTTACCTACAAATTGCATGAATTCATTATTTTTAATTGCTGAGTAGTATTCCATGGTATAAATATACCACAGGTACTGTATCCATTCCTCCTTTGAGGGATATTTGGGCTCCTTCCAATTTCTGGCTATTATAAACAAGGCTGCTATAAATATAGTGGAACATGTGTCTTTATTGTATGCAGGGGAATCCTCTGGGTATATGGCCAGGAGTGGTATGCCAGGGTCCTCTGGAAGGGACATGCCCAATTTTCTGAGGAACAGCCACACTGATTTCCAGAGCGGTTTTACCATTTTGCAATCCCACCAACAGTGGAGGAGTGTTCCTCTTTCTCCACATCCTCACCAGCATTTGTTGTCTCTTGAGTTTTTAATCTTAGCCATTCTGACTGGTGTGAGGTGGAATCTCAAGGTTGTTTTGATTTGCATTTCTCTGATGACTAATGATGTTGAACATCTCTTAAGGTGTTTCTCGGCCATCCGAATTTCTTCTGGTGAAAATTCTTTGTTTAGCTCTGTACCCCATTTTTTGATAGGGTTATTTGGTTCTTTGGGGTCTAACTTCTTGAGTTCTTTCTATATATTGGATATTAGCCCTCTGTCGGATGTGGGGTTGGTGAAGATCTTTTCCCACTTTGTTGGTTGTCGTTTTTTCCTTCTGACAGTGTCCTTTGCCTTGCAGAAACGTTGTAATTTTATGAGGTCCCATGTGTCAATTCTTGATCTTAGTGCATAAGCTATTGGTGCTCTGTTCAGGAACTTTCCCCCTGTGCCTATGTCCTCCAGGGTCTTCCCAAGTTTCTTTCCTAATAGTTTCAGTGTGTCTGGTTTTATGTGGAGGTCCTTGATCCACTTGGAGTTGATCTTATTGCAAAGAGATAAGAGTGGGTCAAATCGCATTCTTCTGCATGTTGACCTCCAGTTGAACCAGCACCATTAGTTGAAAAGGCTATCTTTTATTCCACTGGATGGTTGTGGCCCCTTTATCAAAGATCAAGTGACAATAAATCTGTGGGTTAATTTCTGGGTCTTCAATCCTATTCGATTGATCCACTTGCCTGTTGCTGTACCAATATCATGAAGTTTTTAACACAATTGCTCTGTAGTACTGTTTAAGGTCAGGGATATTGATTCCCCCAGAAGTCCTTTTATTGTTGAGAATAGTTTAAGCTATCCTGGGTTTTTTGTTGCTCCAGATGAATTTGAGAATTGCTCTTTCTAGATCTATGAAGAATTGAGTTGGGATTTTGATGGGGATCACATTGAATCTGTATATTGCTTTTGGTAAGATGGCCATTTTTACTATATTGATCCTGCCAATCCAGGAGCAAGAAATATTTTTCCATCTTCTGAGGTCTTCTTCGATTTCTTTCTTCAAGGACTTGAAGTTCCTGTCCTACAGATCTTTCACTTGTTTGGTTAGAGTTACACCAAGGTACTTTATGTTGTTTGTGGCTATTGTGAAGGGTGTTATTTCCCTAACTTCTTTCTCAGCCTGCTCGTCCTTTGAGTACAAGAAGGCTACTGATTTGCTTGAGTTAATTTTATAACCAGCCACTTTGCTGAAGTTGTTTATCAGCTGTAGAAGTTCTCTGGTGGAGTTTTTTGGGTCGCTTAGGTAAACTATCATATCATCTGCAAATAATGATAGTTTGACTTCTTCCTTTCCAATTTGTATCCCTTTGACTTCCTTATGTTGTCTAATTGCTCTCGCTAGAATGTCAAGTCCTATATTGAAAAGATATGGAGAGAGAGGGCAGCCTTGTCTAGTCCCTGATTTTAGTGGGATTGCTTCAAGTTTCTCTCCATTTATTTTGATGTTGGCTACTGGTTTGCTGTAGATTGCTTTTACTATGTTTAGGTATGGGCCTTGAATTCCTGCTCTTTCCAAGACTTTTAGCATGAAAGGATGCTGAATTTTGTCGAATGCTTTTTCAGCATCTAATGAGATGACCATGTGTTTTTTTTCTTTTACTTTGTTTATGTAGTGGATTTCATTGATGGATTTCCATATGTTGAACCATCCCTGCATCCCTGGGATGGAGCCTACTTGATCATGGTGAATGATCATTCTGATGTGCTCTTGGATTCGGTTGGAAAGAATTTTATTTAGTATTTTTGCATGGATATTCATAAGAGAAATTGGCCTGTAGTTCTCTTTCTTTTTTGGATCTTTTTGTGTTTTAGGTATCAGCGTGATTGTGGCTTCAAAGAATGAGTTGGGCAGTATTCCTTCTGTCTCTATTTTGTGGAATAGTTTGAAAAGTATTGGTGTTAAGTCTTCTTTGAAGGTCTGGTAGAATTCTGCACTAAAACCATCTGGTCCCGTCCTTTTCTTGGTTGGGAGGCTTTCTATAACCCCTTCTATTTCTTTAGGGGTTATGGGACTATTTAGCTGATCTAGTTGATGCTGATTTAATTTTGGTATTTGGTATCTGTCTAGGAAATTGTCCATTTCCTCTAGATTCTCCAGTTGTTTTGAGTATAGACCTTTGTAGTAGGATCTGATGATCTTTTGAATTTCCTCAGTTTCTGTTGTTATGTCTCCCTTTTCATTTCTAATTTTGTTAATTTGTCTACTGTCTCTGTGTCCTTTGGTTAGTCTGGCTAAGGGTTTATCTATCTTGTTGATTTTCTCAAAGAACCAGCTCCTGGTCTTGTTGATTCTTTGTATGGTTCTCTTTGTTTCTATTTGATTGATTTCAGCCCTGAGTTTGATGATTTCTTGTCTTCTACTCCTCCTGGGTGAATTAACTTCTTTTTCTTCCAGGGCTTTAAGGTATGCCCTTAAGCTGCTAGTGTATGCTCTCTCCAGTTTCTTTTTGGATGCACTTAGAGCTATGAGTTTTCCTCTTAGCACTGCTTTCACTGTGTCCCATAGATTTGGTTAGGTTGTACCTTCATTTTCATTGAATTCTAAAATGTCTTTGATATCTTTTTTTATTTCTTCCTTGACCAAGGTGTCATTGAGTAGAGTATTGTTCAGTTTCCATGTGTATGTGGGCTTTCTGTTGTTTTTGTTGCTATTGAAGACCACTCTTACTCCATGGTGATCTGATAGGAGGCATGGGATTAGCTCGATCTTCTTGTATTTGTTGACATCTGTCTTGCGACCAATTATATGGTCTATTTTGGAGAAGGTACCATGTGGTACTGAGAAAAAGGTATATTCTTTAGCTTTAGGATCAAATGTTCTATATATATATGTTAAATCCATTTGGTCCAGAGTTTCAATTAGTTTCACTGTGTCCCTGTTTATTTTCTGCTTTCCTGATGGGTCCATTGAGGAGAGTGGAGTGTTGAAGTCACCTACAATTATTGTGTTAAGTGTAATATGTGCTTTAAGCTTTAGTAAGGTTTCTTTTATGAATGTGGGTGCCCTTGCATTTGGAGCATAGATGTTCAGTATTGAGAGCTCTTCTTGGTGGATTTTCCCTTTGGCCAGCAAGAAGTGACCTTCTGAGTCTCTTTTGATGATTTTAGGTTGGAAGTCTATTTTAGCTGATATTAGAATGGCTACTCCAGCTTGATTCCTGAGACCATTTGCTTGTAAGATTGTCTTCCATTCTTTTACTCTAAGGCAGTGTTTGTCTTTAACACTGAGATGTGTTTCCTGTATGCAGTAAATGTAGGGTCTTATTTGTGTACCTAGTCTGTTATTCTATGTCTTTTTATTGAGGGAATTGAGTCCATTGATGTTAAGAGATATTAAGGAATAGTAATTATTACCTCCAGACATTTTTGAAATTATACTTATTTATATTATTTATTTTTTATATTCGAGAGGTTACCTTCTTTTGGTTTTGATGAGAGGAGGTTTCTATTTTGCTTCTTCCCGGGTGTAGTTTCTGTTCTTGTCTTGGTGTTTTCCCCCTATTATCCTTTTTAGGGCTGGATTTTTGGAAAGATATCATGCAAATTTGGTTTTGTCATGGAATACCTTGATGTCTCCATCTATGGCGATTGAGAGCTTTGCTGGGTAAAGTAGTTTTGGCTGAAGTTTGTGTTCTCTTAGAGTTTGCATTATATCTGCCCAGGATCTTCTAGCTTTCATGGTCTCAGGTGAGAAGTCTGGTGTTATCCTGCTAGGTCTTCCTTTATAAGTTACTTGGCCTTTTTCTCTTGCTCCCTTTAGTATTCTTTCTTTGTTTAGTACATTTGGAGTTTTGTTTATTATTTGACGGGATGTATTTCTGTTCTGATCCAGTTTGTTTTGGGTTCTATATGCTTCTTGTATATTCATGGGCATCTCTCTCTTTAGGTTGGGGAAGTTTTCTTCCATAATTTTGTAGAAGATATTTGCTGGCGCTTTAACTTGTAAATCTTCACTCTCATCTATACCTATTATCCTTAGGTTTGGTCTTCTCATTGTGTCCTGGATTTCCTGGATGTTTTGGGTTACAGCCTTTTTGCATTTAGTATTTTCTTGGACTGTTGAATCAATGGTTCCTATGGTATCTTCGGCTTCTGAGATTCTGTCTTCTATCTCTTGTATTCTATTGTTGATATTTGCATCTATGGCCCCTGATTTCTTCCCAAGGTTTTCTATCTCCAATGTTGTCTCCCTCTGTGATTTCTTAGTTGTTTCTACTTCTGTTTTTAGTACCTGGATGGATATGCTCAGATCTTTCGCTTGCTTGATTGTGTTTTCATGTATTTCTTTGAGAGATTTTTGTGTTTCCTCTTTCAAGCTTCTACTTGTTGGCCCACGTTCTTCTGTAGTTCTTTAAGTGATTTTTGTCTTTCTTCCTTATTGTCTTCTTCTTTTTCATCCATCTTCTCCTGCATTTCTTGAAGTGATTTTGTATTTGCCTTGTAAAAGCTTCTAATTTTTGATCCATTTTCTCCTCTATTTCTTTACGAGATTTTTCTATGTGTTCAGCTACCAGCATCCTGACCAGTGATTTTATATCCAAGTCTTGTTTTTCTGGTGTTTTGAGGTATCCAGGGCTTCCTGTTGTTGGCGAACTGGGTTCAGATGCTGTCATGTTGCCTTGATTTCTGTTAGTGACCTTCCTTCGTTTACCTTTTGCCATCTGGTTATTTCTGGTGTTAGTTGACCTTGTTGTCACTGGCTGGTGTTTGAATCTCCCGTGAGGCTGGGCTTACCTGTTGTTTTTCTACTGGTGGTTATTCATGATTGCTGCTCAACGGGATTGCGAGCTGTCTGCCACCTGCTGACTTTGTGTATGGCCTGAGGTCTCAGAGAAGTGCGGGGGAGTGCAGCAGAGCCTAGGCGGGCGCCGCTGGGCCTGCCTAGTAGCGAGAGCCTAGCAGATCCCCCCATGCAGTAGCCCCTGATGAAATCTGTCTACCTGTGCCTTTCCAGCTGTGTCCTGGTTGCAATATGGAGGCCTGCCGCTATTGCTGGTCCAAGGTCCTGGAAACTGGTTGCCTCCGGCTGCGTGGGTGCACAGCCTAAGGTAGCTGGGAAGTGCAGCAGAGCCTAGGAGGGCACCTCTGGGCCTGCCTGGATGCGAGAGCCTAGCAGATCTCCCTGCGAGGTAGCGCCAGATGGAGTCTGTGTACCTTCACCTTTCCAGCTGTGTCCTGGTTGCAATATGGAGGCCTGCCGCTATAGCTGGTCTGGGGTCCTGGGGAGCTGGGTGGCTCCTGCTGCCTCGGTGCACGGCCTAAGCTCACAGGGACATGCGGCATAGCCTAGGCGCCCACCACTGGGCCCGCCTGGGGGTGAGAGCTTAGCAGATCTCCCTGCTCTAGCCCCAGAAAGAGTCTGTGTACCTGCACCTTTCCAGCTGTGTCCTGGTTGCAATATGGAGGCCTGCCGCTATCGCTGGTCGGGGGTCCTGGGGAGCTGGGTGGCTCCGGCTGCCTTGGTGCACGGCCTAAGCTCGAAGGGTTTGTATTCATTCTTATTTAATTACTAGCTCCTCTATAGAGAAAGTTGTGTCAGATTGTGTAGTTTATGTACATATGGAAATTTCAAAATTTTTTATACAATTAATGTTTTTATTTTTAAGTTGTCTTTGTTTTCTTATTTCTCATTGTTTGTTTTTAATCAACATTGCTAACATGTGTGTGGGCCGGGATGGGGGGTCGTTGGGTGGGTGTGCAAAACACATAAGAGTGTAACCAGACTGGACTTACAGACTGTTGTAACCTGCCATATGGATAGTATACACTGCACCTAGATTCTATAAAGAAGCTTCAAGTCCTCTTAACTTGGCATACCTCTCTACAGTCCTGTAGTTATTTCTATTTGTGTTTTATAATGCTTTCTTTCACTGGATACAATGTGGCCAGAGACTTGGAGTCTCCCAATATCTTTTTATCCTTAAGTATTGAATGTAGAGGTGTGACGTCTCACACCCAGTTTAATATATAATATTCATTCTTGTCTTCTTCTCATTTCTTTCATTTCTCCCTTATTTTTTCCTTTTGTAAACTTTCAAGTCTATTGCCTTTCTTTGTATCTTATGAAATCTTCTTATTAATAATATTATTCCCTTCTACAATTCTTTATTTCCAATGATTTCTGGCATTTTCTTTGTTGTTTATTTTGTTTTCATTTTTACATCACTCTAGCCAAATCTTACAATCTCTTCACTACTTTGGTGTTTCCTGTTTCAAATTACTTTTTCATAAATTCTTCTTTTTGTGGTTCTTTTGTTATTCTGTACTACTTTTCTTATTTTCTGTCCATTTACATCCATACTAATAATTACCTTGACAAGATCTTTGTTCATTTTTTTCTCTAATGTTAAGGGAGTTTTGATGATAATTGATAATATTTGACAATTAATTTATATGATAAATAGTTTTAAATCAATAACACAAGTTAAAGTCACTTAAGATAGGGTTAACAGTTAAGAAAATGTCTCCATAAGATAGGACTGAAGGCCATATTAGAGGACATTTTTCTAATTAGTAATTGATGGGGGTGGGCCCAGCCGATTGTCAGTGGTGCCATTCCTGGTCTGGTGGTCCTGGGTTCATAAGAAAGGAGGCTGAGAAAACCACAAGGAGCAGACTATTAAGTAGCTCTCCTCAATGGGCTCTGCATCAACTTTAACTTCCAGGAATCTGCCCTGTGTAAGTTACTGTCCTTACCACTTTGACAATAAGCTGGAATATGGAACTGTGAGGAAAATGTACCCTTTCTACCCCACATTCCTTTTGGTCATGGTGTGCCATCATAGCAGTAGTAACCGAAACTAAAATCAGTTGTTGAATGAAGTGTGCATTGCTGGGAAAGACCTAGCCATGATATTTTGGGGAGGAATATGGAAGTACTTTGGAACTTTATTAAAGAAAGTCCATTGAGTAAGCACTGCTTGATGAGCTGTTCTGTAAGATCTTGAAAGAAAACAGTGTTGAGGGCAATGCATATGATGAAGACCTGGCTTATGAAATTTCAAAGGGAATTTGAAAGATGACATTTCAGAGTCATATATTATTGCAAATTAATATTCTCAAGATGAAGAATCCTCTGTGATTAACAATATACCAGATTGCAGCCATGATTTAAAAAACAGCAAGGTATTAGAACAAACACAGTCAGATCAGTGGAATAGAATTGAAGACCCAGAAATGAACTCACACACCTAGAATCACTTGATATTTGACAAAGGAACTAAAAACTTCCAGTGGAAAAAGAACAAGATTTTTACCAAATGGTGCTGGAACAACTGGAAGTCAACATGCAGAAAAATGCAAATCTACCCATGCCAAGCAGACCCCCCCAGACCCCCCTGGACTAAGACATCAACCAAGAGGTACACATGGTTCCAGCCGAAATTGTGGCAGAGGACACCCTTGTCAGGCATTGGGCCTTCAGTCTTATGAAGGCTTGATAGATGCCCCAGAGTGGGGAAATTGAGGAGGGTTAGATGGTAGTGGTTGGGCTGTAGGGCATCTTTTTGGAGGCAGGGAGAGGGAGGATGTGTTAGGGGTTTTCTGGGAGGGGGAAACCTGGAAATGATATAACAGGTTTAACATTTGAAACATAAATGAAGAAAATATACAATAAAAATGCTTTTCAAAATTAAAAAAAACCCCACAACTATCTTTTTTTAATATTTTACTTACTTTTTTATTTATACTCCAGATTTTATTCCCCTCCCAGTTCATCCTCCTACTGTTTCACATCCCATATTTCCTCCTCACCCCCTTATCTCCACTAGGATGTCTCCAACCTCAACTACCACCCCACAAAACCTCTAAACTACCTGGGGCCTTGAGTCCTTTGTGGGTTATCGGCATCTTCTCTGACTGAACCCAGACCTGGCAATCATCTGCTGTATATGTGTTGGGAGATGGACACTCATATCAGCTGGTATATGCTGCCTGGTCGATGGTCCAGTGCTTGAGACCTCCAAGGTCCAGAGTAATTGAGACTGCTAGTCCTCGTACAGGGTCAGCTTCCTCCTCAGCTTCTTCTAGCTTTTTCCTAATTTGGCCACAGGGGTCAGTAGATTCTATTCATTGGCTGGGTGCAAATATCTACATCTGATTCTTTCAGCTGCTTGTTGGGTCTTTCAAAGGGCAGCCATGATAGGTCCTATTTTGTGAGTGTTTTCATAGCCTCAGAAATAGTCTCCAGCATTGGAACCTCACATTGAGCTGTACCTTACTTAGGGACTGTCACTGGACCTTCATTTCCTCAAGCTTCTCTCCATTTTCATCCGTGCAGTTCTTTCAGATAGGAAAAATTATGGACCAGCATTTTCACAGTGGAATGGCAATCCCTCCCTCATTTGATGCCCTGTCTTCCTGCTGAATGTGAGCTCTATAAGTTTCATCTTCTTACTGAAAGACATTTCATCTAAAGTCCCTCCCTCTGAGTCCTGAGAATCTCTCAAATCCCAGGTCTCTGGTACATTCTGGAGGGTCCCTCCTATCTCCTACTTCCTGAGGTTGCCTGTTTCCATTCTTCTCTCCCTCAGGTCTTCAGTCCTTTACCCTTACCCAATACCATGTCAGGTACCCCTCTTCCTATACCCTGTCCACATTCCTGCCCAGGATCCTCCCTACCCACTCATGATTGCTTTCTTCTCCCTCCCAAGTAGGACTGAGGCATCTTCACTTGGGACCTTCACCTTATTGATTTTTTTTGACTTCTTTTTTTTTCTTTTTTAATTTTTATTTTCTATATTCTATGTTTACATTCCTAAGGCTTTCCCCTTTCCCAGTTACCCCCCACCATACATCCCAAAATTCCTCTCCCCCCAAACATTCCCCAATCATCCCCCCACACACACACATGATTTCTCTGTTCTAGGTCTACAAAATTGGATCCAATCTTTTCAGGCCCAGGGTCCTCTCCTTCCTTCTTCTTGGGAGTCATTTGACTTGCTAATTGTGCATTAAGTATTTAGGGCTTCTGGACTCATTAATATCCACTTATCAGTAATTGCATTTCATGTGTATTCTTTTGTGATTGGTTTAACTCACTCAGGATGATATTTTCCAGATCTAACCATTTAGCTACAAATTGCATGAATTCATTAATTTTAATTGCTGAGTAGTATTCCATTGTATAAATATACCACATTTTCTGTATCCATTCCTCCTTTGAGGGATATCTGGGATCCTTCCAATTTCTGACTATTATAAGCAAGGCTGCTATAAACATAGTGGAGCATGTGTCTTTATTGTATGCAGGGGAATCCTCTGGGTATATGCCCAGGAGTGGTATGCCAGGGTCCTCTGGAAGTGACATGCCCAATTTTCTGAGGAACCACCAAACTGATTTCCAGAGTGGTTTTACCATTTTGCAATCCCACCAACAGTGGAGGAGTGTTCCTCATTTTCCACATCCTCGCCAACAATGCACAAATCAGGAAAGCAGAAACTAAACAGGGACACAGTGAAACTAATTGAAACTTTGGACCAATTGGAATATATATATATATATATATATATATATATATATATATATATAACATTTCATCCTAAAGCTAAAGAATATACCATTTTCTCAGCACCACATGATACCTTCTCCAAAATTGATCATATAATTGGTCACAAGACAGATGTCAACAAATACAAGATGATCGACCTAACTCCATGCCTCCTATCAGATCACCATGGAGTAAGAGTGGTCTTCAATAGCAAGAAAAACAACAGAAAGCCCACATACACATGGAAACTGAACAATACTCTACTCAATGACACCTTGGTCAAGGAAGAAATAAAAAAAAATAAATCAAAGACTTTTTAGAATTCAATGAAAATGAATGTAAACCCTACCCAAATCTATGGGACACAATGAAAGCAGTGCTAAGAGGAAAACTCATAGCTCTAAGTGCATCCAAAAAGAAACTGGAGAGAGCATACACTAGCAGCTTAACAGCACACCTTAAAGTGCTAGAAGAAAAACAAGTTAACTCACCCAGGAGGAGTAGAAGAGAGGAAATCATCAAACTCAGGGCTGAAATCAATCAAGTAGAAACAAAGAAAACCGTACAAAGAATCAACAAGACCATGACCTGGTTCTTTGAGAAAATCAACAAGATAGATAAACCCTTAGCCAGACTAACCAAAGGACACAGAGACAGTATCCAAATTAACAAAATTAGAAATGAAAAGGGGGACATAACAACAGAAACTGAGGAAATTCAAAAGATCATCAGATCCTACTACAAAGGTCTATACTCAACAGAACTGGAGAATCTGGAGGAAATGGACAATTTCCTAGACAGATACCAAATACCAAAATTAAATCAGCATCAACTAGAACAGCTAAATAGTCCCATAACCCCTAAAGAAATAGAAGGGGTTATACAAAGCCTCCCAACAAAAAAAGTACGGGACCAGATGGTTTTAGTGCAGAATTCTACCAGACCTTCAAAGAAGACTTAACACCAATACTCTTCAAAATATTCCACAAATAGAGACAGAAGGGACACTGCCCAACTCATTCTTCGAAGACACAATTACGCTGATACCTAAACCACAAAAATATCCAACAAAGAAAGAGAACTACAGGCCAATATCCCTTATGAATATTGATGTAAAAATACTAAATAAAATCCTTGCCAACCGCATCCAAGAACACATCAAAACCATCATTCATCATGATCAAGTAGGCTTCATCCCAGGGATGCAGGGATGGTTCAATATACAGAAATCCATCAATGTAATCCACTACATAAACAAACTAAAAAAAAAACAAACCACATGGTAATCTCATTAGATGCTGAAAAAGCATTCGACAAAATTCAGCATCCTTTTATGCTAAAAGTCTTGGAAAGAGCAGGAATTCAAGGCCCATACATAAACATAGTAAAAGCAATCTACAGCAAACCAGTAGCCATCATCAAAATAAATGGAGAGAAACTTGAAGCAATGCCACTAAAATCAGGGACTAGACAAGGCTGCCCTCTCTCTCTCCATATCTTTTCAATATATTACTTGAAGTTCTAGCGAGAGCAATTAGACAACATAAGGAAGTCAAAGGGATACAAATTGGAAAGGAAGAAGTCAAACTATCATTGTTTGCACACGATATGATAGTTTACTTAAGCGACCCAAAAAACTCCACCAGAGAACTTCTACACTGATAAACAACTTCAGCAAAGTGGCTGGTTATAAAATTAACTCAAGCAAATCAGTAGCCTTCTTGTACTCAAAGGACAAGGAGGCTGAGAAAGAAGTTAAGAAAATAACACCCTTCACAATAGCCACAAACAACATAAAGTACCTTGGTGTAACTCTAACCAAACAAGCGAAAAATCTGTATGACAGGAACTTCAAGTCCTTGAAGAAAGAAATCGAAGAAGACCTCAGAAGATGGAAAAATATTTCTTGCTCCTGGATAGGCAGGATCAATATAGTAAAAATGGCCATCTTGCCAAAAGCAATCTACAGATTCAATGCAATCCCCATCAAAATCCCAACTCAATTCTTCATAGATCTAGATAGAGCAATTCTCAAATTCATCTGGAGCAACAAAAAACCCAGGATAGCTAAAACTATTCTCAACAATAAAAGGACTTCTGGGGGAATCAATATCCCTGACCTCAAGCAGTACTACAGAGCAATTGTGTTTAAAACTGCATGGTATTGGTGCAGCAACAGGCAAGTACATCAATGGAATAGGATTGAAGACCCAGAAATGAACCCACTGACTTATGGTCACTTGATCTTTGATAAAGGAGCCACAACCATCCAGTGGAATACAGATCGCCTTTTCAACAAATGGTGCTGGTTCAACTGGAGGTCAACATGCAGAAGAATGCGAATCAACCCACTCTTATCACCTTGTACTAAGATCAACTCCAAGTGGATCAAGGACCTCCACATAAAACCAGACACACTGAAACTATTAGAAAAGAACTTCGGAAGACCCTGGAGGACATGGGCACAGGGGGAAAGTTCCTGAACAGAACACCAATAGCTTATGCTCTAAGATCAAGAATTGACAAATGGGACCTCATAAAATTACAAAGTTTCTGTAAGGCAATGGACACTGTCAGATGGACAGAACGGCAACCAACAAAGTGAGAAAAGATCTTCACCAACCCCACATCTGACAGAGGGCTAGTATCCAATATATACAAAGAACTCAAGAAGTTAGACCCCAAAGAACCAAATAACCCTATCAAAAAATGGAGTACAGAACTAAACAAAGAATTTTCACCAGAAGAAATTCGGATGGCCGAGAAACACCTGAAAAATGTTCAACATCTTTAGTCATCAGGGAAATGCAAGTCAAAACAACCCTGTGATTCTACCTCACACCAGTCAGAATGGCTAAGATTAAAAACTCAAGAGACTTTTTTGACTTCTGTTGCACTTTATCTTAGGTATTCTGCACATATTTTGTCACTAATATCCACTTATTAGTGCATACATACCATGCATATCCTTTGGGGTCTGAGTTACCTCACTTGAGATGATATTTTCTAGTTCCATCCATTTGCCTGTAAAATTCAGGATACCCTTTTTCTTAATACCTTGGCAGAATTCCATTGTGCAAATGAACCACATTTTCATATACATTTTTCTGTCCTGGGAGATATAGGTTGTTTCCAGCTTCTGGCTATCACAAACAGGTCCACTACACACATACTGTAACAGGTGCTCCCGTGGAATGGTGAGGCATCATTTAGGTATATAAGAGTGGTATTGCTGGATCTTCAGCAAGATCTATTCCAGTTTTCTGAAGAACCTTCAAATTTATTTCCACAGTGGTTGTACCAGTTTGCAATCCCACAGGCAAGGGAGAAGTGTTCTTTCTCCTCATCCTTGCCAACATGTGCTGTCACCTGAGGTTTTGTTCTTATCCATTCTGATTAGTGAGGGGTACAATCTCAGGATCATTGTGATTTGCATTTCTCTGATCACTAAGGACTTTGAACATTTCTTTAGGTGCTTCTCAGGCATTTGAGATTCCTCTGTTGCGAATTCCCAGCTTAGATTTATAACCTCTTTTTTTTGGTGTGTGTGTGTGTGTGTGTGTGTGTGTGTGTGTGTGTTTGTGTGTGTGGTTACCTTCTTGTGTTCTTTATATATTTTGGATATTAGCCCTTGCTCGGATGTAGGATTAGTGAGGATTTTTTTTCCAATCTATATGTGGCTGATTTGTCTTATTGACTCTGTTGTTTGCCTTAGCAGAAGCTTTCCAGTTTCATGAATTCCAATTTATCAATTTTTGATCTTAGAATATGTGTCACTGGATTTCTGTGGATTCTTTGTCAAAGATCAAGTGCCTTTAAGTTTGTAGTTTTAGTTCTGAGTCTTTAATTCTATTACATTCATAAACATGTCTTTCACTGTATCAATATCATGTAGTTTTTATCACTATGACTTCTTTTATTTACCTATGGAATATCCCTGGTTTAAATAGTTTATCTACTCTTTATTTAACTTTGGTATGTGGTAACAGTCTAAAAAATCCATTTAAACTAGATTTTCTAGTTTTATTGAATATGGGCTTTTGTAGTCAGATCTGATAATTTTTGGATTTCCTCCATTTCTGTTGTTATGTCTCCATTTTGATTTCTGAATTTGTTAATTTGGATACTGCCTTTGGTCCCTTTATTTAGTTTGGCTAGAGGTTGATCTGTCTTGTTGATTCTCTCAAAGAACCAGCTTGTGATTTTGTTGATTCTTTATCTTGTTCTGTTTTTTCTATTTGGTTTATTTCAGTCCTTAGTTTCACTATTTCCTGAAATCTACTCCTTTTGAGGTGTTTGCTTCTTTTTATTCTAGCACTCTCAAGTGTTAGGTTAAGTTACTAGTGTAAGATTTCTTTACTAGGGCACTTAGTGCTATGAATTTTCCTCTTAGCACAGCTTTCGTTATGTCCCATAAGTTTGGGTATGATGTTTCAACATTTTCATTAAATTCCAGGAAGTCTTTTATTTTTATTTTATTCCCTGACCATGTTATCATTGAGTAGAGAGTTGTTCAGTTTCCATATGTATGTGGACTTCTGTTGTTTTTGCTGTTATTGAAAACCACCCTTAGGCCATGTTGAACTCATAGAATGCATACAAATATTTAACTCTTCTTTTATCAGTGGAGGGTTATTTTTTGAACAATTATATGGTCTATTTTGGAGAAGGTGCCATGAGGTACTGAGAATAAGGTGCATACTTTTACTTTAGGGTGAAATGGTCTGTAGGTATCGTTTATATCTGTTTGGTTCACAACCTCTATTAGTTTCACTGTGTCTGTATTTACTTTCTGTTTCAATGACCTATCCATTGGTGAGAATGGGGTGATCAAGTCTCACACTATGATTATATGGGGTTCAATATATGTTTTGAGGTTTAGTAAAATTTCTTTTATGAATGTGGGTACCCTTACATTTGGGGCATAGATGTTCAGAATTGGGATTTTCTCTTGGTAGATTATCCCTTTGATGAATATGAAGTGTTCTCCGTCATCATGCTTGATAACTTTTTGTTGAAATTCTATTTTAATGGGTATTTGGTTGGCAGCTCAAGCTTGTTTCCTGTGATCTTTTGCTTAGAAGATATTTTTCTATTCTTTTACTCTGATGCATTTTCAATTGTTGTGATTGAGGTGTTTTTCTTCTATACAGCAAAATGGTGAAACTTGCTGCATTTCCAGTCCATTAACTTGTCCTTTTATACATAAGTTGAGTACATTAATATTTAGAAATGTTAAAGGTAGATGACTGTTGGTTCCTGATGTGTTTGTTTTTGTAGGTGGATTGTATGCTTGTGGTCTCTTGGCTTTGTTGTGAGGTACATACTATTTTGTCCTTTTTGTGGTGCAGATACCTTCCTTTTGTTGGACTTTTCCTTCTATGATCCTCTGTAGGGATTGGTGGATAAATACTGTTTACATTTGGTTTCATTCTGGAATATTTTGTTTTCTCCATCTAGGTTGATTGAGATTGTTGCTGTGTACAGTAGCCTGGGCTGTCATTTGTCTTCACTTAGAGTCTGTATGACCTCTAACCAGGCTCTTTTGGCTTTCATAGTTTCTGTTGAAAAAACTGTATGTTCTTTGGCTCTTTTCTCTTGCAGCTTTTAATATTCTTTCTTTGTTCTGTGCATTTAGTGTTTTAATTATTATGTGAAAAGAGGATTTTCTTTTCTGATCCCATTTATTTGGTGTTTTATAGACTTCTTGTACCATCATGAACATCTCTTCCTTTAGGTTGGTAACATTTTCTTCTATGATTTTGTTGAAGATATTTTCAGGTCCTTTGAGCTGGGAACTTCATTCTCTTATATTCTGATTATTCTTAGATTTGGTCTTTTCACTGTGTCCTGAATTTTCTGGATGCTTTGGATTAGGATCATTTTATGTTTTGAATTCTATTTGACAGTCATGTCACCCTCTTCTGCAGTTTCTTCTACACCTGAGATTCTTTTGTCTCTTTTATTCTGTTGGTGATACTTACATCTATAATTCTTGACTTCTTTCCTAGGGTTTCTTTTTCAAGGTTTGCCTCCATTTGTGTTTTCATTATTGTTTCTATTCCACTTTTAGGTCATGGACTGCTTTATGCAATCCCTTTACAGGTTTGAGTGTGTTTTCCTGTATTTTTCTAAGGGATTTATTTGTTTCCTCTTTAAGGGCTTCTACCTGTTTACCCGTGTTTTCCTGTATTTATTTCAGTGAGTTATTTGTATCCTCCATAACAAAATTATCTTCATGAGATAGGGTTTTATGTCAGCTTCCTGATTTTCAGGTGTGTTGGTGTATTCAGTGCTTGCTGTGATGGAAGAACTGGGTTCTAATGATGCCCACAAATATTGGCTTCTGTTGCTTTTATGGTCTTAAGCTTGCCTCTTGCCATCTGGTTATACCTTGTGTTTGCTGGTGTGGGTGACTCTGTCTGGAATATGCCTCTTTTGTTCCCATGTTACTTCAGGTCACCTGGTAGGCCACTGACCCTCCCTGCAGCAGACCATCTGTGGGGCCTTCCAACTGGGGCTTGTCAGAGGGGCAGAGAAGCTGCTGATCTATTGCCCTGACTGCAGTAGATTTCCTTGGAAGCCTTCAAATTGTTGGGTCTTCAGAAGAGCAGTCAAACAATTGTACTGTTTGAAGATGTCCTCCTTGTGCCCTATGGACTGTGGTTTCTATTTTCCTGTATAAGTCAGAACTCCAGGGAGGCTTTCAGTCTGTTACTTCAGTACTCCTCCATATCGCAGAGCTCCAGGAAGGCCTTTAGAGAGTGGTGTCTGTCCACCAGTTGCCCTGTGTAGAGAGGAGCTCCTGAGATGTCTTTAAGCTGTGGTATCTTCAGGGGAGCAGACAAGGTGGTGATTAGTCACTAAGTTGTCCTGTGTGCAACAGATCTCCTGGGATGCCTCAGGCTGTGGTTTCAGTTGCTGAACTGCTCTAAGTGCAGAGGATCTTCAGCAATGGCTCAGTATATGGTGTCTTCAGGAGAGCAGACTGGCTAGCATTCTGCCCCAGCAGAAAGGACTAGGTGGAAGGGATAATACACAAGAACTATTAAAGTGAAAGCTCTGCTTTGCTGGCATGCCCAATACTGGTCAGCAGTATCTGAGAAATTAGCAGCAATCAAGCAAAGACTAGAATCATTGAGGTAAAATCTAGGAAATGTCTCTTGAAAGCTCACAGAAGCTATCTGTCAAAGGTGATGCAGTTAAGGGTGTACCAAACATGAAACTGTAATTGTGATACATATGATGGTAGCTTTCAAGACATGAAGGGGTCATAGAAAGCAGCTGACATTGGAGATTCTGAGAGGACAGGAGAAGCCATTGTTGAATGCACAACCGATAGGGCCTGTGAAGGCCCAGCATTGAAAACGTTATGCAGAGAAGTTGAGGCTTAGCACAGTAAAGAGAGTCCCAGGTATGCTATTGATAAAACTTTTGCCTATTTGCAACAGAAGAACATAGCACTTTTGAAAAACCAGTACCATAACATGACCACTAAGAACAGCAGCAACAGTGGAAAAGAGCCCAGTTGTATCTAGAAAAAAAGTTATGTGTGTTAAAGATTCCACAGCTATAGAAACAATTCAAGCTCCTTGAAAGAACACTATGAACATGAGTGAATCACAAATATTGGATAATGTTTTTCTTTGTACTTTGATTTGATTGTGACTGTGCCTTGGCTATGTCCTCTTGATGTAAGGACTATTTAATTGATTTTTGATTTTACAGGATTCCACAGGTGACAGATTGAATTCTAAAAGATGTTTTAGTTTTTTTAAATGAGACTTTGAAATATTATTAAAAGTGAATGTTTTTTTTTTTTTTTATAAACATAGTGGAGCATGTGTCCTTATTGCGTGCTGGGGAAACTTCTGGGTATATGCCCACTAGTAGTATAGCAGGGTGCTCCTGAAATGTCATACCCAGTTTTCTGAGGAACTGCCAGGCTGATTTCCAGAGTGGTTGTACCAGCTTGCTATCCTACCAGCAGTGGAGGAGTGTTACTCATTCTCCACATCCTTGCCAACCCCTGCTGTCTCCTGAGTTTTTAATCTTAGCCATTTTGACTGTTGTGAGGTGAAATCTCAGGATTGTTTTGATTTGCATTTCCCTAATGACTAATGATTTTGAACATTTCTTAAGGTGCTTCTCAACCATTCAATGTTCTTCAGGTGAAAATTCTTTGTTTAGCTCTGTACCCCATTTTTAATAGGGTTATTTGGCTCTTTGGTGTCTAACTTCTTGAGTTCTTTGTATATATTGGATTAGCCCTCTGTCGGACCTAGGGTTGGTGAAGATATTTTCCCAATTTGTTGTTTGCCATTTTCTCCTTTCGACAGAGTCCTTGGCCTTACAGAAACTTTGTAAATTTATGAGGTCCCATTAATCAATCCTTGATTTCAGAGATAAGCTATTGGTGTTCTGTTCAGGAAATTTTCCCCTGTGCGTATGTGCTCAATCTTCTTCCCCAATTTCTTTTCTATTAGCTTCAGTGTCTGGTTTTATGTGGAGGTCCTTGATCCATTTGAAGTTGAACTTACTACAAGGAGATAAGAATGGATCAGTTTGCATTTTTCTGCATGCTGACCTCCAGTTGAGCCAGCACCATTTGTTTAAAAGGCTATCTTTTTTCCACTGGATGGTTTTAGCTCCTTTGTCAAAGATCAAGTGACCATCAGTGTGTGGGTTCATTTCTGGGTCTTCAATTCTATTGCATTGATCTACCTGCCTGTTGTATGCAGTTTTTAACAGTATTGCTCTGTAGTATTGCTTGAGGGCCAACATACTGATTCTCCCAGAAGTTCTCTTACTGTTGAGAATAGTTTTAGCTATCCTGTGTTTTTTGTTATTCCTGATGTATTTAAGAATATCTCTTTCTAACTCTATGAAGAACTGAGTTGGGATTTTGATGGGGATTGCATTGAAAATATATATTGCCTTTGGCAAGATGCCCGTTTTAGTATATTAATCCTGCCAATCCATGAGCATGGAAGAATTTTCCAACTTCTGAGGTCTTCATTTATTTATTCAGAGACGTGAAGTTCTTGTCATACAAATCTTTCACTTGTTTGGTTAGAGTCACACCAAGATACTTGATATTGTTTGTGGCTATTGTGAAATGTGTCATTTCCCTAATTTCATTCTCAGCCTGCTTATCCTTTGAGTATAGGAAAGCTACAGATTAGCTTGAGTTGATTTTAAAACCAGCCACTTTGCTGAAGTTGTTTATCAGCTGTAGGAGTTCTGTGGTGGAGTTTTTTGGGTCACTTAAGTATGCTATCTTATCATTTACAAATAGTGATAATTTGAGTTTCCAATTTCCTTTCTAATTTGTATCACTTTGACCTCCTTATGTTGTCTAATTGCTCTAGCAGGAACCTCAAGTACTATATTGAAAAAATATGAAGAGAGGGGGCAGCCTCGTCAAGTCCCTGATTTTAGTGGGATTGCCTCATGTTTCTCTCCATTTAGTTTGATGTTGGCTACTGATTTGCTGTATATTGCTTTTACTATGTTTAGGTATGGGCCTTGATTTCCTGTTCTTTCCAAGACATTTAGCATGAAAGGATCCTGAAATTTATCAAATGCTTTTTCAGGACCTAATGAAATGACATTTTTTTTTCCTTTGAGTTTGTTTATGTAGTGGATTGCATTGATGGATTTTTGTATATTGAACCACTCCTGCACTGAAGACCACTCTTATTCCATAGTGATCTGATAGAAGTCATGGGATTAGTTCGATCTTCTTATATCTGTGAAGGTCTGTCTTATAACCAATAATATGGTCGATTTTGGAGAAGGTAACATGAGGTGCTGAAATAAAGGTATATTCTTTTGCTGTAAGATGAAATGTTATATATGTGTGTTAAATTCAATTTGTCCAAAGCTTCAATTAGTTTCACTGTGTTCCTGTTTAGTTTCTGTTTTCCTCATTAGTTCAATGAGGAGAGTGGAATGTTGAAGTCACCCACAATTATTGTGTTAGGTGTTATGCGTGCTTTGAGCTTTAATATACTTTCTTTTATGAATGAGGGTGCCCTTGCATTTGGAGCATAGATGTTCAAAATTGAGACCTCTTCTTGGTGGATTTTTCATTTGAACTGTAAGAAGTGTCCCTCTGTTTCTCATTCAATGATTTTAGCTTTAAAGTCAATTTTATCTTATATTAGAATGCCTACTCCAGCTTGTTTCCTGAGGTCATTTGCTTATAAAATTGTCTTCCAGCCTTTTACTCTGAGGTAGTGTTTGTCTTTGACAATGAGGTGTGTTTCCTTTATGCAGCAAAATGTAGGGTCCTATTTACATATCCAGTCAGTCTGTCATTCCATATGGGAATTGATTCCATTGATGTTAAGAGATATTAAGGAATAGTGATTATTACTTCCAGTTCTTTTTGATGTTATTTTTATATTAGAGTGGTTATCGTAATTTGGGTTTGATGAAAAAAGGTTACTATCTTGTGTTTTCCAGGGTGAAGTTTCCCTCCTTGTATTGGTGTTTTCTACCTATTATGCTTTGCAGGGCTGGGTTTGTGGAAAGATATTGTGTATATTTGGTTTTATCATAGAATATCTTGGTTTCTCCATGTACAGTGATTGAGAGTTTTGCTGGGTATAGTAGAGTTGGCTGGCATTTGTGTTCTCTTAGAATCTGCATGAGATCTGCCCAGAATCTTATAGCTTTCATGGTCTCTGGTGAGAAGTTTGTATAATTCTGATAGGTCTGTCTTCATATGTTACTTGGCCTTTTTCTCTTAATGTTTTTAATATTCTTTCTTTGTTTAGTATGTTTGGGGTTTTGATTATTATGTGACAGGAAGTATTTCTGTTCTGGTCCAGTCTATTTGGAGTTCTGTAGGCTTCTTGTATATTTATGGGCATATCTCTTTAGGTTAGAGATGTTTTCTTCCATAATTTTTTTGAAGACATTTGCTGGTCCTTTAAGTTGTAAATCTTTACTCTCATCTATTCCTACAATCCTTAGGTTTGGTCTTCTCATTATCTCCTGGATTTCCTGGATGTTTTGGGTTACAAGTATTTTTACATTTAGCATTTTCTTTTACTCTTGAGTCAATGCTTTCTAAGGTATCTTCAGCATCTGAGATTCTTTCTTCTATCTCTTGTATTCTGTTGCTGATATTTGCATCTATGACCCCTGATTTCTTCCCAAGGTTTTCTATTTCCAAAGTTGTCTCCCTTTGTGATTTTTTAGTTGTTTCTACTTCTGTTTTTAGATCCTGGGTGGTTTTGCTCAGTTCCTTCACTTGTTTGTTTCTGTTTTCCTGTAATTCTTGAAAATATTTTTGTGTTTCCTCTTTCATGACTTCTGCCTGTTGACTCAATTTCACCTGCATTTCTTCATTTTTTCCACCTGCATTTCTTTAAATGATTTTTGCATTTCCTCTTCATTGGCTTCTATCTTTTGTCCCATATTCTCCTGAATTTCCTTAAGTCATTTTTGTGTTTTCTTTGTAAGGGCTTCTTCTACCTTATTCATGTTCTCTTGCATTTCTTTAAGGGATTTATTTATGTCCTACTTATAATCCTCTAATAGCATCATGATATGTCACTCAAATCCAAATCATGTTTTTCTGGTGTGCTGGGGGCATCTAGGACTTGCTGTTGTTGGAGAATTGGGTTCAGATGCTGCTATATTGCCTTGATTTCTGTTAGTAACTTTCCTACCTTTGCCTTTTGCCATGTGGTTATCTCTAGCATTAGTTGGTTTTGTTGTCACTGGCTGGTGCTTGAACCTCCTTTGGGCTTGTAAGGCTATTTCTTCACCACTGGATGACTTGGTTTCCCCTGGCACAGATTGCTGATGGGTTGCCCTTCTTTTGGGTACTTTTGGATCCCTGGTGTCTTGACCCAAGCAATGTTATACTTGGGTTGTCTCTGTGTACGTGGTGTTGCCTCTCTGGTCCATCCAGGAGCAAAGATGGTGAATGCTGCGGGGACCCTTTCCAAGTCCTGATCACCCAGGACAGAGCCGGCACACAGATGGCCCACAGAGCTGCACAGGCCTTGGGTTCAGGCAGAAGTCTAGTGTGCTGTTTTCTGAGTGATGTTAACCTCGGGATATCTCTGTGTACCTGGTGTTGCATTTCTTGAAATGACTGAATTTTAAAGTGTTTGAATTTGTAAAGACTATGGAACTTGTAAATTTGTAACTTGTTTTAGGTTGGAATATTGACATTAATGTGGCATCTTGGGGATAAACTACAAAGTACAGTTTATGGTTTAACAGTGAAATATTTAAGAAGAAAGCTGACAAGGAGTCAACTGTGATATATATATATATATATATATATATATATATATATATATATATATCACATTCCAGCCTTATTCCTCCTAGTCTCCCCAACCCTACTGTTCCTCTCCCCAGTCTTCTTTCCACCTGTCTCTGAGATGATGCACTAGCTCACCAGGCATCCCTCAACCCTGTGGCTTCACGTTTCTCCTGATTAGGCCTACCTTCTCCAACTAAGGCCAGACCAGGCAGTCCTTTACTATACATGTGACAGAAGCTGCAGACCAGCTCCTATATGGTGCCAGATATTGATAGCTCAGTTTCTCTGGTTCCAAGGAATCCAGTGCTGTTGAGACTGCTGATCTTCCTAAGGAGTCACCCTCCCCTTCAGCTTCTTTAGTACCTCTAATTCATCCATAGAGGTCCCCAACTTCAATGCAATGGTCTGTTGTAAATATCTGCATATGTCTCAGTCAGCTGCTGCTTGGGCCTCTCAGAGGGTAACCATGCTAGGATCCTGTCTGTAAATACATCACAGCATCAGTAATAGTGTCAGGCCTTGGTGCTCTGACATGAGATGGGCCCCAAGGTAGGCTGGTCACTCAACTGCCTTTTCTTCAGTCTCTTCTCCATTTTTGTGTTTGCGGTTCTATTAGACAGGAACAATTCTGGGTCAGAAGTTTTGACCTTGTATAGGTGACCAAATCCTCCACACTGGAGGCCCTGTCGACCTACTGGAGGTGGATTCTTTGGGTTTCCTCTCCCTACTATGGGTGATTCTGCTAAGGTAAACCCATGGAGTCTTTGGTACTTGGTAGAAGGTCCCCCTACCTCCCACCCAATGAGGCTGCACATTTCCATTCATTTTGCTAGACTTCTGGGATTTTCTTTTGTTGCACACACCCATGTTCCCCCATTCCCTTCCCCCTCGCATTTCTCACAGAAGTTCCTCCCTAAGTCTGCCTCCCATGATTATTTTCTCCTGCCCATATATGTGGAATTGAAGTATCCTCACTTGAGCCTTTCTGCTTGTTAAACTTCTTAAAGTCTGTGGGTTGTATCCTAGGTATTTTATACTTTTGGCTAATGTCTACTTCTTAGTGAATACATACTATGCCTGTCCTTTTGGGTCTGGGTTACTGCATTCAGGATATTTTTTACTTCCATTTATTTGTCTTCAAAATTTATGATATCATCATTCTTAATAGCTGAATAGTACTCCATTGTGTAAATGTACCATATTTTCTGTATCCATTTCTCTGTTGAGGGACATCTTGTTTTTTCCCAGCTTTTGGCTATTACAAAGAAGGCTGCTATTAACAGAGTAGTGTATATTTCCTTGTGGTATGGTGGAGCATCTTTTGAATGTATGTTGGTATAGCTGGATATTAGCCCCTAATCAGATGTGTAGATAGTGAAGATTTTTTTCCAAACTGTAAATTACTGATTTGTCCTATTGACTGTATTTTTGCTTTTCAGTTACATGAGGTCCCATTTATTAATTGTTGATCTAAGAGCTTGAGCCATTGGAGTTCTGTTGAGGAAATTTCCCTCTGTCAACGGGTTGAAGAACCTTTTCCACTTTTTCTTCTATTAGATTCAGAATATCTGGTTTTATGTTGAGATCCTTGATGCATTTGGACTGGAACTTTGTGCAAAGTGATAGATATAGATCTATTTTTATTTTGTCACATACAGACTGTAGGTTAGACTAGAACCATTTATTGTCGATGCTTTCTTTTTTCCACCTTATATTTTTAGCTTCTTTTCAATTATCAAGTGCCAGTAATGTGTGGGTTAACTTCTGGGACTTCAATTCTGTTCCATTGTTTGACCTGTTTCTCTCTGTACCAATACTATGCTGTTTTTTTAAGCACTATTGGTTTGTAGTATAGCTTGAGGTCAGGTCAAGAATCGTGCTTCCTTCAGAAGTTCTTTTATTGTTGAGAATAATTCTCCCTATCTTGGTTCTTTTTTTTTTAATTCCAGATGAATTTGAGAATTGTTTTTCCTTTCTTTGTGAAGAATTGTGTTGGAATTTTGATGGGGATTGCATTTAATCAGTAGATTGTTTTTGGGAGGATGGCCATTTTTACTATGTTAAGCCTTCCAATCCATGAACATGAAAGATCTTTCCATCTTCTGGTTTTCTAGATTTTATTATATTGTTGCCTTTGTTTGTAAATGGGTGAATGCTACCCTGAGTTTTATTTTTTCCTCCTGTCTATTCCTCTTGGGTATGTTTGTTTCTTTTTATTCTAGAACTTTCAGGTGTGTTGTTAGATTACTACTGTAGGATCTCTCTAATGTCTTTATAAGGACACTTAATGCTATGAATTTTCCTTTTAGCACTGCTTTTATTGTGTCTCATAAGTTTGGTACTGTGTCTTCCTTTTCATTGAATTCTAGAAAGTCTTTAATTTCATTCTTTCTTTATTCCCTGATCAAGTGATCATTGAGTAGAGTGTTATTCAGTTTCCATGGATATGTGGGCTTTCTGTTTTGTTTTGTTTTGTTTTGTTTTTTACTGTATTGAAGTCTAACCTTAATCCCTATTGATCTGATAGCATGCATGGGTTTACTTCAATCTTCTTGTATCTGTTGAGGCTGTTGAGGTTATTGTCAATTTTGGAGAAGGCAACATGAGGTGCTGTGAAGAAAGAATATTCTATCTTTTAGGCTGAAATATTTATGTATATATCCATTAAAACCAGTTGGTTTATAACTTCTATTAGTTTTACTGTGTCTTTGTTAGTTTTTATTTCAATGATCAGTCTACTGATGAGAGTGGGATGTTGAAGTCTCCCTCTATTATTATGTCAGGTTCAATATGTGTTTTGAGGTTTAGTAAAATTTCTTTTATGAATGTGGTGGCCCTTGCATTTGGCACATAGATGTTCAGAATTGCTAGTTCTTTGTGATAGATTTTTTTCTTTGATAAATCTGAAGTATTGTTCCCAGGTTCTTTTGATAACTTTTGTTTGAAAGTATATTTTATTGGATATTCAATGGCTGCTTCAACTTGTTTCTTGGAACCATTTCCTTGGAACACTTTTTTTCCCACATTTCACTCATGAGGTAGTGTCTTTTTTCTCTGATATGTGTTTCTTATATGTAGCCAAATGCTGGAACCTGCTTGACTATTCACTTACCTCATGTATTTTTATTGAGAAGTTGAGTCCCTTGATGTTGAGAAATATTAAAGAAAGATGATTGTTATTTTCTGTTATGTTTGTTGTTGGAGGTGATCTTACATTTAAATGTGTGTGATTCTCTCCCTTTGAGTTTGTTGAGAAATGATTAATTACTTATTTTTCCTTTCAGTGTAGAAACCCTTCTTGTTTTGGAGTTTTCCTTCTAGGGATCAATTAGTGGAGAGATATTGTTTAAACTTGGTTTTGTCATGCAATATTTTGATATCTCCATCAAAGGTAATTGATAGTTTTGATGAGTATAGTAGCCAGGGTTCACATTTGTGTTTTCTTAGGGCCTGCATGACATCTGTCCAGGATCTTCTGGCTTTCAGAGTCTTTTGAGAAGTCTGGTGTAATTGTGATAGGTCTGCCTTTATGTACCACTTGGACTTTTACCATTACCACTTTTATATTCTTTCTTTGCTCTTTAGTGTTTTGATTATTTTCATTTAGTGTTTTCATTATTACTTGATGGGAGAATTTTTCTGATCCAATCTATTTGGCATTCTGTAGGCTACTTACACATGTATTGCCATCTCTTTCTTCACTTTGGGGATGTTTTCTTCTATAATCATGTTGGAAATATTTTCTGGTCCTCTGAGATGGGAATCTTCACTTTTTTCTACTCCTATTATTCTTAAATTTGGTATTTTCATTGTGTTCTGGAGATCCTGGACTTTTTTGATTAGGACCTTTTTATACTCTATTTTCCATTGCAAATGTGCCAATGTCTTCTATGGTATCTTATATGCCTGAGATTCATTCTTCTATCTTTTGTACTATGTTGGAAATGTTTCCATCTGTAGCTATTTCCTCCTTTTTCCATTTCCAAGATTGCTTCCATTAGTGCTTTTCTTAATGTTTTTACTTCCATTTTTTAGGTCTTGGACCATTTTATTCAATTCCTTTACCTCTTTGACTGTGTTTTACTTTATATCTTTAAGGCATTTGTTTCTTCTTTAAGGGCTTCTACTTGTTTGCCTGTGTTTTTCTGTATTACTTTTAATAGTGTTATATCCTCCTTAAATGTCTATATTATCTTCATGAGATGGAATTTTAGGTCAGCATCTTGCTTTTTATTTGTGACAGGGTACCCAAGGCTTGCTGTGGTGAGAGAGCTAGATTCTCAGTGTGCCAAGAAATATTGCCTCTGTTGATTATGTTCTTATGTTTACCTTTGTGCCATTTGGTATCTCTGGTATTAACTGGCCTGAATTTCTCTGTCTGGAGCCTACCTACTGTGTCTCTATTTCCAAATCTCGTGGGAATCTTGCAGACTGTGGTGTGGTGAGAGGACCAGACAAGCTGATTTCCCACAGAAGAGGGGAATACTGGAAGTGAGATAGTGTTCACGTTGATGGGATGAGTCCCACATATAATGGATTCCTTGAGGACCTCTGCTGATGCATTTATTTGGACTGGGATCTCGCTTGTTGTCCTGGTTGCAGCATATCTCCTGGGATTCCTGTGGGGTGGTAAGAAGTGTAGAAATGCCAATCTTCCTTGTTTGTAAATTTTTCTTTTTATTTTTCTCATACTTTTATTATGTTACAGTCCCGGTCCTCCCTCTGACAGTTACTCATCCCATTCCTCATAGTCCCTGTCTCAATATGATACCCTCCCACACTTCTCTGCGAGGATTCCCCACTCCGTGGTGCCTCAAGTCTCTCAATTATGCACCTCTTTTCTCACTGAGTCCAAACTAGGCAGTCATTTGCTGCATATAAGTTGTGGCCTATTACCAGTTATTTGCCATTTGTGTTTTATTATTTCGGCTTCCAGTTTTAGGTCTTGTACTACTTTGTTCAGTTCCTTCACCTGTTCAATTGTGTTTTCCTATATTTTTTTAAGAGCTTTATTTGTTTCCTCTTTAAGGGCTTCCTCCCGTTTACCTGTGTTTTCCTGTATTTCCTTCTGTGACTTATTTATATCCTCCTTAAAGGACTCTATTACCTTCACAAGATAGGATTTTAGGTGAGCATTCTGGTTTTCAGGTGTGTTGGGGTGTCCAGAGCTTGCTGTGTTGGGAGAACTGGATATTGGTGGAGACAATGTATATTGCTTATGTTCTTGCTTCTTGGCATCTGGCTCTCCCTGGTATTAACTGGCCTGGGTGTCTCTCTCTGGAGCCTGCCTCCTGTGTCCCTGGGTTGTGGCAGATCTCCTGGGAGACCTGTGGCCTTGGCTATAGCCGATATTGTAGGAGGCCTTCAGACTGTGGGGTCTTCAGAGGAACATGCATGCTGATGATCTGTTGCCCTGGGTGCAGAAGATGTTCTGAGAGGCCTACAGACCATGGAGTCTGTTTCCTTGGGTGTGAAAGATCTCCTGGGAGGCCTTCAGAGTGTGGGGTCTTCAGAGTGGCAGACAAGCTGATGAATGATCTGCCCTGGGTGATAGCACATCCTTGAAGCGCTTTTTTTGTTTGTTTTGTTCTGTTTTATTTTTACCACTCTCATGCTTCCAACATAAGGTGACAATGTAGCTGACAAGAGCTATTCTCAATGTCTATGGGAGAGAAATTATACCTGGCCCAACCATATTATAATCCTTACTGAAATTTTTGAACTCATCACCTAAACAAACACGGCAGATTAGAACATATATCTAAAGTTTTGGGCTCAGATACATAGTCTAATACAGAAGCACAATAAAAGAACAAAATAAAACAAAAATAATCTTGTGAACATGGACAATTCTACTATAACTTATTCTATTGATTACAACATGAACAAATGTTTGAACGAACAATTCGAAGGAATGTTGATAAAAATCATAAAAAAATCAAAGAGGATATCAATATAAAGTAAAATAGAATAAAATGAACAAACTGCATCCAACAAGAGAATTGACTCAGGAATTAAAAGAAGAATTTATCAACAGACAGAAATCCCAGAAGTAAGTCATCAAAAAAACAATGAGCCGAGGAAAGTACCCTGAAGCTCCCTTCCCTACTTTTAAGATTGTGTTCCAGGAGTGGAAGAGTTGGCTTAGAGTTTAAGAGCACACTCTGCTCTTTAGGAGGTCCTGAGTTCAATTCCTAGCAATGACAATGTGGCAAATAACCATTTATAATGAGATCTGGTGCTCTCTTCTGGCTTGCAGGCATATGTGCAGGCAGAATGCTGTATGCATAATAAATAATTCTTTAAAAAATTACTTGAAATCCATCCCATGAACAAGAACCAATCTACTAATTGAAGAATCATCTATTAATAACAGTATTAATAATACTCATAACTCTCCTCTGAGAGACTCTAAGGGCTGAAGGATGTAGAGACCCACAACCAAACATTACAGCCTGGGGACTCTTGAGCTAAAGTTGAAGGACCCAGAAAGGATAGTAAAACCAAGAAAATCAGGTAACCTGGACCATGGAATACTCCAAGAGATAGAAGCACCAACAAAAGTACATACATGAGCTGGACAAAGGCCTCCCCACATACTGGACCTATGCCCACAAACATATGTCACAGACATGCAGCATGGTCCATGGAGGTTCCTCAACAGTTAGAACAAGGCTTTCCCTGTTTTTGTTGCCTGTCTGTGGAATCCATTTCCCCTAACTGGGCTCCTTTGATAATTCTTAGTGGGAGCATTAGTAAGGAGGGTCTTTCCCTTGGGCATCAGGACATTGGAAAATGGGCTGTACTTTCAACTTATCAGTGACTACAGTGGAATTCCAATGGGTTTTTACATCCTTTCCCTGTAATCATATACCTATTGCTTTGCACCTGTCTCATGAAGACTCAGAAATGTATACAATGTCTACAATTTACTATTTTCTTTGTACAGAGTATTTTCAACCAAACTCAATGATTCTCCATCTTTCACCAATTATATGATATCAAGAAACCAAGTATGGTACCAAAACCAAGATATTGACATTGTATAATGTTAATTTGTCTTCTCATTAGTTCACAATGCAAGGGAATAGACAATTTTATCAAATACATACAGGTACTTTCTAATCCCCTTGATCATTCCTGGAGCATCCAATTATGGAAATAAGTCTCATTACTCCTTTTTCTAAGTAATGAAAAATACATTTTGAAGATTTATTATTTCTAGTTCCACTTTAGAGAATTTTTTCATATCACCAATTGAAATGGTTGTAAGCTTACATATCTGAGCTCTCACTTGATTAAAGTTCTTTCAACATCTGCTAAGGATGAAACCCAGAATTTTGGACATCTGATGTAAGAATTTTAGCACTTGGTTACATGCATCTGCACTACTTGGAGCTTTGTTCTCTATTACTATTTTTAGAAACAACTCTTAAGTATATGAAGTTTCTCCTGATCTCTTTTAGAATAATTCCAAGTATCTTTTTAAACATCAATTCATATAATGTATTTGATACTTACTTTGCTCAAGACAATAAAAAATTAAATTCTTAATATTATTTTACAGCTGTGAGCACACAGAGATAGGGTATAGTATATAACCATTTGTATGCATATACATTTGGTCCCCATTATCCTCCAAACAAATTTTGTGCTTGGATTTTTGAGTCTTTGTTCTTCAATTCATATCCTTTGAATAAATTTAATTCCATTGAATCTAATTGCTAGAACTTTTTGATATACACTATTTTACTTTTTATACATGTATTTTAAAATATTTATATTCTGTCTCTCTTCAAAGTTCATCCAGATCCTACTCTGTTTCCTCTGCATCCAACTTTAAGTTCTTACTCACAAAACTAACCAAAAAATCCAATATAAGAGCAAATTCTAGCTCAAGAGCCTAGAAAACAAAATACCTAACTCAAAAACAAAGAAAAGGAAAGAAAGAAAGAAAGAAAGAGAGAGAGAGAGAGAGAGAGAGAGAGAAAGAAAGAAAGAAAGAAAGAAAGAAAGAAAGAAAGAAAACATCAAACTCAGATACTCATGGCCTTTACCTGCAAAGCAATTTCAATTACTCATACAATTTTTTTGAATCAAATAACTTAACAGTGTTCCTGACATAATTTCTATACTTACTGTTTTACTAAATATGTCTATGCCACTAATTCACTCAGTGTTCAAAAAGTGAACAATACTTTTTATTTTTCTGTTTCATAGAAAGAGCTTTTAAAACAATATATATTCACAATATAACCAGGATTTTATGTATACACATAATTAAGCCTACAGACCTTCAAGAATGTTTCTGCTTAGAATCTGTTATCCTTAATGATATTCTAGAAGAAAAACATTCCAAATTTTATAGCAATTGCATACTCTTGTGTATTATAAAAGGTAATTAATTTCCTATATATTTGTTTTAGTAGCATGCATAGCCCATGAATGTTAGAAAAGTAAATAGATTATTTACAGTTCAATGAAAACAGACACAAATACCATGTAAGAAACATTTCTTAAGGCTCACAGACAGAATAACTTGACAATAACATGGGTGATCCAGCAACTGTCAAACTAAACAAAGTACCTTCAAGATACAAGAAGGCTGTAGAGCTCCACCAGCATTTCTTGGAATGTACATTAGGAAAGCCCACCAAACAATAACGATGTTGTTGAAGGTCAAATGGAGCATGGCTATACAAGCAAAATTTACTTTCTCCTTTACTTTGCCGGTAAATACTATGGGGTAATTTCAGGCTAGAATACACCACCAGTGGTTTGCTAGCCAGCTTTATCCCAAGGAATAGCAAACTTAGTATACATGTATGTATATACATACATATTTGCATATTCATACATATATGTATTTGAGCTCCATTCCCAAATAACAGTATTTATCCAGAGTTCTTATGAGATGTAAACCTTATTAGGACATTCAGGTTCTGATCTACTTCCCCAACTTCTATTGTTCTTTCAGGTTAACTAGATCTTAAGGACCAAAAACAAAAGCTACTCATGTACATTTTGATGTTCAACTGTTGCAAAGATCATACAAATATTTTTTTTTCATTTTTTTGTTTATTAAATTGTCCACATTTATGCTCATTTTTTGTTGTTATTTTGTTTTGTTTTGTTTTGTTCAAGACAGGGTTTCTCTGTGTAGCCATGGCTGTCCTGGAACTCACTTTGTAGACCAGGCTGGCCTCAAACTAAAAAATTTGCATCAGCCTCTCAAGTGCTGGGAATATATTTGCTCTTTTTTTTTTTTTTTTTTTTTTTTTTTTAGGAAAATCTACTTTCTAGTGATTTTGGAGGATGTGGAACTAACACATTATTACCTGCCATAAATATATGCAATTATGGTGACTACATTTTCTTTTCTCTTTTTTTGTTATTATATTAAACACACAAAAATATTTTTTCTACCAATCATAAAAATGATGTACATATTAAATGAACATAAAAATAAAGCCTTTTTGTTTGTTTGGTTTGGTTTTAATAAATATCAAAATGTTGGATCTTACTGTGGTATAAACCCCAAATAAGAACAATTTTTAGACATTGGAATTCATTGTAATACGGCTATACTTCAATATCCTTTACAGTACCAAAGGGTTTTACCTACATAGTAGCTAAGCTAAGAGTTGACAGTTTTGCTACATCAAGGAATGAATTGTAGTCGCAATTATTTGGATACAGATGTCCTGCTATGATCAAAGGTATTTTTTCCTGAGTGATTGTCATCATTCTCAGCCCACAGAGAACAGATTACATCCATTTAAGAAATGGTATACGTATTAAGAAGGTCTATCCATGATGTCATACATCAACTCTTACAATAAACAATGGTTTTGCTTGGATGGTGGCATGGACATTAGATGAGGATAAGATTCTGGTTCATTGACTGATGATTTTGAAAAGCATTCATTGCAGAAAAGGGGTAACATAAGTTCATCTTTATCAAAGTTGATTCAATAATTATAAATATCAAGAAAAACAGTCTCACTCTTCATTGTTCCCTTACAAGCTACCTCCCAAATTAATTATCTACATTTCTTTTGGCTATATAAATAATTTTGAAATATATAAGCTGTTCTGAAAACCATAGTATAGTATAAAAACATCAAATAAACAATCTTACTAATAGAGAGGCTGAGATAGGAGAAGCATGATATCAAGACGATTATGTGGTACACAGAAAGACACTGTCACATACAAACAAGCAGAAAGTGTATCTGGATTATACAAAATTGGACCTATTTCTCCAATTACGAAATTACCACTGAGTGACAGTCACCAAATTTCTAATTGTGCATATTTTTGAATTTCAATTGATTAGGATATATGGGTACTATTACGTTTCATATTAAGAGATATCAAAAAAAGGTGATTGTCACTTCCTGTTATTTTTATTGTGAAAAGTAGAATTACATTTGTATGACTAACTTCTTTTGGGTAGTGTAGTTTTTCTCCTTGTATTGATGTTTTCCATTTATTATCCTTTGTAAGGGCTGGATTTTCAGAAAGATAAATAAATTTGGTTTTGTCAAGGAATATTTTGTTTTCTCTATCTATGGTAATTGAGAGTTTGCTATATATAGTAGCCTGGGCTCACATTTGTGTTCTCTTAGGGTCTGTATGAAATCTGCTGAGGATCTTCTAGCTTTCATAGTCTCTGGTGAAAAGTCTGGTATAATTTTGATAGGTCTGCCTTTATAGGTTATGTGACCTTTTCCTGTTACTGCTTTTAATATTCTTTCTTTGTTTAGTACATTTGTTATGTGACAGGGGGAATTTCTTTTCTGGTCCAGTCTATTTGGAGCTCTGTAGGCTTCTTGTATGTTCGTGGGCATCTCTTTCTTTAGGTTGGGGATGATCTTCACTCTCTTCTATACCTGTAGTGGCTATTCCTGGTTGTCAACATGACTATATGTGGAATGAACTACAATCTAGAATTGGACGGCTCACCTATGATCCTAATTTGGAGGCCCAGAGATATGTTTCTGACCTGGACTTAGCATGGAGATCTTGAAGCATGGATTCCAGTTCGAGGTCATCTGGGATTAAAGGTGTGGGGACATACACCTTTAATCCCAGATTTCAAGTTCATCTGGGATTAAAGGCATGGATACACACACCTTTAATCTGGGTTACACCTTCTACTGGAAACATATATAAGGACATTGAAGGAAGGAAGACTCATTCTCTTCCTTGCCGGCTTGCTTCGTGGGACTGAGCAACTGCAAAATCCTTGGACTTCCATCCACAGCTGCTGCTGACTACTGTTGGGGAGTTGGACTACAGACTGTAAGTCATCGACAAATACCCTAACTACATAGAGACTGCCCATACGTTCTGTACCTCTAGAGAACCCAGACTAATACAATACCTATTATTTGATTGTGTTTTCCTGTAATTCTTTAAGGGATTTTTGTGTTTTCTCTTTAAGAGCTTCTACCTATTTACCTATGTTCTCATGTATTTCTTTAATGGACTTATTTATGACCTTCTTAAAGACCTCTATCATCATCATCATCATCATCATCATCATTATCATCATCATCATCATCATGAAAAGTGATTTTAGATTCATTTATTATTTTCCTGTGTGATGGCATATCCATAACTTGCTATGGTGGGAGAATTAGAGTCTGATAATGCTAAATAACCTTGTTTTCTGTTGCTTATGCTTTTACCATTGCCTCCCTCCATCTGGTTATCTCTTATGCTACCTGCCCTTGCTATATCTGACTGGAGCCTGTCCTTCCTGTAATTCTGGTTGGTTCAGAACTCAGGGTCAAGCATTCTCTGTGATTCTGTGATTCTGGGATCTAGTTATTCTCAGATCCTGGGTGTGTCTACACTCCTAGGTGTCAAGCTGCCTCTAAGATCCTGAGATCCTTGTGTGACCAAGCTCCTGGAATCCTGTGATCCTGGAATCCTGTGATCCTTGGTGTGTTAGAGTGCTGAGGAGTGGAACTTCCTCTGGGTGTTATGGGACTGGATGAAGAGTTTGCTCCAAGGTCTGCTCAGGGCACTGACCCAAACTGGAAGAAACCCATGAAACTGGTCTGGTGGAGCTCCTGGGTCCCTGGATTCCTCGGGTCCCAGTAACTCCTGGTGTTGGAACAGATATTGTGTCCTACACACCTTTCTTCGAATGATCCTGGCCATGTTAGAGCATTTGGGAGTGGCATTTCCTCTGGATTTTATGGGACTGGCTGCTGACAACATTTTCATGTGACTCCAAAGGCTTTATTTGACTGTAGATACAAGAGTAAGACAAAAACACTATAACATTTTAAAGAAAGAATGTTCAGTCTTTTAATCATACAATGTACATTCACACACAAATCAATTAAAGACATGATAAAAAATAAAAATAACCAAAAGAAAGAAAAATATTGAAAAAAGGTTGTTTAGTAGGTAAAGGCATTTGCTTTCAAGGCTGATCTCCTGAGTTTAATCATCAGAACCCGCATAATAGAAGGAAAGAACACATGCCCACACACACACACACACACACACACACACACACCAACCACAAAGAGAGAGAGAGAGAGAGAGAGAGAGAGAGAGAGAGAGAGAGAGAGAGAGAGAAACAGACAGTAAATAAGCGGAATTTTTAAATGAATGTCAATATTAATCCCAATATATGTACTTGGACTTGGCACTTAGTTGACACCTGCAGAAACAACATGAAAACTATTTTTTTTTTAAAATGAAGTAAGAACACATACACAAATACATTGAAGTACGGTTAAAAAGAAAAAATAATTAAGTAAAACAGGCCATGTAGAGACAAAATGTATAGGGATACATGGGTGGGAAGGCGGCAGGGGTCTGGCATAGAGAGTTTGTGACATCACAGAGCCAGGTGGCTCAAGTGATAGCAACAATAAGCATGGCAACAGATGGGAATCCAGTTCAGAAATCAGTAAAGGTCTTCCCTGGCTCTCCCTAGGCAGCCTTATTCTTACTTCACTCATCCCTGTTTTCTAGGCACTAAAGGTAGTCTTGCAGAACATGGAGGAGGCTGAAGGTAGTCCAGAGGAAACCCAGGACACTAAGAAAGAAGACACCCCAACCAGGTTAAGACTTGAGAGAACCTGTAAGAAGAAATTTCGTGACAGCCAGAAGCTTCGGAAAGGATACTTGCTGCCATCCGAGTCTGTGAAGATCCTCCGTGACTGGCTCTATAAGCACCAGCTTAATGCCTATCCTACTGAAGAAGACAAACAAATGCTGTCCAAGAAGACCAATTTATCTTATCTGCAGATATCCAACTGGTTTACAAATGCCCGCAGACGCCTTCTCCCTGAACTTCTTCACAATCCAGAAAACTTTAGCCAGGAAGATCAGGCTGCCAATGCCGAAGAGGTCAAGACATGGTTTAATGAAAAAGCCAACATTCAGGATCTGCCCCTGCCAGTATGTCAAGAATCTCCAGAGAAACTGCAATATCTGGAATCTTCTCCAAGCCAGAAGATTATCTTGGAAGCCAAAAAAGAGAAAGAAGACAGGATTTTAAGCAGTGAGCCTCAGTCTTCTGAACTTGCATGGCCAGAGGAAAAGCCCGATTTTAGCAGCTTCTATATGTTGGTTGATGCTGCTGTACAGAAGGCAGCAGAAATGGAGGAGCAGAAGAAGCAATATCCCAACCCATAATCTCCCCAACAACTGTTCACATGAACTCTGGTGGGTTCATTAATACTCAACTCGACTAGCTTGTAATGCCATCTTGTAACGTCAACTTGTAATGCTATCATTTTTCCCATATTATTCCCCTTCTTCAGAAACCTTTTCCATTATCACGTCTCAACTTTGCTAACTACATCAATATATTCTGATGAATGTCACTATCCATGATATTGAACTTTAATCAAATTCTAACGTTATTCTCCTCCCCTGGGCTTTAAGACCTATGTATCTAATATTAAATATCATGAAAGCTACAGACAAGGATGTTCAGGGTTATTCTCAATTTTTCTACCGGAGCAAGTCCTGGATATCAAGTCGTCCTTATTTCCCTCTCTTTGTATAACTATCTTTATTAGTTGTACAGATAATAGAAAGGAAAAACTCAAGAACAGGTGCTTATGACACTGCTGGCCAGATTTTAATGTGTAAGCTTTTAAATGCTTTCAACTCTGTGTTTCTCTTTGTACAGTTTATTTTGTGTTAGAGTTCATCTCTGTAGGACTATCAGTATGAAAGCAAAAGTAAAGTGACTTTAAAATTTTTTTTGCGGGGGAGGGGATGAGTAATCTCTTTAGGTGAATACTAGTAAACATTTGGCAGGGTAATTTATGGACAACTTCATTTTGGCAGGTTACTGCTGCCAATTCATAGTGTGTTCACTGAGTTTGGAGAATGTGTTTTGTTAGTTTTAATTATGTGCATCACAGGAAATCTGTAACAATAAATTCTACACAAATCTGCTATAGATACTTTATGGGGCGGGGGGAGGGGGAGGGGGGGAAGGAAGGAAGCAATCTAGATGATTTTAGTAAAACATAAATTACACTCAGCTAATTTATATTGTTTGTTTTAATTATTTAACATTTATCTCTTATTTCAAAATGCTTGAATAGTTAGGATTTGGTGAGAATTTAATATTTCCACATGAAAATAATACTGTGGATGTATGAATGCACGTTCTTCTGTTGTATGAAGTTCAGACAGATTTTCAATAGAAACCAAAACATCTAATCCAGAAAATTGTAACTTAGGGTCTCTGATATCAAAAAGCTAAAATCTGGTCAATATGGCCTCTATTTCTGCTCCTGCAAGAGCACAAAACAGTGTGTTTTGGTTGTTTTTAATACATTACTCATTATTGCAAATTATCTTCTTAAATCATTTTTGGAAACAGTGCTAGTGTAAATAATTTCAGCTTCCATGTTAGTAAAAAGTGAAGAGATCAACAAGTCTCAAGAAATATAATACAGCAATTCAAATTTTCTTTTAAATATTGTTCTTGACAGTTATATACTTATATAACTGAATTTATTCTTTTCATCCCTATTTCCCCATCATCTTCCTTTCTTCTTGCTCTAACTCATATTCCAATAAGTGCCACTTTCCTTTTTTTATGTGATCCAGAATTACTCCCCAGCACCAATTGTTAGCTGCTTAGTGATAGAATTTTGCAAGATTTTTTTGTTTCTTTTTTATGTTTTGTTTTGTTTTGTTTTGTTTTCAAGACAGGGTTTCTCTGTGTATCCCTGGCTGTCCTGGAACTCACTCTGAAGACCAGGATGGCCTTGAACTCAGAAGTCCACCTACCTCTGCCTCCCAAGTGCTGGGATTAAAGGACTGTGCTACCACTGCCAGGCAAGAAATTCTTCTTGATACGAGATTTGTCAGGTAGAAAAATTTTAGTTACATTTCAGTCTTTTTGCTTGTTTTATATTTATTTCAACTATTTCATCTTGAGTTAATTTTGATAGGTCAGTGTATCTAGAAAGCATTCATATTGTGTTATATTCTGCACTTTTGTGGAAAATATGTTTTAATGACATATTGTAGAGGAATTTTAATCCAGTAAACCCTTCTAGATCTGTGTGATCTGGCTAAAATGCAGAGACACCCTTAGTATACATCTTTAATCCTATTGGCTAGAATCCACACAATTTTAATCCCCCAAATCATGTCTAATTGAGGGGAAGACAAAACGGTAAATCAGAGAAAGATTTGACAAAGGAAGTCAAGAAATAAGATATGCCCAACTCTCAACAGAAAAGATATTTCACAGAGCAGCAAAAGGAGAAAGTCAGTTAATTCGGTTGAGTCAAGTTTGGTGCAGTCAGTTGGGAGTCACTTCAGTGATTCTAGTGCAGTGGAGTTGAGTTCATTCTTGAGTTCATGCAGTTCATGCAGGTCAGTAGAAGCAGATGATCCAGAGAATCATGGAAAAAGGATATGAGAACAAATTTAGTTTTAGACAAAGCAGAACAAATTCACTGAGAAGCTAAGACAATGAGTCAGCATGAAGAGGAGTTTAATCCAGAACAGCTGAGCTGAACCAGCCATCCAGAGTTCAGAAAGAATCAGAAGGGTGAGTTTATTCAGCTGTAAGCATCTGAGAAGACAATTACATCAGGTGAATAAAAGTTACTTTTACAATATATCCTCAGTGTTTTCCAGAATTCATTAGAATCTGTTGTAGCATTTTTCTTTCATTTCTAATTCTGTTAATTTTTGTCTTCTTTCTCTCCTTTCATTAAACTCACCATAAACTTTGTTTATCTTTTCAAAGAAGGAGCATATTTGCTTCATTGATTGGTTTAAGAGACCATATCTTTGGTTCAGATACAATCTTAGAGAACCTGACCTAAGGTTGAACTTGGGTTAAATAACAGGCTGGTACCTGACACCAGTTTCTGGGCTCTAGTACTAGTTTCCAGGTCACCTCTCAACAAATCTACACATCCAGATTACAAACCTGCCCCTAACACTTCAGTCCCTAACAAGCACCAATCAAGAGAAAAATAAAAGTTAAGTTTATGGTTTGGCTCCCAGCACCAGCCAATTATGCTAAAGGTCATAATGGTCCCCCAATCAAATATGTTACAGGCTAGATACACCCTTCTTGCTTTTATAAATATCTGCTTATTGTTGAACTAGGGATTGATCCTTCCCATTCTACTGCATCAGAGACTGTAGTATGGTACAAGCTTAAGCTTGTAAATGAAGACAATTATGTGATTACATTGGAGCCTGCTCTTGGTTGTTTTTTTGGGGGGTTCATTAATGCTTCCTGTCACAACATCTTATATTGCATTTTATTTCTATTTCTTTTTACTATGATCTTACCTCTTTCTTCCCAACCACTATTTTGGGATCTGTTTTATTCTTTTGTTCTAATATCTTAAATATTGATTAATTAGATTGTTTTCTTGAGAGCATTTTAGGTTTTCCTTCTTTTTATCACATAGGTTAGGAGTTGATTCTTTCTTATAGCTCATTTCTAAGATTTTAAAAATAATTTTTCCTAATTTTCTCCATCACTCAGTAATCATTCATTACTGTCTTTACTTTCTATAACATTGACTATGTCCTCCCTATTAAAGTTAATGCCTATATGGTAATAAGATACAGCACAAGTCCAGAAGTGATGGTGGTGGCTAGTGTCTTAGCAAAATGTTAAATGCTGGGACCTTTAGGGAAACCCTAAAGGTTGTAGAGAAGAACTCTAAAAAAGTGGGTAAATAAGATAATTTTTCAACTATGCAAAGTATTAGGGTACAAAATAAATTATGAGGGACTTTGAGAATCTAAAAGAACAAAACTGGCTAGGTTTTGAGCCAAATTGTCTGAAAGATATTAAAGAAGGATATGAAGAGATTTAGGTACTGATGATTTCTGGAGATCCCAGTTAAACTTTTCTGTTTATGCTCAAAGGCAGACAGATTCCTCAGTTCAGTGTTGGCCTGGTACAGAGCAAGGTTAAGCAGACATATGCTAGAAATGGTACTTTCAGGATAGAGTCCCACTCAGCTAGCTTATAGTCTGTGCTTAACAAAGGCAGATAGATATCTGATTTCTTTTGCAATGTTAAAGGAAAATGTGTTATGTCTTTTATATTTCATTTCAAACCATTTGTTTACTCCAAGTTTCCTTATGATGATCCTAATAATCAACATCCAGCCCCTTAATTCTAAGGAGAAAACAAAAGAATGGGCTTAGGATCTGCAAGAGATGAGCTAGTAAGAGAATTTGAAATAGCAATGGAGAATTATTGGAGTACTATTTAAAGCAGAACATAGAGAGAGAGCTGTCTGGAGATCTCCAGAGAAAGCGGATCAGAGAGAAAGAAGGTAGAACAGAGAGAAGGTAGGCTGGAAAACTCTCTTAAGCAGAACATAGATCACCATATACTAAGGTATACATATGAGTTTCTGGGTCTATGTTACTTCTCTTAGAATATTCTTCGCCGGGCGGTGGTGGCGCACGCCTGTAATCCCAGCACTTGGGAGGCAGAGGCAGGCGGATTTCTGAGTTCGAGGCCAGCATGGTCTACAGAGTGAGTTCCAGGACAGTCAGGGCTACATAGAGAAACCTTGTCTCAAAAAACCAAAAAAAAAAAATTCTATCCATTTAAATGCACTTTTTTAACTTCATTTTTCTTTATTGTTGAACAAAAGTTTTTATATATACATGTATGTATTTTTCATTATATATTCATCAGATGGTGAACATCTAGGATGTTTCTGTATTATAGATATTTGTGATTAAGATAGATATTTCCATTGGTACATATGCATGTCTGTAATAGGAAATAGAATATATTTGGTATATTTCCAAGAACAATAAAGTTAGGTAATATGCTCAGTCTGTTTCTGCTGGGATCCAGCCTCAACAAAGTATCAGAGTTCTCAACTGGAAGCAGGGATATCTGGAAGGTGCATAATAAATATACACAGACTACTTTTTGGGTACAAGTTGACAGGCAATTTTTCAAGACTTAAAGTTTCTCTTCTCTGTCATTCTCTGCTCTCTTTCTCTCTTGCTCATTCACTTGCAGCTTGAGGCTGCACACACTCTGCATTCTCCCACACACAGTGCTTTTCTCCTGTATGCTTTTCTTTTCTTGCACTTTCTCGCTCATACACACTTCTGTGTGTTACCCTTTCAGTCACAAACACAGTCTTCACACACATCTCACACACACACCACATGCACTCTCATTTCACTCACACACCCACTCCTCACACACATCTCACACACACACCACATGCACTCTCCTTTCACTCACACACCCACTCTTCACACACACCTCACATTCTCTACTCACTCACTCTTCACAAACTCTTCTCATGCTCACCTGCCTTCTTCTTGCCCCAGTCTTGTATTGATACTCAAAAAGCAGATTAAAAAAAGACATAGTATAATCATTGCCAAATCAAACTCAAAAGAATAACCAAGTCCCACAAAAAATCAAGAATTACAATTGTTCCCCTAAGTTTAAAGCTTCCCTATTCCCAGGCCTATGGCTAAAAGAATAATAATTGCAAACTTATCATTATTTAAACTTGAACTATTATACTTCAGAGCTTAGAGCTCTGAAGCCAGCTACTTGCATTTCTTTTTAAAGCTCTAATGATAAATGACATGGGCAAAGCTGCCAGGCAGTGGCCAGAAATTATCAAGTTAACATTTAACTCGATAGTTCCCCTAGCTTTCCACTTCTACACATTGTACACAATGACTCTCCTAAGAGTCCCAGTGCTTTGACTTAGTTTTACTAATCTAAGATTTAATTTATTCCATACATGCTTATCCAGGATCCACTCTCAAATTCTGTGCAGAACTTATTTCATAACTTTAATAGTTTTTTTCTTTCTTTGGGGTCCCAATGTTGGCTCTAATTCATTTTCTAATAATTTAGTCAAACTTTCTTTGCAAGTCAAGCATTAATCTAGAACTACCATTGTGCTGTTATTGTGTTGTTTCTAAGATGAGAACACACAGCATGCACCTGTACCATTAGGACTGTGCTGTGCTGTGCTGTGGTCTATACCTCAATATTTAATTGTTTAAGAATCATTACATCAGGGAACATCTAGTTTCACAGAACTTGCCAGAGCAGAAGGAGAAAGAAGTAAGAAAGTCAGATATAATATAATAATTATGCACACCAAGGCCAACTGAAAAACAGTCATGCACAAATGAAATCTATACAGCCATTGTCCGGGGCTAAGGTTAGGAGAAATGGGAACAACTGTTGTTACAAAGAGCTGCCCTGGGCTACTGAAGATGTTTCCACCCAGGCCTACTACAGGCAGTCCCTTATTTCAGATGACGGGTCCCCTGGAGGAATGTGTGTCCTGCATCTCAGGGTCCCAAACACCATCCTTTTCTACAAGGAGCTGCTGCAAGCTTCTGAGATGTCTCCATCCTGGCCTACTGCAGGCAGTCCCTGTCATTGTTTGCTGTCCCCAGCATGTTTCTAATTATTCGAGGAATTTTCACACTATTTTCTATAATGTCTGTTCTAGTATATATTTTGACTAATAAATATTTAAGGGGGTTCCACAATCCCCAATCCTCACAAACATTTATAGCCTTTTATCTACTAAATATCCCTTTTCAAATACTTCTCAATCTTATTTATGGATCAAGGAAAAAGATATGATCTTTTATCTCAAAGAAATAAAATACTTTTGAAAGATCTGGTTTGGCTTGCTTATTAAAAATATGCAACACATTTTTTAAATGTATCCTCTCAAAATAAAGGTAATAAGGTATAATGTAATAAGATTTTTTCACCATTTCTCAGATTATTGGAGTTATGTTTTTTTTTGCACTAGATAGAATATAAACTGGAGACATATCCAATACTAAGCTTTGAACCCAACTGTGTTTGCCTATATGTGTTGTTTGATCTTGTAACTTCATGATAAAGAATATATTAAGGCCTAATCAAAAAAGACTTTTAAAATTATAGCCCAACAAAAAAGTAAACAAACAAAAACAACCAAGCAAAACAAAACAAAACAAAACAAAAAACAACAAAAAAACAAAAACAACAAAACAAGTCCATTTCAACTTTATAAGGAAGGTTTAGTGAAACCATTGAACAAGATTACTTCAAAGAAGTAAAAGCATTTTTATTTAGAAACACACTGTCTGGCTGTTTCTTGGGATCAGAGAATAACTTAATGGGGAGGCAGGCATTTTATAAAATAGAGACTAGAGTGAGGGGTTTGAACTGACAAGCTTTCTGGGAAGTGTATGTACTTTGCCTATGTCAGTTGACTGTTAGAGGCAGCACAGCGAGATAGTATGGTTTTTGTCTGTTTTGTTTGTTTGTTTCTTTTATGCTTGTTAGCAGAAGATTGCCACACACAGTTTCTCAGGAATGCTGGGTTATGGTGTCATGGGAAGAAAGAGCTGAAGTCAGACCAACCTGCAAGCTTAGAAGATTGGCATCAGCACTGTCATCTAGAAGCACACATTTTGACCTAATAATTTTTGATAACAATTACTGGGTATGGGGCCTGCCCTGCTATGTTTGCTTTGATTTCCTTTCAAGGTTTTATTTTTTTTATGCTATTTTCAGAATAAAGAAAAAGAGATAGAGACCAAAGATGAAGTTATATGCATAGACGAGAAGGGACAATTCTGGGAAGAGTTGGCAAAGGGAAAGAATTTAATAAAAATATAGTGTAAGGAAAAATAAAATATCATAGATACTGAACTTAGATCAATTGAAAAATAAAATTAAAATACACGGATAGAAGGCATTAAGGATGCCACTCATAAATTTGTAATTTATATAATTTATAAGGTAAGACTGGAGACCCAAAGTCTACTTAAGACTAGAAGTTAATATTTAGAAAAACATTCAAATTGAAAATGAGTATTACATAACATCTTTACTTAAAACTATTTTGGGTTAACTTTTTTCTCATTGTGTATAATGATTAACACAGGAACTACCACATGATCAACAGGCAGAGAATAAGACATATTTCAAGGTCCCCATTTCAAGTCTCCTGGTTCTTTGAGTAGCAAAAGAAAGATTATTAGCTCTGGTGGGTTACTTCAAGAATACATTATTTTCTAATTTCAACAGAACAGTTGCACATATGAATTCACAGTGACAGCATGCATAAAACTTTTAAAAGATTAAGTCACATACTATCCTAGAATGTAGCAGAGAATATGGGTACTAAGTCAACCACTACTGAGGGAACACTACTAATTCTAGGTGCTTAGATAGTAAGAGTCCATAACCATTAATACATTGAATATTATTACTTCAGGGCATGTATCTTACCCAAGGGTATACACTTAGTGTGATGTGTTTGTAATGAGAAAGAACCTGAAGTTGAGTAGATAAGTAAGTGGCTTGTATCTGTAAGGAGACAGGAAAGTGGTTTGGAGATGCTCAAAATAAATTGTATGAAGCTCTCAAAGAATTCATAAAAGCATTATTTTTAAAATCTTAAACATTGTTTATATAGCACAGTATAAGTTGAATAAAAATTTATTAAAATCGGTGAAATTTTTTTATAAAAAGGATCAAAGAATGACTTTTAGTGCATGATACTATAAATTTAATGTAAAACAGCACTTATATAAAACTTATTTTATTTTACCTTAAAATTGACATTCCATTATTTTAGCAATAAAAATAATATTTTCAGTTTTCTGACTTTTGTCTAATTAATCGCTAAATTATAAAAGCATGCTTATGAAGACCTTTTTAGATAAATCAGTATCTATGCAAACTACTTCATTGGATGAGAAAGTCATACACAACTATTAAAAAAGCTCTAATAGAAATAGCTGAAATAAGGTTGGAAATTATGCTATATTGTTTTATCAAACAAATGATAAGTAGAGTCTACAAAACGAAGGCTCTGTTATATGAATATGACCAGAAACACATGATTTCAAACATCAAAAGAATGTACAAGCTTCGATGTTGGAGTAATATTTTTATACAATGTGTGAAGGTGTCTCTGTCCTTCATTGCTTTCCCTACAGCACCTTCTGATTGGTTAAAATGAAAAGTCTATGGTCTATAGTAAAAAGCAGAGTAGTAAAGTGGTGTGTGTGTGTGTGTGTGTGTGTGTGTGTGTGTGTGTGAAAGAAGAGAGACACAGAGAGACAGAGAGTGAGTGAGAGAGAAACTAGGAAGAAGTGAAGTACAGAAGTTTCAGCCATCAAGACATGGAATGAAGGAGTGGTGACTAATCAGGCTTATGGCAGAACTTAGATTGGTAGAAGAGGGATTATTAAGTTTTAAGCTAGTGAGAAAGAATATCTAGCTATAAGGCTATAAGCTTATAAATAAACCATAAACCATGTCATTATTTGGTAACTGGGTTAAGCATAGAAGGGCCCACCATTACAATTCAACATCAGCATACTCTGCAAGGAAATCATGGTTAGTACATTGTTCAGGAAAAGTTTTCATACTATTGGAGGTAACTTCATAAAAAAGATTCTTAAAAAATATGGGATATTACATAAACAAATGGACTAATCTACCCAAATATAGTTAAGCATGTTTTTTGTTTCCATTTGGACCTTGGAGTATAACATTAAAGATATGTTTTTTTCTCAATAAAAATTACATAATATAAGGGCACTTCAAAAGAAAAAAATAGTTTAATTATCTAATAATCAATTTTTCTTTTACATTACAATATTAAACAGGAATGGTGATGCAGATCTATAATCTCAGCTCCAGGAGAATCAAACATTCAAGACTACTTATAAATTTAGTGAGACCTTCGCTAAATATTATATATATATATATATATATATATATATATACATATACATATATACGTACATATATGTATATATATATGTATATATATATGCATGTATATGTATATGCATGTATATATGTATATATACATATATGTATGTATAATATAATATTCATATAGACAGGGACTATATATATAGTCTATATATAAAATAGATAGATAGATATAGATTTCTACAGTCTGTGTGTGTGTGTGTGTGTGTGTGTGTGTGTGTGTGTTTGTGTTTGTGTTTGTTTGGGTATCAGCTTACAAAATAACACCTAGCACCTTTTAATACATTAGGTCCCATCTCTTTTATGCCCATTTCCACAAATTTAAATAAATAAATAAGATAAGTATAATTTAAGATAGAGATAACTGTTCTTAGTTTTCTTTCCTGTTTTTTTATAAGAAAATATCCTAATAAATACAGTTTAATGGGGGATAGAGTTTATTTGGATTATAATGACTATCATAGTTTATACAATAAGGTGGTAGGAATTTGAAGCAGCTGAGCACATTGCATCAATAATCAAAAACAGAACAATGAGTTAATATGTACATGCATATGCTATGCTAGCTTTGTTCTTTTGATGCAGTCCAGGACCCAATACCTAGGAAATGTTAGTGGTAGGTCTGCCACAAAAGCTAGTATAATTAAGATACTTTTATAAATATCCCAAGAGGCCATCTTAATCTAGACAACCCATCATTGAGACTCTCTTGGCTGGTTCTTCTAGACTTTGTACAGTTGATAATCAATACTTACCATCAAAGTAGGTCACAATCTCCTTCTGCTTTTACTTAACAAAGAAAAGGCTCTTTAACCTACTCATGTACTGTGTATTATAAGTAAATTTCAATTTATTTCCAGAAATTACAATGATATTGAAAACTGATTTATTTATTTATTTATTTGTTTATTTATTTGTTTATTTATTTATTTATTTATTTAAAACAATAAAACATTTGTCTTTGGTCAGTTAGAAACAAAACATTGCTAGAGTTTGCTCTTCTGAGTATGTGGCCTGTGCATTGGAATGCAGAACATGTGCAGCATTGAATGTATTGCCTGTCACAACAGTTCCTCAACTGGATAAATTATATTCCTCAGTTGGGTAGTAGAAAGGTAATTTTGTTGCCATATGTTGTTCCAAAGAGCTACTGCTGTGAAGGGCTACATTATTGATCATTGGTGTCTATGTGATACCCATACTCTTCTTCCTATACTGAAATCACATCATTCCAAAGTTTGTGGCCTTCCAAGAAACAGTATTTGCCAAAGTTAGAAAATTCAATTTATGTAAAATAACCAGTTCAAGTTAGAACAAAATCCTGCTGTAATCATCAGACTCAGATTTTATAAGTGTACCTTAATCATCATAAACAGACTATATAGAGTTTAAGAACATAAAAAATGGTGCCTTTTTTAAAAGCCACAAACATTTTATTTTAAAAATACATCTCTCCCAATTCTTTTCTGCCCCGTCATATTTCCCTCTCTAGTGCTGGGATCTTGTTTCTGGAAAAACAGAAAATATCTACATATCAAAATAATAATTTCAACACCATATCTAAAGTTATAAAAATAAAAATACTAGTAAGTCATTATAAATAATGAGACTACTGAAGCATATCACTGTCTCCATACCTTAATGTCCCAATAAGACTGAAGAACTAATATAACATAAACTTGAGTTTGTTTCAGAAGGGTCCAACATTGCAAATGTTTGTCAGAGGGAATAGAATGACCAAGGAAAACTCAAAATGAAACCAAAACATTTTGCAAATATTTGTAAATGGCAATTAAATTTGAATGTACAGTTTCTAGATCCCTCAAAATGACTATATTGTGCATAGAATTATCCCTGACTAAACTGCATGCTTAGATTTTTCAAATCATAATTTAGTAAAAATTCTCAAATGCTTTGATTTGCCCCCCTTGTAGCCCACAGTCCAAAAGTAGGGAGGGGAAGTTGGTAAATAGGACAAGGACCTATGGACCTGTTTAGAAGTAGTGCTTTGGGGGAGATTCTGATCTCTATTTGTCAGGATACCAGCAATCCAGTTCAGTAGTGGCAAGATACCAACAATCCAGTTCAAAAGTGTTAGCACTTTCAGCATCCAGCAGAAAACACCAGACCTCCACCAAATAGGCATGAGTGAGTGTGAGCAACCAGGACTAGCCTCAATGCTAAGAGTTCTCTGTGATGCTTCTGTCAACAAAGTGAAGATCAGCAAATATCTTAGACCAACTGAGCATTGCACAGTTATCTATGCAAGCACTCAATGTCAGCAGAGTCCAATTGAGGCCTACCTATAGTCTTTTCAAACATCATTGTCTTCTCATGGGTTTTGCCTCAGCAAAACACCACATAAGTCTGCCTCAGCAAAATAGTATGTGAGTCTGCATCACATAACACAGTCAGAATTTTCTATTTCATAGCCTCGATTTTTTTAAAATTATTGTCTTTTTCCTTGACATTAACAATCTATGTACAATAAAAATAATTATAAGAAATGTAAATTAAAACTTTACATCATATTTTAAATAAACAATGTGTGTACAATATAGTCAAACAGAACCTTAAATTTCTATCAATTTGCAATAATTTAAACAAAACAATCATATTCATATCAATATCAAAGTAAAAAAACGTTAAATTTCTCTTCCCATACAATAAATACAAAATAACCTTAAATTCCTGTCAGTATGCAACAATCCAAACAAAACAACCTTAAATTCCTGTCAATATACAATAACTGAAACAAAACCAACTTACACTTTCTATCAGTTCACAATAAAACAAAACTACCTTAAATTTCTATCAGTATGCAATAATTCAAAACTACCACCTTAGATGCTAACAACCATAACATATCAAAAAAACCAAAACCGTTCCAGCCGGTGGCGGGGGAGCCAGCCCCAGCCAGCTTCCCAGGTTCTCAGACCCAGCCTGCGGAACCAGGTACCCGAGATATCCCGAGTTTAAGACCTTCGGGGACTCAGGCCTGGAGCGAGAACTGCGCACAGAGTAGCGGTTTGGGGGACACCGGCCGAGCTTGTGCTCTGCACTCACAGGGCAGACCCCGAACTCACTGCAGTCAGCACCATCTTGCCAGCAGCTTCCCATCCAGCCAGTGGCAGGGAAGCCAGCCCCAGCCAGCTTCCCAGGTGCTCAGACCCAGCCTGCAGAAGCAGGTAGCCAAGATATCCCGAGTTTAAGATCTTCGGGGACTCTGGCCTGGAGCTGGAGCTGCACACAGAGTAGCGGTTTGGGGGACACCAGCCAAGCCTGTGCTCTGTGCTAGCAGGGCGGACTCCGAACTCCCTGCAACCACCACCATCTTGCCAGCTGCTTCCCATCCAGCTGATGGCAGGGGAGCTAGCCTCAGCCAGCTTCCCAGGTGCTCAGACCCAGCCTGCAGAACCAGGTACCCGAGATATCACGAGTTTAAGACCTTCAGGGACTCAGGCCTGGAGCGGGAGCTAAGCACATAGTAGGGGTTTGGGAGACACCAGCCTAGCCTGTGCTCTGTGCTCCCAGGGCAGACACCGAACTCCCTGCAGTCAGCTCCATCTTGCCAGCTGCTTCCCATCCAGCCGGCAGCAGGGGAGCCAGCCTCAGCCAGCTTCCCAGCAGCTTTGGACCAGCAGGCAGAACCAGATAACTGAGATATCCCAACTTTAAGACCTATGGGGAATCAGGACACCAGACAGCAAACCCTGAGCAAGAGCAGTGCAGAGCAGCTTCCCAACAGGCAGAACCAAGTACCTGGGATATTCTGAGTTTAAGACCTCAGGGGACTCAGGCCACCTGTCAGCAATCTGTGAGCAGGAGCCCTGCAGGGCAGTGGTTCAGGTGTCCCAGTCGCAGGGAAATAGCCTTATGAGCCCACAGGAGGGTCAAGCACCAGCTAGTAACTACAGGACCAACTAACACCAGGGTTAACCAGATGGCAAAAGGCAAACGTAAATCATTATTAACAGAAATCAAGGCAGTATGGCAGCTTCCGAACCCAGTTCCCCGACAGCAATAAATCTTGGATACCCCGGAAACACCAGAAAAACAAGACTCAGATCTAAAATCACTGGTCAGGATGCTGATAGAGAAACACTTAGATAAATCTCTTAAAGTAATACATGAGAAAATAGATCAAAAGCTAGAAGCCCTTACAAGGCAAACACAATTAAATCTTGGATATCTCAACACACCAGAAAAACAAGACTCAGATCTACAATCACTGGTAAAGATGCTGATAGAGGAACACTTAGATAAATTTCTTAAAGTAATAGAGGAGAAAATAGATCAAAAGCTAGAAGCCCATACAAGGCAAACACAAAAATCACTTAAAGAAATCCAGGAGAATATAGAGCAAAAAATGAATCCCAATAAGGGGGAGAAACAAAAATCACTTAAAGAAATACAAGAGAACATGGGTCAACAAGTAGAAGTCATAAAAAAGGAAACACAAAAATCCCTTAAGGAATTACAGGAAAACACAAACAAGCAATTGAAAGATCTGAGCAAAACCATACAGAATCTAAAAACAGAAGTAGAAACAACTAAGAAATCGCAAAGGGAGACATCATTGGAGATAGAAAATCTTGGGAAGAAATCAGGAGTCATAGATGCAAATATCAACAATAGAATACAAGAGATAGAAGACATAATCTCAGATGCTGAAGATACCATAGGAACCATGGATTCAACAATTAAAGAAAATGCAAAATGCAAAAAGCTGGTAACCCAAAATATTCAGGAAATCCAGGACACAATGAGAAGTCCAAACCTAAGGATTATAGGGATAGATGAGAATGAAGATCTACAACTTAAAGGGCCAGCAAATATCTTCTACAAAATTATGGAAGAAAACTTCCCCAACCTAAATAAAGAGATGCCCATGAATATACAAGAAGCCTATAGAACCCCAAATAGAATGGACCAGAAGAGAAATACTTCCCATCACATAATAATCAAAACCCCAAATGTACTAAACAAAGAAAGAATATTAAAGGCAGTAAGAGAAAAAGGACAAGTAACATATAAAGGAAGACCTATCAGAATTACAGCAGACTTCTCACCTAAGACCATGAAAGCTAGAAGATCCTGGGCAGACCTCATGCAGACCCTAAAAGAACACAAACTTCAGCCAAAACTACTATACCCAGCAAAACTCTCAATTGCCATAGATGGGGAAACCAAGGCATTCCACAACAACACCAAATTTGCATGATACTTATCTACAAACCCAGCCCTACAAAGGAAAATAGGGGAAAAATACCAACACAAGGGGGGAAACTACACCCCAGAAGAAGCATGAGAGAAACCCCACCTCATCCAACCCAAAAGAAGAGAACCACTCAAATACAAAAAAAAAAAAAAAAAAAAAAAACCGCCCAAAATGTCAGGAAGTAATACTTACTATTCCTTAATATCTCTTAATATCAATGGACTCAATCCCCCAATAAAAAGACACACTCTAACAGACTGGATACAGAAACAGGACCCTACATTTTGCTGCATATAGGAAACACATCTCAGTGTCAAAGACAAACACCACCTTAGAATAAAAGGCTGGAAGACAGTTTTACAAGCAAATGGTCTCAGGAAACAAGCCGGAGTATCCATTCTAATATCAGATAAAATTGATTTTCAACCTAAAGTCATCAAAAGAGACTCAGAAGGTCACTTCTTGCTTGCCAAAGGGAAAATCCACCAAGAAGAATTCTCAATACTGAACATCTATGCGCCAAATGTAAGGGCACCCTCATTCGTAAAAGAAACTTTAGTAAAGCTTAAAGCACACATTGCACCTAACACAATAATTGTAGGTGACTTCAACACTCCACTCTCCTCAATGGACTGATCAGGAAAGCAGAAATTAAACAGGGACACAGTGAAACTAATTGAAACTCTGAACCAATTGGATTTAACAGATATATATAGAACATTCCATCCTAAAGCAAAATAGTATACCTTTTTCTCAACACCACACGGTACCTTCTCAAAAATTGATCATATAATTGGTCACAAGACAGATGTCAACCAATACAAGATCGAGCTAATCCAATGCCTCCTATCAGATCACTATGGAGAAAAAGTGGTCTTCAATAGAAAGAAGAACAACAGAAAGCCCACATACACATGGAAACTGAACAATACTCTACTCAATGACACCTTGGTCAAGGAAGAAATAAAGAAAGAAATAAAAGACTTTTTAGACTTCAATGAAAATGAAGGTACGAACTACCCAAATCTTTGGGATACAATGAAAGCAGTGCTAAGAGGAAAACTCATAGCCCTGAGTGCCTCCAAAAAGAAACTGGAGAGAGCATATACTAGCAGCTTAACGGCACACCAGAAGGCCCTGGAACAAAAAGAAGCTAATTCACCCAGGAGGAGTAGAAGAGAGGAAATCATCAAACTAAGGGCTGAAATCAATCAAGTAGAAACAAAGAGAACCATACAAAGAATCAACAAAACCAAGAGCTGATTCTTCGAGAAAATCAACAAGAGAGATAAACTCTTAGCTAGACTAACCAAAGGGCACAGAGACAGTATCCAAATTAACAAAATTAGAAATGAAAAGGGGGATATAACAACAGAAACGGAGGAAATTCAAAAGATCATCAGATCCTACTACAAAGGCCTATACTCAAAACAACTGGAGAATCTAGAGGAAATGGACAATTTCCTAGACAGATACCAAATACCAAAATTAAAACAGCATCAAGTAGATCAGCTAAACAGTCCCATAACACCTAAAGAAATAGAAGGGGTTATAGAAAGCATCCCAACCAAAAAAAAGTAGGGGACCAGATGGTTTTAGTGCAGAATTCTACCAGACCTTCAAAGAAGACTTAACACCAATACTCTTCAAACTTTTCCACAAAATAGAGACAGAAGGAACACTGCCCAACTCATTCTTCGAAACCACAATTACGCTGATACCTAAACCACAAAAAAATCCAAGAAAGAAAGAGAACTACAGGCCAATTTCTCTTATGAATATTGGTGCAAAAATACTAAATAAAATTCTTGCCAACCGAATCCAAGAGCATATCAAAACGATCATTCACCATGATCAAGTAGGCTTCATCCCAGGGATGCAGGGATGGTTCAATATACAGAAATCCATCAATGTAATCCACTACATAAACAAACTAAAAGAAAAAAAAACACATGGTCATCTCATTAGATGGCAAAAAAAGCATTCCACAAAATTCAGCAGCCTTTCATGCTAAAAGTCTTGGAAAGAGCAGGAATTCAAGGCCCATACCTAAACATAGTAAAAGCAATCTACAACAAACCAGTAGCGAACATCAAAATAAATGGAGAGAAACTTGAAGCAATCCCACTAAAATCAGGGACTAGACAAGGCTGCCCTCTCTCTCCATATCTTTTCAATATAGTACTTGAAGTTCTAGCGAGATCAATTAGACAACATAAGGAAGTCAAAGGGATACAAATTGGAAAGGAAGAAGTCAAAGTATCATTATTTGCAGACGATATGATAGTCTACTTAAGCGACCCAAAAAACTCCACCAGAGAACTTCTACAGCTGATAAACAACTTCAGCAAAGTGGCTGGTTATAAAATTGACTCAAGCAAATCAGTAGCCTTCTTGTACTCAAAGGACAAGCAGGCTGAGAAAGAAGCTAGGGAAATAACACCCTTCACAATAGTCACAAACAAAATAAAGTATCTTGGCATAACTCTAACCAAACAAGTGAAAGATCTGTATGACAGGAACTTCAAGTCCTTGAAGAAAGAAATCGAAGAAGACCTCAGAAGATGGAAAATATTTCTTGCTCCTGGATTGGCAGGATCAATATAGTAAAAATCGCCATCTTGCCAAAAGCAATCTACAGATTCAATCCAGTCCCCCTCAAAATCCCAACTCAATTCTTCATAGATCTAGAAAGAGCAATTCTCAAATTCATCTGGAGCAACAAAAATCCCAGGATAGCTAAAACTATTCTCAACAACTAAAGGACTTCTGGGGGAATCAATATCCCTGACCTCAAGCAGTACTACAGAGCAATTGTGTTAAAAACTGCATGGTATTGGTACAGCAACAGGCAGGTAGATCAATGGAATAAGATTGAAGACCCAGAAATGAACCCACAGACTTATGGTCACTTGATCTTTGATAAAGGAGCCACAACCATCGGGTGGAATAAAGACAGCCTTTTCAACAAATGGTGCTGGTTCAACTGGAGGTCAACATGCAGAAGAATGTGAATTGACCCACTCTTATCTCCTTGTACTAAGATAAACTCCAAGTGGATTAAGGACCTCCACTTAAAACCAGACACACTGAAACTCATAGAAAAGAAACTATGGAAGACCCTGGAGGACATGGGCACAGGGGGAAAGTTCCTGAACAGAACACCAATAGCTTATGCTCTAAGATCAAGAATTGATAAATGGGACCTCATAAAATTACAAAGTTTCTATAAGGCAAAGGACACTGTCAGAAGGACAAAATGGCAACCAACAAAGTGGGAAATGATCTTCAACAACCCCACATCCAACAGAGGGCTAATATCCAATATATACAAAAAACTCAAGAAGTTAGACCCCAAAGAACCAAATAACCCTATCAAAAAATGGGGTACAGAGCTAAACAAAGAATTTTCACCTGAAGAAATTCGGATGGCTGAGAAACACCTTAAGAGATGTTCAACATCATTAGTCATCAGGGAAATGCAAATCAAAACAACCCTGAGATTCCACCTCACACCAGTCAAAATGGATAAGTTTAAAAACTCAAGAGACAACAAGTGCTGGTGAGGATGTAGAGAAAGAGGAACACTCCTCCACTGTTGGTGGGATTGCAAAATGATAAAACCGCTCCGGAAATCAGTGTGGTGGTTCCTCAGAACATTGGGCATGTCACTTCTAGAGGACCCTGGCATACCACTCCTGGACATATACCCAGAGGATTCCCCTGCATACAATAAAGACACATGCTCCACTATGTTTATAGCAGCCTTGTTTATAATAGCCAGAAATTGGAAGGAGCCCAAATATCCCTCAAAGGAGGAATGGATACAGAAAATGTGGTATATTTATACATTGGAGTACTACTCAGCAATTAAAAATAATGAACTCATACAATTTGTAGGTAAATGATTAGATCTGGAAAATATCATCCTAAGTGAGCTAACCCAATCACAAAAGAATACACATGAAATGCAATCACTGATAAGTGGATATTAATGAGCCCAGAAGCCCTAAATGCTCAAGGCACAATTAGCAAGTCAAATGACTCCCAAGAAGAAGAAAGGAGAGGACCCTGGGCCTGTAAAGTTTGGATCCAGTTTTGTAGACCCAGAACAGAGAAATCGTGGGGGAGGGGAATGATTGGGGAATAGCTGGGGGGGAGAGTTATTATGGGACATATGGTGGGGGGGAACTGGGAAAGGGGAAAGCCTTTGGAATGTAAACATGGAATATAGAAAATAAAAATTAAATTAAAAAAAAACAAAACCATTCATCCACACTTAAGGCACTGAAACAGCAGTCTTTTTATATTTGCTCTATGCTAAATTAGGAAGAATTCCTGTTTTGGGCGCAAGGGAACAATAGCTAATCTGAAATCAACAACTACCACCAAACACACACACACACACACACACACACACACACACTCTCTCTCTCTCTCTCTCTCTCTCTCTCTCTCTCCCTCTCTCTCTCTCTCTCTCTCTCTCTCTCTCTCTCTCTCTCTCTCTCTCTCTCTCTCTCTCAAAACCCTAGCTGTAGCATTTATTGTCCAGTCTGTTTTTAAATAGTCTATTTGCTCTCTGTCAACTTTCTGTGTTATTGATCATTTGGGATAGCCCACTTGAAGTTGATTTGTATGCATATTTTGGAGAAATCAATACCTGATACAGTGTGTGAGAGTGAATCACCCAGGCTTATCTGCTTCGTCCAAACAGTCATGTCCAGCTGATAAGAAATTTTCCCTGATAGGATCATATCTTCATAAGTTTTGTTAGGAACCATATTTTTTCATTTCCTTTAGATACATAAACATAACCATGTTCCCATCTTAAAACTATTTCAAGTTTCCATTCTAATGTCAACACATCCTTATATTGGGTGACATAGTTGCTCTGTTTTTGTGATAACCCAGTGATTCTCAGCTGCTGTGTTTTTCTTTTTCACCAACATTAAGAAAACTTAGAGTTAACAAGGAATTATTTAATCTGCCCCTGGAGTTTCTTACTCAAATTATTAGTTTAAATAGCATCTTTTAAAAGGTATGATTGTATCTTTCTATAACTGCTACTCCTGTGGGGTTGCATAGCATACCAGTAAAATACTTTATATTGTAATATTTAAAGAACTGTTTCATTGTATTGGATACATATGTGGAAGTGTTTTCAGGTTTTTTTTTCCAGACAGGGTTTCTCTGTGTAGCCCTGGCTGTCCTGGAACTCACTCTGTAGACCAGGCAGGCCTCGAACTCAGAAATCTACCTGCCTCTATATTTTCAGTTTTAATTTGTGCAGATATTCTCATTATTGTCATTATTTTTAATAAGTGTGTCATAATACAATAAACATTTTCAGAACTTAAAGCAGTTAAAATCCCGAGTATGTGTCAATGGTATGGTGTATATACCTTTTTGTTTCTTTAAAATTCTGCAAAATGGAAAACATCAATATGTCAGATCTCATTTCTATTGGTACCCTAGAATTACTACAACAAAAACAGAGGAATTCCATGGGCTGGTAGACTCTTCTATATGTTGAGCGTCCAGCTGCAATTTTGAAAGTTATTCAAGTACTTACAATTTTTCATTTGTTTTAGGCAAATGCTCTTGCCATACAGTTCTATATGATAACCATTTTATGGGCAATGCTAGTGGTATGTCAGCAGTGCTCTCTTTTATAAGTTTTGAAATTCAATCCCCATGGTGTCCTGTTTTGGGATCATGGGTACAGGTTGTGTTTTTTCTCAGTTGCCTGTATCAATAATTTCCCCAATGGCACCTAATGTATCACAATTAATTTCCTCATATTCCGTGCCTGGAATTGAAGCAATATTAATCTGCATACCTTATTGTATGTATGGTGAACCTTATTATTGTTCACCATAATTTTATGTGCATGTTAGCCACATAAGGTTTCAACTTCCCTGTTTGCCCTACTGGTCCCACATAGTTAATGCATTGGACATTTTGTCTTTTTTCTGATAATTTACCAACTCCTATAAACTGAGTGTAAACATTCTTCAGTAAGCAATCTCGATTTCAAGGCTTGTGGGAATGGATAGTAACATCAGCTCCTGTATCTTCCAAACATTCTACACCAACACCTTTCATTTTTACTGTTAAATTGGGTCTCTGATCATTAACCATTGTTTTCCAAAACTCAAGTTTTCTAGTACTCCTCAAAGTACCTGTTGTTTCTATGGGAGTGACCTTGCCCTTAATTTAAGGAAACAATAATCACTGAGAGATTTTTATCCCTTGCATCAATTTGCATCTCATTTCTCACATATAGCATGTTTCTAATTTCTTTGTCTCTAACCCCATCTTCTAAAACAGGATGCACAGTAAACCAAGAAATCAGCCCACTTTATATCCAAAGGGTAAAGAACCAAACATACAAGTGATTAACTTGTAACGAACAACTTTTAGGGATTGGGTAAGAAGCACATGTGTGGTCAGATCAAATCTACACTTCCTTCTACAGCATATACAAGATCAGAAATACTTAATTTTTATATTCTTGCCTGCTTTGCTCTTTTTGTCTGACTGGAGGAAGATAGCTTGTATTGTCTATTTTGAGGCCTCTGTTTATTTTCCAAGATCAAGAGTTTACCTTGTATGTTGTTTTTGGACCATCAATACTTTGAAAAATGTTTGCCCTTTCCAGTCATAATACCCAGAAAACAATTGTGGTTCATAACAATGGGATTCTACTTGTTCCCTTCTAATATTACATTTTCCTGAGTCATTGTACCTGCTATTTTGAGCTCTGAATTCTCTTGAATTTCAATTTCTTAGGAAATTTCAAAATTTTTCATAATTAAAGCATCAACATTAAGACTTCTGGTTATGGATTGCCCTATGCTATTAGCATGAGGCTCCGGAAAACCAATGCCATTTCCCTATCTTATCCATTCATCTGTTTGGGACTCCCCATATACCAATTGCTGTCTTACATTCAGTATTCACATTTTCAAGGGGCAATAGTTCTATCAATGACTGTCTAGTTTCATGATCTGATATTGCTCTACTTATAGCTGAGCCTGCTCTCAGCAAGAAATTATTGAATGTTTTTGCAGGTCCCTGTAATACCTTTGTAAATGAAGTAGATTTTTTTCCACTGGTTCCTTAATCATATCCCAGGCTCTTAAAGCAAGGATACAACATTGTTTAATTATGACATCATCAGATCAGATTTATTATTATACATCATCTCAATGCCCTTTACCAAGAAGTTGATCTTAGTAACATTTATTCACCTCATAAGTTTCCAGTGTTCTATTTTTGTGGTTTTATGCATCCACCATGATACCCATTGTAATTATTGTCCAGCTTCTAAAACAGCTGACACCAATCCCTTCCAATCTTTGGGAATAATCCTATTGTGTGTAGCCCAAGTATTTATCATTTCATTATGAAATTGGGAGTACAATCCATACAATACCATAGCCTCTTTAAAATGCTTTATATCTAACATTTCTATCTGCTGCCAGGTCAGCTCATTATAGGCAGGACCACCATCATTAGCAGGTATATGCTGCACAAAGACTTGGAAGAAGAAGGTGCCTGTATAGTCCCAAGTAAATTCTCTGGTGGTATATTCATCTGAACACTATTCAGTTGTGCCTGTCCTGTCTTCTGCTCTTCCTGGCCCCCATTTACACAGGGGTGTTCTGAACACTTGGTAGTGAAACTGTATAGCATGGAAAGATGGCAGTATATGTTCCAGATTATTTTGCTTTCTTCTTTGATCTTGCAGTAAATTTCTGATCTCAGTTATCAAGCCTGTACCCTGTTCTCCTCCCACTGCCTCTTTTTGCTTCTCAAGCACTTCTACCTCTATTTGAATACTCTCTAGTGCTTAGCTAACTCTGCAATCTTCTCTAACACAAGAAACTTGTCTGCTTTTCCCCCAAAGATTTTTGTTTTGGTTTTGGTTTTGGTTTTGGTTTTGGTTTTGGTTTTGGTTTTGGTTTTGGTTTTGGTTTTGGTTTTTTCTTGTTTTGTTTTGTTTTTCAAAACAGGGTTTCTCTGTGTAGCTCCGGCTGTCCTGGAACTCACTCTGTAGACCTGGCTGGCCTTGAACTCAGAAATCTGCATGCCTCTGCCTTCCAAGTGCTGGGATTACAGGAGTGTGCCACCACACCTGGCTTTTTTTTTAAGATTTATTTATTTATGATATGTAAGTACACTGTAGCTGTGTTCAGACACTCCAGAAGAGGGAGTCAGATCTCATTAGGGATGGTTGTGAGCCACCATGTGGTTGCTGGGGTTTGAACTCAGTACCTTTGGAAAAGCAGTCAGTGCTCTTAACCACTGAGCCATCTCTCTAGCCCCCTCCCTCAAAGTTTTTAAAAATAGTATCAATGAAGATCCAGAAACAAAACCAGAAAATCCCCTCCAGGAACAACATAGAAGATCACCCAGTGGCCACAGTTACTATTTTGCCAACCACCTTAGAAAACATGGCTAACAACTCGTAATATGACTTTTCTTCTACCACATTCAAAGCAGAGTTACCCATTATGCCTAAGTCATGTTTGGTACCACCTGTAGGCTTAGATTTTTCAAACATATTTTAATAAGTGTTATCAAACACTTCAACCTACATTCTAGCCCACCATCAGAAGGTAGGAGAGAAATGATGGTAAATAGGACCAGGATATGTACTCCTATTTAGAAATAATCCTTTGGGGAGATTACAATCCCCATTGTCAGGATACAAGTAGTACAGTTCAGTAGTGTCAGGATACCAATAGTCCAGTTCAAAAGTGTCAATGTTTGCAGCATCAAACAGAAATTGCTAGGCCTCCACTGAATTAACAGGAGTCGGTGGGAGTGACCAAGACCAGCCACAAGACCAGCAGTTCTTTTCTATGCCTCTCTCAATGATGTGAAGATTATTGAAGTTGTGAAACCAAGTGAGTGTAGCACAGCTAGCTATGCAAGCACCCTGTTGAGTCCTACTTATATTCTTGGCAAATACCATGTGTCCTCTCAGGGGTCTTGCCTCAGCAAAACATCACATGAATCTCCTTCAGCAAAATATCACATCAATCAGCAGAACATGACACAATGAAAAAATTCTACTTCACAAAATGCATTGGCCCAATGTTTCACAAAACCTCAGAGAAAATATGAAATCATAAGCATATTTATTAAAATCAAAAAAATCTAAAATTTCCTTGCTTTTATAATAAAGACTGATAAAACTCAATATCATAAAAACAGATGGGTTAACTCTGAGAAAGAAAGTAAAATACCTATATGAAAAGAACATCAAGTATCTGAAAAACAGAAATTAAAGATGACACCTGGAGATGAAAAGATCTCCCATGCTCATGGATTGATTGGACTGATATAGTGAAAATGGACATCTTACCCAAACAAACTACTAATTCAATGCAATTCCTATCAGAATTCAACACAATCTTTTGCAGAACTTGAAAGAGTAATTTTCAAGTTCATACATTAAAAACAATAAAACCCAGTATAGATTTTAAAAAAAATCTGAACTATAAAACAACTTCTGAGGGTATTACCATTCCTCATCTCAAGCTTTATTACAGGGGAAAAGTAATAAGAACTGCATGATACTGGCATAGAATCAGACAGTTTGATCAATGGAATAGAACTCATTACCCAGAAATAAATCTGCACACTTAAGAACACTTGATAATTGGTTTAAAAAAGGCAATATTATACAGTAGGAAAAAGAACAACTTCAAAAACTGGTCCTGATTCGGCTGCATGCCTGAATATAGAACAATGAAAATAGATCTGCAGTTATCATCCTGTAAAAAGCTCAAGTCCAAGAGGATCAAAGACCACAACATAAAACAAGATATACTAAATCTAATAGAAGAGAAAGTGGGCAAGATCTTTGAGCACATTGTTACAGGAAACAATTTCCTGAACAGAATACCAATGTCTCAGGCACTAAGATTAATAATCGATAAATGGGCCCTCATTATACTGGAAGGCTTATATAAGGCAAAGGACATTTTCAATAGGATACAATGGCAGCCTACAGTCTGGGAAAAGATCTTCAATAACCCTACATTTGAGAGAGGGCTAATACCCAAAACTATAAAATGGACTCAAGAAGTTAGACACCATGAAACCAATTAATCCAGTTTAAAACTGGCAAGGGATACTGTCTCTTTTTTCTGTGGTTAGTTTGACTAAGGGTTTATCTACCTTATTTGTTTGTTTTCCAAAGAACCATCTCCTTGTTTGTTTGATTCTTTGTATATTTCTTTTTGTTTTTACTTGGTTAATTTCAGGCCTGAGTTTGATTATTTCCTGCTGTCTACTCCTCATGGGTATATTTGCTTCTTTTTGTTCTAGAGACTTCAGATGTGCTGTCAATATGCTAGTGTATGCTCTTTCCAGTTTCTTTTTTGAAGCACTCAGTGTTAAGAGTTTTCCTCTTATCACTGTTTTCATTGTGCTCCATAAGATTTTGGTATGTTGTGGCTTCATTTTCATTAAATTCTAAAAAGTCTTTAATTTCTTTATTTCTCCCTTGACCAAGTAATTCTTGGGTACAATGCTGGTCAGTTTCCATGTGTATGTGTGCTTTCTAGTTTTTCTTTATTCTTTTGTTTATTTGTTTGTTATTGAAGACCAGCTTAGTCCATGGTGATCTGATAGAGTGCATGGGATTATTTCAATCTTCTCATATCTGTTGAGGTCTGTTTTGTGACCAAGTATATGGTCAATTTTGGAGATAATACCATGTGGTTCTGGGAAGAAGGCATTCTTTTGATTCAGGATTAAATATTCTGTACATATCTATTAAGTCATTTTGGTTCAAAACTTCTGTTAGTTTCACTGTGTCTCTGTTTAGTTTATGTTTCCATGATCTGTTCATTGATGAGAGTAGGGTGCTGAATTCTCCCACTATTATTGTGTGAGGTTCAATGTGTACTTTGAGCTTTAGTAAAGTTTCTTTTATGAATTTGGGTGCCCTTGCATTTGGGGCATAGATGTTCAGAATTGAGAGTTCATCTTGGTAGAATTTTCCTTTGATCAGTATGAAGTGTTTTTCCTTATCTTTTTTGATAACTTTAGGTTAAAAGTCGATTTTATTTGACATTAGAATTGCTATACCAGCTTGTTTCTTGGGCACATTTGCTTGAAAAATTGTTTTCCAGCCTTTTACTCTGAGGTAGTGAATTTCCTCTATGCACCAAATTGACGAGTCCCGTTTACATATCCAGTCCATTAGTCTATATTTTTATTGGAGAATTTGAGTCATTGATATTGAGTTATTAAGGAAAAGTGATAGTTGCTTCCTGTTACTTTATTTTTTATTAGAGGTACAATTATGTTTGTGTGGCCCTCTTCTTTTTGGTTTATTAAAAGAAGATTATTTTCTTACTTTCTCTAGGGTGTAGTTTACCTCTTCTTTTTGGTGTTTTCCATTCATTATCCTATGTAGGGCTAGATTTTTGGAAAGATATTATGTTAATTTGTTTTTTGTCATGGGATAGCTTGTTTTCTTCATCTATGGTAATTGAGAGTTACTATACCTGGATATAGTAACCTGGGCTGGCATGTGTGTTCTCTTAGGGTCTCTATGGCATCTGCCCAGACTTTTCTTGCTTTTATGGTCTCTAGTGAGAAATCTTGTGTAATTATGATAAATCTACCTTTATAGGTTACTTGACATTTTCCCTTCCTGCTTTTAATGTTCTTTCTTTGTTTTGTACATTTGATGATTTGATTACTTTGTGAAAGGAGGAATTTCCTTTCTGTTCCAGTCTATTTGGACTTCTGTAGGGTTCTGGTATATTCATGGGTATCCCTTTCTTTAGGTTAGGGAAGATTCCTTCTATAATTTTATTGAAGACATTTAATGACCCTTTGAGCTAGAAATCTTTGCTCTCTTCTATACCTATAACCTTTAGGTTTGGTCTTCTCATTGTGTCCTGTATTTCCTGGATGTTTGGGTTAGGAGCTTTTTGTAAATTGCATTTTCTTTCACTGTTGTGTCAATGCTTTCTAGGGTATCTTCTGTGTCTGTGATTCTCTCTCTCTTGTATTCTGTTGTTGATGCTTGCATATATGACTCTTGACTTCTTTCCTAGGTTTTCTATCTCCAGGGTTGTTTCTCTTTGTGATTTTTTTATTCATTTTACTTCCATTTTTAGATCCTGGATGATTTTGTTCAATTCCTTCACCTGTTTTGTTGTGCTTTCCTGTAATTATTTAAGGGAGTTATCTATGTCCTTCTTGAAGCCCTCTATCAGTGTCATAAGTTGTAGTTTTAAATCCTAATCATCCTTTTCTGCAGTGTTGGGGTATCTAGGACTTGCTGTTGTGGAAGAACTGGGTTTGGATGATACCATGTTGCCTTGGTTTCTGTTGGTAATGTTACTGTGTTTGCCTTTCACCATCTGGTTATCTCTGGAGTTACTTGGTCCTGCTGTCTCTGGCTGAAGCTTTTCCAAACTGTGGGCCTGCAAGTCTGTCTCACCATCCCTGGGAAGCCACCTCTCCACTGGCACAGAGTGCTTTGGCTCAGCCCACCTTCTGGGTGCAGATAGAGCCTGTAAGTACCTTGTCCCAGTTGCTCTGCTACTCCCGTGCTCCCTGCACTCCTGGTCTTATCTACCTTGACCAGAGAGAAAATGGTGGTCTGTCTCACCTCCAAACCTGGGAATGAAAGCATTCCCTGGAGACCAGTTCTTTCCTGGTAGGACCAGTGCACAGACAGCTGAGGAGCAACCCAGCTTCTGGGTACAGATGGAGTTCAGAAGGTCCCTGCCCCAGCTGCTCTCCCATTCCTGTGCTCCCTGAACTCGCTGTACCCATCTTGTACAGTCATTGGAGAGAAAATGCCCCATAAAACTTTCAAATAAAAATTTGTGCTGTCTGTAATAAATGCAGGGACTAAAATTGAACAGAGACTAAGGAAATGTTCAACCAATAACCAACCCAATTGGAGACCCATCCCACAAGAAAGCAGTAATCTCTGATACAATTAATGATATTCTGTTCTGCTTGCAGACAGAAGCTTAGCAAGATTGTCATCTGAGAGGCTCCACCCAGCAGCTGACTGAAACAGATACAGTGACCCACAGACAAACATTGGATGGAGATGAGAGACAACTATGGATTGTGTAGGGGAAGTAATGTAGGCCCTGAAGGGGATAGAAACTCTACAAAAACACCAACAGTGTCAACAAACCTGGACCCTTGGGGCTCTCAGAGAATGAACCACCAACCAAATAGCAGGCTGGGCCTAAGCCCCTGCCCCACATATGTAGTGCATATGTTGTTAGGTCTTTCTGAAGGTCCCCGACTCAGTGGTAAGTGGGCCTTCCCTAAAACTATTGTTCCTTTTTGGAATCTGTTCCCCTGGCTGGCTTGACTTGTCTGGCCTCACCTAGTCCTGCAGGGACATGATATGGCAGGTTAGGGGAATACACAGGAAGTCCTCCACATTCTCAGAGGAAAAGTAGAGGTGGGATTGGAAGAGCAACTATGTGAGGGGGTGCAGGAGATGTGAGCAGTGATTGGCATATAAGGTGAATGAATGAATAAATGAATGAATGAATAAATAAATAAATAAATAAATAAATAAATGAAAAAACATATATTCATGTTGGTGGTGACTTTTGCAATGTTGACACTAAAGAAAATGAATAGTATTCTTGCTCAATGAAATACTTATGTGTTCTGTTAAATCAAATTTCTCCATCCTGTCACTGATCTACAAATTAGGGGATCTTTCTCTATATTAATACTTTAACAATTTGTTTTTCTATTGGAACAAATCCAATCCAAAAAAATCATTAAAATGTATATATGGAAAATATTATTGAAGAAGAGATAAAGATATTTGTTTACTCTGTTAAAATTCTAAAGTTTGTCACCTGACAATGACAAGTACAACATTATTAACACAAAGCTGTTATTCTGTTATCTTATTAAAAGGAACAGAGTAACAAATCATCTTGCATTAAATGAGTATATGTATCTTAGAATAGATAGACAAATGCTTCTATATTCTGCCTCAGATGCCGACTGAAAACATTTAAAGGATGATTAAATTTTTAGCTTGCAACTTGCTGTAAATCATGCTGAAATCTTAAAACTGAGAATATAAAACTTGTATCATATTTAGATATAGAATATGTACATAGCTAGAATAGGGTCCGTACTCTCATGCCCAATATAGTTATTTTTCCTGAGATTAAAACATAGATCAAAAGCAAGAGGAGAATGTGAGCACACATGAAGAATAGAATAGCTATAAGTAGAAAATCAGAAAAAAAATCTCTGCTATCACTTTAATTTTAAAATCTAGCACACAGGTGCAGGAAAAAAGCAAATTATTTATTTTTCTGGGATTATATCATGTAATGCCATACCCAGAAAAATAAATAATTTGCTTTTTTACATTCACTCTAATCAACACTGGACCTTTGGCATCTACTCAAATTCCTTTTTTTCTTTATCTTTTATGTTTTTTTAATTGTATATTTTTATTTACATTTCAAATGTTATCCCCATTCCCAGTATTCCCCACTCCCAGAACCTTCCTATCCCATCCTCCCTCTTACTGCTTCTATGAGGGTGTTCTTCTACCCACCCTACTCCCATGTCCTGATTCATAATTTTGTTTTTATGTTCAGACAGATACTTGCTAAGATATACAGATTGCCCTTAACACATTTTTTATTGAATATTTCCTTTATTTACATTTCAAATGTTATCCTCTTTCCTGGTCCACTCCCCCCCCCCCACTGAAAGCACTTCTCCCATCCCCACTCCTCCTGCTTCTATGAAGGTGTTCCCCTACCAAACCACCCACTCCCACCTCCCCACCCTTGAATGCTCCTACATTTGGGTATCCATTGAGCCTTCACAGGACCAAGAACTTCCCCTCCCATTGATGCCTGACAAGGCCATTCTCTGCTACATGTGCAGCTGAAGCAATGGGTCACTCCATGTGTACTTCTTGGTTGTTTAGCTGACGCAAGCTTTGAACTTCTGATCCTTCCATTTTAGGTGTTTGAGATTCTCATATCACAGGCAGTGCCACAGACCTTATTTATTATAATTTCTTATGAGAAACCTAGAAAGATTTTGTATTTCCATGTTTTAGTACCTCATAAACCTGTGTTATTTTTCTAAACACATTGATGATATAGCAAACAGCTATACAAATGTATCAAAAGCTTAACTATTTACTAATCCGAGCTGACTATGGAATAATAGTCAATTTTAATATTGTTATTTATAGCCCAATTTCTCCAAAGTCACAGAGTAGACTTAGCACAACAGCATATAAAATAAATAGCAGACAATAAAGGTCAAACTCTAACATCATGAGCATCTAATTCAAAGAACCTTTCAATTGCCAAATCATGAAATATAGTTAGTATATGAGAACAACAATAATCACATTATTTCATAAGGCCACCATTAGGGAGAAGCATGATCAGAATAATTTCATAAATGACCTACTTAAGTTTTCTCTTTTCTCCTCTATTGTAATTGGCATTTTTGTCTTGCTCATATGAATTACTTTAGATAAACATATGAATCAACAAAATGAATTACTCAATGTCACATTTTGAGGTATGGAAGCTATATAAAGGTGTTGAAAACTATAGTTACCTGTCAAAGTAATTGAGCCACCCAGTCTGCACATTATTATTTACTCTTTTACCAAAGCCAACAAAAAAGAATAAAAGCTTGTTGCTTTCGTTGATGAATATCTAACATTGAATAATATTTCTTATGTTACAGTAATAATTCTAAATAGCTTATGTTTGCTAATATCTTTTACAAAGATAAAAAAGAAAGAAATATTGATATAAGTTCCTGACAATATATTTCAAATTAAAGATAAATTTACACTAAATTAGTGGGCAATATCATTAACATTTCATACAATAAATAAAATACAAAAAAATATTGTGGCAAAAATAATTATATCCAACACATGACTTCTCATAGATTAAGGGGAAAGATGTATAGTTATTAGAGTTTGGGGCACAGGTCAAAGAATAAAAATGCAAGCCCATCTATATTTGTTGTAATAGGACGTTGAAAAAAAACATATCTACTCAAGTGATTATGCATTATTCAATCAGACTCAATGGCTTTTATATCAAAACACCATGTACTAGTGTGGAGGGCATGAGGTCTTCATACTTACAGATGGCACTATAGAAACTAGAATATTAAACTAGTAGGACTTTCTCTTCAACAAAAAGGATTTTCGCTTGTTTTCCATCCAGAAAATTGGGATTAGCTGTAACTAATAATTTGGTGATCTATAATTATCTCCAGTCCCAGGCCTGAACAGAATCCCCTATGAAAGTAATTGCATGGATTTTGCTACAGAGTTTACTACTATGCTTATTTGGGGCGTTTTCTCTCTACACCCTTATCCAGAGCATTGATTCTCAGTCAATAAAAACTATTCCTATGGAAGAAGGCACAGAACTTTATAAAACACATGTACTATGTAATCATGTCTTAAGTTTTACTATGATAAATATAATGAAGTCAAAATTTTCCAAAGTTACACTGTGCCAAAAATAAACTGCTCAGTGTCAGACTTTGAATGAACAATGGCTAAGTAAATCATGTTTAATTGGATTTACTTAGTGCCTCCAGCAAATCAGGTTTTATTTTTTTTTCTGGCCATGGCGTTTTCAGAGATTTCCTCCATACTTAGCAGGTCAAACAATTGAAATTTACCTGCTTGCAATTCTGATAACACAAAATCCAATATCTGGATGAAAGTATGATTGAGGAATAATTTTTCCATAGCTCCCATTCTGACTTATAGAGCTATTTGCCTTTCCCCAGTGTTCTTCCATTTCATTAACTGGTCCATGGTATCTCTTCACTTTCTTATAAGAATATCAGTTATACTGGGTGTTGATCCTAATATTAGGACTTCATGTAACCTTATTCCTTTAACATTTTTTTCTTGATGAATTCACACTTTGCTCAGTATTTTAAAATCTTAATTTACAAATTGGTTCTATACATAACAGCAAGCTTCTATATGTCCCTCAGAACAGTCTTATCATAGCTATTAAAATAAATATTATGTATATTAATTAAATGTATAACAAGAAAGTAAAATAAGTCACTGTCTTATTATGTTACATCAATGGATAATTTGTATGCCTGAAATTGAAATGGACCAGAGAAATTGGCAGTATATAAATTTGAAAGTGTCTACCATATGATCATGTTGTGTAAGTCCAACATATATTAAGGAATTCCTCTCATTTTTAGTGTCAAATTATAAATCACTTGTCTTGTATTGAAAACTAAAAAAAATACAAAAGTATTAAGCATACTGATTATACATAAAAAACTTATCTAATAACTACTTTTCTCTATTTAGTTTGGTTAGAGCAGAATCTGCATCATTATATCCTATGAATTCATCTGTACAATATAAAGATTCATTGCAATTTTATAGGATTGATATAGCTGGCAAAGGGCCCACTCTATGTATTATGTATATGAAGGTGGATTCATATATAATTTTATTCCATAATTCTGCTGAGCCAAAAATAGAGAAAATATGATATATCGTGTATATGTGTAATTTGTGTGTGTGTGTGTGTGTGTGTGTGTGTGTGTGTGTGTGTGTGTTTACACAGACAAGGAAATAGAGACAAAGAAAGAAAAACAGGAGACAGAAATACATGGGTTATATAATTCTACAAGCAGTGAGATTTTATAATCTTCTATCATCAAAATAAAAACTTCATTCATCCAAGTATGGATTTCAAGTATAATTTCAAAGTTCAAAGACATAAGACACCTTGTGGAATGAATATCAATCCCAGAACAGGAAACCAATAACCTTCTGATACTCAGGAACATATCTCAGAGCCTAATACATGAAATTAACCATCATACTGTCTTAGCTTAAAACTGTCAGTCTTATTCTCTATCACAGCAACCAAATGATGTAGAGGATCAGAAAATACATTGGACTTTGATGGAGAATTAACTTATTTTGTGGATATATATTTAAATGCATGTGTTCATTTGTATGTGAATTCTGATTCAGTATCAAATTCATTTTATAACAAGAATGTGTTTTATAACAAGAAAACAAATCAGTAGAGACATGAAATTCACCATGCTCAATCTAGCAATAAAATAGGAAATAAAGTAATTATTATGTCCAATGTTACATATTGATGGGAGATGTTTACAAGAAAATGATAGGGATATTGACAGCCATTATTTTCTTTCAGTGGTAACATTTTGTTAAATGTGTTCTGCATGCACAATATCATCCTAAATTGTAAGGCATAGTGGCAAGAAGACAAAGAAAACTGTTGTTGTACCCACAATTTAGGGGTGATAAACAGATTTCCAAAAACCTGAATTAAATATTGGGCAAATGGATCTTAAAATCAGTTTTTATTATCATTGTTATGATGATGATATTTTAATTATGTTATAAATTCAATGTTTCTGATTACTAAGATGGACACTGGGTTTTAATAAGATGTTTTACTATAAGTAGCCAGTAAAACCAAAAGCAATTACAATTTTACATATTCAAGATTGATATCTGCAAATTTCAACAGAACTTAAGCACGAGCCACATGATTTGTTTGGATGTCAATTAATATATGTTAATCTTATTCACACTGTCAGTGATATTTTGTCTTTCAGACAGGATGTATTCTATAATTGATGGCATTTACAAAAAGAAATACTGTATATCAACTTGAGTTCATCTTGGTGTCTGTGCAACTTGGTCTTAAGTCCTTTATATTCTTGAAGGAGTATGTTTAGTCTCTGTAATGCCTTGGTTATATTTCTACCATTTTTAATACTATACATCTCATGATTTTTCCATCATTCAATTCAATTAAAAAAAACAGCAATTTCTGGGAAAACAAGTCATCAGTAAATTTTTTGTATATTTCTCAATTCCTTCTAAGAATGAATATCAGAAACGAGTTCAATGGAAATGCAAATCACTACCTACTTTAGATATTACCAAATACTACCTTATGTGTAAACTTCCTTTGAATAAGTCTTGAGTGCTTACTAATCTTGAATTATGTTTTTTTCTTTGGTCTAAGCTAACCTTCAGGGGGAAAAAGACAGCCAGGCAAGTGAATTTGAAGTAGTAGATGGGAGGGACTGAAGGCATGTAGGAGAAAAAACTATGGCTAAGATGTATTGATAATAAATCTTATAAGTGGATATTAACAATAAAATAACCAAGATGCACTCTACAGACCCAAAAATGCTAAGTAAGAAGGAAGGCTTAAGCAAAGATGTTTGACTCTTATTCAAACTGGGGAATAGAATAGTCATAGGAGGTAGGGAAGGAGGGAACTGGGTGGAAGAGGGAATGGGAAATGGTTTAAGTATCTTCGGGATCAGGTGTGGAGTGGGACAATAAAGAGGGTCATATGACTGTAAGAATAAAACTAAATATACAACTGACAAGAGTGTAGAGAGCCTGAAGAGACTATCCATTGTAGGCCAGCAGGACTCCAGTGGAGTGATAGGGGCAGCAACCCACACACAAAACTTTTGACCCAAAATTTATCCTGATTACAAGAAAAGCAGGAACAGGGAATGGAACAGAGACTGAGGGAAAAGCCAAACAATTACTGACTCAACTTGAGATCCATCCCATGGGCAGGCACCAATCCCTGGCACTATTAATGGTACTATGTTATACTTGCTGACAAGAGTCTAGCATTGCTGTCCTCAGAGGTGCTCTACACAGCAGTAGACTCAGAGGAATGCATATACACACACTCAAACAGTGAATGAATAGAGCTTGAAGAATTATGAAAGAGTTGGGGCAAATGATTGTGGTCGCAAAAAGATAGGAACTCTGCAGGAAGACCGACAGAGTCAACTAATCTGGACTCTTGAAGCTCACATGAACCACCAACCAAAGAGCATACATGGGCTAGACCAAGCCCCTCCCCCTTGCATACATGCAGCAGTTGGACTTCGTAGAGCAAGGGCTATCCCCAAAATGGTTACTTGTTTTATTTGGGATTTAAGGGTGACATAAGGAGTTATAATTGTATATCAAGCTGAGAATCTGGGGACTTGTGATGACTGTTCATGGATGTCAACTTTACTACACTTGAAATTGACTAAACCTAAGCAGCTGGCTACACCTGTCAGGAATTTTTTTCTTAAATCATTTCAAGTGGGAAGACTCACTTTTAATCTGGGCCACACTATCTGGTAACAGCATATATAAAGGATACTTGCACATTGCCTGTTTGCATTTAATTTCCCTGGCAAGTCCATTTCTTCACTAGCATTAGAGCCTACATCTTTAGGATTCTTGTATGTGCTGAAGACAAGTTGAAATATACAGTCTCATGGACTGAGCAATTACTGGATTCTTGGACCTCAAGTTGGTAGACAGCCATTGTTAGACTAGTTGGACCTCATTCATTCTATAGGTTTGAATCCTCTAGAGAGCTCTAATAGAGTAACTCCAATCTTGTTTCATCTGGTCTGTTAGGACATGTGTACCCCAGAGTAATGGGCATCCACTTAATTCTTAGCACCCTGTGATGGTTAATGCTGGTTGTCTACAGGGTCTAGAATCATCTAGGAGACATCCTTTGGGTGTATCTCTGAGGGAATACAAGACTAGGTAAATGTGGGAAGACCAACCCTACATGTTGGTGCCTGGCGTAGGTCACAAACTGAATTAAAAGAAGAAAGCAAGCAGGGCACCAACATTCCTTTCCCTTGCCTCCTGACTAAGGACAACATGTCAGCAGTTACCTAATGCTGCTGCCACCATATTCTTATAGAACACTGTACCCTGAAACTGTGAAGACAAACTTTCTTTCCTGTATTACTATCAGGAATTGATCTCAGTATTGAGAAAAGTAACCAGTATGGACTTGAATTTGGCAAGTTGGTAACAGATTAGTTACCTGATCCTGGGAATTCAGACTCAGTAAACCCTCAGGAGTTTTATTTCCTGTTACTATAGATGCAAGTATCGCCAACAGAAGACAAGAAAAAATATGATATACTCTCTGGGCCTAGAAGATATAATAGAAGAAATAGATTTATTGGTCAATGAAAATTACATATATATATATATATATATATATATATATATATGTATGTATATGTAAAATTACATATATATATATATATATATATATATATATCCTATGTTTGCTATTTCCAGAAGACAAAACATTCCATCTCAAATAGTGAGAAATTGTATGTAAAGTCCATATATTTTGTAAATTTCTTTTAAGTACTAGAGAATGTGAAGATCTGAGAATAAAACTTTTGGCCATTGAAAACCTTAAAAATAAGAAATATTGCCTAGGCAGACACTTATGCACATAAAATGAAAAATTAAGAGCACGGTACCCTAGTCTTGTTCAGAAATGATGACAAGAATAGGATATAAGTTTGAACTGATAACTTTATTGGCACTCACTGGTCACCTGGACTCTTGATTTTACAGGGAATAAGGAACCAGACACTGTTCTTCTGGGAACCTGCTGGTCTGCAAAGTCATTCTTTAGAATTATTTCTAAACTCTGAATATTTTTGTTGTTGTTGTTTGTTTATAATTTCAATAAAATAATACACATAAAACAAAAAAGCTATTGTATATGTTTGTTACTTTTTTCTCATATATTTTACTTTTTGGAATCGACCTTTCCCAACATACAGCAGCTGGTTACTTGTGGGTAAGCTTTACATTCTACTGTATCTCTGAAAGTGTTTAAGATATCTAAATGTTTTCTGGTATAATCTCTGGAGATTTTTGTTGTTGTGTTTCCTATGAGAGCTTTTAATATAGTATTTTATTGGTTTTGTTTTTCTTTTATTTTTCTCTCCTCTTGCTGTATTACCTAACACTTCAAGTACCAAACTAAGTAAGAGTGGATAAAGTATGTATGCTTGTTCTGTTACTGATTTTTTTGAACTGTGTTGTATTTGTTGCAGTTCATAAAAGGATAGCTATAGGCATTTCATGAGTTTATTCTTTTTCCTAAGTATTCTGGGAATTTTATCATGAAAATGTTGGACTTTGTAAGATATCTGTCCAGCATCTATTGAGATGATTGTGAGATTTCTATTCTTGAATTCATATGGGTGATATATTACATTTACTTTTTGATTTTGTTTTAAATATAGATGATAACTTTTATACAAATTTTCATCAGAAAGGTTTATTTTCTATATATTTAAACATTTACGTTTGGCATCATGTTAACAATAGTTTCGTAGAATAAGTTTGATGGTAATCTCCTGTCTTGCAGAATATTTTGAGAAACATTTGTGTTGGTTCTTTTTTAAAGGTCAAGTATAATTCAGGTTTCAACTCATATAGATTTAGCCTATTCAAAACAACAGACCTTTAACTACAACATATGTTGTGTAAGAAAGAAGGACAAAGATAGGAAAGTGTTGGTAAGATATTAATTGTTAAGTGTAGGAATGTTAACAAATGATTTTGAGAAAGAGGATATTAACATGAGAAAACCAGAAAAAGTCAAATAGGAGAAATAATTGAGAGGACAAACTGTAAAGGTGAATAGAGATATCACTGCAACCAACTAAAAGGAAAAGTCTAATGAATTCCAATCACACAACATAACAGAAACATAGCATCTAGGGAATTTAGACAGGGAAATTTCCAGAGCCAAGCTAGCCTCTGATACTTGAGAGAGCCTATCTCAAATAAAAAGGGAGAAGAAAAGTTCAAGACAATGCAGGGAACAAACTTAGAATTACACATTAGTTAAAACATATTTTATATGTAGTCACTTGCTTGAGCTAAGTTGCTGATTCTCTCTTCAATTATTTACCTGTGTGTTTAGGCCTATGCACATTTTCTCTCTTGTCTGCCTTTTGCTTTGTTTCTTGTAATGGCAGCACAACTTTTGTTGTAGTATATTATCATGGTTATCCCTGTGTTGTTTGCTCTTTAATCAGTTAGTGATTCATGGGTCAGGCAATGGGTATTATACCTGCAGTATCTTAATTTTAAAAGGACTGTTGACAAGTTTTCCACCTGTGTCTTTCACACCTTAGCACATTTTATCACTTGCACTCATTAAGGTTTATCACACTTCTGGACAGCTATGAATCCCATTCTGATCACTGCAGTGCCTTCCACTGCAGAAAACACTGCATGGCTTTGATTCTGCATTGATATCTTATAACGATAGATATTCTTAATGCCTGTGAACAAATAACAGTCACATGACATTTTCTCTGTTTCTAAATGTATATGCAAGGAAGACATTTGTCTCTAGAGGAAGTACATACTGCCACAGCAGGAGTCCTTTTAATATGATTTTCTGCTGTTCCTCTGATAAGATACTGAAGAACAAGGTATTTCTTTGATTCAATAAGATTTGCAGTCCCCAAAACCTGTCTTCTTGTTCTTGTTCCAGTTTTCTTTATTCTTTTTGAATCTTGATTTTGTTTTTTTCCCATTGAGTTCTAGCCCCTTTCAATAAATATGTGTAATTTCATGAAGTTTCTCTCTACTCTCTAAATCATCCCATAATACGTACATATGTATATATATATATATATATATATATATATATATACATATATATATATGCATATATATAAATATATACACACATACATATATATGTATATATGCACACATATATGTATATATATACATACACATGCATACTTGCATGTGCGTTTGTGCATGTGTGTGAGTATAACATATCATAAAAAGAAGACAAGCAGGTAGGTAGATATTCAGGGATGAGGTAGAATTGAATGTAGGTATTGGATACAGCAAGGTAAGAAAGAATACAAAACTGTAAAACATGCCTTTCCTAGTTTTAACTATGTTGTAATTTTTTAATTTTGATGTGAAAAGCAAAGGATAGCCTTGTCCATCAATGGGATACACTTTTTCCTATAAAGCCTCCCTGCCTCAGTGTAGGGGAGTGCCAAGATGGTGACGTGGGAGTGGGTAGGTGTGTGGGGAAGCACCCTCATAGAAGCAGGGGAGGGAGGAAGGGTTACATAGATTTTGGAGGGGAAACTGGGAAAAGGGATAACATTTGCAATGTAAATAAATAAAATACCCAATAATAAAGGAAAAATATTTGATAGTAAAAGCATAAAAATCTAGTGTGATGAGCCAATAGCTTCAGAGTGTTTGTTTTTATTGAATAGAAATTCATTGAGACATTGGGTCTGATAAATTTAAATATACAATTTTATTACTATTTTCAAGGTTTTATATAATAAAATTTATGTTAAAGTAGAAAAAATGGTAATAAGATTAGTCTAAAATGTTTCTGTTTTTTGTTTTTGTTTTTGTTTTTGTTTTTTTCTTTATTTAAACCATGTTTCAAATTCTCTGAAATAGATGACAGAGCATTCAGAACTAGGACCATATCACTTCTGGGGTGAAAGTAACCCATGTCATTCCAAGAACAAGTTTGGTGTCCCCCTCCTTCTGTTCCACTGCCATGCTTTCTTTGATAGTGAATCTAATTATTGCACTCTTTTACCCAATCCATAGAATAATTGCTTGTACCCTTAACCCAGTTTTGAGTGGGCTAAATCAGAGCTTGTTTGCCGCAGTTGCCTAGCACACCTAAAGTGGAGTCTTCCAACCTAGGTGAACACTTTTATTCTACCACATCTTTACCTTCCTGCAAAAAGCCACAATCTGCTTTGCAACTGAGCTTGTTTTGCTGACAAGATCCTGGCAAAAGTGGAATGGGCTCCTTCCAGGTATACCCAGTTTGACTAATGCTGCTGGACAGCTACAATTGCTTTCTAATTATCTTTAGTGTACTCTCTGGATACTCCACAGTTTGTATGTTAATGCTAACTACCATCATGTGCTTGCCTTTATTAAATTTGAGAAAAGAAATAATAACAGTACAGTAATGTTCCTTTGATGAAACAAGAACTTCTAACTGAAACAGAAGTACATGAAAACCACACATCAAGGAACTTTATGAAGATTTCCAGGTTCTGTTTTGACATATAAATAGCTTGAAAGGCATCTTGTTATAAGAGACAGATTATTCTCTGGAAAAAAAACCTAACAAATAGAATCAGAGTTAGCATTGTGGTGAAGTTGGGAATTATTAAAGTAGTAAATTTAAAAAGCTGATATTAATGGTAAATAGTTCAATAAAAGGAGAACAGAAAATAGACAATAGAATAGAATAGACAATGTCAGCAGGTAAGTTGCATTCTAAAAGAAAAGTAAATTCTTATAAATGAAAATGTACAATTATAGAAATAACACAAAGTAGACCAATTGAAAGTAACAACTGAAAAGCAAAATGATGGCAAAGTAAATACTGACCTCCAAGGATTGAGGGCAATCAAACACACACACATACATGCGCGCACACACACACACACACACACACACACACGTGTATATATGTATATGTATATATGCATACGTATACGTGTGTATATGTATGTATATGTATGTATATGCACATGTATGGAAGGATATATATGTATGTATATATTACATGTTACATATTACATATTGTACATTACACATTACATATTATATGTTATATATTGCATATTATACATGACACATTACATATTATATATCATATATCATATGTCATGTATCATGTATCATTACCATGTATCATGTATCATGTATCATATATCATATATCATGTATCACGTATCAAGTATCATGTATCATGTATCATGTATTATATATATATGTGTATATATATATATATATATATATATATATATGTTGCTTTTAGTAGTAATTGAAAAGAGAATGATGCATCCATGGAACAGAATTGTTTATAAAAACAAACATTCCATTTTTCCAAATTTAAAGACAGAAGCGAACAAAAGCTGAGATTTCTCTGCTAACAAAAAAATGACACCTAGGTATATATTTTGTAAATTTTATACACAAAACCAAATAACTGAATAACTATAGAGTCTGAATTTTTAAAAGTATTTTGCAGATTGGATTGGTCATTCCACCTGGGCAGATCAGCAGCTAGTCTGCTCCTCTGAAGTCTCCACTGTCTGAAGACTTTCCACGAGATCTGGTGCACTCTGGGAAATAGACCCCAAGTCTGGATATATCCCAGGAGATCTGCTGTACCCAAGGCTACAAAACCCAGAGTCTGAGGGCCTCAAAAGAGATCTGATGTACCCAGTGCAACAGACCAACATCTGAAGACTTCCCAGGATATCTGATATAACTAGGTCTGCAGGTCTACCAGGAGACTTGCTGCAACCCAAGGACATAGGAGGCAGGATCCAGACAAAGACACCCAGGGCAAGTAACACCAGCTAAACAGATGTTGTGAGGCAAGCACAAGACCATAATAAGCAACAGAAGCCTATCTCATGAAGATAATAGAGTCCTTAGAGTATATAAGTAACTCACTGAAAAAAAAAAAAACATGAATATACAGGTAAATAGGTAGAAATCCTTAAAGTGGAAACAAATAAATCCCTTAACGAAATACAGGAAATCACAAACAGGTGAAGGAATTTTTAAAAAATGCTGTCTATCCGGCGGCTGCGGCAGAACCAGCTTCCCGCCCAGCTGGTAGTGGGGAAGCCTGAGTGTCACCCAGCGTGCCAGGTGCTCAGAACCATCCGGCGGCGGCAGAACCAGGTACCCGAGACAGCCCAAGCTTAAGACCTTCGGGGACTCAGGCCTGGAGTGGGAGTTGGGCACAGAATAGCGGGTGCACTCTGCACTCGCGGGGCAGACCCCGAGCTCCCTGCAGGCAGCTGCCATATTGCCTGCAGCTTCCCGTCCAGCTGGTGGTGAGGAAGCCAGTGTGCCAAGTGCCCAGACCCAGCCAGAGGCCGAACCAGCCTCCCATCCAGCCAGTGGCAGGGAAGCTGGAAACCGGTCCCAGCCAGCTTCCCAGCAGCTTGGGACCAGCAGGCGGAACCAGATAACTGAGATATCCCAACTTTAAGACCCCTGGGGAAACAGGATATCAGACAGCGAACCCTGAGCAGGAGCAGTGCAGAGCAGCCGCCCAACAGGCGGAACCAAATACCTGGGATATCCTGAGGTTAAGACCTCGGGGGGCTCAGGCCACCTGTCAGCAATCTGTGAGCAAGACCCCCGCAGGACAGTGATTCAGGTATCCAAGTCGCTGGGAAATAGCCTTACAACCCCACAGGAGGGTCAAGCACCAGCTAGTATCTACAGGACCAACTAACACCAGAGTTAACCAGATGGCAAAAGGCAAACGTAAGATCGCTACTAACAAAAATCAAGGCAATATGGCGGCATCCGAACCCAGTTCCACAACAGCAATAAATATTGGACACCCCGAAACACCAGAAAAACAAGACTCAGATCTAAAATCACTGGTCAGGATGCTGATAGAGGAACACTTAGATAAATCTCTTAAAGTAATACATGAGAAAATAGATCAAAAGCTAGAAGCCATTGCAAGACAAACACAATTAAATCCCAGATATCTCAACACACCAGAAAAACAAGACTCAGATCTAAAATCACTGGTAAAGATGCAGATTGAGGATCACTTAGATAAATTTCTTAAAGTAATAGAGGAGAAAATAGATCAAAAACTAGAAGCCCATACAAGGCAGACACAAAAATCACTTAAAGAAATCCAGGAGAATATAGAGCAAAAAATGAATCCCAATAAGGGGGAGAAACAAAAATCACCCAAAGAAATACAAGAGAACATGGGTAAACGAGTAGAAGTCATAAAGGAGGAAACACAAAAATCCCTTAAAGAATTACAGGAAAACACAAACAAGCAACTGAAAGATCTGAGCAAAACCATACAAAATCTAAAAACAGAAGTAGAAACAACTAAGCAATCGCAAAGGGAGACAATGTTGGAGATAGAAAACCTTGGGAAGAAATCAGGAGTCATAGATGCAAATATCAACAATAGAATACAAGAGATAGAAGACAGAATCTCAGATGCTGAAGATACCATAGGAACCATGGATTCAACAATTAAAGAAAATGCAAAATGCAAAAAGCTGGTAACCCAAAACATTCAGGAAATCCAGGACACAATGAGAAGACCAAACCTAAGGATTATAGGGATAGATGAGAATGAAGATCTACAACTTAAAGGGCCAGCAAATATCTTCTACAAAATTATGGAAGAAAATTTCCCCAACCTAAAGAGAGAGATGCCCATGAATATACAAGAAGCCTATAGAACCCCAAATAGACTGGACCAGAACAGAAATACTTCCCGTCACATAATAATCAAAACCCCAAATGTACTAAACAAAGAAAGTATATTAAAGGCAGTAAGAGAAAAAGGACAAGTAACATATAAAGGAAGACCTATCAGAATTACAACAGACTTCTCACCTGAGACCATGAAAGCTAGAAGATCCTGGGCAGACCTCATGCAGACCCTAAGAGAACACAAACTTCAGCCAAGACTACTATACCCAGCAAAACTCTCAATTGCCATAGATGGGGAAACCAAGATATTCCACGACAAAACCAAATTTGCAAGATACTTATCTACAAACCCAGCCCTACAAAGGATAATAGGGGAAAAATACCAACACAAGGGGGGAAACAACACCCCAGAAGAAACAAGATAGAAACCCCATCTCATCCAACCCAAAAGAAGAGAACCACTCAAATACAAATAAAAATAACAATTCCCAAAATGTCAGGAAGTAATAATTACTATTCCTTAATATCTCTTAATATCAATGGACTCAATTCCCCAATCAAAAGACACAGACTAACAGACTGGATACGGAAACAGGACCCTACATTTTGCTGCATACAGGAAACACATCTCAGTGTCAAAGACAAACACCACCTTAGAGTAAAAGGCTGGAAGACAGTTTTACAAGCAAATGGTCCCAGGAAACAAGCTGGAGTAGCCATTCTAATATCAGATAAAATCGACTTTCAACCTAAAGTCATCAAAAGAGACACAGAAGGTCACTTCCTGCTTGTCAAAGGGAAAATCCACCAAGAAGAATTCTCAATACTGAACATCTATGCACCAAATGCAAGGGCACCCTCATTCGTAAAAGAAACTTTACTAAAGCTTAAAGCACACATTGCACCTAACACAATGATTGTAGGTGACTTCAACACTCCACTCTCCTCAATGGACCGATCAGGAAAGCAGAAACTAAACAGGGACACAGTGAAACTAATTGAAGCTTTGGACCAATTGGATTTAACAGATATATATAGAACATTCCATCCTAAAACAAAAGAGTATACCTTTTTCTCAGCACCGCACGGTGCCTTCTCAAAAATTGATCATATAATTGGTCACAAGACAGACCTCAACAAATACAAGAAGACCGAACTAATCCCATGTCTCCTATCGGATCACTATGGAGTAAAAGTGGTCTTCAATAGCAAGAAGAACAACAGAAAGCCCACATACACATGGAAACTGAACAATACTCTACTCAATGACACCCTGGTCAAGGAAGAAATAAAGAAAGAAATCAAAGACTTTTTAGACTTCAATGAAAATGAAGGTACGACCTACCTAAATCTCTGGGATACAATGAAAGCAGTGCTAAGAGGAAAACTCATAGCCCTGAGTGCCTCCAAAAAGAAACTGGAAAGAGCATACACTAGCAACTTAACAGCACACCTGAAGGCGCTGGAACAAAAAGAAGCTAACTCACCCAGGAGGAGTAGAAGAGAGGAAATCATCAAACTAAGGGCTGAAATCAATCAAGCAGAAACAAAGAGAACCATACAAAGAATCAACCAAACCAAGAGCTGGTTCTTCGAGAAAATCAACAAGATAGATAAACCCTTAGCTAGACTAACCAAAGGGCACAGAGATAGTATCCAAATTAACAAAATTAAAAATGAAAAGGGGGATATAACAACAGAAACAGAGGAAATTCAAAAGATCATCAGATCCTACTACAAAGGCCTATACTCAAAACAACTGGAGAATCTGGAGGAAATGGACAATTTCCTAGACAGATACCAAATACCAAAATTAAATCAGCATCAAGTAGACCAGCTAAACAGTCCCATAACCCTTAAAGAAATAGAAGGGGTTATAGAAAGCATCCCAACCAAAAAAAGTACGGGACCAGATGGTTTTAGTGCAGAATTCTACCAGACCTTCAAAGAAGACTTAACACCAATACTCTTCAAACTATTCCACAAAATAGAGACAGAAGGGACACTGCCCAACTCGTTCTTCGAAACCACAATTACGCTGATACCTAAACCACAAAAAGATCCAACAAAGAAAGAGAACTACAGGCCAATTTCTCTTATGAATATAGATGCAAAAATACTAAATAAAATTCTTGCCAACCGAATCCAAGAGCATATCAAAACGATCATTCACCATGATCAAGTAGGCTTCATTCCAGGAATGCAGGGATGGTTCAATATACGGAAATCCATCAATGTAATCCACTACATAAACAAACTAAAAGAAAAAAACCACATGGTCATCTCATTAGATGCTGAAAAAGCATTTGACAAAATTCAGCATACTTTCATGCTAAAAGTCTTGGAAAGAGCAGGAATTCAAGGCCCATACCTAAACATAGTAAAAGCAATCTACAGCAAACCAGTAGCCAACATCAAAATAAATGGAGAGAAACTTGAAGCAATTCCACTAAAATCAGGGACTAGACAAGGCTGTCCTCTCTCTCCATATCTTTTCAATATAGTACTTGAAGTTCTAGCGAGAGCAATCAGACAACATAAGGAAGTCAAAGGGATACAAATTGGAAAGGAAGAAGTCAAAGTATCATTATTTGCAGATGATATGATAGTCTACTTAAGCGATCCAAAAAACTCCACCAGAGAACTTCTACAGCTGATAAACAACCTCAGCAACGTGGCTGGTTATAAAATTAACTCAAGCAAATCAGTAGCCTTCTTGTACTCAAAGGACAAGCAGGCTGAGAAAGAAGTTAGGGAAATAACACCCTTCACAATAGCCACAAACAACATAAAGTACCTTGGCGTAACTCTAACCAAACAAGTGAAAGATCTGTATGACAGGAACTTCAAGTCCCTGAAGAAAGAAATCGAAGAAGAACTCAGGAGATGGAAAAATATTTCTTGCTCCTGGATTGGCAGGATCAATATAGTAAAAATGGCCATCTTGCCAAAAGCAATCTACAGATTCAATGCAATCCCCATCAAAATCCCAAATCAATTCTTCATAGATCTAGAAAGAGCAATTCTCAAATTCATCTGGAGCAACAAAAAACCCAGGATAGCTAAAACTATTCTCAACAATAAAAGGACTTCTGGGGGAATCAATATCCCTGACCTCAAGCAGTACTACAGAGCAATTGTGTTAAAAACTGCATGGTATTGGTACAGCAACAGGCAGGTAGATCAATGGAATAGGATTGAAGACCCAGAAATTAACCCACAGACTTATGGTCAATTGATCTTTGATAAAGGAGCCACAACCATCTGGTGGAAAAAAGATAGCCTTTTCAACAAATGGTGCTGGTTCAACTGGAGGTCAACATGCAGAAGAATGCGAATTGACCCACTCTTATCTCCTTGTACTAAGATCAACTCCAAGTGGATCAAGGACCTCCACATAAAACCAGACACACTGAAACTATTAGAAAAGAAACTTGGGAAGACCCTGGAGGACATGGGCACAGGGGTAAAGTTCCTGAACAGAACACCAATAGCTTATGCTCTAAGATCAAGAATTGACAAATGGGACCTCATAAAATTACAAAGTTTCTGTAAGGCAAAGGACACTGTCAGAAAGACAAAACGGCAACCAACAACGTGGGAAATGATCTTCACCAACCCCACATCCGACAGAGGGCTAATATCCAATATATACAAAGAACTCAAGAAGTTAGACCCCAAAGAACCAAATAACCCTATCAAAAAATGGGGTACAGAGCTAAACAAAGAATTTTCACCAGAAGAAATTCGGATGGCCGAGAAACACCTCAAGAGATGTTCAACATCATTAGTCATCAGGGAAATGCAAATCAAAACAACCCTGAGATTCCACCTCACTCCAGTCAGAATGGCTAAGATTAAAAACTTGAGAGACAACAAGTGCTGGCGAGGATGTGGAGAAAGAGGAACACTCCTCCACTGTTGGTGGGATTGCAAAATGGTAAAACCACTCTGGAAATCAGTGTGGCGGTTCCTCAGAAAATTGGGCATGCCACTCCCAGAGGACCCTGGCATACCACTCCTGGGCATATACCCAGAGGATTCCCCTGCATACAACAAAGACACATGCTCCACTATGTTTACAGCAGCCTTGTTTATAATAGCCAGAAATTGGAAGGAGCCCAGATATCCCTCAAAGGAGGAATGGATACAGAAAATGTGGTATATTTATACAATGGAGTACTACTCAGCAATTAAAAATAATGAATTCATGCAATTTGTAGGTAAATGGTTAGATCTGGAAACTATCATCCTAAGTGAGCTAACCCAATCACAAAAGAATACACACGAAATGCAATCACTGATAAGTGGATATTAATGAGCCCAGAAGCCCTAAATACTCAAGGCACAATTAGCAAGTCAAATGACTCTCAAGAAGAAAAAAAGGAGAGGACCCTGGGCCTGTAAAGATTGGATCCAGTATTGTAGACCCAGAACAGAGAAATCGTGGGGGGGGGGAAGAGTGGGGAATAGCATGGGGGGGGGAGAGGAATTATGGGACATATGGTGGGGGGTACCTGGGAAAGGGGAAAGCCTTTGTAATGTAAACAAAGAATATAGAAAATTAAAAAAAAAGTATAAAAAAAATGCTGTCTAATCCCTAAAAATAGAAGATTAGCAATAATGAAAACACAAATGTAGGCAACCCTGTAAATGGAAAAACTAGGAAAAAGGTCAGGAGCTACAGATACAAGCATCAACAACAGTATACAAATGATAGAAGAGAGAATCTCAGCCATAGAAGATATCTTAGAATTTAATGACACATATCATTCTCAAAAACATGAAACACCCAAACCAAAAAATATTCAGGAAATCAAGGATAAAATGAAAAGAACAAACTTAACAATAATAGGAAAATAATAAAGCAAAGATCCCCAGTTCAAAGGACCAGAAAACATCTTCAACAAAATCATAGAAGAAAAATTCCCCAACCTAAAGAAATTGATGGTCATAAATGTACAAGAAGATTCTAGAACACCAAATAGATTAGACCAGAAAAGAAAATCCTCTTTTCACATAATAATCAAAACATTAAATGCACAGAACAAAGAAAGAATATTAGAGAAGCAAGGTAAAAAAGCAAGTACTACAAAAGACAGACCTATCAGAATTATAGCAGGCTTCTCAAGAGAAACAAAGCCAGAAGAGCCTGGATAGAGATCATGTTGTCATTAAGTTAATACAAATGCCAGCCCAGGCTACTAAAACCTGCAAAATTCTTAATCATTATATATGTAGAAAATAAAATATTCCATGACAAAACCAAATTTGAACAATATCTACAAATCCACCCATACAGTGGATTCTAGAAGGAACAGTCTAACACAAGCAGAGTACCTAAAGCAATGAAAAAACAAGAAATTAATCATGTCACTAAAAAAATTAAAAGGAGAAAATTATATACAAATAATGACATCTACAACAACAGACATAATAGGACCTAGCAAACTCTTTAATACCTCTCAATATTAATGGAGAAAATTCCCCAATAAAAAATTTAAACTAACAGACAGGGTAGACGAGCAGGATAAAGCATTTTGCTGCCTACAAGAAAGACACCTCAATGACAAATAGAGACACTTCCTCAGAGTAAAAGGCTGGAAAAAAGGCTTCCAAAAAATGGTCCTAAGAAACTAGCGGGAGTTGCCACATTAATATCAACTAAAATAAACTTTTAACCAAAAGTTATCAAGCCAGATGAAAAGGACGCTCTATATTCATCAAAGGAAAAATCTACAAAGAGAAAGTTTCAATTCTGAACATTTACTCCCCAAATTCAAGGGCACCTACATTCATTAAAGAATGTTTACTAAAGCTCAAAACACAAATTTAGCCCCACATTGTAATAGTGGGAGACCTCAGCACCCTACTGTCACCAAAGGGCAGGTCATTGAAACAGAAACTACCTAGAGGCACAGTGAAACTAATAGATGTTATGAACCAAATGGATTAAGCAGGTATGTATAGAAATTTTCACCCTAAAACCAAAGAATATAACTTCTCAGCAACTCAGGTTACCTTCTCCAAAACTGACCATATAACCAGTCACAAAACAACCCTCAAAAGGTCTGGTCTCAGTGAGAGAAGATGGGTCTAACCCTGGAGAGACTTCAGGTTCCAGGGAGTGGGGAGTCCTGGCAGGGTTGAGGTTTGTGGTGGGGACAAACTTTCAGAATTGGGAGGGAAGAGGAATTGGATGAGGAGCTGTGGAAGGCAGAGCTTATGGGGAGTAATAACTAGACTGTCAAAAAGTGATAACACACACACACACACACACACACACACACACGCACACGCACACACACACACAGACACACACACACACACTGAATAAAAAAGATATGGATTAGAGCATTTTGTACAAAAAATTAAAGGAAGAACATTATGGCATAAATTTGTTAAAGTACCTTAGAAAAACTATATTACTATACATAGTGTGAAATACACTTTAAAGATGAAGCAGAGATAAGAACTTTTGTACAGAAGCAAAAACATAATGCATTTCAAAAATTCATATATTGTTTGAATTTAAGGTCAATTTATATAAATGTCCTCAAAAAAGGGGAGGGTCAAGAGCTTAATTGTTCTCAACACACGAATGCATTGGAGCTTTAATGCAAAAAAATTAGTATTTTCTCAATTTTTAATGCTGAAGGATGTTTTCTGTTACACTATGTAAGTAGTTACAAATGTGTCATGAAAAAATATTAGAAACTGACATCTAAATATAGTCTTGACTATCTCAACCCTTCCTCCAAATAATGTCATTTTCATCTATTCATTCCTTGTTTTGGGACTAAAAATATAGTTTGGGGGTCAGATGGTAATTCGGTGTATGGTAACATAGTATGGTCTGCTGCTGCTGCCTCAATGTCTACTACTACTACTACTATTTTCCAAATCATTTTTCTCTTTCTCCTTTCTTCTTTTTCTGTTTCCTCTTTCTCCTCCTTTTCCCCCTCTTATTCCTTTCTTTCTTTCCTTACTTAGAAACAGAGATGTAAAAACTCCAGCTAGAGTACATGCATTCTTACTTCTCTTGGCCCTGTATTTTGTTTCCATTTTGTTTGTTTGTTTAAGAAGTTGATCTTCTCAAAACCTTATATAAAAATGTATTTCTTAATTTTTTTTTATTTTCTTTACTATTTGGGGATGGAACACATTCCATTGCATGCATGTTTAGGGTAGAGGATAAGTTTGGGAATTCAGTTCTTCCCTTATATTCAGAAATGTTTTTTTACTATTGAACTCAGGTGATCAGACTTACACTGTGGAAGCTTCTTTATCTACTGAGCCATCTTACAAGCAAATACGAAAATATAATTTTGATAAGAACCAAATTAATACTCTTTATTGTTTTTAAACCAATTTTGCACATATAGCAATGTCTTTTTTTTTGCATTTTTTTATTGGATATATTCTATATTTACATTTCATTTCCCTTTTTCTGGTTCCCCACCCCCAAAGGTCCCACATGTCCTTTTCCCTCCCCCTGCTCCCTCATCCACCCCCTCCCACCTCACTGTTCTTGTACTCCCCCACAATGATGTTTTGTTCCATTCTAGCACCAGTGTCCACTCCTTTCTTCTTGTGAGACATCACTTGATATGTGATTTATGGCTTTGGTGTTCCAAGCTTCTAGGCTAATATCCATTTATCAGTGACTGTATACCATGGGTATTCTTTTGAGACTGGGTTACCTCACTTAGTATGACGTTTTCCAGCTCCATCCATTTCTCTAAGAATTTCATGAATTCATTGTTTCTAATGGCTGAATAGTACTCCATTGTGTATATATACCACATTTTTTTGTATCCATTCCTCTGTTGAGGGACATCTGGGTTCTTTCCAGCTTCTGGCTATTATATATAAGGCTGCTATGAACATAGTGGAGCATGGATCCTTATTGCATGCTGGTGAATCTTCTTGGTATATTCTGGCTGGGGCCGGCTCTCTGAGCAGCAAGGGGCCAACTTGCCTCAGAACACAGCTCAGAATTCTAGCAGCTGGAGTCAGTGGCTTGGACTGAGAGCTAGCATAGTCCAGCACAGATAATGCTGCCAGAAGAGATCTGCAGAGCCGGGTACCAGCAGCTCAGCCAAGGTCACTGTCTCCTGGTGACAGGCACGCTGTGCTTTCAGCGGGGCTGCCATCTACAATAAGACCAACTAACTCCAGAGATAAAGAGATGGCAAAAGGCAAACGTAGGAATGTTATTAACAGAAATCAAGGCAATATGGCACCATCTGAACCCAATTCGCCAACCACAGCAAGTCCAGGATACCCCAGCACACCAGAAAAACAAGAGTTAGATATAAAAGCACAGGTCATGATGCTCCTAGAGGAACACAAAAAAGACATAAACAAATCTCTTAAAGAAATGCAGGGGAACATCAATTGGGTAGAAGCTCTTACAATCCAAACACACACACACACACACACAAAAAAAAAAAAACACTTAAAGAACTCCAGGAGAATATGGGCCATCAGACAGAAACAAATAAAGAGGAAATGAGAAAATCTGTTAAAGAAATGCAGGAGAACTTGAAACAACAGGCAGAAGTCATGAAAGAGGGAGCACAAAAATATATTAAAGAATTACATGAAAACACAAACAAACAAATGATGGAACTGAGCAAAACCATCCAAGATCTGAACACAGAGGTAGAAGCAACTAAGAAATCACAAAAGGAGGCAACTTTGGAGATAGAAAACCTTGGGAAGAAATCGGTGGTCGTAGATGCAAACATCAACAACAGAATACAAGAGATAGAAATAAGAATCTCAGATGCTGAAGATAACATAGTAACCATTGACTCCACAGTCAAAGAAAACGCAAAATCCAAAAGGCTTATAACCCAAAACATCCAGGAAATCCAGGACAAAATGAGAAGACCAAACCTAAGGATTATAGGGATAGATGAGAGTGAAGATCTACAACTTAAAGGGCCAGCAAATATCTTCAACAAAATTATGGAAGAAAACTTCCCTATCTTAAAGAGAGAGATGCCCATGAATATACAAGAAGCCTACAGAACTCCAAACAGACTGGACCAGAACAGAAACACATCCCGTCACAAAATAATCAAAACCCCAAATGTACTAAACAAAGAAAGAATATTAAAGGCAGTAAGAGAAAAGGGCCAAGTAACATATAAAGGAAGACCTATCAGAATCACACCAGACTTCTCTCCAGAAACCATGAAAGCTAGAAGATCCTGGGCAGACCTCATGCCGACCCTAAGAGAACACAAATGTCAGCCAAGACTACTATACCCAGCAAAACTCTCAATCAACATAGATGGAGAAATCAAAATATTCCATGACAGTACCAAATTTACACAATATCTTTCCACTAACCCAGGTCTACAAAGGATAATAGGAGGAAAACTCCAATACAAGGAAGGGAACAGCACCCAAGAAAAAGCAAGACAGTAAACTTCTTCCATCAAACTCAAAGGAAGATAACTACTCAAAAACACGAATAACATCAAAAATGTCAGGAAGTTATAATCTCTATTCCTTAATATCTCTTAACATCAATGGACTCAACTCCCCAATAAAAAGACATAGACTAATAGACTGTATACAGAAAAAGGACCCTACATTTTGCTGCTTACAGGAAACACACATCAGAGTCAAAGACAAACACTACCTTAGAGTAAAAGGATGGAAGACAATTTTTCAGGCAAATGGTCACAGGAAGCAAGCTGGAGTAGCCATTTTAATATCAGATAAAATTGACTTTCAACCCAAAGTCATCAAAAGAGACACAGAAGGTCACTTCTTGCAAGTCAAAGGAAGAATCCACCAAGAAGAACTCACAATTCTAAACATCTACACTCCAAATGTAAGGGCACCCTCATTTGTAAAAGCAACCTTACTAAAGCTCAAAGCACACATTGCACCTAACACAATGATTGTGGGGGACCTCAATACTCCACTATCCACAGTGGACCGACCAGGAAAACAGAAACTAAACAGAGACATGGAGAAACTCATCGAGACTTTGGAACAATTGGATTTAACAGATATAGAACATTTCACCCTAAAGCAAAAGATTATACCTTTTTCTCAGCCCCTCATGGTACCTTCTCCAAAATCGACCATATAATTGGACACAAGACAGATCTCAACAAACATAAAAAGATCGAACTAATCCTATAGCAATGTCTTAGTAGAAATTTCTTGTAATCTTTTTCCAGATTTACTTTTAAAAAAATATATAAGACTAATTTTTGTGGCTATGGAGTAATTGAATATGTATATCCTGACAAGAAATATATCTGCAAATGTATAGTGTATATTGGATTTCAAAGAAAAAGTAAAAAATATATGTAGTCAACATTAAGTATTTTGTCTTCCTCATGTGTTGAGTTGATGTTGAAATATAAGAAGCTTAATAATCATATTATTAAAAGAATTGTCAGATTACCACGATATTAGTCTATAGTTATCAATTATTTGTTATATGCTTTCTATATCTATTTATAATCCAGACACTGAAATCTTCTGACTACCCTTTTGCTAAATCTTGAAATTCAATAAGGCAAATATTAACTTATGTTGATAAAATCATTTTGTTCTGGGTCTTATTTTTATTAGAAAATTCAAGAAATATTAGACTGTTCTTTAAAAGTCTTTCACAAATTTATTATGATAATCCATCATATACCATGTATTTTGCATTAAAGAAATGAATACTTTAATAATAATGAGTCTTGCAATCAAAAAGCATGTCAGTTACTTCACAGCTTGTTAAATTTCTTTCAAAGTATTTTTTTAGTACAATTTTTTTTTTACTATTATTACTTTGGTCACATTTATTCTGAAATGTTTATTTTATAATTATTGTAAATTGAGTTATTTTTGCTATTTTCACTTTCTAATTGCCTCCTGCTGGAAATATTTTACTTTACCTTAAATACTTACTGAATCCAGTTCTTCTAAGGTCATTTTGCAGATTCTCTGGAATTTGTCACATAAATAATTATATCTTCTAGAAATAAAACAAATCCTTTCCCTTTAAGACCTTTGTCCTATATTTCTGTTATTGGCTTACTGCAGTGGCTACAACCTCTGAAACAAGTGTGAAAAGCATGGTAAGCCAGATTCCTTTCTTTCAGCACCATTTCAGAAACACATAATATTTCACCATTAAGTATGACTTTATCAGTTTCCCAAACATTTTCACCCATTGAATATCTTGTCTATGTATCTGAATATATTAGTTTTTATAATTGATTCTGAATGAATTTAATTTTTCTCATTTTATGCATGATTTAATGTATACTTATTTTTATTTGAAAGATAATATATTATAAGTTTTGGACAATGTTTAGTTATATAGCCTAGGTTACCCACAAATTGACTATGTAGCCTAAATTAACCTGCAATCAACACTACAATTGGATCTGACCACAAGCACTTAATCATCTAAAGCCAGATTCAAGAGTGGAAGGACCACAATTATTAGCCACCATATACAGCTAGACTTTTCAAATTAACCAACAATATACTTATGGCATAAAACTAACTTACTTATAGTATATTGTACTCAAATATTCTCTTGTATTAGGTTTACACATATTTGCCCCATTATGTTAGCAGCAAATATGGAAAATAGAGTGTAACATCCACATTTTAAAGTTGTTAAAATGTAGATTGTTAAAAGGCTATCTTTTTTCCAGTGGATGTTTTCAGCTCCTTTGTCAAAGATCAAGTGGCCATAGGTGTATGAGTTCATTTCTGGGTCTTCAATCTTATTCCATTGATCCACCTGCCTGTCACTGTACCAATACCATGCAGTTTTTAACACTACTGCTCTGTAGTATTGCTTGAGGTCCCAGATACTGATTCCCCCAAAGTTCTTTTACTGCTGAGAATAGTTTTAGCTATCCTGGGTTTTTTGTTATTCCAGATAAATTTGAGAATTGCTCTTTCTAACTCTATAAAAAACTGAGTTGGGATTTTGATGGGGATTGCATTGAATCTTTTGGCAAGATGGCTATTTTAACTATATTCATCCTGCCAATCCATGAGCATGAAGATTTTTCCATTTTCTGAGGTCTTTTTCAATTTCCTTCTTCAGAGACCTGAAGTTCTTGTCATACAGATCTTTCACTTGTTTGGTTAGAGTCACACCAAGATACTTTATATTGTTTGTAGCTATTATAAAGGGTGTCATTTCCCTAATTTCTTTCTCAGCCTGCTTATCCTTTGAGTATAGGAGGGCTACTGATTTGCTTGAGTTGATTTTATAACCAGCCACTTTGCTGAAGTTGTTTATCAGCTGTAGTTCTCTGCTGGAGTTTTTTGGGTCACTTAAGTATACTATCATATCATCTGAGAATATTGATAGCTTGACTTCTTCCTTTCCAATTTGTATCCCTTTGACTTCCTTATGTTGCTCTAGGTAGAACTTCAAGTACTATATTGAAGAGATATGGTGAGAGGGGGCAGCCTTGTCTAGTCCCTGATTATAGTGGGATTGCTTCAACTTTCTCTCCATTTAGTTTGATGTTGGCTACATTGCTGGTGGGACTGCAAGCTGGTACAACCACTCTGGAAGTCAGTCTGGCGGTTCCTCAGAAAACTGAGCATGACACTTCTGGAGGACCCTGCTATACCACTCCTGGGCATCTACTCAGAGGATTCCCCAGCATGTAATAAGGATACATACTCCACTATGTTCATAGCAGCCCTATTTATAATAATCAGAAGCTGGAAAGAACCCAGATGACCCTCAATGGAGGAATGGATAAAAAAAGGTGGTATATATACACAATGGAGTACTATTCAGCCATTAGAAACAAGGAATTCATGAAATTCTTAGACAAATGGATGGAGCTAGAGAACATCATCCTAAGTGAGGTAACCCAGTCACTGGTATGCACTTACTGATAAGCAGATATTAGCCTAGAAGCTTGGAATACCCAAAACACAATCCACATATCAAATGATGTCCAAGAAGAAGGAAGGAGAGGCCCCTGGTTCTGGAAAGGCTCAGTGCAGCAGTGTAGGGGAATACCAGAAAAGGGAATTGGGGAGGTGTGATGGGGGAACAGGGGGAGGGAAGAGGGCTTATGTGACTTTCGGGGAGTGGGGAGCCAGGAAAGGCGAAATCATTTGAAATGTAAATAAAGAATATATTGAATAAAAAAATGTAGATTGTGAATTTGAGGTCCAAGTCTACTCAAAGTGAGTTCAGATATGACTAATATATTTTAGGAAATGCTTCCAGCAATATAGGTGATAATATTTTAAAATGTAAGGTCATGTCTTCCCATAATTTGAAGCTCCTCTCAAAGTAATTCAACAGAAAATTTTGCTATTTAGATTTCCGATTATTATTTGTCCTTACATATCAATTTTCAGTTTCAGGAAACTTGTCAGCTACTCTTTTAATCTTTTTCACAATTGCTTTTCATAGAAATCTCATATGTTTTACTATCTTTGAATGTATTCTAATGATTTCCCTTTAGTTAATTTGCATCTGCTATATCCCTTTTGATGGGTTTATAAAAGGAGAGAAAGGCTCTCTGCCCAGCTTACATCGGAGGCCTCCATCTTGCCTGGGGCACCACTGACAGCTAACAGCTAAAGCCAGGTACTCTAACAGAGTCCGAGGCTATCATCACTCTGTTCTTATCCTGTCAGGCTTTTGCCTGCACTCAGAGCCCGAGCCACTGGGTGGGTCATCTGTATGCCGACCCAGTCCTGCACCAACTCAGTCGGGAGGTCATCTGCTCTACAGAGTGATCAGCACTTGGATAAGATCACTGCAGCATCCACCAGCTGTGCTCCCTGAAGGAGCAGATGAGTAACACCAGGCTCACAGAGACAACCCAAGTATATCATTCCTTGGGGCAGGACACATTAGGGCTCCAAGGGCACACAAGAGGAGGGTGCAACCAGAGTCAGAGGGAACCCAGACATTCAGAGTTGTGGAATTAGCCTTACAGGCTGGCAGGAGGTTCAAACACCAGCCAGTGACAACAAGACCAACTAACACCAGAGATAGCCAGATGGCATAAGGCAAACATAGGAACGTTACTAACAGAAATCAAGGAAATATGGCAGCATCTGAACCCAACTCTCTGACAACAGGAAGTCCTGGATACCCAACACAAGAGAAAAACAACACTTGAATTTAAAATCACTGGTCATGATGCTGTTAGAGGAACACAAGAAGGACATAAATAAAGAAATCTTGTATTTCTTTCTCTTAAAGAAGTACAAGAGAAAATAGATCAAAAGGCAGAAGCCCTTACAAGGGAAACACAAAAATTATTTAAAGAAATTCAGGAGAAAATGGGTCAAAAGATAGAAGCCGATATGGAGGAAATGCAAAAATCACTTAAAAAATACAGGAGGGGGCTGGAGAGATGGCTTGGCAGTGAAGAGCACTGACTGCTCTTCTGAAGGTCCTGAGTTCAAATTCCAGCAACCACATGGTGGCTCACAACCATCTGTAATGAGATCTGATGCCTTCTTATGGGGTATTTGAAGACAGCTACAGTGTACTCACATATAATAAATAAATAAATCTTTAAAAAATACAGGAGAATGTGGGTCAACAGGCATAAGTCATGAAAGAGGAAACACAAAAAATATCTCAAAGAGTTACATGAAAAAACAAACAAGCAGGTGAAGGAACTGAGCAAAATTGTCCAGGATCTAAAAACAGAAGTAGAAACAAATAAGAAATCACAAAGGGAGACAACTTTGGAGGTAGAAAACCTTGGGAAGAAATCAGGGGCCATAGGTGCACGTATCAACAGAATATAAGAGATAGAAGAAAGAATCTCAGATGGGAAAGATACCATAGGAACCATGGACTCAACAGGCAAATAAAATGCAAAAAGCAAAAAAGCTTGTAACCCAAAACATCCAGGAAAACCAGGACACAATGAGAAGACAAAACCTAAGAATTATAGGTATAGAAGAGAGTGAAGATTTACAAGTTAAAGGGCCAAAAAAATTATGGAAGAAAACTTCCCTAACCTAAAGAGAGAAATGCCCATGAATATACATGGCATATTCATGTATGCCTACAGAACTCCAAACAGATGGAACCAGAACAGCAATAACTACTGTCACATAATAATCAAAACCCAAAATGAACTAAACAAAGAAAGAATATTAAAGGCAGTAAGAGAAAAAGGTCAAGTAACATATAAAGGAAGACCTATAAGAATTACCCCAACTTCTCACCTGAGTCCATGAGGGCTATAAGATCCTGGGCAGACCTCATGAAGACTTTAAGAGAACACAAATGCCAGCCAAAACTACTATACCCAGCAAAACTCTCAATCACCATAGAGGGAGAAACCAAGATATTCCAAGACAAAAACAAATTTACACAATATTTTTCCACAAAGCCAGCCCTACAAAGGATAATAGTGGGAAACCACCAACACAAGGATGGAAACTACACCCTGGAAAAGCAAGATAGCAACCTCCTTTCATCATACCCAAAAGAAGAATACCTTTCAAATATAAACAATAATATCAAAAATGACAGGAAGCAATAATCACCATTCCTTAATATCTCTTAACATCAATGGATTCAATTCCCCAATAAAAAGACATAGACTAACAGACTGGATATATAAACAGATCCCTACATTTTGCTGTATATAGGAAACACACTTCAGTGTCAAAGACAAACACTACCTTAGAGTAAAAGGATGGAAGACAATTTTACAAGCAAATGGTCACAGGAAAAAAGGCAAAGTATCCACTCTAATATCAGATAAAATTGACTTTCAACTTAAAGTCATTAAAAGAGACATGAAAGGACACTTCTTACTGATCAAAGGAAAAATCCACCAAGAAGAACTCTCAATTCTGAACATCTATGCTCCAAATGCAAGGGCACCCTCATTCATAAAAGAAACTTTACTAAAGCTCAAAGCAGACATTACAACTAACACAATAATTGCGGATGACTTCAACACTCGACTATCCTCAATGGAAACAGATCAGGAAAACAGAAACTAAACAGGGACACAGTTAAACTAATTGAAGTTTTAAACCAATTGGATTTAACAGACATATATAGAACTTTCCATCCTAAAGCAAAAGAATATACCTTTTTCTCAGAACCTCATGGTACCTTCTCCAAAATTGACCATATAATTGGTCACAAGATAGACCTGAACAAATATAAGAAGATCAAAATAACACCATGTATCCTATCAGATCACTATGGAGTAAAAGTGGTCTTCAATAGCAACAGAAAGCCCACATACACATGGAAACTGAACAATACTCAATGATACCTTGGTCAAAGAAGAAAGAAAGAAATCAAAGATGTTTTAGAATTCAATGAAAATGAAGATAAAACTTACCCAAATCTATGAGACACAATGAAAGCAGTTCTAAGATGAACATTCCTAGCCCTGATTACCTCCACAAAGAATCTGGAAAGAGCATACATTGGCAGCATAATGGCACACCTAACACAATAATTGTAGATGACTTCAATACTAGAATATCCTCAATGGACCGATCAGGAAAGCAGAAACTAAACAGGGACACAGTGAAATAATTGAAACTTTGGACCAATTGGATATATATATATATATATATATATATATATATATATATATATATATATAAAACATTTCACCCTAAAGCAAAAGAATATTTTTTTCCTCAGCACCGCATTGTACCTTCTCCAAAATTGATCATATAATTGGTCACAAGACAGATGTCAACAAATACAAGAAGATCAAACTAATCCCATGCCTCCTATCAGATAACCATGGAGTAAGAGTGGTCTTCAATAGCAACAAAAACAACAGAAAGCCCACATACACATGGAAACTGAACAATACTCTACTCAATGACCCCTTGGTCAAGGAAGAAATAAAAAAAGAAATCAAAGACTTTTTAGAATTCAATGAAAATGAAGGTGTCTATGGGACACAATGAAAGCAGTGCTAAGAGGAAAACTCATAGCTCTAAGTGCATCCAAAAAAGAAACTGGAGAGAGCATACACTAGCAGCTTAAGGGCACACCTTAAAGCCCTGGAACAAAAAGAAGCTAACTCACCCAGGAGGAGTAGAAGACAGGAAATCATCAAACTCAGGGCTGAAAACAATCAAGTAGAAACAAAGAGAACCATAAAAAGAATCAACAAAACCAGGAGATGGTTCTTTGAGAAAATCAACAAAACAGATAAACCCTTAGCCAGACTAACCAATGGGCACAGAGACAGTATCCAAATTAAGAAAATTAGAAATGAAAGGGAGATATAAAAAAAGAAAATGAGGAAATTCAGAATATCATTAGATCTTACTACAAAAGTCTTTACTCAACACAACTGGAGAATTTGGAGGAAATGGACACTTTCCTAGACAGATACCAAATACCCAAATTAAATCAGGATCGAATAGATCAGCTAAAGAGTCCCATAAGCCCTAAAGAAATAGAAGGGTTCATAGAAAGTCTTCCAACCAAAAATTATGGGACCAGATGGCTTTAGTGCAGAGTTCTATCAGACCTTCAAAGAGATCTAAAACCAATACTCTTCAAGCTATTCCATAAAATATAAACAGAAGGAACACTATCCAAATAAGCCACAATTATGCTTATACCAAAAACCACACATAGATCCAACAAAGAAAGAGAACTTCAGGTCAATTTCCCTTATAAATATCAATGCAAAAACACTAAGTAAAATTCTTGCCAACTGAATCCAAGAACACATCAAAACGATCATCCACCATGATCAAGTAGGCTTCATCTCAGGGATGCAAGGCTGGTTCAATATACGGAAATCCATCAATGCAATCCACTACATAAACAAATTCAAAGAAAAAAAACACATGATCATTACATTAGATGACAGAAAAGCATTTACCAAAATTCATCATCCTTTCATGCTAAAAGTCTTCGAAAGAGCAGGAATACAAGGCCCATACCCAAGCATAGTAAAAGCAAGATACAGCAAACCAGTAGCCAACATCAAACTAAATGGAGAGAAACTTGAAACAATCCCACTAAAATTAAGACTAGAAAAGGCTTTCCTCTCTTTCCATATCTTTTCAATATAGTAAATTGAAGTTCTAGCCAGAGCGATTAGACAACATAAGGAAGTCAAAGGGCTACAAATTGGAAAGGAAGAATTCAAACTATCACAATTTGCAGATGATATGATAGTATACTTAAGTGACCAAAATACTCCTCAGAGAACTCCTACAGCTGATAAACAACTTCAGCAAAGTGGCTGGTTATAAAATTAACTCAAGCAAATAAGTAGCCATCCTATACTTAAAGAATAAGCAGGCTGAGAAAGAAGTTATGAAAATAATACCCTTCAGAATAGCCACAAACAATATAAATTATCTTGGCGTGATTCTAACCAAATAGGTGTAAGAACTCTATGACGGGAACTTCAAGTCTGAAAAAAGAAATCAAAGAAGACCACAGAAGATGGAAGAATATTTCATGCTCTTGGATTGGCAGGATTAATATAGTAAAAATGGACATCTTGCCAAAAGCAATCTATAGATTCAATGCAATCCCCAACAAAATCCCCAATCAATTCTCCATAGATTTAGAAAGAGTAATTCTCAAATTCATATAGAATAACAAAAAGCCCAGGATAGCTAAAATAATTCTCAAAAATAAAAGAACTTCTAGGGACAACAATATCTCTGACTTCAAGCAGTACTAGAGAGCAATTGTGTTAAAAATTGCATGGTATTGGTACAGTGATAAGCAAGTAGATCAATGGAATAGAATTGAAGACCTGGAAATGAACTCACAGAATTATGGTCACTTGATCTTTGATAAAGGAGCTACAACCATCCAGTGGGAAATAGATAGCCTCTTCAACAAATGCTTCTGGCTCAACTGGAGTTCAGCATGCAGAAGAATGCGAATTGATACACTCCTATCTCCTTGTGCTAAGATCAACTCTAAGTGGATCAAGGACCTCCACATAAAACCAGACACACTGAAACTAATAGAAAAGAAACTGGGGAAGACCCTGGAGAACATGGGCACAGGGTGAAAGTTCCTGAACAGAACATAAATAGCTTATGCTCTAAGATCAAGAATTGACAAATGGGACCTTATAAAACTACAAAGTTTTGTAAAGCAAAGGACACCATCAGAAGGACAAAACAGCAACTAACTAATTGGGAAAAGATCTTCACCAACCCCAAATCCGACAGAGGGCTAATATCCAATATATACAAAGGACTCAAGAAATTAGACCCCAGAGAACCAAATAACCCTATTAAAAATGGGGTACAGAGCTAAACAAAGGATTTTCACCAGAAGAAATTTGGATGGCTGAGAAGCACCTTAAGAGTTGTTCAACATCACTAGTGATCAGGAAAATGCAAATCAATACAACCCTGAGGTCCCACCTCACACCAGTCAGAATGGCTAAGATTAAAAACTCAAGAGACAGCAGATATTGGCGAGTATGTGGAGAAAGAGGAACACTCCTCCACTGTTGGTGGGACTGCAAGCTGGAACAACCTCTCTGGAAATCAGTATGGTGGGTCCTCAGAAAATTGGGCATGACACTTCCAGAGAACCCTGCCATAACACTCCTGGACATATACCCAGAGGATTCTCCTGCATACAATAACGACACATGCTCCACTATGTTCATAGCAGCCTTTTTTATTGTAGTCAGAAGCTGGAAAGAACCTAGATGTCCCTCAATGAAGGAATGGATACAGAAATTGTGTTATATTTATACAATGGAATACTACTCAGCAATTAAAAACAGTGAATTCATGAAATTTGTAGGCAAATGGTTGGATCTGGAAAACATCATCCTAAGTGAGGTAACCCAATCACAAAAGAATACACATGAAATGCAATCACTGATAAGTGGATATTAAGTATCCCAGAATCTATTAATATGCAAGTCACAATTAGCAAAGCATATGGTTCCCAAGAAGAAGAAAAGAGAGGGCCCTGTTCCTGAAAAGACTTGATCCAGTATGGTAGGGGAGTACTAGAGCAAAGATATGGAGGGGGGTGATTGGGGATTGGTCATAGGGAAGAGGACTTGTGGGACGTATGGTGAGGCGGGGACTGGGAAAGGGGAAAGCGTTTGAAAAGTAAACAAAGAATATAGAAAATAAAAAAATAAAATAAAATAAAAGAAGAGAAAGGGGAATAGAAAGTGTGGAATGGTGGTGTGGGGAAAGGCAATGCCTAGGCAGGCCCATGCCCAGGCACCTCTTCCCACTGAGGGACCACACACACACTCTCCTGGTATAGAATAGAGTTTATTCAGGGAAGAGCATGAGAGTTAATGATGTAGTGGATGCAGAGAGAGGCAGAGAGAGAGAGAGAGAAGAGAAGAGAAGAGAAGAGAAGAGAAGAGAAGAGAAGAGAAGAGAAGAGAAGAGAAGAGAAGAGAAGAGAAGAGGAGGAGTGGTGGTGGCAGGCCGTGACCACCAAGTGGAGGGTGGGGAGGAGAGGAGTGCCCAAGAGGGGCAGAGAGGTGAGAGTGCTAAGAGACAAGAGTGGAGAGAGAGGGGGGGAGGGGCAAGCAGCCTCTTTTATAGTGGGCCAGGTCTATGAGGGGAGGCATACCTGGCTGTTGCCAGGTAATTTTGGGGTGGAGCTTAGACAGAATACTAACACCTTTCACTTGGAAAAAGTAGCCCTTTCATTTGGAAAAAGTAGCATCTTGCCTGGAAGTGATGTTTGAAGCTGGTGTTATATTTCTTTAATCTGCATTCAATTGAGAATATATTTATTCATTTGTTATTGTTGGAGGGTATTTAGCATGACATAAAGTTGAGGATTTGCTATAAAATTTTTGTACTAAAATGGTTGGTTATCTTTTTTCCCAGTTTTTATTAGATATTTTCTTTATTTACATTTCAAATGCCATCTCCTTTCCTCCATTTTCTCTCCAAAACACTCATCCCATTCCCCTCCCATGCTCACCAATCCAAGCACTCCCTCTCACCTGTCCTGGCATTCCTTTACATTGGGGCCTTGAGCCTTCACAAGACAAATGGCCTCATTTTCCATTGATGTCCAACAAAACCATCCTCTGCTACATATGTGGCTGGAGACATGGGTCCCTCCATGTTCACTCTTTGATTGGTGCCTTAGTCCCTAGGAGCTCTGTGCATACTTGTTGATTCATATTGTTGTTACTCCTATGGGGCTACAAACCCCTTCAGTTTCTTGGGTCCTTTCTCTAGCTCCTCCATTGGGGACCTTGTGTTAAGTCCAATGGTAGGCTGAGAGCATCCACCTCTGTATTTGTCAGGCACTGGAAAAGCTTTTCAGGAGACAGCTATATCAGGCTCCTGCCAGCAAGCACTTATTAGCGTCCACAATTGTGTCTGGGTTTGGTAACTGTATATGGGATGGATCTCTAGGTGGGGCAGTCTTTGGATGGTCTTTCCTTCACTTGTTGCTCAACACTTTTTCATTGTATCTCCTCCCATGGGTATTTTGTTCCCAAACATTCTGTCATTCTAAGAAGGACAGAAGTATCCACACTTTGTTCTTCCTTCTTCTTCAGCTTCATGTGGTCAGTGAATTGTATCTTGGGTATTTTGAGCTTCTGGGCTAATATCCACTTATCAGTGAGTACATACCATGTGTGTTCTTTTGTGACTGGGTTATCTCACTCAGGATGATATTTTCTATTTCCATTCATTTGCCTAAGAATTTCATGAATTAATTGTTTTAATAGCTGAATAGTACTCCATTGTGTATATATACCACATTTACTGTATCCAGTCCTCTGTTGAAGAACATCTGGGTTATTTCCTGCTTCTGGCTATTATAAATAAGGCTGGTATGAACATAGTGGAACATTTCTGGGTATATGTCCAGGAATGGTATAGCTGGGTCCTCAGGTAGTACTATGTCCAATTTTCTGAGGAATGGCCCAACTGATTTTCAAAGTTGTGCCTTCCCCCAAGCCTTTAATCAGGAATTTCAGATGCTAGCCACCACTTCCCACCTAGGTTGTAGCTCTAGCCCATTGTTCTCCAAGGACCTGCAGTTTCCTGAGTCACCAGCCAACTGATGCCAGCCACCTGCTGAGCAAGCTAACCAGTTCTGCAGACCTGTTTCCAGACTTAGGGGGAAGGGTCTTCCCCCACCTATGTATTTTGAGAACCCCATTAAACTTTGAGCATTGTACAGGAAATTTGTCTTGGCTTCAATTCTTTTTTGCTATCCTATTCCTAACCCCAGCTTTCATTCCAGGGAACCCAGTAACCCATTTGAATGTAGCCAGGGGTGGCTACACAAAGTGGTTGTAACAGCATACCATCCCACCAGCAATGGAAGAGTAGCCTCTTTCTCCTTATCCTTGGCATCATCTGCTGTCACCTGAGTTTTTGAATTTAGCCATTCTGACTGGTGTGAGGTGAAATCTCAGGGTTGTTTTGATTTGGATTTCCCTGATGACTAAGGTTGTTGAACATTCTTTAGGTGCTTCTCAGCCATTCATTATTGTCCTATTGACAGTATCCTTTGCCTTATAATAGCTTTGTAATTATTTTGTCAATTATTGATCTTAGAGCATAAGCAAATGAATTCGTCGAAAAGTATCATATAAATTTGTTTTTGTCATGGAATATCTTGGTTTCTCCATCTATGGCAATTGAAAGGTTGGCTGGGTATAGTAACCTGGGCTGGGATTTGTCTTATTTTAGGGTCTGTATGACATCTGCGCAGGAGCTTCTGGATTTTATAGTCTCTGGTGAGAAGTCTGGTATAATTCTGAGAGGGCTGCCTTTGTATATTACCTGACCCTTTTCCATTACTGCTTTTAATATTGTTTCTTTGTTTTGTGCATTTGGTGTTTTGATTAGTATGTGTTGGGAGGAATTACTTTTCTGATCTTCTCATTGGGTCCTAGATTTTCTGGATGTTTGGGGTTAGGAGCTTTCTGCATTTTGTATTTTCATTGACTGTTCTATCAATCTTTTCTATGGAATCTTCTGCACCTGAGATTCTCCTATCTCTTGTATTCTGTTGGTAATGTTTGCATCTACAAGTCCTCATCTCTTTCCTATGATTTCTATCTCCAGAGTTGTCTCCCTTTGTAGTTTCTTTATGGTTTCTACTTATATTCTTAGATCCTGGATGCTTTGGTTCAATTCTTTCACCTTTTTGGTTGTGCTTTCCTGTATTTCTTTAAGGGATTTTTGTGTTCCCTCTTTAAGTGCTTCTACCTGTTTACCTGTGTTCTCCTATATTTCCTTACGGGAGTTATTTATGTCCTTCTTAAAGTCCTCTGTCAGCATCATTAGATGTGCTTTTATATCCAAATCTTGCTTTTCTGGGGTGTTGGGGTACCCAGAACTTGCTGTAGTGGGAGAACTGTGTTCTGATGATGCCAAATAACCTTTTTTTTCTGTTCTTGCATTTGCCTTTTGCCATCTGGTTATCTCTGATATTAGTCTTGTTGCTTCTTGCTGGAAGAAAAAGCTTGTCTCTCCTGTTGACCTGTAAGCCTGTGTCAACACTCTTGAGAGACCAGCTTTCTTCTGGTGGGACCTGTTTACAGAGGGCTGTGGAATATCCCCACCTCCTGGGTACAGATGGAGATTGAAAGTATACTGTCCCAACTGTTACACTGTTCCTGTGTCCTGTGTGCTTCTGGTGGGGCCTGCTTTGAACAGTTATTGGAGAGAAAATGTTGGCCTCACCTCTGAGAGTGGGGATGAGAGCATTCCTGACAGACCAGCTCTCTCCTGGTTGGGCCTGTATACTGAGGGTTATTCATTTTAAAAATCTTTTGATGATGCTTTTGCATCATCATTTCTTTTGCTCTCTCTTTCTTAACTTGGAGATCTACGTGGAGGCACATGATGATCCTACTCAATGCAGTATGCATTATAGATTATTCTTTATCTCTTCACCAAATTTGAAGTGGTTTGACATTAAACCCCACTCCGGTGTCTCCCCTTTGTTTTACAATGCTCAATTTTCTTTCCATCCAATCATAGACCTCTGAAGCTCTTCGCTTGCTTCATCATTTATTTACCATACTAGACAGTCCATTTTTTTACATTATAAATTTAAGAATAAATATTATTCTTTCATATAGAGAATTAGTTTATACAGTAATAATTTAATTTTTCTCTTGTTGCCTGTTTCAGTTCTAAACTCTAATTTCATTTTTACTATAGAAACTGTTCTTTTAATAGAATATCTACCCTTCAAATAACTTTTACTGTATTATCTTGCGTATGTGATAGGATACATCATTTGTCTATGCTTGCTAATTTCAGTATTGATAGTATATTAAGATTGGTGTCTGTTGACTGTCTTTTCCTTTGAAAATTGTTAGAGTTTTCAATATTCATTTTCCTGTGCTCATTGTCAAGAAATTTTGGATTGTTTCCTAGGCTGTGTGAATGTTAGTTTGTTTAAACTCCATATCCTATAATATTCCCCTTGACAGTATATTTTGTGTTTGCTTGTTCAAGCAGGTAATGAAAACACTTTTCAACTTTCATCCAGCAGGTCCTCATCCAACCTCATTTCAGTCCTCAAGGACTTCTGTGTATATATTTTTACTGTTTCATATGTACATAGTTCAGGAGGCAGCTGAAAATGTGCACTAGTTATATACGGATGATGCAATACTCTTCTGTACTTTGGGCTTTTCGTCTATGCTCTTTGATCATGGATTTGAAGGTATGCGGGGCTTCCAAGTAAGTTCTACCAAAAAGGAAAAAAAAAATTTCTTTTTAATTCGAGTGTAAGCCATTTGCATCATTGCTTCAAAGCATTGCTCCATGACTAAAACATTCCCTTAGGATAGTCATGAGAAAAGAGATCAACTGTACAAAGAAACAAATGAAAGCAAATAATTTACTCATGTGGCTTCCCATTCAGAGTTTGATTACCATCCATACTTGAATGATTTCTTTTTCTATATTTTTCAAAATCTTCACTAGTTGCATTTTGTAATTAATCTAGAGATTTAACAATAAACAGAAATAAATATATGCTTCTACATATATATTTCAATATGACAATATTGTAAGTTCTATACACATTTTCATACAATTTAGAACTTTGATATATACTTTTGTAAATAAAATCTGCTTATCTTCTTTCATGCCATTGATAACGTAAAACTCAGAGGACGATGATAATTTTCTATCAAATATTTATATTCCGCCAATGGTTGTCCTTTCTCTCTCTCTTTCATTCCTTTCTACCTTATTGAAAATCTTCATGCTAGCTGGTTGAAGAAATAGCCAATTTTTCAGAGAAAACTTTTACATTTTTAAAACAGTAAATTGGAGGTAACTAAACAATTTCTTTACCTCTTTTATACCCTTTTAATTTCTTTTTTATTTTAAGTAGAAAAATCTATGTGAGATTATGTAGTCTGTTCCAAGAAAGAGTCAGGAGCAATATATGAAATATATTATTCCTAATATATATTAAATATAATGAAAATGGAAGGTATGATATGTAAAATTTTCCTTCACTAAATTTTAAATGATAAAATATGACATTTTTGTTGTAGATTGATGTTTGTATTTTCTGCTCCCTCAAGAAGGGTGGCCTGACAAAGAATAGACCACATACTCAGGTGATTCCAGGTGAAATCGTAATTAGTCAAATAAAGGCTAGAGGCTATGATTAGGCAGTGGAATGAAAAGATGGAGCTGAGAGTTTTAGAGAAGGGAGAGAAGGAGGAAGAAGGGGGAAAAGACAGAGGATGGAGAAATAAAAAGATGGAGGAAGAAGTGGAGTAAGTTGGAGCAGCTACACATGGGCTGGAGGAGCTATAAATAGCTAGGGATTTCATAGCATAGTAATAGATTACTGTAGGGTATATATTTGCCCAATCTAGGCATGCAGCTTGCATTCATATTAACTGAGTTGTGTGTTCTTTTCACTGGCATATTAGGGTTGGAGATTTACTGATATAAATCTGGCTGGTATAAATATAAATCTTTATTGTTTTCCTTTCATGGGGCTAGAAGGAGCTGAGTGAAACTTGAGTATTGTTGTCACTCTGCAGACCATACACAGGGTGAGGGGTAGGGGTTGGCATGAGAAACACAATCATCTAGATCTAGGCATTTTCAGGAAAAACTGGTTTGCTCAGTTTAGTAAGCTGGTAGAGAGAATCCGGTCAAAGAGCTTCTTAGAGCTAGCCATTTGGAATAGATGAAACTGACATGTGTTCCCTAGATGGATTTAGCATTTGACATTTTTTTTTTAATTACAAGCTACACATTTTAGCAATTTTTACCTTCCTGCATGGAGTCTTGTCTAAATGATTTACCCTAAAGAATTATTCAGTAAAAAATAACTTTAAAAGAATTGAACATGTTCTTCAGTTTTGTCAAACCATCCACTATCTTACAAGGAACTCAGAAGGATATAGGCAGTTATGCTTTTATGATTATTATAGGTAAAATCTCTGTCATTTTTCTAGTTGTATATATCCATAGTCTACAAACATTGTTAAGTTTGCTTCTTATAATTACTTTTAAAAAATCTACCACAAAATAAACATGGTTTATCCCTAAATTTAATACATGTATATTTGTATTCTTCATGTATTTACAAATAATAGAAAAATATTGTTATTGCACATAACTGTCCAAAGATAACATTTGTTGCTTTTATTCTCCAGCCTTAATGTACCCATTGTTTATCCTATGTTTTTTACTTCTCTGAATTCAATATAAGCATGTAACATGTTCTATGAAAAGCTGAAACAATTAGTAAAACTCTTGGTAGTGATGTCAATATGAAACTGTGATTTGTACATACAACATTTAAAGTCATACAGAACTTTAAAAAAGAAAAAAATTAATAATTGTATGATAAATAAATACTATCTTTATATCATAAAACTATTTTAGGGGCCAAGAGCATTGGCTCAACAGTTAAGAGCTCTGGCTGTTCTATCAGAGAATATAGATTCAATATACAGAACCCACACAGCAGTTAACAACTCTTTGTAACACCAGTTTCAGTATATCTGCTGCCCTCTTTGGCTTATATGGGAGTAAGGCAAACACATAGTACAAAAACATGCATGCAGGCAAATACACAAATAGACCTAAGATATATGTAAATATCTAAATAATGTTTTATTTTACTCTTACTCTTTATTTATCTCACTGTCTTTGGAAAAATAAAGCTTTTTTCTTTCACTTTTTTCTCAAAGATGAAATCCCTGTAATGAATCACAGTCATTTAAACTGTGTTGTTGATTTCTAGGGTAAAATCTTCAATAAGCTTTGAAACAAAGAATATTTTAGCCAGAATGAGAAGGAAAATAAAGATATACTAAGTCTGAGTATTATTATTTCCCTTAATTTTATGAACAAAGAGTTGTTTTAACATTATTTGATGAGCTTTTAATATTTAAATGAAGCAAAATAGTAATTTCACTATTCCTTTTTGTAAGAAGCCAGCTTGCTATGTTGCCCACACTGACCTCAAACTCGTAAGTGCCCTGCCTCAGCTTTGCAAGTATTTGTGACCACAAGTGAAGCCACTAAGTCTTATTTAAGGAAGAATTTTGTGAAGAGCAATAAAAGAAGTTTAATTAAATGATTTTCCCTGAGTATTAAAGAAATTTTCAGAAACAATTTTACACTAAAGTTAAATGGATTAATTTTCATTGTTATTAGAATTCCCATTGATAAATATTTAAGAAAATAATTGTTTAACTTCCTATAATTTTTCATTTCACTTAAATTTCAAAATTCAAAGAATAAAACAGATGAATATTGACTTATCTAGAATTCAAGCATTTAAAAACCTGTTCCCTTATAAAAATATGTCACATTTTAATGAAAATTAATATACTGACAAGTTTCTAATATTTCAATTAGAAATCTGTAATATTATGTTAGAATACAAAACTTCATGCTAATATTTTCACTAAGACTTCCATTGGCTTACTTCATTATGAATTATTTGTATTAAAATGATAAGTTATATTAACAGTTTTATGAGAAAATGAAGTTTTCAATATGTGTCTCATAAGCAATGATTAAAATTTGAAGAGGAAAACATTTAAGGAAAGTATCATAAAAATAAGTAATTGAGCCCTGGACCAGCGTGGCGGGCCTCCATATTGCAACCAGGACACAGCTGGAAAGGCCCAGGTTCTGTGGGACTTCCCTGCACCCTCTGGCGAGCACCGAGGCTGCTTTCTGCAACCAGCTCGCCGGCCCCTGGACTAGCAGAAGCGGCGGGCCTCCATATTGCAACCAGGACATAGCTGGAAAGGCCCAGGTAAACACCCCTTCCAGGGCTGCCCTCACGGGGGATCTGCTAGGGTCTCGGACCCAAGCAGGCTGAGTTCCGCTTAGGCTCTGCAGGACATCCCCGTGCCCTCTGGCGAGCACCAAGGCTGCTTTCTGCAACCAGCTCGCCGGCCCCTGGACCAGCAGAAGCGGAGGGCCTCCATATTGCAACCAGGACATAGCTGGAAAGGCCCAGGACACAGCTGGAAAGGCCCAGGCTCTGTGGGACATCCCCGCGCCCTCTGGCGAGCACCTAGGCTGCATTCTGCAACCAGCTCACCGGCCCCTGGACCAGCGGTAGCTGCGGGCCTCCATATTGCAACCAGGACATAGCTGGAAAGGCCCAGGTAAACACCCCTTCCAGGGCTACCCGCACAGGGGGATCTGCTAGGGTCTCGGAACCAAGCAGGCCGAGTTCCTTGCAACCAGGACACAGCTGGAGAAGCCCAGGTAGACAGACTCCAACAGGGGCAACAATCACATGGGTGGCAGCCAGCTTATGATCCCTTAAAGCAGCAGTCACACATATTTACCAGTAGAGAAACAACAGGTGAGCCCAGCCTCACAGGAGATTCAACCACCAGCCACTAACAACAAGGCCAACTAAAACCAGAAATAACCAGATGGCAAAAGGAAAACGAAGGAACGTTACTAACAAAAATCAAGGCAACATGACAGCATCTGAACCCAGTTCTCCAACAACAGGAATCCCTGGATACCCTAAAACACCAGAAAAACAAGACTTGGATATAAAATCACTGGTCAGGATGCTGGTAGCTGAACACATAGAAAAATCTCATAAAGAAATAGAGGAGAAAATGGATCAAAAGTTAGAAGCCTTTACGAGGCAAATACAAAAATCACTTCAAGAAATTCAGGAGAAGATGGATCAAAGAGAAGAAGACAATAAGGAAGAAAGACAAAAGTCACTTAAAGAACTACAGAAGAACGTGGGCCAACAAGTAGAAGCTATGAAAGAGGAAGCACAAAAATCTATTAAAGAAATACATGAAAACACAATCAAGCAAACGAAAGATCTGAGCACATCCATCCAGATACTAAAAACAGATGTAGAAACAACTAAGAAATCACAGAGGGAGACAACATTGGAGATAGAAAACCTGGGGAAGAAATCAGGGGCCCTAGACGCAAGTATCAACAATAGAATACAAGAGATAGAAGACAGAATCTCAGAAGCCGAAGATACCATAGGAACCATTGATTCAACAGTCAAAGAAAACACTAAATGCAAAAAGGTGGTAACCCAAAACATCCAGGAAATCCAAGACACTATGAGAAGACCAAACCTAAGGATTATAGGTATAGACGAGAGTGAAGATTTAAAAGTTAAAGGGCCAGCTAATATCTTCTATAAAATTATGGAAGAAAACTTCCCCAACCTAAGGAGAGAGATGCCCATGAATATACAAGAAGCCTATAGAACCCCAAACAGACTGGACCAGAACAGAAATACATCCCGTCACATAATAATCAAAACTCCAAATGTAATAAACAAAGAAAGAATACTAAAGGCAGCAAGAGAAAAAGGCCAAGTAACATATAAAGGAAAACCTATCAGAATAACACCAGACTTCTCACCTGAGACCATGAAAGCTAGAAGATCCTGGGCAGATATCATGCAAACTCTAAGAGAACACAAACTTCAGCCAAAACTACTTTACCCAACAAAAGTCTCAATTGCCATTGATGGAGACATCAAGGTATTCCATGACAAAACCAAATTTGCAAGATATCTCTCCACAAATCCAGCCCTACAAAGGATAATAGGGGGAAAACACCAAGACAAGGACGGAAACTACACCCGGGAAGAAGCAAGATAGAAACCTCCTCTCATCAAACCCAAAAGAAGATAAACTCTCGAATATAAAAAATAAATAAGATAAATAAATATAATTTCAAAAATGTCTGGAGGTAATAATTACTATTCCTTAATATCTCTTAACGTCAATGGACTCAATTCCCCAATAAAAAGACATAGACTAACAGACTGGATACGGAAACAGGACCCTACATTTTGCTGCATACAGGAAACACATCTCAGTGTTAAAGACAAACACTGCCTTAGAGTAAAAGGCTGGAGGACAATTTTACAAGCAAATGGTCTCAGGAAACAAGCTGGAGTAGCCATTCTAATATCAGATAAAATTGACTTTCAACCTAAAATCATCAAAAGAGACCCAGAAGGTCACTTCTTGCTGGCCAAAGGGAAAATCCACCAGGAAGAGCTCTCAATACTGAACATCTATGCTCCAAATGCAAGGGCACCCTCATTTGTAAAAGAAACCTTACTAAAGCTTAAAGCACACATTACACCTAACACAATAATTGTGGGTGACTTCAACACCCCACTCTCCTCAATGGACCGATCAGGAAAGCAGAAACTAAACAGGGACACAGTGAAACTAATTGAAACTCTGGACCAATTGGATTTAACAGATATATATAGAACATTTCATCCTAAAGCTAAAGAATATACCTTTTTCTCAGCACCGCATGGTACCTTCTCCAAAATAGACCATATAATCAGTCACAAGACAGATGTCAACAAATACAAGAAGATCGAGCTAATCCCATGCCTCCTATCAGATCACCATGGAGTAAGAGTGGTCTTCAATAGCAACAAAAACAACAGAAAGCCCACATACACATGGAAACTGAACAATACTCTACTCAATGACACCTTGGTCAAGGAAGAAATAAAAAAAGAAATCAAAGACTTTTTAGAATTCAATGAAAATGAAGGTACAACCTAACCAAATCTATGGGACACAATGAAAGCAGTGCTAAGAGGAAAACTCATAGCTCTAAGTGCATCCACAAAGAAACTGGACAGAGCATACACTAGCAGCTTAACAGCACACCTTAAAGTGCTAGAAGAAAAACAAGTTAACTCACCCAGGAGGAGTAGAAAACAAGAAATCATCAAACTCAGGGCTGAAATCAATCAAATAGAAACAAAGAGAACCATACAAAGAATCAACAAGACCAGGAGCTGGTTCTTTGAGAAAATCAACAAGATAGATAAACCCTTAGCCAGACTAACCAAAGGATACAGAGACAGTATACAAATTAACAAAATTAGAAATGAAAAGGGAGACATAACAACAGAAACTGAGGAAATTCAAAAGATCATCAGATCCTACTACAAAGGTCTATACTCAAAACAACTGGAGAATCTGGAGGAAATGGACGATTTCCTAGACAGATATCAAATACCAAAATTAAATCAGCATCAAGTAGACCAGCTAAATAGTCCCATAACCCCTTAAGAAATAGAAGGGGTTATAGAAAGCCTCCCAACCAAAAAAAGTACGGGACCAGATGGTTTTAGTGCAGAATTCTACCAGACCTTCAAAGAAGACTTAACACCAATACTCTTCAAACTATTCCACAAAATAGAGACAGAAGGGACACTGCCCAACTCATTCTTCGAAGCCACAATTACACTAATACCTAAACCACAAAAAGATCCAACAAAGAAAGAGAACTTCAGGCCAATTTCTCTTATGAATATAGATGCAAAAATACTAAATAAAATTCTTGCTAACCGAATCCAAGAGCACATCAAAACGATCATCCACCATGATCAAGTAGGCTTCATCCCAGGGATGCAGGGATGGTTCAATATACGGAAATCCATCAATGTAATCCACTACATAAACAAACTGAAAGAAAAAAACCACATGGTCATCTCATTAGATGCTGAAAAAGCATTCAACAAAATTCAGCATCCTTTCATGCTAAAAGTCTTGGAAAGAGCAGGAATTCAAGGCCCATACCTAAACATAGTAAAAGCAATCTACAGCAAACCAGTAGCCAACATCAAAATAAATGGAGAGAAACTTGAAGCATTCCCACTAAAATCAGGGACAAGACAAGGCTGCCCTCTCTCTCCATATCTTTTCAATATAGTACTTGAAGTTCTAGCAAGAGCAATTAGACAACATAAGGAAGTCAAAGGGATACAAATTGGAAAGGAAGAAGTGAAACTATCATTATTTGCAGACGATATGATAGTTTACCTAAGCGACCCAAAAAACTCCACCAGAGAACTTCTACAGCTGATAAACAACTTCAGCAAAGTGGCAGGTTATAAAATTAACTCAAGCAAGTCAGTGGCCTTCTTGTACTCAAAGGACAAGCAGGCTGAGAAAGAAATTAGGGAAATAACACCCTTCACAATAGCCACAAACAACATAAAGTATCTTGGCGTAACTCTAACCAAACAAGCGAAAGATCTGTACAACAGGAACTTCAAGTCCTTGAAGAAAGAAATCAAAGAAGACCTCAGAAGATGGAAAAATATTTCTTGCTCCTGGATTGGCAGGATCAATATAGTAAAAATGGCCATCTTGCCAAAAGCAATATACAGATTCAATGCAATCCCCATCAAAATCCCAACTCAATTCTTCATAGATCTAGAAAGAGCAATTCTCAAATTCATCTGGAGCAACAAAAAACCCAGGATAGCTAAAACTATTCTCAACAATAAAAGGACTTCTGGGGGAATCAATATCCCTGACCTCAAGCAGTACTACAGAGCAATTGTGTTAAAAACTGCATGGTATTGGTATAGCAACAGGCAAGCAGATCAATGGAACAGGATTGAAGAACCAGAAATTAACCCACAGACTTATGGTCACTTGATCTTTGATAAAGGAGCCACAACCATCCGATAGAATAAAGATAGCCTTTTCAACAAATGGTGCTGGTTCAACTGGAGGTCAACATGCAGAAGAATGCGAATTGACCCACTCTTATCTCTTTGCACTAAGATCAACTCCAAGTGGATCAAGGACCTCCACATAAAACCAGACACACTGAAACTATTAGAAAAGAAACTTGGGAAGACCCTGGAGGACTTGGGCACAGGGGAAAAGTTCCTGAACAGAACACCAATAGCATACGCACTAAGATCAAGGATCGACAAATGGGACCTCATAAAATTACAAAGTTTCTGCAAAGCAAAGGACACTGTCAGAAGGACAAAACGGCAACCAACAAAGTGGGAAAAGATCTTCACCAACCCCACATCCGACAGAGGGCTATTATCCAATATATACAAAGAACTCAAGAAGTTAGACCCCAAAGAACCAAATAACCCTATCAAAAAATGGGGCACAGAGCTAAACAAAGAATTTTCACCAGAAGAAATTCGGATGGCCGAGAAACACCTTAAAAGATGTTCAACATCATTAGTCATCAGGGAAATGCAAATCAAAACAACCCTGAGATTCCACCTCACACCAGTCAGAATGGCTAAGATTAAAAACTCAAGAGACAACAAGTGCTGGCGAGGATGTGGAGAAAGAGGAACCATTGTTGGTGGGATTGCAAAATGGTAAAACCGCTCTGGAAATCAGTTTGGAGGTTCCTCAGAAAATTGGGCATGTCACTCCCAGAGGACCCTGGCATACCACTCCTGGGCATATACCCAGAGGATTCCCCTGCATGCAATAAAGACACATGCTCCACTATGTTTATAGCAGCCTTGTTTATAATAGCCAGAAATTTGAAGGAGCCCAAATATCCCTCAAAGGAGGAATGGATACAGAAAATGTGGTATATTTATACAATGGAATACTACTCAGCAATTAAAAATAATGAATTCATGCAATTTGTAGGTAAATGGTTAGACATGGAAAATATCATCCTGAGTGAGCTAACCCAATCACAAAAGAATGCACATGAAATGCAATCACTGATAAGTGGATATTAATGAGCCCAGAAGCACTAAATACTCAAGACACGAATAGCAAGTCAAATGATTCCCAAGAAGAAGAAAGGAGAGGACCCTGGGCATGTAAACATTGCATCCAGTTTAGTAAAGAAACTGAGGGGGGAGGGGGAATGATTGGGGAATAGTTGGGGGGGGAGAGGAACTATGGGAACTATGGTGGTTGGGCACTGGGAAAGGGGAAAGCCCTTGGAATGTAAACATAGAATATAGAAAATAAAAATTTAAAAAAAAATAAGTAATTGAATTTATACTATTTCAACATGAAGTATTTATGGAAGCTAATTGACTTTCTCATGAAGTTTCTATGGAATAATATTATGCAATCTATTTGCCTCTCCTAACATTCTTTCAGAACCCCAAATACTTGAAGAAATACTCCATCAAACACAGAATACTATAATCATATTTATATGCTACACTATTTGCTAATATTATTGTTAAGCATGGAATAACGGATTAGTTGTAGGCTTAGTAGTCAGAGGTAAAGTGGCATATAATAATCATATTTAATCTATGCAGGAGAAAAATATATTTTACTTTATCTCTTATAAGTCTTGCAGTGGTCTGCAAAGATATTAGATATTAATATCTTCTACAATTTTTCTATTTATTAAAAAGTCTTTCAAGACCAGTTCAAAAGATCTTTGTGAGTTTATTTCCCTGATTGCTAAAAAAAACTTGTAAACTCATAAAACTAACATCTATGGGTTTGACATTAGCTTGTGTTCTGATTTGATCATTTGTTTCTTGAGATATTTTCTATTTTTTATTTTTATTATATATTTGCTTTATTTAGATTTCAAATAATATCCCCTTTCTTTGTTTCCCCTTCAAAAAATCCCCATCCCATCCCCCATGCCCCTGCTTACCACCCCCTCCCCACTTTTTTGACCTGGCATTCCCCTACACTGGGGCATTCAGCCTTTATAGGAATAATAGCCTCTCCTCTCATTGATATCTGAAATGGCAATCTTCTGCTACATATGTAGCTGGAGCCACGGGTCCCTCCATGTGAACTCTTTGGTAGGTGGTTTAGTACCTTTGAACACTAGGGTACTACCTGGTACATATTATTGTTCCTCCTGTGGGGCTGAAAAACTCTTCAGCTCCTTGGGTCCTTTATCTAGCTGCTACATTGGGGACCCTATGTCTATTGTTTGGCTGTGAGTTATGGGTATTTTGATCCATCTTCTAAGAAGGATCAACTGAAAGATCTATATGAGAAGACATATTTCTTTTTCAAGTCTCTAAAGAAAGAAATTAAAGATCTCCGAAGACAGAAAAATCTCCCATGCTCATGGATTAGCAGGGTTAATATAGTAAAAATGGCCATCTTGCTTAAAGTAATCTACAGATTCAATGCAATCCCCAACAAAATTCTAATTCAAGTCTTCATAGAGTTAGAAAGAACAATTTCCAAATTTGTCTGGAATAACAAAAACCCAGAATAGCAAAAACTATTCTCAACAATAAAAGAACCTCTGGCATAATCACCATCTCTGACCTCAAGATATACTGCAGAGAAACAGTGATAGACACTGCATGGTATTAGTACAATGACAGTCAGGTAGAACAATGGAATAGAAATGAAGAACCAGAAATGAACCCATACACCTATGGTCACATGATCTTTGACAAAGGAGCTAAAACCATCCAGCGGAAAAAAGACAGCATTTTCAATGAATGGTGCTGGGTCAACTAGCAGTCAACATGTAGAAGGATGCAAACTGATCGAATTTTCTATCCCTGTATAATGCTCAAATCAAAGTAGATCAAGGACTTCCACATAAAACCAGACACTCTGAATCTAATAGAAGAGAAAGCACGGAAGAACCTGGAGCACATGGGGACAGAGGAAAATTTCCTGAACAGAACATCAATAGTGCAGCACCCAACAGATAGGAGAAAATTCTTTACCAATCTTACATCTGATAGAAGGCTAATATCCAAGATATATAAAGAACTCAAGAAGTTAGACCCCAAAGAACCAAATAACCCTATTAAAAATGTGGTACAGCACTAAACAGAGTCTTTTCACCTGAGAAATACCGAATGTCTGAGAAGTACCTAAAGAAATGTTCAACATCAAAAATACCACTCTTTGGTATATACCCAGAAGATGTTCCAACATGTAATAAGGATACATGTTGCATTATGTTCATAGCAGCCTTATTTATAATAACCAGAAGCTGGAAAGAACCCAGATGTCCCTCAACAGATAAATAGATACAGAAAATGTATATTTATTCAATGGAGTACTATTCAGATTCTTGAAATTATTAGGCAAATGGATGGAGCTAGAAAATATCCTGAGTGAGTAACCCTATCACAAAAGAACACTCATAGTATGCATTGACTGATAAGTGATTTGAACATTTAACATTCTGACTCTGAAGTTGCTTTGCAATACAAAACATAAATCTACTTTTGTTACTTTGTAGAGAGGAATTTTTCTCATCAATCTGTTTTCTTCTTTTAAGATTAGAAGTTTAACAGTGAACATTTAGTCAAATTGTATGCATATGGATTATTACTATAGAAATGCTGAAATGAAAAGTCACTATGTAATTGAAACGTTTCTTTTTCCCCTTGAAGCTTTGATCCTGAACAACATTAGTTAGATCCAGAAGTGGTACATAAGCAGGCTCTATTTGGATCCTTCATCTCCCTTGACTACCGCTGAGTTTTAATAAACAAGTTACCAAAGTAATCCAACTACTCTATACATTGCAGTATGTATGGTTGAATATTCTGCGTATACAAAGTTCAAAAAATAATTTGACATAAGCCACGTAGCAATATCTTTCCAAGTATTGGAAAGTCATTGCTCCCCTAATATTACAGTAGCTTATTTCTCTGAATCCTTGTTTCTATTTGAATTTCCTATAGTCTCAATTTCCTAAGTCATTTTCTTCCCTTCACTAAGAAAAAGAGAGAGAGAGAGAGAGAGGGAGAGAGAGAGAGAGAGAATGAAAAAAGAAAAGGAAAAGTGCCTAGTAAATTATATCCCTATAGATAGATGCTGTTTTTTCATCTGAAATCAACTTCTTGAGGTTTCTGGGTTACAAAGAAAACAAATAGGTCATTGCAGAAACACTAGGGTATATATTTAAAACTCTTCTTCTTGATGAGAAAAAATTAAAATTACTAGAATTAAATAATTCAATAAGTAAATAAATGTCATAGGAAGATTGAAATCCCATTATTCTCTGTACTACTTTTATCTCTTTCCTATTCCTGTGTGTTGCTGAATGCTGTCCTTCTGAGCATGACATGGGCACAGCCTGTTTGAACTCTAAGCAGGTGTGACTAATCATAGAAAAACCTGCAGGGATTGAGTCCATTTACATTCCATAGATGTTTAGTATTTATGACTTTTATTACCCATGGAATCTTTGGATATGGACTTATGATACTGTCCCTCCCTGATGATATGTAGGTAGCATGTTATTATTGAGAAAAGGAGACATTGTTGAGAGCTATATTTGCATATCAGTGTGTGAGAAACTGTTTTGTTGGGCTACTTTGGGTGACATGTCTATGGTAAATGAACTATTTTTGTCTTACCAGTAAAAGTTTGCTCAGCACTGTACTCACTAAAATTTTCTAGTGTTGACAAAAGCTACACAGATTATAATTGGTATTAACTGTTATAAAACAGTGTGTGCTTACATTAGTTCCATCCCTTTACTATGATAAAATACCATGACCTAAAACAACATATGGAGGAAAAATTTATTTTTGTTTACATCTCCTGAGGAATGAAAATCTATCATGTCAGGGAAGCATAGAAACAAGTGGCAGACAGGTGGCAGAAGGAAAAAAAACTGAAAGCAAATGTCTTCAAATACCAACAAGAAGCTGAGATAGCAAATGTACAGTAAGTTCCTTCTCAAAGCCCAGGAATACGCTGCTCCACCAAGGCTATACCAACTGTGAAATGTTTTTTATTTTTTTCAAATACTCAAGCATATGTGAGATATATCATATCTAAACTATTAAATTGCTTTATGTACTTTAACCTAAGAGATGGTATTTCACTGTCACAGCAATGCTATAAACATTATACCACTTAGCATCTGTTAAATAACTATGAAATGTGGAGAAAATAATTAACTTGTCTGATCACAAAATTAACTAATATTGTTGAATGTCAAGAGTATAGAATATACCTTTAAGACTCTAGATCATGACTCTGCTCATCTGCGGCCATTTTGGTGGCAGGTGCTTAGACCGAGCGGGCAGAAACAGATATCGAGATACCCCAAGCTTAAGATCTCGGGAGACCCAGGCTGCCAGCCAGTCATCTAAGAACAGGAGCTTGGCAGAGCAACAGTTCCTATGTTCCAGCAGGACATGGGTTCCCAGCCCTCTGGGAGTCCCTGCACTCCACACTCCACACTCCACACTCCGCACTTCCCACTCCTGAGGCCTCAGATAGCATCCTTGCTGCTGACTGAACTAAGCAAACAGATCCAGAGAAGACAAGCAGCATCAGGTCCACAGTGATAACCAAATACAACATTGCATAGAGCAAGATACACCAGGGGTCCAACAGCACCCAAGAGGAGAACAACACATCACCAATCTGTACTAGGGGAAACCCAGTCATCCAGTGGTGGGGAAATAGCCTTTCCAGCCCACAGGAGGTTTAAGCACCAGTTAGTGACTACAAGACCATCTAAGGCCAGAGCTAACCAGATGGCAAAAGGCAAACTTAGGAACATTACTAACAGAAATCAAGGCAATATGGTCAGCAAAGTGGCTGGTTATAAAATCAACTCAAGCAAATCAGTAGCCTTCCTGTACTCAAAGGACAAGAAGGCTGAGAAAGAAGTTAGGGAAATAACACCCTTCACAATAGCCACAAACAACATAAAGTACCTTGGTGTAACTCTAACCAAACAAGAAAAAGATCTGTATGACAGGAACTTCAAGTCCTTGAAGAAAGGAATCGAAGAAGACTTCAGAAGATGGAAAAATATTTCTTGCTCCTGGATTGGCAGGATCAATATAGTAAAAATGGCCATCTTGCCAAAAGCAATCTACAGATTCAATGCGATCCCCATCACAATCCCAACTCAATTCTTCATAGATCTAGAAAGAGCAATTCTCAAATTCATCTGGAGCAACAAAAAACCCAGGATAGCTAAAACTATTCTCAACAATAAAAGAACTTCTGGGGGAATCAATATCCCTGACCTCAAGCAGTACTACAGAGCAATTGTGTTAAAAACTGCATGGTATTGGTACAGCAACAGGCAAGTACATCAATGGAATAGGATTGAAGACCCAGAAATGAACCCACAGACTTATGGTCACTTGATCTTTGATAAAGGAGCCACAACCATCCAGTGGAAAAAAGATAGCCTTTTCAACAAATGGTCCTGGTTCAACTGGAGGTCAACATGCAGATGAATGCAAATCGATCCATTCTTATTTCCTTGTACTAAGATCAACTCCAAGTGGATCAAGGACCTCCACATAAAACCAGACACACTGAAACTATTAGAAAAGAAACTGGGGAAGACCCTGGAGGACATGGGCACAGGGGGAAAGTTCCTGAACAGATCACCAATAGCTTATGCTCTAAGATCAAGAATTGACAAATGGGACCTCTTAAAATTAACAAAGTTTCTGTAAGGCAAGGACACTGTCAGAAGGACAAAACAGCAACCAACAAAGTGGGAAAAAAATCTTCACCAACCCCACATCTGACAGAGGGCTAATATCCAATATATATATGGAACTCAAGAAGTTAGACCCCAAAGAACTAAATAACCCTATCAAAAATGGGGTACAGAGCTAAACAAAGAATTTTCACCAGAAGAAATTCGGATGGCCGAAAAACACCTTAAGAGATGTTCAACATCATTAGTCATCAGGGAAATGCAAATCAAAACAACCCTGAGATTCCACCTCACACAAGTCAGAATGGCTAAGATTAAAAACTCAAGAGATAACAGGTGCTGGCGAGGATGTGGAGAAAGAGGAACACTCCTCCACTGTTGGTGGGATTACAAAATGGTAAAACTGCTCTGGAAATCAGTTTCGCGGTTCCTTAGAAAATTGGGCATGTCACTTCCAGAGGACCCCTGCATACTGCTCCTGGGCATATACCCAGAGGATTCCCCTGCATACAATAAAGACACATGCTCCACAATGTTCATAGCAGCCTTGTTTATAATAGCCAGAAGTTGGAAGGAGCCCAGATATCCCTCAAAGGAGGAATGGATACAGAAAATGTGGTATATTTATACAATGGAATACTACTCAGCAATTAAAAATAATGAACTCATGCAATTTGTAGGTAAATGGTTAGACCTGGAAAATATCATCCTGAGTGAGTTAACCCAATCACAAAAGAATACATAAGAAATGCAATCACTGATAAGTGGATATTAATGAGCCCAGAAGCCCAAAATTATCAAGGCACAATTCGCAAGTCAAATAATTCCCAAGAAGAAGAAAGGAGAGGACCCTGGGCCTGAAAATATTGGATCCAGTTTTGTAGATCCAGAACAGAGAAATGGTGGGGGGGGTGATTGGGGAATAGTTGGGGGGAAGATGACTTATGGGACGTATGGTGGGGGGGGAACTGGGAAAGGGGAAAGCCTTTGGAATGTAAACAAAGAATGTAGAAAATTAAAAAAATTTAAAAAAGAAAGAAAAAAAGAATCTAGATCATATATTTATAACACTGTGCAGTTAAATAGAAAAAATAATGATGCTGTTTATCATAGTATATGTTGGTTATATACAAGATATCAAATACTTTATAAAATATATTTACATACTTTCATGTTTAAGTAATTCTCTCAGAAAGTTAGCAGTCATTAAACTGGGAAAATTTAACAGCTCTCATTTTATAAATGATAATATGAGGTAAACTAAATAGAATTAAATATTACTATTGATACTAATTTAGAAAATAGTACTACTTTATTTTTTCTGCATCTTCCAAAAGCCCTAATATCTAACACCAAACATATTTTAAAAAGAGTAACTATATTCTCCAATATTTTAAGCCTTCTTACGTCCTGTTTATTAGTGACTGAGGGATAGGAGTTTATTTTTCTTCCAGAAAACAATATATATCACTTGAAACATTTTCTTGTTTGCATTTTAGTACTAAATCTTGTCTTATTTTTCTCAAATAATATTAACATCATGTTTTTATGGAAATAAATTTTAAATGCACTATCAAAACCAAAATATTTTGATAATATTTTGTTATTTTCAGAATATCTATTCTTATCATATTAACTTATCTTCTTCTGCCTAGTGTGATTTATTTGAATATTGGGGATCAAAGTCAGTTCCTTATTCTTACATGCAAAATTCTTTACCCACTGAGCCATCTACCCAGCCTTGATTAAATTAACTAACAGTACAAAAAAATAAGTCAATGAGTTTTTTAATATAATATTTGTATTGTTAATTTGAGAATTTTATATAATGCATCACACATATAATTCTCAATTCTCCCAGTCTATCCACACACCTTTCTTACATCCAGGGAGAAAAGAGAGAGAGAGAGAGGGAGAGAGGGAGGGAGGGAGGGAGGGAGAGAGAGAGAGAGAGAGAGAGAGAGAGAGAGAGAGAGAGACAGAGACAGAGACAGAGACAGAGACAGAGACAGAGACAGAGAGACAGAGAGAGAGAGAACCTAGGGCATTGTTTGTTGCCCATATAGTCAATGGAGCATGGGTAAACTCCCAAGAACCAGCTCCTTAACAAAATTTAAACCCTCCTCCACTCCCAACCCCAGCAGAAGCTGTTCTGTTAGAATTACAGCACACATCTGGACAGACTACACGGGGCCAATACAGTTCCACGTGGGAGGATTATTGTGGGGGGAAGAGGACAAAAGGTAGTGATAAAGATGAAGGAGAAAAAAAGGACAGAAGTCAGGAGGGTCTGCCTTTTATTTGGGTTGTGATATGATTGCTCTCTGATAAAGGTGGGGGTTGAGCCAAGTGGATTCTGGGAATGTATGGTGATTGCCATGGCAACAGATACACAGGTCCCTGTGACCTATGCTGACTTCCCTGGGTTCAGAGGCAAATCTGCCAAGGCTTTTCCTGATACAAACATATCTCCCTTTTTCTTATCATAAAGAGAAGAAAAAAATGGGGAGCAGGAAGTCGATAGAAAAAAGGGAATAGGGGTGTCATCTCTTAAACTGTTTCTTGCTGTCTAGAGGCATCATCAATTCTGGGGTTTAGCTGACTTTCACCATCAGGATCCACTTGGTAAATGTTTGCATGAAGCTCCTCTGTGGACAGCAGGTAATAATCTTGTAACAGGAACTGATTAATAGTTTGGTTAGACATTTTTTTTTTTTGCATTTGTCATCTAAGGAATGTAGAAACAAGTTTGATGAGGCAGGGAGTGAATAATCATAATGACAGGAAGATGATTAGGAAAGACATTACAAAAGGGAATATCAATTTCCACATAGGGTTTTTGAAAATCCCAGAATTGGAGGTTTCATGTTCCCTGAAATTCTGCATGTCTTTTGATTGCAGCTCCTGGATTTTATTTCTCACTATCCCTGGATTGGTTGACTTAGAAACAGCATTATTCTTGGAAGAACAGGCAAATACTACCTTCTTTAGCTGTCAGAACATCTACACCCATTCAGTTCTGAGCTGCCAAAGAATCGATCTGTTTCTGGATTGTAAGCATGGTTTCAGACAATTTTTGAAAACCACTGTCAAGTTTGAAAGTGAACTTACATTGATTCATGAAACTCCAGTACCAGCACCTGTGGCTATTCTCACAGTGACCAAAAGTGTCATGACCTGAAATGCCCTCTTTTGTGGGCAGATATCATATCTACAACTGGGATTGGCAGGGGCTCATTTCCCTTGATTACTCCTAGTTCAGGGAAAGGGAGTACCAACATGCAAACTCTTGTGGGTAGTGATGATATACACAAGCGCCACAAATAATTGACTTGTTTTTAGACTACAGGACATTGTGGCAGAGATGAAATATCAAGGGTTGTGGTTCTTTTGCAGTCTATGGAGCTTAGTGTTCCTATAGTACATGTCCAGGAGGTCTTAAAACAGTTTGCACAGGAGGAGGAGGAGAGGAGTTCTAAAGAGATCTATCCAGTAGACTCTGGAGTAATCTGGTGAGAAGGAGAGACTGAGTCAGGATTTGGTTCCTCAGAGGCATGGAAACAGGTCTGCTGCAGAAAGGAGGCAGTTCTTTAGCTGGACTGAGGATTGTAACTTCATCTGCTGCAGGTTTCCTGGCTAAAAAAAGTTGGGTTGGGGAACAAGAACACAGGGAGGGGTTGGAGCTAAGATAGGTAAATGCTTGGATATAGGGAACCTCTTTTCATTTACCAGACCACTGGCAGTATGTATGAAATTCCCTTAAAATAATTGGATCGAGTATGCCATTCAGTGGCCATTTGGAGTCATTGTCTAATGGCAGACCTTATTGCAGATGTGTACTAGTTCTGATGGCCTTAGGTCAAATGTTAACTTTAGAGATTTGAGATTTTCCAGGAGACATCCCAGTGGGGAGTCTGGAAGTATATTCAAAGACAGGGAAGAACCCATTGGGTGATGGGGATGTTATTGAACTATTTGTATCGACTTCCTGAGAAGTGGTTAATAATGAGTTACAAATGTACAGCCAGGCTAGATATCCAGATCATCATGTAAACTATGGTGACTCACCAGAAAGCATTTCAACCTATGCCTAGGAATTTCTGAATGGCTGCAAGAGCCTGTAGGTTTAGGAACCACTTTCGAGAAGGGAAGCAACCCAAGGGTCAAAGTCCTGTCTTGTATGTCAGTTAGGAGGCTGGTCATAAGGACCATGGCCCTGAAACCCCAACTCCTTAGTCTATAAAGGCTGGCCAGGTCCAATCTGGGAAATCAGGGTGCTCTCGGGAGGAAACAACTTACCAATATGCAGATGTTTGTGGTCTGGTAACAGGAACTCTCAGACTATGTAACACACATGACAGAGGCTAGCCCCACATGGTGGACCACAGCAGTTCAGCTTATGGAGACAAAGCGTGGAGCAGAGACTGAAGGAATGGCCACTCAGAGACTGTCCTACCTGGTGTTTCATCCTATAAACAACCAGCAAACCTGACACTACTATGGATGACAAGAAGTGTATACCAAAAGGAGTCTGTTATGGTTGTCTCCGGAGGGACCCTGCCAGAGTCTTACAGATACAGAGGCAGATGCTAGCAGCCAACCATTGGACTGAGGGTGGGGTCCCCAATGGAGGAGTTGGAGGGCAGACTGGAGGAGCTGAAGGGGTTTGCAGTCCATAGGAAGAATGAAGATGTCAACCAACCAGACACCCCAGGGTTCTCAGGGACTACACCATCAACCAAGGGATACACATGGTTCCAGCCAAAAGTGTGGCAGAGGAATGCCTTGTCAGGTATCAGTGGGAGGAGAGGTCCATGGACCTATTAAGGCTCAATAGATGCCACAGCATGGGGAAATTGAGGGAGGGTTAGGTGGGAGTGGGTTGGGTTGAGGGGCATATTCTTGGAAGCAGGGGATGGGAGGATGGGTTGGGGTTTTTCTGTGGGGAGGGGAACTGGGAAAGGATATAACATTTGAAATGCAAATGAAGAATATATTCAATTAAAACAAGAAGTCTGTGAGTCTCACAGCTATTAGTGGTGATGGTTTGCAGCTGCAGTAGAAATTCACACAGTGCAGTGGTAGAGGCAGGCAGCAGTGGCAGTGGCAGTGGCTACAGTCCATGTGTTACATTTATTAACCTGGTCTCTGCAGCCCTTCTGGGTGGCAATTTCTGGGTTTCTGCACCAATGTTGTGTTAGAATTATGACTGATCTTCAGACAGAACACACTAGGCCAATACAGTTCCATGTGAGAAGTTTATTGTGGGGGAAGAGGGCAAAACATGGACAAAGATGAAGGAGAAAAAGAGATTGGAGGTCAGAAGGGTCTAACTTTTATTTGGGTTGTGATGTAACCATTCACAGGTAAAGCGGGGAGGAGAGCCAAGTGGATTCTGGGAATGTATGGTGATTGCCATGGCAACAGATGTGTAGGTCCTTGTAAACCTATAGGTGATGTCTCTGAGTTTGGAGGAAATCTGTCACACTGACTCCCAATACCAACAAAAGCCATCATCTGTCAAAAGCTACACTTCTGCATCTCTATCACACATTCAAAGAGTTGTCATCAACAATTTTCTGTTTAGGCTCTTTCTCTTTGGGGGGACTGGGGCCAGGTATAAGGTTGTCACAGAAGTATTCTATGTCTCTCTTTCTCAGTTATGATTCTGCAGACAATGATGTCACTCAAAAATAAGCGTTCTTGCTCTTTAAAGCCAGTAGAAGCAAGGATAATTGACTTCTACATACATGGTTTCTAGCAACATCATTGACTATGAATACCCACATGGTCCCTGGTATGAGTATTTGCCACAAATCTCAGCATGGTCTCCCTATGGCAGTACAGACCATGTGCAACCATGTGGCCTTCAACTGCAGCATAGGTCATGAACCTAATCATGGCCCTACATGGTAGCATTGGCCATTGACATCAACATGGATTCAAGTGACAGTACAGACCAAGGACATCCACAAGGCCTTAGGTTGGAACAGACTATGGACCTGAACATGGCCTGCTTTGGGATCAGTTACCACTGACATCCACAAGGACTATGGCCACAGCATTGACTAAGGTCAAAGAGTTCAAAATGGCCTCCTGAGGCATCTCAGACCATGAATATCAACATGATCCTTAGCTGCAACATAGGCCATAAACATCAACATGACCTCTTGTGGCAGCACTGTCCAGAGACATCAACATGGTTTCAGGGCATCCACATGTCCTGTGGTGGTAACAGGCACCATGTAAATCAAAAAGGACCTCAGAGAAATCTCAGTGATGGTCTAATATTTATAGTGCTTTAGAAACCAGAAACCTTGAACCACTCCAATGTCTCATCTTGATGAGTATTTTATGTATTTATTTTAGCATTTTATCTATGTATTGAGTATGTTAGTATTCATAAAGCCATTGGGACAAAATATATACTGTGTGACACAGTACAGTTTCCAATGCCACTTTGACAAAGAAAATGTGATGAAGAGGTGGGAAAGATAGATGAATGGAGGAGCACATGACAATGGAGAGAGATAGAAACCATAAATATGACGGTGGTTACAAGTGTGAGAGAAGGCTGCTGTAGAATAGGGTCAGTCAGTAGGTTGGTATGTAGCAGCCTAAACTCATAAGGACTTTAGTCCCAAACACATTACCTAGCTGTAGGAATGGCCTGGCTCTGAACAATGACAAGATTCCAAAGTGGCATATGTCTCATTCTCTGGAATGGGCCTCTGCAAATACCATCATGGTCTGAGATGCTCCCAAAGGCTATGTTGGTATATGGTGTCTATGGTACATGCTGCCACCCAAGATGTATCAAGGCCCAAAGTCTAGGTATATATTCATGGTCTGAGATACTATGCTGTTATCTATGGCCATGTTGATGTTCATGTCCTGAACAACTGCTAGAGGCCAGGAAGATGCCTGTATTTTATACTACTGGAAGCCATATTGATATCATTGGGTTATGCTGCATTCTGAGGCATTTAGCCTGAGGCCATGTTGATGTTTGAGGTCCATGGTGCTGTTGAGAACTATGTTTTGTATCTATGCTCCTGCTGGGGGCCAGGGCCAGGGTGATGTCTGTGATCTGTGCTACAAATGAGGCCCATGAAGGTATCATGATCTGTGCTGCAGCTGATGGTGATATTAATGGCTGTGATCTATGCTGTCACTGGAGGAAAGGTGAATGTCAGGGGTTTATATTCCCATAGAAGACCTTGTTTGTGTCTGTGGTAATGTTAACACTGAAGTTCATGGGGATGCCCTTGGTTTTTGCTGATGCATGATACCATGTCAATCTCTTTAGTCTTTATTTATTATCCATTGTCCATATTGTAGTATATAAGATAGTCATATTTACAGAAATATAATTAGAATATAAAATATAAATAATAATATAATTAATTTAAAATTAAAGAAACATATCAGAAAATTTGAGTTACATACAACAAACTCAAATTAGCTAATACTTGCTACGTAATAAAAGGAATCCAAATGAGTGCAGAGTTGCATCCATTATTAAAATAGTACTTAAACAAGGCTGACAAGTAAAGGGAAAATGCATTGTCATATATTGAGGGTATAATTCATTCTTAAGAAATACGAGAATTATATTAGAAATATGTGATATTTTAACTTTTATCAAGGAATTAATCTTTGTAATATTTTCAGTTAGGACTGTTTTAAGTAGTATAATAAAATATTAAGAGAAGTATATTTAATTTTTCTCTTGTGCTGTTATTTTTATTGTTCATTTTATTGCATAAGGATGTATCTTTTAAAATCAAACTACCCTGGCTCTCTCAAAATCTATGATATCTCACTAAGAATGACATATTTTTAAAAATATTATCAAAGACATTTCAATAAATCCATTTGACTGAAAGCAAATAATATATTGAAAACCAGCAGATGCTGACAAGGATGTGAAGAAAGAGGAACACTCCTCCATTGTTGGTGAGATTGTAAGCTGGTACAACCACTCTGGAAATCAATCTGAGGGATCCTCAGAAAATTAGACATAGTGCTACCTGAGGACCCAGCTATATCACTCCTGGGCATAGACCCAAAATATGTTCCAACATATAACAAGGACATGTGCTCCACTATGTTCATAGCAGCCTTATTTATAATCAATAGAAGCTGGAAAGAATCCAGATGTCCTTCAAAAAAGGAATAGATATAGAAAATGTGGTATATTTACAATATGAAATTCTACTCAGCTATTAAAAACAACAAATTCATGAAATTCTTAGGCAAATGGAATTGAAAAATATCATCCTGAGTGAGGTAACCCAATCACAAAAGATCATAGATGGTATGCACTCATTGATAAGTGGATATTAGCCCCAAAGTATACCCAAGATGCAATTCATAGACCACCGGAAGCTAAAGAAGAAGGAAGACCAAAGTGTGGATGCTTCAGACCTTCTTAGAAGGGGGAACAAAATACTCATGGGAGGAAATATGGAGACAATTTCCTAAACTGTATGAAGGAGAGACTGAAGGAAAGGCCATAAAAAGACTGTCTCACCTCAGGATCCATCCCATATACAGTCACTAAACCTTGACACTATTGTGATGCCAAGAAGTGCTTGCTGACAGGAGCTTGCTGTAGCTGTCTCCTGTCTGTCTGTGCCAAAGCCTGACAAAATCAGAAACAGATGCTTGCAGCCAACCATTAGACTGAGCATGGGATCCCAAGTGGAGGACATAGAAAAAGAAGCTGAAGGAGTTTTTAGGCCATAGGAAGACCAACAATATCAACCAACCATACCCCCAGAGTTACCAGGGACTAAATCACCAACCAAAGAGTACCCATGGAGGTACCTATGCTCCAGCAGCATTTGTAGCAGATGATGGCATTGTTGGAAATCAATGGAATAAGGGGCCTTTGGTCCTGGGAAGGCTCGATTTCCCAGTGTAGGGAAATGCTAGGTTGTAGAGGGGGGACTGAGTGGGTAGGTGAGCACCCACATATAAGTATGGGGAGGGAGGATGGGATAGGTTTCTGGAGGGAAAATAGAAGAAAGGGGATAACATCTAAAATGTAAATAAATAAAATATACAGTAAAATAAGATATTTGAAACTATTTTGATCATTGAAATAATTCTAAGTTAAATACTTTAAATACATGTTCATATATAGCTTAGAGATAGAATTTTTAACCATATGATGATTTTGCTAGCCCAAGTATACATAAGACATTTTTCAAACAATATTTAAGAAGCCTAAAAACCATTGGATCAAATGTATTTACACAAAGTTATTGATATTTAAAAAGTATAATATATAAAGTATGCAGAAATTTGTTTGATATTTTCATTCTGTTTGGACATTTTATAATAATAATTAAATTGTTCATTATTAACTGGTCAGTATGAAATAAACACATTAAAATAGCTATTAAAATATATGCACTAATAAATGTTTATTGGATATTGCATCAAACATTAATTATGTAAAACCACAAAGGCAGCCGGGTGGCGGTGGCACACTCCTTTAATCCCAGCACTTGGCAGGCAGAGGCAGGTGGATTTCTGAGTTCGAGGCCAGCCTGGTCTATAGAGTGAGTTCAAGGACAGCCAGGACTACACAGAGAAACCCTATCTTGAAAAAGCAAAAAGCAAAAAGCAAAAAACAAAACAAAAACAAACAAACAAACAAACAAACAACAACAACAACAACAAAACAAGGGTATGCCAATAAATGGCACATTTGAACCTCTGAAACACATCTCCTGTGGTTCAAGGTAACATGGTAAAATTATAAAATATAGAAATATTTATCTTGTATCCATGAGATATATTCTGGGATAGTGATATTGCTCATCTGGTAAAGGAGTATGGTGTTAATTTCTTTATTTTTTTATATATGCTATTCATTTCCAGTAAACTCAAGTAAATTCCCATGATCCACATGGTAGCTTAAGCAAATAGATTTTAAATAGTTATCCTCAGATTTCCAAATTTATGAAATAATACTATTGTTATCATACACATACACACCTACCTTCACACACACAAATGACTACTATATAGATACCTCATTAGCATGGGGAACTCTGTGTTCAGTCCTAAATGACTAGTCGTCACTTTATGTGGAGAGTTGTGGTTATGTGCTTCAGGCTAGGAATCTGGTTGGGAGTAGATGAAAGGCCAGATGTCTTCAAGTGTGTGCCTGGGGGGCAGGGTTTCTGAATCCACTCAACCTTATCAAGTTTCTGCGATGGTCCTCTGCCCTACATATCTATAGTGGTTGGCTAGTGTCTGGCTCTATATTCAAACTAATAGAAAATAAATATGCTTTCACTTATAATCATTTAAGTAAAATTAATTTTGAAAATTTTGATGAAAATGATGCCCATAATTGGAAGCTAGAAGAGCTTTAGAATTTGCCAAAAGGGAACAAATTAGTGATGAATGTTTTGAAGATTATTTGGTATATTGTAATATATTACAAGATTTCTTTATAAGATATATATATGTGTGTGTGTGTGTATGTGTATGTATATATATATATGTGTGTATGTATGATTTTTATATGTAGACTTCTTATATGCATATCTAGAAAAAAATCCATTTACTCTTTTAATTTGTTTTCTGTTGCTTTGATAAAACACTGACCTAAAATACATGGGAAGAAAAATGTTTATTTCAGTTACAAGTTATAGTTTATTATCAGTGAAAATCATGACAAAAATTTTTGTTGGATTCTGAAAGAACTGAGAGAGTGTGAAGAAATAATGCTTACTAGATTACGTTCACTCTCATTTTCAGCTAGTGTCCTTAAAGAATCCAAGCTTCCTTACCCAGGAAAGACAAGGCCCTCTTCTATCAACTAGAAATAAAAAATGGCCACTCAGGCAAATATAATGGCACAACACCTCTGCTGAAACTCCCTCTATACAAATGTATCAATTTTATGGTCAAGATTAGTCACTACAATAGATATATTCATTTTACGAATTGCAAATAACTGAAAATAATTCAAATATAAAATAATAAAAATGATTGATAAATTTGGCTATAAACATAAACTTAAGCATTTTCCATTTGAAATGAATGAACTAGCGATATAAATCTGAATAACTCCCATTAAATGCTAAGCTTAAAATATTTTAAAGTAATATATGAAATTATTATGCACACAAAAGTTAAAGCATTCAAAACATGCTATTTGTGTTTAGGGTTACAAACAAATGGAATGAAATATCAAGAAAGATATGCCAATAGTAATAAGCAAGTTTTTCTTACTATCATCAAGGAGGAAGGAATGTGACAAGCTGATAAAATACATAGAAATTTAAACTGTTCACATGAATTGCATCAATAAGAACATTTGTTATATTCCTATTTGTACTTTTATTTATGGGCTTAGGCTATTTCTGTAACTATTTCAAAAAGAAATTATACACAGTAGGAAACAAAATCATTAAGAGAATTTGTTTTAAAAATCACCCCAATCATTGTATTTGTCTGTTTATTTGAATATTTTTCACTTTTCCTTTTCTCCTAGCTTCATACTTTTAGCAAAGTTTTCTAGGCAGTAGATGCTTGAGAGCAACTGATTAAGCAACAGTTTCCTCCTCTTCATCTCTCCATTTGTGGTACTAGATATCACAGTGACTCTAAGGAGTTTCATATCATAAGATGCCAATTTACAAAACACCACGACTACATCATTCACAGCTTCTTAGGTATATATACAAGCTATTGTCAGAATATTTTCTTGCCAAAAAATAAGTGACTAAAGAATGATTATATAGGCCTCAGGACACCACGGACTGCTGGCGGCTGGGGTCAGGTGCATGGACAGAGACCTAGCCCAGAATCCACTACCCTGTCAGGCTCTTTCCTGAGCCCAGAGCCAGAGCAAGTCACCAGGAGGAGGTCTGTGCACCTACAGCTTGGCAGCGGTTGCACAAGGCCGCCATCTTGCCTCAAGACACCTTGGACGGATGGAGGCTGGGGTCAGGTGCGTGGACAGAGATCTAGCTTAGCATAGACTACCACATCAGGCTCTTGCTGGCACCCAGAGCCAGAGGAGCTCAGCACAGGTCTGTGCACCTACAGCTCAGTGGCTGTGGCTGACCATTGGGGACTGGTTCACTGTGCTTGCAGCTGCCATCTTGCCTCAGGTCACTAAGGATGGCTGGCAGCTTAGCATAGACTACCCTATCAGGCTCTTGCCTGTGCACAAAGCCAGAGGAGCTCGGCGGGAGATCTGGGCACCTACAACTTGACGCTGCTGTTGATGACCGCTGGGGTCTGGCTCTCTGGGCTTATAGCGAGGCTTTCATCTTGCCTCAGGTCACTGCAGATGACTGGCGGCTGGGGTCAGAAGCATGGACACCCACTACTACAGCAGTGCCAAAGGCCAGGCTCATAGGAGCTTCAAACTCCAACCAGTAACAATAAGACCAACTAACTCCAGAGATAAACAGATGGCAAAAGGCAAATGTAGGAACGTTACTAACAGAAATCAAGGCAATATGGCACCATCTGAACCCAATTCACCAACCACAGCAAGTCCTGGATACCCCAACACACCAGAAAAACAAGAGTTGGATATAAAAGCACTGGTCATGATGCTCCTAGAGGAACACAAAAAAGACATAAACAAATCTCTTAAAGAAATGCAGGGGAACAGCAATAGGGTAGAAGCTTTTACAATGCAAACACAAAAATCACTTAAGGAACTCCAGGAGAATATGGACCAACAGACAGAAGCCAATAAAGAGGAAATGAGAAAATCACTTAAAGAAATGCAGGACAACTTGAACCAACAGGCAGAAGTCATGAAAGAGGAAACAAAAAAATCTCTTAAAGAATTGCAAGAAAACACAAACAAACAAATGAAGGAACTGAGCAAAACCATCCAAGATCTGAACACAGAAGTAGAAACAACTAAGAAATCACAAAAGGAGGCAACTTTGGAGATAGAAAACCTTGGGAAGAAATCAGGGGTCGTAGATGCAAATGTCAGCAACAGAATACAAGAGATAGAGTTAAGAATCTCAGATGCTGAAGATACCATAGTAACCATTGACTCCGCAGTCAAAGAGAATGCAAACTGCAAAAGGCTTGTAACCCCCCCAAAAATCTTGGAAATCCAGGACACAATGAGAAGACTAAACCTAAGGATTATAGGGATAGATGAGAGTGAAGGGGCCAGCAAATATCTTCAACAATATTATGGAAGAAAACTTCCCCAACATAAAGAGAGAGATGCCCATGAATATACAAGAAACCTACAGAACTCCAAACAGACTGGACCAGAAAAGAAATACCTCCCATCACATAATAATCAAAACTCCAAATGTACTAAACTATGAAAGAATATTAAAGGCAGGAAGAGAAAAAGGCCAAGTAACATATAAAGGAAGACCTCTCAGAATCACACCAGACGTCTCTCCAGAAACCATGAAAGCTAGAAGATCCTGGGAGGACCTCATGCAGACCATAAGTGAACACAAATGTCAGCCAAGATTACTATACCCAGCAAAACTCTCAATCAACATAGATGGAGAAATCAAAATATTCCATGACAGGACCAAATTTACACAATATCTTTCCACTAACCCACCTCTACAAACGATAATAGGAAGAAAACTCCAATACAAGGAGGGAAACAGCACCCAAGAAAAAGCAAGATAGTAACCTTCTTCCATCAAACTCAAAGGAATATAACTACTCAAAAACAAAAATAATATCAAAAATGACAGGAAGAAATAATCACTATTCCTTAATAGCTCTTAACATCAAGGGACTGAATTCCACAATAAAAAGACATAGATTAACAGACTGTATACACAAACAGGACCCTACATTTTGCTGCATACAGGAAACATACCTCAGAGTCAAAGACAAACACTCCCTTAGAGTAAAAGGCTGCAAGACAATTTTGCAAGCAAATAGTCCCAGGAAGCAAGCTGGAATAGCCATTCTAATATCAGATAAAATTGACTTTCAACCCAAAGTCTTCAAAAGAGACACAGAAGGTCACTTCTTGCTAGTCAAAGGAAGAACACACCAAGAAGAACTCACAATTCTAAACATCTACACTCCAAATGCAAGGGCACCCTCATTCATAAAAGAAACTTTACTAAAGCTCAAAGCATACATTGCATCTGACACAATAATTGTGGGGGACGTCAACACTCCACTATCATCAATGGACCAATCAGGAAAACAGAAACTAAACAGGGAAACAGGGAAACTCATTGAAATGTTGGACAAATTGGATTTAAAAGATATATATAGAACATTTCATCCTAAAGCAAAAGACTATACCTTTTTCTCTGCACCTCATGGTACCTTCTCCAAAATCGACCATATAATTGTTCACAAGACAGACCTAAACAAATATAGAAAGATTGAACTAATCCCATGCCTCCTATCAGATCACCATGGAGTATGAATGTTCTTCAATAGCAACAAAAACAACAGAAAATCCTCATACACGTGGAGGCTGAACAATATTCTACTCAATGATACCTTAGTCAAGGAAGAAATAAAGAAAGAAATTAAAGATTTTTTAGAATTCAATGAAAATGAAGGCAAAACATACACAAATCTATGGGACACAATGAAAGCAGTGCTAAGAGGAAAACTTATAACCCAGAGTGTCTCCAAAAAGAAACAGGAGAGAGCATATACTAGCAATTTAATGGCACACCTGAAAGCTCTAGAACAAAAAGAAGCTATTTTACCCAGGAGGAGTAGAAGACAGGAAATCATCAAACTCAGGAATGTAATCAATCAAGTTGAAACAAAGAGAACCATAAAAAGAATCAACAAAACCAGGAGCTGGTTCTTTGAGAAAATCAACAAGATAGATAAACCCCTAGGTAGACTTACCAAAGGGCACAGAGACAGTATTCAAATTAACAAAATTAGAAAGGAAAAGGGAGATATAACAACAGAAACTGAGGAAATTCAAAAAATCATCAGATCCTACTACAAAAGCCTATACTCAACACAACTGGAGAATCTGGAGAAAATGGACAATTTCCTAGACAGATACCAATACTAAAATTAACCAGGATCAAACAGATCGTCTAAACAGACCCTCAACCCCCCAAGAAATAGAAGGGGTCATAAAAAGTCTTCCAACCAAAAAAAGCACAGGACCATATGGTTTTAGTGCAGAATTCTATCAGACCTTCAAAGAAGTCCTAATACCAATACTCTTCAAACTATTCCACAAAATAGAAACAGAAGGAACACTACCCAACTCATTCTATGAAGCCATAATTACCCTTATAACAAAACCACACAAAGATCCAACTAAGAAAGAGAACTACAGGCCAATTTCTCTTATGAATATTGATGCAAAAATACTAAATAAAATACTTGCCAATCAAATCCAAGAACACATCAAAACGATCACTCACCATGATCAAGTTGGCTTCATTCCAGGGATGCAGGGATGGTTCAATATATGGAAATCTATCAATGTAATCCACTACATGAACAAACTCAAAGAAAAAAACCACATGGTCATCTCATTGGATGCTGAAAAAGCATTTGACAAAATTTAGCATCTTTTCATGCTAAAAGTCTTGCAAAGAGCAGGAATTCAAGGCCCATATCTAAACATAGTAAAAGCAATTTACAGCAGACCGATAGCCAACATCAAGGTAAATGGAGAGAAACTTGAAGCAATCCCACTAAAATCAGGGACTAGACAAGGCTGCCCCCTCTCAACATATCTCTTCAATATAGTACTTGAGGTACTAGCTAGAGCAATTCGACAACATAAGGAAGTCAAAGGGATACAAATTGGAAAGGACAAAGTCAAACTATCACTATTCGCAGATGATATAATAGTATACTTAAGTGACCCAAAAAATCCACCAGAGAACTCCTACAGCTGATAAACAACTTCAGCAAAGTGGCTGGTTATAAAATCAACTCAAGCAAATCAGTAGCCTTCCTATATGCAAAGAATAAGCAGGCCGAGAAAGAAAATAGGGAAATGACACCCTTCACAATAGCCACAAACAATATAAAGTATCTTGGTGTGACTCTAACCAAACAAGTGAAAGATTTATATGACAAGAACTTCAGGTCTCTATAGAAGGAAATTGAAGAAGACATCAGAAAATAGAAAAATCTTCCATGCTCATGGGTTGGCAGGATTAATATAGTTAAAATGGCAATCTTGCCAAAAGCAATATACAGATTCAATGCAATCCCCATCAAAATCCCAACTCAGTTCTTCATAGAGTTAGAAAGAGCAATTCTCAAATTCATCCGGAATAACAAAAACCCCAGGATAGCTAAAACTATAATTAACAGTAAAAGAACTTCTGGGGGAATCAATATCCCAGACCTCAAGCAATACTACAGAACAGTAGTGTTAAAAACTGCATGGTATGGGTACAGCAACAGGCAAGTAGATCAATGGAATAGGATAGAAGACCCAGAACTGAACCCACACATCTATGGCCAATTGATCTTTGACAAAGGAGCTGAAAACATCCAGTGGAAACAAGATAGCCTTTTCAACAGATGGTGCTGGCTCAACTGGAGGTCAACATGCAGAAGAATGAGAATTGATCCGCACTTATCTCCTTGCAACTAAGCTCAACTCCAAGTGGATCAAGGACCTCCACATAAAACCAGACACAGTAAAACTAATAGAAAAGAAACTGGGGAAGACCCTTGAGGACATTGGGCACAGGGGAAAAATTCCTGAACAGAACACCAATTGCTTATGCTCTAAGAGCAAGAATAGACAAATGAGACCTCATAAAATTACAAAGTTTCTGTAAGGCAAAAAACACTGTCAAAAGGACAAATCAGCAACCAACAAATTGGGAAAAGATCTTCACCAACCCCATATCCAACAGAGGGCTAATATCCAATGTATACAAAGAACTCAAGAAGTTAGACCCCCGAAATCCAAATAACCCTATCCAAAAATGGGGTACAGAGCTAAACAAAGACTTTTTGGATGGCTGAGAAACACCTTAAAAATGTTCAACATGATTAGAGAAATGCAAATCAAAACAACCCTGAGATTTCACCTCACACCAGTCAGAATGGCTAGAATTAAAAACTCAGGAGACATCAGGTGTTGGTGAGGATGTGGAGAAGGAGGAACACTTCTCCACTGCTGGTGGGACTGCAAGCTGGTACAACCACTCTGGAAATCAGTATGGTGGTTCCTCAGAAAACTGGACTTGATACTTCCAGAGGACCCAGCCATACCACTCCTAGGAATATACCCAGAAGATTCCCCAGCATGCAAATAGGATACATGCTCCACTATGTTCATAGCAGCCTTATTTATAATAGCCAGAATCTGGAAAGAACCCAGATGTCCCTCAACAGAGGAATGGATACAAAAATGTGGTATACACAGTGGAGTACTATTCAGCCATTAGAAACAATGAATTCATGAAATTCTTAGAGAAATGGATAGAGCTGGAGCGCATCATACTAAGTGAGGTAACCCAGTCTCAAAAGAATACCCATGGTATGCAGTCACTGTTAAGTGGATATTAGCCGAGAATCTTGGAACACCAAAGACACAATTCACATACCAAATGATGTCTGACAAGAAGAAAGGAGTGGACACTGGTGCAGGAAAGGATCAAAGCATCAGTGTAGGGGAATACAAGAACAGGGAAGTGGGAAGGGGTGCATGAGGGAGCAGGGGGACCGTAAAGGGCATGTGGGACCTTTGAGGGGTAGGGAACCAGAAAAATGGAAATGAATTGTACATATAGAATATAACCAATAAAAAATGAATGATTATATAATAAACTAGACTCAATAAAAGACATAAAGATGTGTGTGTGTTTGTGCATCTGTGTTTCTAGAAGATAAATCCTAATATTTACGAGCCTTCTTGTCTTGGTAACACTGAATATGAGGTAAATTTTGTTATCTATTTTGAATAACATAGCAGATTTTCTTAACTAATTTTTCACCCGAATACTAGAGTGTTTGAAAATAAGTATAAGCAACATCTATTATGTTATAAATCCAGATATTGTTGATGTTCTGCAGATTAGAATGCTGTCTATTTAACATGAAGTTCTATGTAGGAGACAGAACCAAATGCTTTCTACATTAGGATGATAAATACACATTCAGAAACAAAGGAGAACAAGCTGAAAAATCCTGAGAGCAATTTAGTATCTGATCAGTATGTTAAACTCCCTTCCATTGTCCATGAAAGTTTCTAAGTGTATATATTTATTTATTATGCTATACTATCTATTTAGGCAGTTAGAATGCATTATAGATCTGTATGTTTGTTAGATACTAACATTTTCCCCTTTCATAAATTGAATTCTTCACCACTTGCCTTCATATGTATATTAATATTATGTATATGTGTATTTGTTTTAGTATCAGTTCACTTCAGTTGGCTAGACTTCAAATGTAATCACTGTCTACCCCATATCCAATTGATTTGAGGCACAGAGTTCTCCCAATATAATAAAGCAAGAGGTACTTTAGGAGCTAAAGCAAAATTACTAATGCTAAGAGTTCTCCTTAGACATCAAGAAGAGTTATGACATTACAGTTTTATGCCATAGACTATGTAATAAATGAAAGATTAAAACTCCTTCTTGGATTGTTCAGCATAGAGTTAGCACAATGACAGCTATTCCCTCTGTACATTCTTAGCAGAACAGAAGTAGTTGAGACATTTCTTGTTACCATAGAAGCATGGTTAACATACTCATGAATTTTATCTTGAAAATATATAAGAAGCCTCAGATAAAATGGGACCAGAATTCTGGCCTGAAAGATTTAGCTTTTTTAATAAGTCTAAATTTGGAGAATTTTTATAACTTGAAGGTTAAGTTTTCAAATGAGTTTAAAGCTTACTCATGTTAGGGTCAATGAGGTCTTTCAGGTCACATACAAGGAATGAAATCATAAAGCATATAATATGAAAATGTAATACTATGTGCATAACAATATTTCAATCCTTTTAAGGTTTGTAAACTGTGCTGTGATATTTTTGACATTTTTCTTGTACTCATGAGATTATAATAAAATTGAAACACCCACTTGCTTCCTCAAATTATCTCATATACAACTGCAGGGTGTCTTTCTAATTCATGGCCTCTTTTTCATTAATTGTTATGATATGTATATATGCATATACACATATTCCTGTATATAAGCTGCTCTGTCTGTATATTGTCCCTTGTAGATATGTTCTCAGTGTTGACCATTTGATATTGGATAAGCAGTTGTTTTGCTATTTTCTGGAGAAGACTATTTCTCCTACTCTTAGCATGCTTAAGTTAAGTGTAGTTCTCTGTCTTAATGGACTTTGACCCAATCCAGTTTGTCATATCCATTGTTGTGCTATTTTCTGGAGAAGACTATTTCTCCCACTCTTAGTATGCTTAAGTTAAATGAGTTCTTTGAGTTCTTTGTCTTAATGGACTTTCCCCCAATCCAGTTTGTCATATCCATTGTTCTTGTCCTAGTTCAGTTCATGTTTAGGTTTTAAAAGCATTCTGGTTTCTCACAAGAAACAGATGATCTCTTTTCTAGTTTTGGGGCAGTCATCAGAAGGCCTGCCTGAGAAATGGGTTGGGCAAAATATAGCATTGATAAGCAGTCAAGAATTCGCTTACTACAGCTTCCCTCAAGAAAACCACACGCTGTAAAAACCAAAAATAACTTCATTTTTAAAATCTGCTGTCAAAATTTACAAATTTTTAAACAATATGAAAATCTAAAAATGAAATTTATTCTTCTTTGATATTCTTTTCATGCCAAATCTTAGACTGTTAACTACCTTATGATGTGATAAATTTTCACCAAAGAATCATTAGCAATGATCCACACAAAATCATGTCTATTCACCTTTTGAGGATTCTATAAATTTATGTAATTTTGATCAATAACTTTTTTCTTATTCCTTGTCTGTTTTACAATTTTATATCTTAGAAAAATTTTATTGATCATTTATTATATATTGAATATATGAATTTTTTCTCTTTCATCAAAAAGTTTTCTAGACTTGACAGTATACAAACAAAATAAGTAAGTATGCAGTAACTTACACTACCATACATATCAATATCATCTAGTTTGTATATATATATATATATATATATATATATATATATATATATACTAATACAAAGAAACAACTTACAAGTTGGTGGGGATACCTACAACTACTTTCATATTTCCTTTAGTCACTTATGTAGTACACTATATATATTTCATTGTTATAATCTTGGGTAATATTTTGGAATGTTTACCATTATTTTCTTAGTCTTCTATTGCTGTGAAGAGTCTCCACCATGACAGCAACTCATAAAAATTCTTTAATTGGTGTTTGTTTAAACAGTCAGCGGTTTACTCTATTGTTCTCATGGCAAGGAACAAGGTGACATATAGACAGAAAAGTTACTAGGAAAGTGACTTGACAGTTCTACATCAGGATACATAGGCTTCAGGGGAAAAAAAGTGTCACTGGGCCTACCTTGAGGCCTTGAAAACTCAAAGACAACCTCCAGTAACATATTTTTTTCAAGAACTACACTTATTCCAATAAGGTCAAACACTATCATTCCATAAATTTTTTACTAGGTTATATTCTTTACATTTTTCTTATCAAAATAGACTTGGTGAGATAGTCAAGAATACTCCCAAATTCTTCATATCAGGTATGAACTAACAATGTAAGTAGATTACTAACCATTTTCAAAGATCAAATTTGTTTTACTTTTTAATTTTTATTTTCTATATTCTATGTTTACATCCCAAAGGCTTTCCCCTTTCCCAGTCCCCCCCCCACGATACGTCCCATAATTCCTCCCACCCAACTATTCCCCAACCATTCCCCCCACACAGGATTTCTCTGTTTCTGGGTCTACAAAACTGGATCCAATCTTTACAGGCCCAGGGTCCTCTCCTTTCTTCTTCTTGGGAATCATTTGAATTGTTAATTGTGCCTTGAGTATTTAGGGCTTCTGGGCTCATTAATATTCACTTATGACTGATTGCATTCATGTGTATTCTTTTGTGATTGGGTTAACTCACTTAGGATGATATTTTCCAGATCTGACCATTTACCTACAAATTGCATGAAATTATTATTTTTAATTACTGGGTAGTATTCCATTGTATAAATATTCCACATTTTCTGTATCCTTTCCTCCTTTGAGGGATATTAGGGCTCCTTCCAATTTCTGGCTATTATAAACAAGGCTGCTATAAACATAGTGGAGCATGTGTCTTTATTGTATGCGGGGAATCCTCTGGGTATATGCCAAGGAGTGGTATGACAGGGTCCTCAGGAAGTGACATGCCCAATTTTCTGAGGAAACACCAAACTGATTTCCAGAGCAGTTTTACCATTTTGCAATCCCACCAACAGTGGAGGAGTGCTCCTCTTTCTCCACATCCTCGCCAGCACTTGTTGTCTCTTGAGTTTTTAATCTTAGCCATTCTGACTGCTATGAGGTGGAATCTCAGGGTTGTTTTGATTTGCATTTCCCTGATGACTAATGATGTTGAACATCTCTTAAGGTGTTTCTCAGCCATCCGAATTTCTTCTGGTGAAAATTCTTTGTTTAGCTCTGTACCCCATTTTTTTCTTTTCTTTTTTTTTTTTCTTCTTTTTTTGTTTTTTGTTTTTTGTTTTTTTTTTTTTTTTTTTTTTTTTTTTTTTTTTTTTTTTTTTTTTTTTTTTTTGACAGGGATTCTCTGTGTAGCCCCGGCTGTCCTGGAACTCACTCTGTAGACCAGGCTGGCCTCGAACTCAGAGATACGCCTGCCTCCCAAGTGCTGGGATTACAGGCATGCGCCACCACCGCCCGGCTCTGTACCCCATTTTTTATAGGGTTATTTGGTTCTTTGTGGTCTAACTTCCTTGACTTCTTTGTAGATATTGGATATTAGCCCTATGTCAGATGTGGGGTTGGTGAGGATCTTTTCCCACTTTGTTGGTTGCTGTTTTGTCCTTCTGACAGTGTCCTTTGCCTTACAGAAACTTTGTAATTTTATGAGGTTCCATTTGTCAATTCTTGATCTTAGAGCATAAGCTATTAGTGTGCTGTTCAGGAACTTTCCCCCTGTGCCCATGTCCTCCAGGGTCTTCCCAAGTTTCTTTTCTAATAGTTTCAGTGTGTCTGGTTTTATGTGGAGGTCCTTGATCCACTTGGAGTTGATCTTAGTGCAAGGAGATAAGAGTGGGTCAATTTGCATTCTTCTGCATGTTGACCTCCAGTAGAACCAGCACCATTTGTTGAAAAGGCTATCTTTTTTCCACTGGATGGTTGTGGCTCCTTTATCAAAGATCAAGTGACCATAAGTCTGTGGGTTCATTTCTGGGTCTTCAATCCTATTCCATTGATCTACTTGCCTGTTGCTGTACCAATACCATGCAGTTTTTAACACAATTGCTCTGAAGTACTGCTTGAGGTCAGGGATATTGATTCCCCCAGAAGTCCTTTTATTGTTGAGAATAGTTTTAGCTATACTGGGTTTTTTGTTGCTCCAGGGGAATTTGAGAATTGCTCTTTCTAGATCTATGAAGAATTGTGTTGGAATTTTGATGGGGATCACATTGAATCTGTAGATTGCTTTTGGCAGGATGGCCATTTTTACTATATTGATCCTGCCAATCCAGGAGCAAGAAATATTTCTCCATCTTCTGAGGTCTTCTTCGATTTCTTTCTTCAAGGACTTGACGTTCCTGTCATACAGTACTTTTGCTTGTTTGGTTAGAGTTCCGCCAAGGTACTTTATGTTGTTTGTGGCTATTGTGAAGGGTGTTATTTCCCTAACTTCTTTCTCGGCCTGCTTGTCCTTTGAGTACAAGAAGGCTACTGATTTGCTTGAGTTAATTTTATAACCAGCCATTTTGCTGAAGTTATTTATCAGCTGTAGAAGTTCTCTGGTGGAGTTTTTTGGGTCGCTTAAGTAAACTATCATATCATCTCCAAATAATGATAGTTTGACTTCTTCCTTTCCAATTTGTATCCCTTTGACTTCCTTATGTTTTCTAATTGCTCTCGCTAGAACTTCAAGTACTATATTGAAAAGATATGGAGAGAGAGGGCAGCCTAGTCTATTCCCTGATTTTAGTGGGATTGCTTCAAGTTTCTCTCCATTTATTTTGATGTTGGCTACTGGTTTGCTGTAGATTGCTTTTACTATGTTTAGATATGGGCCTTGAATTCCTGCTCTTTCCAAGACTTTTAGCATGAAAGTATGCTGAATTTTGTCGAATGCTTTTTCAGTATCTAATGAGATGACCATGTGGTTTATTTTCTTTTAGTTTGTTTATGTAGTGGATTACATTGATGGATTTCTGTATATTGAACCATCCCTGCATCCCTGGGATGAAGCCTAATTGATCATAGTGAATGATTGTTTTGATGTGCTCTTGGATTCGGTTGGCAAGAATTTTATTTAGTATTTTTGCATGGATATTCATAAGAGAAATTGTCCTCTAGTTCTCTTTCTTTGTTGGATCTTTTTGTGGTTTAGGTATCAGCGTAATTGTGGCTTCGAAGAATGAGTTGGGCAGTGTTCCTTCTGTCTCTATTTTGTGGAATAGTTTGAAGAGTATTGGTGTTAAATCTTCCTTGAAGGTCTGGTAGAATTCTGCACTAAAACCATCTGGTCCTGTACTTTTTTTTGTTGGGAGGCTTTCTATAACCCCTTCTATTTCTTTAGGGGTTATGGGACTATTTAGCTGATCTACTTGATGCTGATTTAATTTTGGTATTTGGTATCTGTCTAGAAAATTGCCCATTTCCTCCAGATTCTCCAGTGGTGTGGTGTATAGACCTTTGTAGTAGGATCTGATGATCTTTTGAATTTCCTCAGTTTCTCTTGTTATGTCCCCCCTTTCATTTCTAATTTTGTTAATTTGGATACTGTCTCTGTGCCCTTTGCTTGGTCTGGCTAAGCGTTTATCTTTCTTGTTGATTTTCTCAAAGATCCAGCTCCTGGTTTTGTTGATTCTTTGTATGGTTCTCTTTGTTTCTACTTGATTGATTTCAGCCCTTCTTTTGATGATTTCCTGACTTCTACTCCTCCTGGGTGAATTAACTTCTTTATCTTCCACAGCTTTCAGGTATGCCATTAAGCTCCTAGTGTATGCTCTCACCAGTTTCTTTTTGGATGCACTTAGAGCTATGAGTTTTCCTCTTAGCACTACTTTCATTGTGTCTCATAAATTTGGGTAGGTTGTACCTTCATTTTCATTGAATTCTAAAAAGTCTTTGATTTCTTTTTTTATTTCTTCCTTGACCAAATTGTCATTGAGTATTGTTCAGTTTCCATGTGTATGTGGGCTTTCTGTTGTTTTTGTTGCTATTGAATACCACTCTTACTCCATGGTGATCTGATAGGAGGCATGGGATTAGCTCGATCTTCTTGTATTTGTTGACATCTGTCTTGTGACCAATTATATGATCAATTTTGGAGAAGGTACCATGTGGTGCTGAGAAAAAGGTATATTCTTTAACTTTAGATGAAATGTTCTATATATATATATATATATATATATATATATATATATATATATATCTGTTAAATCCAATTGGTCCAAAGTTTCAATTAGTTTCACTGTGTCCCTGTTTAATTTCTGCTTTCCTGATCGGTCTATTGAGGAGAGTGGAGTGTTGAAGTCACCCACAATTATTGTGTTTGGTGTAATGTGTGCTTTAAGCTTTAGTAAGGTTTCTTTTACGAATGAGGGTGCCCTTGCATTTGGAGCATAGACGTTCAGTATTGAGTGCTCTTCTTGGTGGATTTTCCCTTTGACCAGGAAGAAGTGACCTTCTGAGTCTCTTTTGATGACTTTAGGTTGGAAGTCAATTTTATCTGATATTATAATGGCTACTCCAGCTTGTTTCCTGAGACCATTTGCTTGTAAAATTGTCTTCCAGCCTTTTACTCTAAGGCAGTGTTTGTCTTTAACACTGAGATGAGTTTCCTGTGCAGGAAAATGTAGGGTCCTGTTTCCGTATCCAGTCTGTTAATCTATGTCTTTTTATTAGGGAATTGAGTCCATTGATGTTAAGAGATATTAAGGAATAGTAATTATTACCTCCCAACATCTTTGAAATTATTATTTTTTTTATATTTGAGAGGTTATCTTGTTTTGGGTTTGATGAGAGGAGGTTTCTATCTTGCTTCTTCCCGGGTGTAGTTTCCGTTCTTGTCTTGGTGTTTTCCCCCTATTATCCTTTGTAGGCTGGATTTGTGGAAAGATATCATGCAAATTTGGTTTTGTCATGGAATACCTTGATGTCTCCATCTATGGCGATTGAGAGTTTTCCTGGGTAAAGTAGTTTTGGCTGAATTTTGTGTTCTCTTATAGTTTTCATGATATCTGCCCAGGATCTTCTAGCTTTCATGGTCTCAGGTGAGATGTCTGGTGTTATTCTGATAGGTCTCCCTTTATATGTTACTTGGCCTTTTTCTCTGGCTGCCTTTAATATTCTTTCTTTGTTTATTACATTTGGAGTTTTGATTATTATGTGATGGGATGTATTTCTGATCTGGTCCAGTCTGTTTGGGGTTCTATAGGCTTCTTGTATATTCATGGGCATCTCTCTCTTTAGGTTGGGGAAGTTTTCTTCCATAATTTTGTAGAGATATTTGCTGGCCCTTTAACTTGTAAATTTTCACTCTGGTCTATACCTATAATCCTTAGGTTTGGTCTTCTCATTGTGTCCTGGATTTCCAGGATGTTTTGGGTTATAACCTTTTCGCATTTAGTATTTTCTTTGACTGTTGAATCAATGGTTCCTATGGTATCTTAGGCTTCTGAGATTCTGAGATCCACCCAGGATCTTTGAGCTTTCATGGTATCAGGTAAGAAGTCTGGTGTAATTCTGATAGTTCTTCCTTTATATGTTACTTGGCCTTTTTCTCTTGCTGCCTTTAATAATCTTTCTTTGTTTAGTACATTTGGAGTTTTGATTATTATGTGACAGGATGTATTTCTGTTCTGGTCCAGTCCATTTGGAGTTCTGTAGGCTTCTTGTGTATTCATGGGCATCTCTCTGTTTAGGTTGGGGTAGTTTTCTTCCATAATTTTGTAGAAGATATTTGCTGGCCCTTTAAAGTTGTTAATCTTCCCTCTCATATATCCCTATAATCCTTATGTTTGGTCTTCTCATTGTGTCCTGGATTTCTTGGATGTTTGGGTTACATGCTTTTTGCATTTTGCATTTTCTTTGATTGTTGAGTCCATGGTTCCTATGGTATCTTTGCCATCTGAGAATCTTTCTTCTATCTCTTGTATTCTATTGCTGATATTTGCATCTATGGCCCCTGATTTCTTCCCAAGGTTTTCTATCTCCAATGTTGTCTCCTTCTGCGATTTCTTAGTTGTTTCTACTTCTGTTTTTAGAACCTGGATGGATATGCTCAGATCTTTCACTTGCTTGATTGTGTTTTCACGTATTTCTTTAAGAGATTTTTGTGTTTCCTCTTTCATAGCTTCTACTTGTTGACCCACGTTCTTCTGTATTTCTTTAAGTGATTTTTGTCTTTCCTCCTTATTGGTTTCTGCTTTTTGATCCATATTCTGCTGAATTTCTTTGATTTTTGTATTTGTTTTGTAAAGGCTTCTAAGTTTTGATCCATTTTCTCCTGTATTTCTTTAAGAGATTTATCTATGTGTTCAGCTACCAGCATCCTGACCAGTGATTTTAGATCCAAGTCTTGTTTTTCTGGTGTGTTTGGGTATCCAGGGCTTCCTGTTGTTGGCGAACTGGGTTCAGATGCTATCATGCTGCCTTGATTTCTGTTAGTAAAGTTCCTTCATTTTCCTTTTGCCATCTGGTTATTTCTCGTGTTAGTTGGCCTTGTTGTCACTGGCTGGTGTTTGAACCTCCCAAGAGACTGGGCTCACCTGTTGTTTATCTACTGGTGATTATGCTGAAAGATAGAGATTGCCTCTGTGAGGGCTGAGGGGACCTCAGGGAGGGCGGTTCCCAACCGAGTTGGTGCAAGGCCGGAGGGCATGGAGATGTCTCTCTAGCTGCTGGCCTTGCCCTGGTTAGTGGGGTGAGCCTGGAGGATCCACCAGCACGATAGTAGCCCTGGCTGAAATCTGTCTACCTGGGCCTCTCCAGCTGTGTCCTGGTAGCAATATGGAGGCTTATCACTACCGCTGCTCCAAGGGACCGCGAGCAGGCTGCCACCTGCTGCCTTGGTGCAAGGCCGGAGGGCATGGAGAAGTCCTGCAGAGCCTCGGCGCTGGGCCTGCCTGGTGGCAAGAGCCTGGCGGATCCACCTGCTTGATGGTAGCCCTGGCAGGAGTCTGTCTACCTGGGCCTCTCTAGCTGTGTCCTCGTATCAATATGGAGGCTTACTGCTACCACTGCTCTAAGGGGGCAAAGATCAATTTTTTATATTTTGCTGCTCAATTTTCTTTCAGCATATAGATTTTAGAATTGCAAATGACAAATTTATAAGAAGTAAATGTATTCTATAAAATCTCAAGTACAACTAAATAAGAAATTCACAAACCTTGTAAGGTATAGAATTTACTACTTTTAAATGTCATTTCATCTTTCATAATTGATTCAATGCTAAAGATCCTGTTACAATAGTTTATATAAAAAGCAGAGACAATGGGGAGGCATTTTTCAACTTCATATGGCATTATGAAATAAAGATATAAACCCTGGCCTAAATAGCTTTGTAATCCATCTAATTAATGACTAAAAGGTAAAATTATTGCTTGAAGCATATTTTTCTCTTGAAAAAAATAAGTACTCTTCAGATTATTCTTTACTAAGCAAATTAAAACAATTACTTTTATATGCACAGATTTTTAAATTGGATCATGTTATAGTCTTACCAGGTCATTTTAGTTTACTTTCTAAGATGGTTTTAAAAATAACTTTGAAGAAACAGAATATCTATGTAATTCTTACAGGAAATGTTCAATAATGAGCCAGAAATAAATTCTGAATCGTTTAGTGCTTTAGTTATATACCAAAAGAGATCTACTAAGAATTATGTATGGCAGATTGGATGATTACACAGAATATCAAATTAGTGTAAATCAAACCCAGAATTAGAATAATAAACTATGCTGGCACAAACATGTATATTTTTGAAGTATTATCAATTAAAACACTAAATAGCAGCAATAGCTTTTATTACTAGCTGGAAAGATATTAATTACTACCACATTGAATTTAAAGAAAAATTATTTATTCCTAATAAACATTCTTACTGGTACTTGCATTAGAATGAACAAATATGTAATATACATGGGATCCTTTAAAAAGATATTAAAATACTTACATGCAATGTTAGGTTTCTTTAACTCTAAAATTTTTTAATTTAATTTAATAATCTTATGCTGCATAGAAATTTATTTAGTAAATTAATTCTGTGAACCACAGATTTGTCGAAATTTTTAAGTAGATAAACTAGTAAAGAAACAAAGATAAATGTTTCAAAGTTGGATCCACAGGTAAAAGCATATGGTATGGTGACAAAAGGTCCAACTTCAGTTCACAGAACCCACTACAGGCTACATCAAGTGACATTAACTCCAGCTCCAAAGTATCTAAAACCCCCAAAGGGAACCTGGACTCAAATGTGAAAATGAACAAAACACACACACACACACACACACACACACACACACACACACCAAATTTTTTAAAAAGCCAGCAAACCACTAAAAAGGAAAAAAAGAATATATAACATTATGAATAAATATGTATATATGTAAAGATATTTTATATTACATGTATAACAAGGCTTTCACACCCCTGCTTATACTTTGCATTTGTACTTGTTATAAGTATACTGAAACCAAGTTCAACATCTGCAAATGTTTATGAAAAGTCCCAATACAAAAGTACTACATTACATGTTTAAACCAAAAAGGATTATAAGTCCTCTCTAATAATTTTGCCCTCATAAGAGAAAATCAGAATTTATAGATTCCAGAATATATGCAGTGATTGCTTTATAGTCATTCTACATGTTTTTATATAGAATATATAATGCTGAAAAACTAAATTTTGACTATAAATTTTAAAATCGTTCTCATGTTCAAAATATTAATATTTTCAGAACTAAACTTTCCTGCCAAGTTTAGATCTTGCAGATAATGTTAAATTGTCCAGCTTGGAAGATAACAGATGCTTCATTACCTTTTGCTGGCTGTAGGTCACCTGAAACAATGTGGTGTCAATGAAATGGATAAAATTCTCCATCACTAACGAAAATTTCAGAAGTGTCTACTATCTTGAGAATGATATTCATATCAATCAAGACAAAACTGATATAAGCTATTTTCATGGTGACTTTTTATTGAAATACGGTAGAAACTAAATTTGTGAACTTATGAAAGAAAATATGTTTTTAGTTTATTGAAAGTCATATATTTACATAGGCCACTCTAAGCCTAGTGGGGTATGTAATGGCAGAAATAATTCTAAGAGATAACTTCTTGATACAGTAAAGTAAAAACAAAAGAAAAAAGAAAAAAATATTTATTATAATATTCAAGATGTACTCCTTAAAATTTAGATCTAAATGAGAATATATAAACATTATATCTTGAGAAGTGATATAATTTCATCATTTATTTCTGATTCCTTAAGGACAAAGACATAACTCTCAACAAAGTAGTTATGACAACAAAATATCACCTCACTTTATTGCCAGCTTTGTTTAAGCTCCATTTTAATATGGAGATGATATGTTTAGAATTAGATTCCTCCCATCCCCTTTCCCCTGTGTTAGGTAGCAAACTTCAACTAATTTGAACATAACACATTTTTATTCTTTGCAGTACAACTAAGAGAAGTTGTGGATGTTTTCATTTAGGGCACAGCTAAAGCCATGGATAACACTTTGCTTAAGATATATATTAGTCATTTTGGCTTATCTACCATAGAGCACAAATGGAAAATTTATGCACATTTTATTTATTAATTCTCTGTTTCTGTTTCTCTCTCTCTCTCTCTCTCTCTCTCTCTCTCTCTCTCTCTCTCTCTCTCTCTCTTTCCACATAGGCTCTTTATCTCTTCCCTCTCCCAATCTTCTCTTCACAGGAGTACTCTCAAAAGTTGCCTTTAATAGAACCTAATTTGGCTTGAATAGCTCATTTCACTGTCAAGGAAATAGCCTTTCACATACTTGTATACCTTCCTACTTTAACTGAAAAATCTGAAAGAATAATTAAAATCAAAATTCACTACCACCGATGTTTTCTCCTATAAATGTATAGAAACTGAAAGCTACCACCAAAAAAAATCAAGCTCACAAATTCTCCAATAAGTACCTTGTATTAAACAATGCTATATTTTTAAAAAGACCGAAAAGGTTAGTAAGCTCACTCCACAGCTGAGGACATAAGTTTGATTCCTTGAATTCAAATCTTTTAAGTAGAGAAGTAACCCTTACAAGTTGTTCTCTGACCAGCATATACAGGCACATCCCTACAATAACATATAAATAAATGTAAAATAATGATAATAATAATAGAACAATGACTATAAAAGCAATATATTCTGTAAGAAACACAATACAAAGATTAATATTCCATTAATTTCTTTGTTTCTGAGAGTGTCTTGTAATGTATTACAGTCTGGCCTTGAACATTTCTGATTCAGCTTCTTACATGTTAGGATTAAAGGCAATGTGAACATTCCTTGTGAAAGAAAATTTATACTAGAAGACTTGTTTTACAATAAATACTGCAGGGAATTCTTAGGCTCAATGGATATTATCATATACAGTAATTTAACTCCAACACATACACACAAAAGAGCCAGTAAATTTAATTATCTAATTATAAAAGGAGTCAAAGCATATCATTTCATTTGTGCACAGTGTATTGCTGAATCCATAATATATACAAATATAATATATTTACCAATAATAGCTGAGTGGAAATGAGTGGGCAAAATCTATATTAAGTTAATAGAATTACACTAGACATTAACTCTAATGCACAGGAAACATGAAAGAAACAAACATGAAAAATAGTACTTAAATGTAACATAAGCTATAAGTTATTCTTGTTTCCTTCTCTTTGTGTTTCTTTAAGAGATATCCAGTTCAATAAAATAATAATTGTAAGAATTCATTATTATATTATTGCTTATCCTCTATAAAAAAAGAATGTTTTGTAATTAGAACACAAATAGGCAAAAAGGAATGTAATTATCAAGTAATATTGCTTCTTTATATAATATAAATTAGTACAAATATAGAGTCTGGTAAGTTATAACAAATATAGTAAAATAGAGAATTAACGTAAAGAAATGCAGAATAAACCCCTGAGAAATCATTAAAAAAATCAAAATGCCACATTAGAGAATATTAATTCAACTTAATAAAACAATGTGAAAGAAAAGAGAGGGAGAAAAGCTGTGAGGCATATTTTACCAGACAAATATTTACATGCAAATATAATAATAATAATAATAATATATTGTTGTATGGTAGAATAAGTATTTCAAAGAAAAAATGGAATCAATTTCAGACTACATTTTACAAACAACCTCACATACTTTTTTTATTTAAATCAAAGGCAAAAAAATCATTGAATGTAAATGTTTAAACAAGGTATAAAAACCAACTAAAAGTATAGTCATAATATGTGAAAATACCTATTTAGCATTAAAAATGTTTGGCAGTAGAAAAAAAGATATTTTCTAATCAGACATTAAGAAATACAATCCAATGATAAAGATAGATTTACTTCAAACACTAAACATGTTAATTAAAAAATTAAAGAATCAAAGGGAAAACTAACCCATTCAATAAGACCTAGATGAAAACACAAATACCTTCAAGCATATTTATTTATTGATATTTGTTTAGTTATCATACACATAATTGAAATATTTCAGTGACAGCAGAAATCAAATTATTTTCAAATGTACCTTGTGGTTTTCAAAGGGAACCAACGTGTTTAACAAAAAAAAAGAGTTAATACATTTAAAATATCCAAAATAATACAAAGAATGCTCTATTCTATGACCACAATGAAATGAATATTAGCAGTAGGGTAAGAAACAAAATAAGAAAACCAGGACAAGGAAAGAATTAAGATTACATTTAAAAATGCACAGGAAAATTTTTTAAACACATGCATACACACACAAACACACAAACACAATTTCAAGTAGCAAATGGATAAAACAGAAATTATGAAAATACTTAGGTGTGAAAAAATGAAGCTGAAACATCCAATAATTATTGTATGAATTTAAAACAGCATATAAAGGAAAATATGTGGTAGTAGCACTTAAATTTTAAAAATTCTAATTATTAAATCTATAAGTGTTTTTCTGTTTCAGTGATATATATCATATCTAAAAGCAAATTTAGAAGGAAAACATTTAATTTACAGTTCAATGCAAATAGAGTCCATTATGACAAGTAAGGTAAATCATGGTGACACCAGTAGAGTGCTGATTAATCATATTTTTCATTTACACACAAGAAGCATTGAAGAAAACAGTGATGTATTACCTCCATCAAAGATATACCTCCTGAAGTTTCCAAAATGTTCCCAAATAGCACCCTAATCTGGGGAAGAAGTATTCAAATACATGGCCTATGACAGAAATTCCTCATTCCAACAACCACTTACCACATTTTCTATATAGACCATAAAAGAGCAGAAGTCTTTAAATAAAGCAGAGAAAAGTCAATAATAAAAAGAATGAATTGAATTAAATTATTGAATAGTAACCAAAGTGTTACAGAGTATTTAACAAAATCTCTAAATTTTAGCTATATGAAAAAAAAGCATAGGCTAGATATATTTTGACCACTTTTAGATGTAAGGAATTAAGAAAGGAGTATTATGTGCTATTTATGGTAATACATTAGAAAGCTTAGATAGAATTTATTACTAATACCCAGAAAGCTCGGGCCCTGCAGGCATTATTGGTAAATGGTACAAAACATATTAAAAATCCAATGAATACCACACTTTTTGTAAAATCTCACAAAGTGGAGCTAGGAACAATATATATGATTCTTATAGTATGGCTAGAATGACAAACGTATGAAAATCAAAGGCATCACAGAAAAGCAAAGAACATTCCACTTACAAATATATATATAATCTTCAATAGAGTACTGCAAAACTGAACCTAGTATTATAAAAAAGGAATGACAGTGACCTCACTTAGAACAACTACTAGTGATTTTTCAGCTAAATATTTCTCTGAGAGTAAGCTAATCTATATCTATAGGCTAGTTCCTTTATTTATTTATTTATTTATTTATTTATTTACTGTTTTTAATGTTATCCACCTTCCCAGTTTCCTCTATGAAAATTCCCATCTCATCCCCATCCCCACTGCCTCCAGGAGGGTGTTCCCCCACCCACCTCTCTTTCTGTGTTGCTTAAATGGCAATATTTTCCATAAGTTGAGATGTTGGAACACTTTGTCTAATGATTGAAGCTATTTGGGGAAGAATAGAAAGTATGAATTTGGTTGAAGAAGTAAGTCAATAGGTGTGGCCACTCAGATTTCAAAAGACCTATGCCATTCCTAGTGTAATTTCTGCTTCCTTCTTGTGATTTTAGATGTAAAACATCAGCTCTTGGTTTCCAGCTTCAGTTGTCTTGCCTAGTTGCTGACACACACTTCATGATAGTGATTGACTTTAATCTTTCTAGAACACATAGTAAGTCCCAAATAAACTCTTCCTTCTGTAAGTTGCTTTTGGTAATAATATTTATCACAGCAATAGAAAGCAACTAAGACATTATTATATATGGTTTTGTTTACTTTTATTAATTTTCTAAGAGTTTCTAAGTATTTCTATGATATTCCCCCTCCCTTAACTAACTTTTTCTAGATCCTTTTCCTAAGACAATTTTCCCCCTTTTCTCCTATCAATGGCAATTTCTGCTGCTCTAATATTCTCAGGCCTATGAATTTCCACAAGACTTTGGTCAACTTATCAGGATTCATTTTTAGTGTAAACCATTTATTTCTTTACCAGTAGCTAACAATTGTCAATAGTTCCTTATCTAGAGGTGGAAATTTGTGTCTATTTTTTTTATAAATTCATTGTTTCACAATCTGACTTTCGACTGCAATCTTCAGTTAATTTATATATCTTATATTGCATTTCACTCCTCAACTAATTCATTCCCCCCAGGTTTTAGTAGATAAATATATAACATTAAAGTAATTTAATGGATTATTATATTTATGGTATTCTTGTGATTAAATTATTTTCTTTAAACTTTACTGAAAGCTGCTGATCATTTTTATTTAAAAAATTTAGTTAGCCATTTAACCATTAGCATTTATACATTGTAGCCATTTTTCAGCTAGTAAACTTCTTTCCTCCTTTCCTTTCTATCATTATAGCTATATGAATGCTATATTTGCACATTAGAAGTCCACAGAAACATGTATATTGTATTGTACATATAGCTGTATTTTTGGCAAATACTATACAAGTTACAAATAAAGTTACATCCACATCTACTTGTATAGTTAATGTTATTGTTACTCTTTATTTTCTCATGAGTTGACCTCTAAATTTTCCTTCTCAATTTTCCATGAACCATATTTTGTTATTTCTTATAGGTGTGACACATTACTATCAACTTCTTTATTTGCAGAATTGTTTATTTATTTGGGATATTGTATTGTGTGTATGTATGTATGTATGTATGTATATAAGTGGGGGGAGCTGTGTGTGAGAGAGAGAGAGTGAGAGAGACAGATACAGAGAGATAGAGAGAGACAGAGAGACAGAGACAGAGAGAGGGAGATGAGAGATTACATACCACAACACACATATAGAGATAGGAGAAAATACTTTTCTCCTACCATGTAGCTCCTACATATTAAACCTAGTTCATCAGACACATGGAATGCAGTCACTGATAAGTGGATATTAGCCCAGAAGCTCTGGGCTAATATCCACTTATCAAACCCACATATCAAATGATTCCCAAGAAGAAGGAAGGAGAGGGTCCTTGTCCTCGAAAGGCTTGATGCAGCAATGTAGGGGATTACCAGGACAGTGAAGTGGGAGGGGGTCGTTGGGGAATGGGCGGAAGGAAGAGGGCTTATGGGACTTATGGGCAGGGGGGAACTGGGAAAGGGAAAATCATTTGGAATGTAAACAAATATAGAAAATTAAAAAAACAAACAAACAAACAAAAACTTAGTTCATCAGGTTTAGTAGCAAAGCCTTTACTTGGTAAGCCAGATTTTGGGTTGTTTTGGTTTGGTTTGGTTTGGTTATTTTTTTTTTCTCTAAGATTGTTTTCTGGTTATAGAGTGTCTTGGGACAGATGCTATGTTTTTTTTTCAGTATTTGAATATATCTTTGCCCACTCCACTGATATATATTCACAGTAGCTCAGTTAGTCTGATCTTAGAGAGTTTCTCTTAGGAGTTCTCACTGCTTACTTTTGTTTAAGGAAAGGACTAAGGAATTTTGTCATTTCCAGGGACTTCCTGAAGGTCTTGAAGTTTCTATGCCCTGTGTTTAAAAAGCTTCTCCTAAGGATAGATTGTTTTACTTCTCTTTAAAATGTCCTGTTTTAATGATGGAAGTTATTTGTCTAAATGAAAATTTCTTTAATATATACTAACTCACAACTTTCATGACATTATGTCTTTATGTACAGCAACCATGACTCTTAAGTCTTTTCAAAACCTAATTAGAAATAATGTTGTGTTGATCTGCTGAATTTAAATTGTTGAGTGCTTCTCAAGTATTTTGTCTGTTCACTGATTATTGAACAACCTACTATCTTAGTTTTACTATTATAATTAAATCATTTTAAGTAAGGTGATAGTGTAACACTGAAAACCAATTGTATTTTCATTTCAGTGTTTTCTATTGCTCAGTGATGCTACTGTTATTTATTTTAGTGATTTTCTTACATTTCAATATTTGTTCATACATTGTTTTTAAGATACCTTTAAGTGATATGTCTTCTACTGTTTTTAAAACTCTCTTTTTGTGATAAAGCATGTATTTAATACTCTCTAAAAGCATTACTCCTTAATGTAACTAGCTCTTTACATGTATCATGCTCTTTATTACTGTTAATGAATTAGAATTTAATTTTATTTTAGATATATTTCAAGTTTTCATTGTGTATGGTTTCAAAGTTAGCCAGCAGTAATACATTGGTTTTTGTTTTGCTTTGTTTTGTTTTGGCAAGTTTGCAAACAAGAACATGTCTTTAGGCTTCTGGATATGAAGAATTTTGGCAAAAATATTTGAAATTCTCCTAAACTTTTTCAGGGTATAATCAATCTCTTCCCTATCTATGGAAAAATTGTTGTTGCATTCAGAAACATGTAAGTTAAAAGTTTGGTAATTATTAATTTCAAATCAATCTCTGAGATAGGACCTTAACTTTAAACTCCGAGTCAGAAAATATAATAGCCATAACATATAAATAAGACATATCCAGGGAAACACCCATCAGGTTATATAATAATAATACTTTGGTGACTGCATATTGATGTACTTCATCATATTGTAGCTATGAGTAGAATACGTTTTTTTCTTTACCTGCTTGAGTTACCTAGAAGGGATGTCAGGTGGCCAATTTACAATACTGTAACATAATTTTTTTCTACCAATGTTTCTAAAGGTTTTCTTGAAATAAGTCTTCAAATAGTTATAAAAGCACTGGTTAATTTCTATAATTTTGATAAAATTAGTTTTGAAATTGTTTGATAGTGCTTATAGTGATTTATATGGATAATATTTTTCTATTTCTTCTGGTTGTAATATATGATCTTGTATCTCTAACTTTTTTTACTTAAATAATCCATGTGCAGTTTATTTACATAAAACATAGTCTCATTTGATAGTTATTCCTCTCTAAATGATATTTCTTCTCTTCTGTCACCTCGATTTTATTTATAATGCAAATTTGTAATCCATATTCTGGTTTAGTCACAAAAGTAATGGTTCTATTCCTTTTTCAATCTATGTGGCTATAACCTCTTAGACACAAAACAAACATTAATATGAACATTTCCAGTCAATCAATATTCCTTTTATTCATTTAGATTTATATGGACTTGGTTCAATTAATTTCATTGCAGTACTAACCCCTCTTTGAATAAATATCACTCTGTTTAAAACTAAACTGAAGCCAAACTCTTGAACAAAATGTACTTCACAATAATGTCCTGACAGAGTTAATATTCTTACTTTAGGAACTAAATTAATTTTACTGCCTATACTAGATATGGCATAGAGATAGGGCACATAAAGAAGAAATTAGCTTAATACAATAAGAAGTAAATCTCCAAACCAGAAGATCATAACACAGTAAAGCTTTTTTAAAAAATTAAGTGCAAAAAAGGGGTGTATATTCACACATATGCTCAACCTTACAAAATAAGTTCCAGATACAAGACAATGCAAAACCATAGAGAAGAGAAGGGTTGAAACAAAATAAGCATATTTTTTATTTAACATACTAAAATATTTTGTATGCTAATGTAGCAGTGAAACATGATAATATCTCTGTAGCAAAAACTAAAATATACCACCATGAAGGCACAAACAGAGAATCTCAATTGAGGTATAACAAAACCAATTAAACGCACCAAATTACCAGTATTGTCTGTAAATGCAGAATGGAACAGGGAATATATGTCATAATCATTTGTGGTATTTTTGTTGGGAACCAGATGTGGTTCCATGTCCTCCATTTCTCCTCTCAGGAAGTTCAGGAATCAAGGCCTACCAGGCTGGAAACAGACTCTGGAAAGTGTGGGGTCTACAGTATCCCAGTCCTGCTAGGAATGAGTGCTGGCTGGAGTAGGAGAGGAAGGAGAAGGCCTACTCTGATGTTTTTTAGTGTTATAGCTCTTTTAGACAACACACAATAAAACACCTCTTTTAGATGATCACCAGTGAAACAGTTGATACATATACACTTTATTGGAGTGAACCAAGGCTATATATGAACCTTGGAGAATGTAAAGGAGTTTTCAGGATTAATGTAAAATTATTGGCTAGAGTTTAAGGTATTGTTAATGCTTCATTTGTATGAAGATGCATTCTAGGAATCCTAGGGCACTTGCAGGATGAGTTCTTAGGAAAGCAGAAGTTAAACTTGTAGGTTTGCCATTGGTTACTTGACATTCCTTAGGGCTTGGTCTCTCCAAATGTGGTCAGAGAAGGGGAAGTCCTGTTGACAACAAGCAAACCTCTATTTTTGGCAAAGCTCAGAGGAATGATCCAGACATGGTATACTTTATCCATTAGTAGCAGAGTTTCCCAACAAAAGGATTTAGTGTAGTTAAACTGAGGGAATGAATGGTAATGTACTGAATTAGTTATGGAATGAAGTGTAGATCATAAAACAACAGACAAAAGTAATTGTACTGAAAATCGTATTCTAGAGGAAAAGCTATTTCCCATAAACTTGTGGATCAAAATATTGTCACCACTGTACATCCATGTTAGCATTGGTCAAATTATTGCATCAAGAACAGATCATAGGTATCTCTGTGTTGTGAAGAATATAGGAATAAGGAAGAGAAACTCATATAGTCCTTGTGGTATTTGATTATATTTGATAAAATTATGAATGCACAATCATATTAACACATTTTACATATAGAAATATATGTACATATAATGGATTAGAGGTACTTTTATATTTTACAGATCAGTCATTGCCTAGAAAGTGTAGTACCCCATAGAAATAAGCAGAACCACTATCCCAGTCTTGATTTCTAACATTTCTCAATAACAGGAAAGAGAAGTTCTTCAAGTAATTACTGATTCTCCAAATGGCACATGTCTTGTTCTGCCAGAAACAATGATTAAAAGAAATAAAAACAAAAATCCCCTATGATTGCCAAAATGTCAAAACACTACAGGAATCACTTGAAAAAGTTCATAATGGCCAAAGTGGTAATGATTTATGTAATTATACAAGGAAATATTTGTTGTTATCTAGATTATGAAATAAATACTGAGGAATCTACATAGACATAAATAATTCAATGAATAAGTTAAGTAAAATGGAAAAACTCTCATAGTAAATTTCATGCATTTTTTTTCCTATTTGAATCAGGCAGAAAAAAATGTTATCCCTTTGGCTATGAAATGAACTATTTGAATTATTTTTGAAAAATACATTTCATAAAGAGTGGAAAATAGTGATTTTATTGTCCAATGACCAGTTGACCTTATCTCTGTGATCAAGATAAGTAATGAGTGGCTATTGACTTTGTTGTTACTTAGCCTGGGTGTGTGAGCATGACACTTAATTGTGTTATCCTCATCGCTCAATACATACATATTAAATAATCATGACAAAAATGTCATTTTAAAAATGTCAGCTTGCAAAATATCTGCCAATTATTTCTTAAGATTCAATGTCATCAAAAACAAGAATCGCCTGAGAATGTAGAGACGTCCAAGGAGACAAGAACATGAAATATTATTGATAACATGATAGACAAAATATAATATATCGATAACATGCTAGACAAAAATATATTGATAATATGCTAGACAAAAATAACATAACAAAATATATAACAAAATATATAACATAACAAAATATATAACATAACAAATATATATTGATAACATGCTAGACAAAAATAACAAAATAACATGCTAGACAAAAATACATTGATAATATGATAGACAAAAGTAAAGAAATATGAATAAATGTGGGCTTTAGTTAAAAATAATTTAAATACTATATCAATGATTTTGAGAAATATATTATTTTATATGATGCCTAATTATAAAGCAATAATAGACATGGATTTTATAGAAATTTACAAAGCTCATTCAATCAAAACCATCCTAAAATGTAAAAGATGCTGAATGTTAAACAAAGTATGGTATTATTTTTGGACAGAAGAATAACTACTGGTACTGTTCTTGATATTATTATTTAGAAGCATTTTGTCAATATTCTTTAAGGTTCATTGCATTTAGCAATATTGCTGGTAGGTATTAACCTTTGATAGGCCAAGATAATTGCAATTTCCAGAAAGTACAGATTGTTTTTAGGTCAGTATGTTTTATGTTGTGCTTCCCTTGTGGTTTCCTTCTGCTTACCTCAAGGTGAGGGAAGGAAGGTTTTGGCCTTGCCTAGCAAAAGAGCATTCCTCTGGATTGAATGTAAATATGCTTTTACTAGGGGGATAAATCTGTGTTGTCAAAACGACTCTTGTTTGCCCTGAGAAGATTGGAATTTCCCTTGTTGCTGGGTTTAGGATTAATCTTTATTTGTTGAATGTCAAGGAGGGTCATTCTTTAGAATCTCTGTTTTATGATAGTTTTTACTACTGGGATTTTGAAATACTTTGTATTGCCTTTCTGTCTTATAGAATACTTTTTGAGTTGACTTCGTTGAACTTGTTCTAATTCTGGGGTTCAAATTTCTCCATGTAATGCAAAGGAAGAACCAGAAACATAGGGAGTCTGCATGGCAGAGATTCTAAAGTAATGCCTGGTACAAGCTGCAGGGAGGGAAGTGTTTCACTGAAGCAAAGTACAATACTTCTTTAAATAGATAACTGTTCCTTCCCTCTCTTTTACATGTCCTCAAGTGAATGAGGAAGGAGTGTCTAGCCAGGTGATTGAAAGGTCAAGCTGGATTCAGTCTTCAAAAGATCATACAATGGTGTTAAATATTTTCAGTAGGTAGAAATATCCATTCTGTGCCCAGAGCCAGAGACAGGGCTTAAAATCTCTTATTCTTAACTAGAGGAAATACCTTTGCTTTAATGTGCCTCAACAAAGCTCAGAAAGCTCCATCTTTTAATATGGTAATTTAAATCTGAAGGAAGAACTTATCTTTGAAGTGCAACCAGGGAAACCAGAGATAGGGAACAAGTGCACAAGGTAGGTATTCTGCAAAGTCTCTCAAGCTGGATATTATCTCATAAGAGGAAAATAGGGAAATAGAAAATGTTCTTCAAAACTGCTCTACTTCTCTGACTACCTGTGATTTGTCACCTATACTTCCCCTGCAGCTTCTTACACAATGAACTGGGTGGAGCTTTAAGCAAGAGCTATCTACGATTGCTACTTTATGACATTACACAATTATTCAGAATAGTAACAGGGCTCTTTTAACTCAGTGAAAGAGTATTTCCATGGCATTTTGGTAAGTAGGGAAAAACAAAGTATTTGGAGATACAGTTTGGAAGGGCTCTCACTAGAGTAGGCTAATAAGAAAATGTCTCTGAGGGTTTAGGGTGTTGTTCATCCTGGGGACGGAAGTTACATGAAGGTGGAATGGGTAGGGAACTGAGGTCTTGTTTTATTAGTGTTAATGATTAAACTAAGATGCTTAAGAATGGTGTTTGTACTGGCTGGTTTTGCGTGTCAACTTGACACAGGCTGGAGTTACCACAGAGAAAGGAGTTTCTGTTGGATAAGTGCCTCCATGAGGTCCAACTGTGGGGCATTTTCTCAATTAGTGATCAGGGGGGAGGGCCCATTGTGGGTGGTACCATCCCTAGACTGGTAGTCTTGGGTTCTATAAGAGAGCAGGCTGAGCAAGGCAGGGGAAGCAAGCCAGTAAGGAACATCCCTCCATGGACACTGCCTCAGATCCTGCTTCCTGACCTGCTTGAGTTCCAGTCCTGACTTCCTTTGGTAATGAACAGCAGTGTGGAAGTGTAAGCTCAATAAACCCTTTCCTCCCCAACTTGCTTCATGGTCATGATGTTTGTGCAGGAATAGAAACTAAGACAAATTGGTACCAGCATAGTGGGGTATTCCTGTGACAAACTGACCATGTTTTGGGGAGGACTGTGGAATGACTTTGGAACTTTGGGCTAGATGATCCATTTGGTATTAAGAACTCTGTGGGATGTTGTGTAGGAGCTTGGAAGATAATGTTGAGAACAGTGCAGAAGGTGGAGGCCTGGCTTATGAAATTTCAGAGGGAAGATTAAAGACTCTTATCAGGGCCATGTTTTGATTGTGAAGATTCTGTGGTTTTGGTTAGCTAGGGCTGAAGAATCAGCTGTGATTAACAAAATACCAGAACCACTAAAGCAAACCTTTGTGTTACTGGGGCAATTGATGCTGGTTAGCTGGAGCTAAGAAATTAGACGTGATTAAGAAGAAATCAGCATCACTGAGGTGAAATCTTCCAGGAAGTGTTTTCTGAGAGCACAGAGGCTGTGTTCCAGAGATAGCCACAGTTGTACCTTGTGCTGTGGCTGGACTTAGTACTGTGTAAGAGTCACCCAGGTGGTACTGGTTTTCAAGGCATGAAGGGGTCATGAAGAACAGCTGAGGTGCAGCACTGTGAGAGGTCGGGGAAGGCCATTGATGAAGGTGCAGCCTCAGTTGCAATTGATGGCCCAGGACTGAAGAGGTCATGCAAAAGAGGTGAGACTTGGCACCATTAAAAAAGCCTATGAGAGGCTATTGGTGAAGCCTACAGCGGAAAATAGCAGTGTTTTGGAGATGCCAGTACTATGAATGACCACCAAGGACAGCAGCAGCAGTGGAGTACAGGCAGCTGGAGCCTAGAAGACAAGGTGTGTGCTACAAAGGGCAGAGCTGGAGAAGTGACCCAAGCCCTTGGAGGAGCCCGGAAGATCATGAGTTGTACCCCAGTCATTGAACCATTGGAGTTTGAGTTTTGCTTTTGATTTTGACTGTGCCCTGATATTTTTCCCTCTTGAAGGAAGAAAGTATTTTAGTGGAGTCCACAGTTAAGAAACTTTGAATTTTAAAATACTTTGAATTTTAAAAGATATTGGACCTTTTAAAGGGATTGAATTTTTAATATGTAAAGACCATGGGACTTGTAAAGTTAGTTAGATCTTGGGGATGAATAAGAAAGTAAGGGTTGAGGCTAAATAGTGATGTGTTTGTGTGTCAAGTTGACAAGGGGTCAATTGTACTGGCTGGTTTTTTGTGTGAACTTGACACAGGATGGAGTTATCACAGAGAATGGAGCTTCAGTTGGGGAAGTACATCCATGAGATCCAACTGTGGGACATTTTCTCAATTAGTGATCAAGGGGGAGCACCCATCATGGGTGGTGCCATCCCTGGACTGGTAGTCTTGGGTTCTATAAGAGAGCATGCTGAGCAAGCCAGGGGAAGCAAGCCAGTAAGAAACATCCCTCCATGGCCTCTGCATCAGCTCCTGCTTCCCACCTGCTTGAGTTCCAGTCCTGACTTCCTTTGGTGATGAACAGCAGTGTGGAAGTGTGAGCTGAATAAGCCCTTACTTGCTTCGTGATCATGATGTTTATGCAGAAATAGAAACCCTGACTAAGACAGTGTTTATGGTATTGGCTTAGGTATTAAATTTATAGAAAAGGTTGGAATAAAGTTTGTATATTTTCTTTGTTATCACCATGCTCAAGGAAAATGCTTTAATCCAAGTTGGGGAGCGGGGAGGGTGAAGAAAAAGAAAAAGTTCAAAGAAGAAAAAGAGCATGGAGATAACACTAGGAGCTAGAATTTAAGTATATATTTTGCTTAAAATGATTAATATTGCAGCTTATGATTGTATCAGACTTTTTACTACTAGCAGTCAATAGTTTAATTGTTTTGTCATATTTTGTTACTTAGGTGACATATTTATAGTTTTAATGGCAATTTCTTAAATCACAGATGTTGCATATGGTGGAAGAATTATCATAAACCAAATTGTTATTTTGTGGCATAATGCATATTTCATGTATAAAATAAATTTGACTTGATTATCATAGAGTGTTACTTCTTACTATAATTTTTAAGTGATATAGACCTCTTTTTCAATGGTATATTTTTCTATCTCACTTTTTTCTGTTCTCCTATTTCAGTTGTAATTTTGATATTTTGAGAAAATATCATTCACTATAGCCTCAGGTAGCCTAGAATTCACAATATAGAAAGGCATTTTATTTAAAACACATCTGACTATGTAGCTCTTTCTTCTCAATTGATACATTCCCTCCTGGAAAGAGGCTGGTTAAAATTAAGGAAGTAAATAAAACAAGGCTTAGATAGTAAGCTAATTTTTCACATTTACAAAATTTATGAGCCTTCCCTCCTCTAAGATTATGTGCACTAACAATTACTGAGGAGACTTTCCAAATGGCAGGCTTCCCTGCAAGTTGTAAAGAAAGCTGCAGCTTTTGAAAGTTGTCAGCTCTGGTGGAATAAGTGTTCAGTGATGTGATGTTTAAGCCACCCATGCCCTTGCACATAATCACTAGCTGTTTCACCTATTAATAACCACATAGACTTGAATGGAATTCCATCTTTGGTCTTTCATTGGTCTTCTATGTGACATAAACTGACATGTGTTCACTTCTCCCAAGACAGCTACATAAAATATATTGTAATATATTTTAATGAAAAAAAACCACCATTACCACCATCACCAACAACAACATGATTAAAAAAAATCCCTTCAACATGTAAGTAATAAAATTTCCCATTTATTTACAAAACATTTTAGGTACAAGGGTTATTACATTGATATTTATTACATAATTTCTTTATTATGTAACTATACATATATGTTTCAGTATTATACATAAAAAGTAAATAAAATACAAAACCATTTTGTCTGTTAGTAATACCTCAATATTTCCATTACATATTGTTTTGCTCGTCTTTCCTTTGTCAATGGAGAAAGTTGGGCAGCCTGAGTCAAGACTAGCTTAAACAGAATGTCTCAAGTAGGTGAGCCAATCTCCTCTCCAGAGTAAACTTTTTAGTAAAGTAGAATACTGTGTGGCAAGTTTCCAATATTATTTATACATAAAAAGCATTGCTGAGTAGTGTAATTTAAGCCTCTAAGTCCAACACTAAGAGTGGAATTATAGAAATAAAAAAGATGATGATTATTCATAGTATACTCTTATGGAATGACTATCATATTGTCAATAATTATAATTATGTTATATAGCATAAGACTATATTTTTATAGTATAGAAGCTTTATTTTTGATCTGCAATAAAAATTACATATAAAACTCTGTTGTTTGCTAATGGTTTATTTTCATGTGTCTTCATACATTATTCAACTTATTTCTAAATCAGATGTTCTAAGTTCAAGAGTCAGTTTTATACTTATTCCTTATTGAACTTGTGCCTAAAAACTTACTTGTTTAATATAGCAGATCTCAAAATATAGTCTACTGACTTTTTCTTTATCTTTTGGTTTTTCAAAACAAGGTTTCGCTTTATCTCTGGCTGTCTTAGAACTTACTCTGTGGACAAGATTGGCATCAAACTCAGAGATTTACCTGCCTGTACTTCCACAGATGCTCCTCCACAAAGGTGTGTGCCACTACAGCCAGCATCCACATCCATTTTCATATGGATTCAAATCTACCTTCAGGAGATCTGCAAAGCAAAAATATGTTCATAAAAATATAACACTCTGGTAACATTTTTCATTGTGATGTTATGTACAAAAAGTAATTACCAATGAATAATCTGTTCTGTAGAGCAAATCAAAGGCAATGACAATAAACACTTATTTTTCAGTGTCATGAAATCAAGAACATAAAGGTATTCTACAGTAATATTTTTCCATAAAGTACTAATAACATTGAACTTAATTTCAACAATGGAGTACAAACAACTTTATTAAAATCAAAATAAGCATAATGAATAATTTGTATTTATTTTTCCATCTTTTATTAGATATGTTCTTCATTTACATTTCAAATGTTGTCTCCTTTCCTGCTTCCCCCTCCTCGAAAATCCCCTAGCCCATCCCCCCTCCCCCCTACTCACCAGTCCACCCACTCCAGCTTCCCTGTCCTGGCATTCCCCTATACAGGGGCATCTAGTCTTCTCAAGTCCAAGGGCCTCTTCTCCTTTTGATATCTGCTGCATATGGCAGAATTTGTCTTTATAATGAAATTTAAAATATACCTAAAACATTTTTTGCTTCATAAAAAGCAAGAATTGAAGTCATGGAAAAGAATTAGTGATAGTGCACATGTTTTGTAATTAACTGACCATCTTAATTCTAGAATCTCTTTTTTACTTAAAAAAATGACTGACTAACAAATTATGGTTAATGGTACCTAGTATTCTTCATATATTTAGTTTTGAGTCCACTGAGGCAGTAATCTCTAAAAAAATCATGAAAAGTGTTGAATTTTGTTAATAATTGAAATGGATCTGAACATGTGCACTTTATAGCTGACAGTTCATATAATATTTTTTTACAATAACAGTATTGTTACTAAGAAATATGTATTTTTCAATTAGTAAAGTAAATGCAAGTTGTTCTCAAATGTATTTCAAGTGTCTGATAATCAGTATTATTATACAATATTTCTTGGATAGAAAAATAATCTATGTGTTAATACCACAAATGTTTTTATGCAAGATTTATTAATATATATATATATATATATATGTGTGTGTGTGTGTGTGTGTGTGTGTGTGTGTATTTTTGCTGCGTGTATGTCTATGCACCATAAGTGTGTACTGACTATTCAGGACAACTGAAAAGGAATTGGCTCTCATGTAGTTGGAGTTACAGACAGCTGAGAGCTACAATGAGGGATATGGAAATCAAACCAGATACCTCTGGAAGAAGAGTCATTGCTCTTAATTGCTGAGTGATTACTCCAGTCCAGACATAGGACATTTAATATAATAAGCTTCAGTTTTTCTGATATGATTTCAAATTTATATATTTTCCAATAATAATTGTAAAAATGAATGAATTTAGGTATAATATAATCTGGTCTGTGCCTATAAGAGAATGAAAAGGACAAATATTTCTTTAATAGTATATAGAATTTTGTTTAAACCGAGCTCAACATACACTTATAGATATTTAGTACTTATTGAAATTTGGGAATGCACTAGACTTAATTTATTACATCATGTATTAAATATCACTGAATTAACATTTATATAAATTAAAAATAAAGTGTCTTATGAATAGTTGGTGATCCAAATATTGTTGTAAATTTTTATTCTACAGTTGAAATAAATTAAGACAATTGCCATAATATCAAATTACTTCTTTATAAACACAGTAATTTGGATAATGTTTTATAAAACTCATCTGTGTTATTCATGTTGAAGCCTTTTAGTTGAACTGAAGAGCTTGTACTCAGACTAAGATGTTGTATCTTAAACTTCTGTGCTGGTTGGTGTCTTTCAACTTGACACAAGCCTAGAAAAATCTAGAAAGAATGAATCATATTTTAAATCAATACCTCCATAAGTCTGGCCTATAGCCAAAACTGTGGGCCATTTTCTCCATTGGCAATTGATGTAGGAGGGCCTATTCTGTGTGAAATGGTGCTATTCCTGGGGTGGTAAATAGTTTAAATAAACAAATTGAGCAAGCCATGAGGAGAAAGTCAGTAAGCAGGACTCTGTTGCCTCTTTATCAGGTCTTGCCGCCAAGTTCCTAACTTGACTACCCTTGTCTACTGGATGTAAGAAGAAATAAAGAGTTTCTGACCCACGTAGCTCTATGTTATAGTACTATATTATAGCAATAGAATCCAGAAAGTTAAGACAACCTTGCCACAGAAAATTTACATCTACTTAATATATTTTGTATTTGTAAAAGGGCACAGTATCCATTTGCATTTCAAAGGACACTTTGAGGAACTCAGTTCTTTCTGTCTGCTATGTGCATTCCAAGGAGTAAACTACTGCCATTAACATGGTAGGTAGGGAGGCAAATGACTTCACCCTCTGAGCTATCCTACTGACTTAAGATTTAAATTATTTTCAGCTTGTGTACAAACATTTGAATATGTTTCTTTATTTTATAAGTGTGAATTTATGTATAACACTGTTATATGTCAAGCAATCTGACTGGGATTAAGCTATGTATCACTGTTATTCTTGTTTTGTGTAGAGGAATTTAATCCAGCATCATGGCTGCTCTGACAAGTAATCACATACGAAGAACTAGATTTGGAATACAGACACAACTGTTACTTTTAGTCCTGAAGAATGTGGGCAAGGCTCATTTGTAGAAGGAAACAGCCATAATTGAAAGTGACATCTAGAATTGAGGTGCAAAGTGACAAATCCTAGAAAGATTTAACAGAATGAGTCAGAAACAGGATATGATCAATCAATGAGAACAGCACAGGAAAGAGAGGCAGCTTCAGAGAGCAGCACAGAGGAGAGAGAGAGAGAGAGAGAGAGAGAGAGAGAGAGAGAGAGAGAGAGAGCAGAACAAGCCAGAGAAGATTAGAACAGATTGTCAGAGATAGTTTGAGGCCAAGCAGAGCAATTGAGTCAGAAGCCTAGAGAAGCCAGATTTCATCAGTCAGTTTGCAGAAGAATTTGAGTCAGAACAGCTGAGTTGAACCAGCCAGGCAGAGGACAGTAATAACAAGAAAGGATAAACTTATTCAGCAGTTAGCCTCTGAGACGACATTGAAATCAAGTAAATAATACTTTTATAGTCTTGAAGATCCTCACTTTGTACTTGGATTTTCTCTGTGTCCAAAGCCTATATTGTATAATATGAATGATGAACCTAAAGTTGAGTACATGCCTATAATTTCAACAACCAACATATGTTGTCAATAAGATTACTTTGAGGAAGAGGCATGAAATAGGTTGACTCCAAGACAGATTTCAAATGCGTAGTTCAGGAGACTAGACCTACATTTTTTCCAAGAATTGTACAAGTCTAAGCAAGTTATTCACTAGAACAATAACCACAGGCTGCAGGCAGCCAATCAGAAGCTGCACCACCATCAGAAGCTTCCTTGCTACCTGGCCTGAGGCAAGAGCAGTGAGTAGGCAACAGTTTCCAGGCTCACCAGCTATAGTTCTAGTATGTCCCCAGAGCCCTAGCCAATCCCAAAGACCTCCATACCCCTAGAAATCTAACCAACTAGTCAAGATTAATGTCACCTACCCCTCTTAAAAATCCCCATAATCTGCTGTAAATTGAGCCTGCAAGCTCACCTAGGCATCTCCATCTTGATAAATCATAGACCCTCAAAAAGGGGACTTCTGAAGAATAAAACACTCTGCTTTTGCATACTATTTGAGAGTTGGGTATTATTCTTTGAGGAATCAAGGACACTTACATGAGTTTGATGCTAGCCTGGTTTTGAGAGACAGAGCTTGTCTAAAAGAACAACAAGTGAACAAACAAAACTGCAAAAAAGAAAAATAATAAAGCACCTAAGTTAAGCTGTCCTGAATTAAAAATAATGGAAAGACAAAGTCAAGGTTTGTGTATATGGGGACATACAAATGTAAATGATTTTTGGAATTCTGGGGTTTTGTTGTAGTTTTGATTTGTGTTGTTTTGTTGTTAACAGAACAAAGACTGTTCTGGCTTAGAGTCACTTGTATTTCCATGTGCATTTAAGAATTAACACTTACATACTTAGTAAAAAAAATGTAAGTGGCATTCTAATATTGATTTATAAAGAATTCGTTAGTCAATTCAAGGAATATTGATCTTTTAGAAATAATAGTCCTTGAGATACAGAATACTGGTAATTTATCTTCACTTTCCTTATTTATATTTTCTTACCAAATTTCTCTTTTATACAGGTCAAGAATAAAAACTTTATGCTTCTTCTGTTCCCTTTGGTCTTATTTTATTCTTTTAAATATTTATGGGATATATATATAGAGGAAGTTTAATCCAGCAATATAGCTGCTCTTGCAAGGGATCACATACAAAGTCCTTCTACATTTGTGTTATGTGGCTGGAATGCAGACACACTTCACATTTTTATTCATTCTAACTACAATGTATGTTGTTAGGACAAAGTTTTCATCCCAGTCAATATAACTAAGGTTAGTTTGTAGAACAAAGAAACTATATATGAAATTGACATCTAATTGAAAGGCAAACAAGTGATGAATCAGAGAAAGATTTGACAGAATGAGTCACAGATAAGAGAGAGGGGGAAGAGACAGACAGAGAAACAGAGAGAGAGAGAGACAGAGACAGAAAAGACACAAAGACAGAGACACACAAAGAGGGAGAAAGAGACAGAAAGAAGGCAGTTTTACCAGGAAAATTTTAGAGACAGGTTACAGATGAACACACAAAACGCCAGAAGATTACAGCAGATTGTTAGAATTGGTTTGAGCTAAAACAGAAATTCTGTCAGAAGCCAAAAGAAACCATTTTGAATCAGTCATCTTGGAAAGGAGTTTGAACCAGAACAGATGAGTTGAATCAGCCAGCCAGAATTCAGTAATAGTGAGCTTATTCACCAGTAAACCTCCAAGATGACAATTACATCTGGTGAATAAAAGTTACTTTTACAAAAATGAATTTTTATTTTTATTTCTAATGCAAACACTCTCTTACCTGGATAATTTTTTTTGCTATTCTTATTCTGTGATTTAACCTCAACTTTTAATTCTAGTAATTTTTACTTTGGGATTACTTAGAATATTATTTGTATATAATAGTAACACGTTTCTGTTTCCTAGCTACTCTGTATGTTTTTTATGTGTTATTTTCCTAAGAAACTTTCTATATATACTCTCCAGTTAAATATGAAGCAGAAATTATATATATCAAGCTCACCTGGCCATTTAACATTTTAGCATATCCTTGATATCCTTTTTTATATTTTGTTACTTAATTCCACATTATTACAGAGTTTTGTGATTAATATTCTTTTCTGGGTGTGCTAAGAGGTCTTTTTTCATATGAGACAAGGAAAATATCACTGAATTGCACCCGTAGACTTAGACATTTTAGTATTTCATGTCCTAAGATGTGATTCTTCTGGATGGATGTCCGAATGAGGTTGAGAAGAAGGTGAACTTGTCTATTTTTGAAGTATTCTATACTAAAGTAGTAGATGTACTTGATTGATATTTTTCAGTTCAACTACATTTTTATTGATTTTCTGACTGCAGGAACTACCAGGAGAGTGTAGAAAAACTTCCAACTGTAATAGAAGGTTCATTTCTCTTTGCATGTCTGAGTTCTTGCCACAAGTGTTTTGATTTTCTGTTGCTGAGCACATGCATATTAATAATTGTTATGTGACCTTGGGGAATCAACCACTTTATCAGTTTTGTAAGACTGTAATTATCACCATTAAATTTTTTTACTGAATATTTCCTGGCATTAATACCACTGCTCCACTTCTTATTTTCTAATTGCTACTCTAATACTTTTTCTGTAGCCCTTACATTTCAATAAATATGTTTTGTATTAAAAATATGCTTCTTGTAGCATGTTTTAGTCTTTTAAAGTTCACTGTATCTCTTATTACTGATACACATTTATAAATATTATTGTCCATATTAGTAGATATTATCTTTTTTAAGGCTATATTTCTATATGAAATTTAGTCAGTCTACCATTATTATTTTTACACAGCTATACTCTCTAATACTCTAATATTAAGTAAACTTCTTCCTAATAATTCTTAACTTTTAGAAAACTAGAGATTGTTGGGTATAACTGTGCTCCAAAACAATCAAGTATTATCCTAGAAAATTCAATTGTGCACTCTTGCAAAAACATCATCCTATCTGGGCTTGTTGACTGTTATACTTCCACACGTAACGCTGGGGATTTCTTGTGGCTCTCTCCAGATTATTCTACTACACCATATCATCTGCTGCATGTAATTATGCCTGAACGAAATGTGACTTTGGGAAGTGGTAGGGTTTGTAGTCCAAGAAAGACTAGTAGAGGAATTGTCCATATATGTGCTCAAATGTGGCATCTACTTTTTGTTTACTTGACACAAGTTAGAGTTATCTGAAAGAGGACTCCACAATTGAGAAGATGCCTTCATGAGATTGGCTATAGGGCATCTTCTTTTATTCTTTTTTAATATATTTTTTATGTATAAAATTCATGGCTTAATTTATGTTTAAATTTATAGCTTTATAGTTTAAATTTTTATTTTTATTAATTAGCTAATTAATTATTTCTTGAATCTAGTGATTCCACATAGGGCCTCTTGCATGCCAAATACTTGCTCCATTCCTATACTCAGTTTTTGATCAGGTTATATCCTGCAGGGTGAGGTGACCTTGTCACAGTTGGCTTCTTCTCTGCTGGACACTGGGACTTGGAATCTCAAAATCAGAATCATGCCCTGCCCTACACCAAGGAGTGCTAAGAAATCCTTATTAAGGCTCAACTATCTTAGCAGAGGTGACATAGAACATTTTTCTTCTTGAGCTATATGCACCAGGATGACTGTAGATACAGTTTTCTCCACTTGGGGGTAATTTCTGCTACACAGGGAGGCACCTAAATTAGGTTTTGCCTACTTCACAGTTTTGCCTGTAGCAGAACATGAGTAGTAAGAATAATAAATGATAATAACATAAACTCCATTAATGAAGTGATTCCAGCCAATAGACTCTAGACAGGGAGAGGATGTTCTTTAAATCATTATTATTTTATGTTCCTAAAAAAGAATATGTGAATGTTTACAGCAGGGGAAATGCAGATAAGCACTGGGAGTTCTCCACTGAAATGATGACCACGCAGGCACCTGGAAAATGGCAATTGTCTTCTCCTCTGGCCAGCTTGCCTCTCTAGCCAGGCTTTTGCTAATCTTAAAAGACTGGCAAATAAGAAAGTATGCTTTATCTTTGAATGGACACTGTGGTGAGTGAAGGCACACTCGTAGGGACTCCCTGACATACTATACACGGGTTTGCTTCATTCAGAAATAGTTCTTTTTCCCACTTTACTTTTCTACTTTACTTTCATGTTTGCTATCAACCCACTTCCTAATGTTTCTTTGTCAGCAGAATCTTAGCCATGCTTAAGCTGAAATTGGCAAAGAATGGGACAACAGGGTTGGGGTACTTGGATTATCTTGGAGTACAGACACTATAGCTGAGGACCAGAGTGTCTCATTATTAAATTACTATCTTCCAGTAATGAGTTAAGTGGCAGCTCCTTTTTTTAATTAACATTTTTCATTAGCTATATTCTTTATTTACATTTCAAAAGATTTCCCATTTCCTGGTTTCCCCCTCCAGAAAAGTCCCATAAGCCATCTCCCCACCCCCTGTTCTACAATTAAACCCCTCCTACTTCCCTGTCCTGGTATTCTCCTATACTGCTGCATCAAGCGTTTCCAGCACTAGGGACATCTCCTTCCTTCTTCTTGGGCATCATTTGATACGTGAACTGTGTCTTGGGTATTCTGAACTTCTGGACTAAAATCTACTTTACAGTGAGTACATACCCTGTGTGTTCTTTTGTGATTGGCTTGCCTCACTTAGGATGATATTTTCTAGTTCCACCCATTTGCCTAAGAATTTCATGAATTCATTGTTTTTAATAGATGAGCAGTACTCCATTGTGTAAATATATCACATTTTCTGTATCCATTCCTCCATTGAGGGACATCTGGGTTCTTTCCAGCTTCTGGCTATTATAAATAGGGCTGCTATGAACATAGTGGAGCATGTGTCCTTATTACATGTAGGAACATCTGGGAATATGCCCAGGAGTGGTATAGCTGGATCCTCAGGTAGTTCTATGTCTAATTTTCTAAGGAATCACCAAACTGATATCCAGAGTGGTTGTAACAGCTTGCAATCCCACCAACAGTGGAGGAGTGTTCCTCTTTCTCCACATCCTCTCCAGAGCCTGCTGTCTCCTGAGTTTTTGATCTTAGCCATTCTGACTTGTGTGCTGTGAAATCTCAGGTTTGTTTTGATTTGCATTTCCCTGATGACTAAGGATTTTGAACATTTCTTTAGGTGCTTCTTAGACATTTGATATTCCTAAGGTGATAATTCTTTGTTTAGCTCTATACCTCATTTTTAATAGGGTTATTTGACTCTCTGGAGTCTAACTTCTTGAGTTCTTAGTTTATATTGGATGTTAGCCCTCTATTGGATGTAGGGTTGGTAAAAATCCTTTCCCAATTTGTTGGTTGCCATTTTGTCCTATTGACTGTATCCTTTGCCTTGCAGAAACTTTGTAATTTTATGAGGTCCCATTTTTCAATTCTTGATCTTACAGCATAAGCTATTGGTTCAGGAAAATTTCCCCTGTGCCCACATACTCAGGGCTCTTTCCCAGTTTCTTTTCTATTAGTTTTAGTATGTCTAGTTTTAAGTGGATGTCCTTGATCCACTTGGACTTGAGTTTAGTACAAGGAGAAAAGAATGAATTGATTTCCATTCTTCTACATGCTAGCCTCCAGTTGAACCAGCACCATTTGTTGAAAAGGCTATCTTTTTTTTTTCTACTCGATGGTTTTAGCTCCTTTGTCAAAGATCAAGTGACCTTAGGTATGTGGGTTCATTTCTGGGTCTTCAATTCTATTCCATTGATCTTCCTGCCTGTCTCCATACCAATCCCATACAGCTTTTATCACTATTGCTCTGTAGTAAAGCTTGAGGTCTGGGATACTGATTTTCCCAGAAGTTCTTTTACTTTTAAGAATAGTTTTCACCATCCTGCGTTTTTTTGTTATTCCAGATGAATTTGAGAATTGCTCTTTCTAACTCTATGAAGAATTTTGCTGGGATTTTGATGGGGATTGCATTGAATCTGTATATTGATTTTGACAATGTGGCCATTTTTACTATATTAATCCTGCAAATCCACAAGCATGGAAGATTTTTCCATCTTCTGAGGTGTTTTTGATTTCTTTAGAGACTTGAACTTCTTGTCATACAAATTTGTCACTTGTTTGGTTAAAGTCACACTAAGATATTTTATATTGTTTGTGACTATTGTGAAGGGTGTCAGTTCCCTAATTTCTTTTTCAACCTGTTTATCCTTTAAGATTAGGAAGGCTGCTGATTCACTTGAGTTAATTTTATATGCAGCCACTTTGCTGAAATTGTTTATCAGCTGTAGGATTTCTTTGTTGAAGCATATTGGGTTGCTTAAGTATACTATTATATCATCTGCAAATTCTTGTAATTTGAATTCTTCCTTTCCAATTTGTATCCCTTTGACCTTCTTTTGTTGTCTAATTGCTATAGCTAGACTTCAAGTACTATGTTGAATAAATATGGAGAGAGGGAGGGAAGCCTTGTCTAGTCCTTGATTTTAGTAGGATTGCTTCAAGTTTCTCCCCATTTAGTTTGATGTTGGCTACTGGTTTGCTGTATATTGTTTTTACTATGTTTAGGTATAGGCCTTGAATTCCTGATATTTGCAAGACGTTTTACATGAAGTGATGCTAAATTTTGTACCAAATGGATCTAACAGATATTTATAGAACATTTCATCACAAAGCAAAAGAATATACCTTCTTTTCAATACCTCATAATACCTTCTCCAAAAGGAGATGCATACCAAAAGGTATGACCACATAATTAGTCACAAAACAGGGCCAACACTATTATGGACAACATGAAGTGCATACCAAAAGGAGCAAGCCATGGTTGTCTCCAAAGGGGCCCTGCCAGAAACTTACAAATACTGATGCAGATGCTAGCAGCCCACCATTGGACTAGGTGTGGTGTCCCCAATGGAGGAGTTGGAGGTTGGTCCGGAGGACCTGAGAGGGTTTGCAGCCCCATGAGAAGAACAATGATTTCAGAGACCTAGACACCTGAGGACTCCCAGGGACTAAGCTATCAATCAAGTAGTACACATGGTTCCAGTCAAAAATGTGGCAGAGGAATGCCTTGTTGGACATCAGTGGGAGGAGTTGTCCTTGGTCAGGTGAAGGCTCAATAGATGACCCAACAAAGGGAAATCAAGTTGGGGTGGAGGACCACATACTTGGAGGCAAGGAGTGGGAGGACTGGTTTGAGGTTTTCAGGGAGGGGGGAATCTGGAAAGGTTTTATCATTTGAAATGTAAATAAAGATTGTATTCAATTAAAACAAAAACAAAAACAAAAAAACTGCATTGAGTTATTGCCGCATTCCAGTCAAAAGTGCTTTCATCAAGCAACTTGATAATTTTTGAAGAAGATGTTGGGAAAAGTAAGTCTTATCATCTGCTGATAGGAGTGCAAATTAATAGTCATTAGGGATAGTATTCAATTCTATACATATACTACATTTTTATTATCTATTCATCTGTGAAAGACAACTGGATTCTTTCCTATTTATTAAAATTGAACTCTTCTAAACATTTCTGAGTAAGGATATATTGAATAGGACATGAGTCCTTGGAATGAATGTGAAGGAGTGGTATAGCTCTGTCATAGGGAAGGTTTATTTTTAGCCTTTTGAGAATTTTGCATACTGACTTCAAGACTAGCCACAATTTTCAATCACTTCAGCCATAAATAATGGTTGCATGTTCTTCACAACTTCTCTAGCATTTGTTTTATTTGTTTTGTTTATCTTATCCATTTTATCTAGGATATAATAAACTATCAAAGATATTTTGATTTGTGTTTCCCTAATTGTTAAAGATAATATTGTTTGAGATATTTTTCAAACACTATTATTTCCTCAATTGAGACCTTTCTGTTTAGACCTCTGGCCTATTTTTAATTGGGTTTGTATGTTCCTAAGAAAATTAAAAGGTATAATAATCATATAATCAAGTTAAATCATCACTGGACATAAACACAAGAAACTTTGTATTCTACCACAGAGTGCTTTCATAGCTATTGCAGCATAATGTACATTAGCTAGGTAATGGAAACTACCTAGATGACCATCAATAGAATAGATAATAGAGACATGAAATTTTAAAAAGAAAACTGAAATCAAGACATTTTCCAGGAAGGTTTATGGACCTAGAAATCATAATATTTAGTGAAAAGACCAAATTCAGAAAGAAACAAATTTCAACAACAATTAATAATACCATGTTCACACTTATATATGTATCCTAATATATGTACTTATGGTTCTATACAAATACTTGGTAAAATCTAAAAATTAAGAAAGGACACAAAGACTGGATGATATTAAATGATAGGGTTGGTAAGAGTGCAGCAATGGGACACATGAATCATGAATAAGGATATACAGATAATGGTAACACATTTTGTTTCAACTCTGTTATCTATCTATCTATCTATCTATCTATCTACCTATCTATCTATTTTACCAAAATGGATGTTTGAATTCAACTTTCTTTGTATTAAAATAGCAAGAATAACTTTTTTTTTCCATTTCAGAAGAATCCAACATGTATTATTGGCTTGTGACAATGATTTTGAAAGTTGGGATTTGGTTTTTAATTACTTTGACCATTAATGTAATAGGAATTAGATATGACTAATTACTTGATATATTTGTCTAGTTGATCCATTAAAAAATGTGTACTATAAAGAGGGGATTTGTACCCTGAAACATTTCCTGCTTTTCTTCTGTTTAAACCTATATGAAACTATTGTGTTACAAAATTATTAAATATATAAATTACACTACTATATATAAAATAAAGTATGGTTTTTAAAAATATATTGTTCAGAGGCCCATCTTATATAATCTAGAAACTATGAATATATAATTTAAAATATTTACTGTATGGTGCACGTTTAAGTAAAACATTCCTAACGAACTTAGGAATATATTTGTGAGCAAGAGAGAAAGAGAAGGGGAGATATAGAGAGAAACAAAGAGATGGAACAATATAAATAGAGTCAGGGAAATGTGGACAAACAGAATCAGAGATGAGTGAAGGCAAAATGTTTATGCATATTTACCGTACATATTCATGTGTATGCTAATCATGAAAAGATCACATAAACCCTGAAAAATCTCCAAACGTAATGTAGAAGCAAGCAATCAATTATCACTATAAAATATTTATGATTGAATAAAATAAATATAGCATAAGAAATTTTGACTTATTTTCCAAAATTTAGCAAAGTAGTTGATTATTCATTCTTGTGGTAATTTCATTTAATTGTGGTTTGCCATCTGAGAATTTTTCCCATTGAAAATATTGACACAAATATACAATAGTCTTATTTGTGTGGGAATATACAACTGGAACATAGCATATTTTATATGAAATAGTCAATTAACAACTATGTATATGTGTTTCAAATCAGCATCAAGTGCAAGTGCCATAAGCAATACATTCAATGTTAATACATTCAATTTTAATAATCTAGGAGAAGGAAAATAATGTTCTCCAACTTTCATATGTTCTTACGAAATTGAAATCATATACCTGATAGAGGGCTCACTTCCAAAATATATAAAGAACTCAAGAATTTAGACTCCAGAGAATCAAAACCCTATTAAAAAATGAAACACAGAGCTAAACAGAATTCTCAACTAAAGAATCTTGAAGGGCTGAGAAGCACCTAAAGAAATGTTCAGCATCCTTATTCATCAAGGAAAGGCAAATCAAAACAACTCTGAGATTCTACCTCTCTCCAGTGAGAATGGCTAAGATCAAAATCTCATGTGAAAAAAAAATGCTGGCAAGTATGTGGAGAAAGAGGAACATTGACAAATTGCTGGTGGGATTGCAAGCTCCTACAACTATGCTGGAAATCAGTGTGGTGGTTCCTCAGATAATTGGAAATAGTTCTACCTGGGAACCCAGCTATACCGTTTCTAAGCATATACCCAAAAGGTGTACCAACATATGACAAGGATACATGCTACACTATGGTCATAGCATCCTTATTTATAACAGCCAGAAGCTGGAAACAACCTAGATGTTCTTCAACAGAGGAATGGACACAGAAACTGTGGCATATATACACAATGGAGTACTATGCAGCTATTAAAAACAATGACTTCTTGAAATTCTCAGTCACGTGGCTGGAACTAGAAAATATTATCCTGAGTGAAGTAACCCACTCACAAAAGGACACACATGGTATGTACTCAATGAAACTCGGAATATCCATGATACAATTCACAGACCATGTGAAACCCAAGAAGAAAGAAGATCACACCAAAGTGGGGATGCTACAGTCTGACTCAGTGGGGGAACAAGGGTAATCTCTGGGAAATAGAGGGAGAGAGAGAGCTGGGAGGGAGAGAGAAGAGGGTGGGAAAAGGAGGGGGCAATTCAGATATGGGAAGAGATGGGGGAGAAGGACAAAGGGTCAGGAATTTTAAAAGAGGTGTGCATTGAATCTGTATATTGCTTTGGGCAAGATTGCCATTTTGACTATATTAGTCCTGCCAACCCACGAGCATGGAAGATTTTCCCATTTTCTGATGTCTTCTTCAATTTCCCTCTTCAGAGACCTGAAGTTTTTGTCGTATAAATCTTTCACATGTTTGGTTAGCATCACTCCAAGATACTTTATATCATTTGTGGCTATTGTGAAGGGTGTCATTTCCCTAATTTCTTTCTCAGCCTGCTTATCCTTCGCGTATAGGAAGGCTACTGATTTACTTGAGTTGATTTTATAGCCAGCCACTTTGCTGAAGTTGTTTATCAGTTGCAGGAGTTCTCTGGTGGAGGTTTTTGGGTCACTTAAGTAAACTATCATATCATCTGCAAATAGTGATAGTTTGACTTCTTCCTTTCCGATTTGTATCCCTTTGACTTCCCTCTGTTGTCGAATTGCTCTAGCTAGTACCTCAAGTACTATATTGAAGAGATATGGCGAGAGGGGACAGCCTTGTCTAGTCCCTGATTTTAGAGGGATTGCTTCGAGTTTTTCTCCGTTTACCTTGATGTTGGCTACTGGTCTGCTGTATATTGCTTTTACTATGTTTAGATATGGGCCTTGAATTCCTGTTCTTTCTAGGACCTTTAGCATGAAAGGATGCTGAATTTTGTCAAATGCTTTTTCAGCATCCAATGAGATGACCATGTGGTTTTTTTCTTTTAGTTTGTTTATGTAGTGGATTACGTTGATGGATTTCCGTATATTGAACCATCCCTGCATCCCTGGGATGAAGCCAACTTGATCATGGTGAATGATCGTTTTGATGTGTTCTTGGATTCGGTTGGCAAGTATTTTGTTTAGTATTTTTGCATCGATATTCATAAGAGAAATTGGCCTGTAGTTCTCTTTCTTAGTTGGATCTTTGTGTGGTTTTGGTATCAGGGTAATTGTGGCTTCATAGAATGAGTTGGGTAGTGTTCCTTCTGTTTCTATTTTGTGGAATAATTTGAAGAGTATCGGTATCAGGACTTCTTTAGAAAGAGCAATTCTCAAATTCATCTGGAATAACAAAAAACCCAGGATAGCTAAAACTATCATCAACAGCAAAAGAACTTCTGGGGGAATCAATATCCCGGACCTCGAGCAATATTACAGAGCAGTGGTATTAAAAACTGCATGGTTTTGGTTCAGTGACAGGGAAGCGGATCAATGGAATAGGATCGAAGACCCAGAATTGAACCCACACATCTATGGCCAATTGATCTTCGACAAAGGAGCTGAAAACATCCAGTGGAAAAAAGATAGCCTTTTCAACAGATGGTGCTGGCTCAACTGGAGGTCAACATGCAGAAGAATGAGAATTGATCCACTCTTATCTCCTTGCACTAAGCTCAACTCCAAGTGGATCAAGGACCTCCACATAAAACCAGACACACTAAAACTAATAGAAAAGAAACTGGGGAAGACCCTTGAGGACATTGGATCAGGGGAAAAATTCCTGAACAGAACACCAATTGCTTATGCTCTAAGAGCAAGAATAGACAAATGGGACCTCATAAAACTACAAAGTTTCTGTAAGGCAAAAGACACTGTCAAAAGGATAAATCGGCAACCAACAAATTGGGAAAAAATCTTCACCAACCCCACATCCGACAGAGGGCTAATCTCCAATGTATACAAAGAACTCAAGAGGTTAGACCCCAGAAAACCAAATAACCCTATCCAAAAATGGGGTACAGAGCTAAACAGAGTCTTTTCACCTGAAGAAATTCGGATGGCTGAGAAACACCTTAAAAAATGTTCAACATCACTAGTCATTAGGGAAATGCAAATTAAAACAACCCTGAGATTTCACCTCACACCAGTCAGAATGGCTAAGATTAAAAACTCAGAAGACATCAGGTGTTGGCGAGGATGTGGAGAAAGAGGAACACTCCTCCACTGCTGGTGGGAATGCAAGCTGGTACAACCACTCTGCAAATCAGTATGGCGGTTCCTCAGAAAACTGGGCGTGATACTTCCGGAGGACCCAGCCATACCACTCCTGGGAATATACCCAGAAGATTCACCAGCATGCAATAAGGATACATGCTCCACTATGTTCATAGCAGCCTTATATATAATAGCCAGAAGCTGGAAAGAACCCAGATGTCCCTCAACAGAGGAATGGATACAAAAAATGTGGTATATATACACAATGAAGTACTATACAGCCATTAGAAACAATGAATTCATGAAATTCTTAGAGAAATGGATGGAGCTGGAGAATGTCATACTAAGTGAGGTGACCCAGTCTCAAAAGAATACCCATGGTATACAGTCACTGATAAGTGGATATTAGCCTAGAAGCTTGGAACACCAAAGACACAAATCACATATCAAGTGATGTCTCACAAGAAGAAAGGAGTGGACACTGGTGCTAGAATGGACCAAAACATCATTGGGGGAGAGTACAAGAACAGTAAAGTGGGAGGGGGTGGATGCGGGAGCAGGGGGAGGGAAAAGGACATGTGGGACCTTTGGGGGTGGCGAACCAGAAAAAGGGAAATGAATTGTAAATATAGAATATATACAATAAAAAAAAATAAAAAAAAGAGGTGTGCAGCAGTGGAGGTGAAGGAACAGGGGTGGCCACCACAAAGTTGCAGATCCCATGAAACCAAGAAGTTCCCAGTATCCAATAGGGAGGACATTAGCAAAAATACCCAACAAAGTAGAGATAGAACTTATAGAGACCATATCTACTGGATAGGCATGGCCCCTAATTGAGGGATGGGGCCACCCACCCATCTCAAAACTATTATTCCAAACTTTCTCCTGTCCAAAGGAAATACAGGGGCAAAGAGTAGAGTAGAGACTCTTTAATGAAAGGCCATCCCAACACTGCCCTACCTAGGGACCCATCCCATCTACAGATACCAAACCAAGACACTATAGTTGATGCTAAGAAGTGCTTAATAAAAGGAGGCTGGTATAGTTATCCCCTTAGAGGCTCTGCAAGAGCTTTACCAGTACAGATGTGAATGTAGGCAGCCAACCTGAGCATGGGACTCCAATGGAGAAGGGACTCCAATGGAGAAGTTAGGGCACTGACTGTAGGAGCTGAAGGGGTTTGCAATCTCATATACAACCTCATATGAAGAACAACAATATCAACCAGCCAGGCACCCAAAACTTCCAGGGAATAAACCACCAACGAAAGAGTACACATGAGGGACCCATGACTGCAACTGGATGTGTAGTAGAGGATTTCCTTATCAGACATCACTGGGAGTGGAGCTCCTTGGTCCTGTGGAGTCTCAAGGACCCAGCATAGGAGAATGCTAGGGCGCTGAGGCAGGAGTAGATGGGCTGGTGCGAGACCACCCTCATAAAGGCAGCTGGAGTGGAGAAGGTAGGGGATTTGGAGAGGGGAACCTGGGAAGGGGCATAATATTTGAAATGTAAATAATTAAAACAACCAATTAAAACTGACAAAAAATACAACCAAAAGGAAAATAGAAATTTAGCACCAAATATCTCTATTGAATATGTAGAATGTAACCTAGAATAATGAAAATATTAATTAGTACTCAAAGAGATTTCTTAATTTTTAAGTTTAGAAAGAGCATTATTTTCTTTGTATGTCATCTCCCTCCCCCTTTCTTTTAGTTTTTGACTATGTAGTTCTGGACCTTGCCACACCAAACATGTTTAACCTGGCTTAGATCTCACAGTTGTCTACCTGCTTCTCCCTGTTGGGATTAAATATATGTGCCACCACACATACCCCATTAATTCTCCTAAACATAGAATGAAGGGTGAGAGGACACGACTAAGATGTGATAATCAAGACTGACTCCTTGAAAAGGCTAAGGTTTATTATATTGATTAAAGTTTATGCCTTCTTTAATAACTAAAAGATTCTGTTTATTTAGCCTGTCTTCTGTTCCTGGTAAACAGAAGAAAGACATAGAAATGCACATACACATATACATTTCTTTTCCCAGAGATGTAATCTTTCATTTAGAGATTCTGAAAATAATATCATAAAAACCTGTTATATCTAAGATATATATGTTATGACAGATTATTCTGTTCTTCTGTCTTTTTAAAAGTGACATGTCAAGAAAAAAATCAAAGGTATTATAAATTCCTAAACTATCTCACAGGAAATAATTTAAAAGACAATAGCTCTCATCTTCTGTCAAGGCAACTTAAACCTTTTTCTCAGTTTTAGTTAACATACCCTAAAGAAGTACAAAGGTACCACCAATCAATCTTTGTAACATATAATCACTGATTTCATCACCTTTTAACGTTAAATGACACTTTTAACTATTGGAAAGTGAAAGAAAATTATACCTAAAATGTTATATATAGCCTGCAGCCAGTATTTCTTAAACATTAACAATATTGATAAATTTAGTGAAATGCTTGAAATATACAATGCTCTATTCATAAATGAAATTTCCCTGGAGTTATAATAAGGTTTTACTTGAATAAAGCATTTACAATATTAAAAACTGTGTAAAAGTAACTACCAATAATTTCTTATGTGAACAGTTTCTCAAAAGAAAATTAAAGTAATCATTTAAAAAGTTCATGACATATTCATTTATTTTTTGTCTTATATGTCTTAGCTAAGTTTTTATGTTTCTCATATGTTGCCATCAGAGATTGGTAGACATTAGCCATAAATATCTACATTTATTTTGTGGCATCTGGGAATATCAGCATATATAACGCATACTTTTCTTAAGATGAAATAGTATTTTTTAGAAATTTCCCATAAAGCACTTTGCAATTTTACTTTAAATCATGCCATTTTGAATGTGCAGCTAATCAAATATTATTTTAGGAAGATACATGTGTGGAGCATAAGTGAGATCATTAAAAACATAATTTTCTAGGTGACTTAATGACATAGTCTATAATCGATACAATAGAAAGAATTAAAATTAATGGAAATAAAACTTTATATAAACAACAATCAACACCCCCTAAGATCATTAAAATAATGTTAATAATTTATCAAAAAGTTAGTTTTAAATGTCAACAGACCACAATGAGAGTAAGAGATGTTGTGAGTACAATTTTATGAAAAATATCTTAATTAATATGGTACTGCTTGTTATAGGTTAACAGAAACAATAGTTTCCTAAAATGGAATTTACTCTTGCCGAGTATACTGGAACTGAGGTTAAAATGATGATGAAAATTATGAATAGTATTTAAACACAGATAATCAGCAGCTGGGTTTCCAAGGGATGAGACCATTTTTCAAAAAAAAAATATTTTATAAAAAATATATATATAAAATATTGTATGCCACAAAGAAATCTTACATGAAAAGCAAAAATAAAAAAAAGACAAAACATATGCAAAAATTACATTGGTTTGTTCTTAGAAATTACTACAGCCTACAGCAATCTATTCAACCAGCAACTGCCTGAGCAGCCAACAGCTAAGCAGTCTGATCAGCTATGGAGCTAAGACTATCCACCATTAAAAATGCTAAGGTTCACCAAAGGTTCTGAGTGTCACTAACATTTTTAATGAATAAAATTCTAGTAAAATATGAATATTTTTAGATATTTTCAATATCAAGCAATGTGAAAATGTGAAAAAAGCAATATAGGAACATACCTTTTACATGAAATATGAAATTTAAAAAAAATTTGCTTTGTTGTACTGTTTCATTGCTGTGTTCTAGAATCAAGCATTCATGTCAGAGAAATTATTACTATGTGTTTTCATGACAATGAATCTGTCATGGTTCTGGAAACATGGCAGTTACCTACACTTCCTTCTGATAAAAACAAACCAAATATAATTTAGTCAGTGTCTAAATGTAGTAGAGGACTTGTATGTCTTAGTTACCATTCTATTGCTGTGAAGAGATACCATGACCAAGTCAATTTTTAATTGGAGATTGTTTACAGTTTCAGAACTGGAGTCCATGATCAATCATGGTAGGAAACAGGCAGGTATTTTGCTGGAGCAGTAGCTGAGAGCTCACATATGATCCACGAATTTCAGGTAGACAAAGAGAAAGAACAAGATTTTATAAAACACAAGCATTTGAATCTTAAAGCCTACCCCCATTGACATACCACCTCCATCATGGTCATAGCCACTCCAAATAGGCTACACTTACTAGTCCTGTTCAAGCAGTCCCACTAACCTGGCACCAAGCATTCCAATATATAAGCACATGGAAGCTGTTCTCTATAACTACCACACTAGGTGTCCCTAAGTGCATCTTACTTTCAGATAGACATTGAAATGTTCTTCTATGTTAGTATTAATTTGGTAAGTTTAATATGTTCATTGAAATACTAAGATGAATTAAATGTGTCTTAATTGAGAATCCTAAAAGGGAGGAATGAGGGAAAAGAACAGGTCACAAATATATGTGACTTAAAAACAGAAGGAACGTGTATTTGGAGAAGGAGAAATGCATGGAAAGAAGGGAAAGGAAGTTGAAAGACAGTGAAAAGTGAACAAGAGCAGACAATATTGATGTATATGTTTGAAACTGTCTTGATGAAATCCATTTTTTTGTATTTTAACCAAAATAATTAATTTAAAAATTAATCAAAGAACAATATCAGCAGACTTATTATCAAAGTAAAAATTAAGTAAAAGACTGACGTGTGGTCTTTACATTGGCAACACACAAAAAGAAATAACCACTATGATGTTTAATCTTGATAAATTAGTCATAGCTGTTGTCAACACCAAAAGTGTAGAAAGAAGCTATATCCACCACTAAACTGTCTTTGTAGCCTGTTAACTGATAAGGATACAAATGATTATGGAGATATTGGAATGTTAAAGACCCAATACCTAATTAAAATTAATCTTAGGTTACAATTAGTGCTCTAATTAGCCATCTTTTTCCTGTGTCTTACCTTGCATCATAAGAGTAGGAGATAAAACTGCTAGAATGAATTAAGTTAACAAAAATCATATTTTCTAACAATCAAAAGGCTAAGAATTCCATTAGACAACATCTGAGTCTTATATATATGGAATTTCCTTTGCTTTTATTTAACATGCCTACTTAATTTTCCACCAGAATACTGTTTTAATTGTAATGATCTGGTTTATTATCTTTTTTATTAGTTTACCTATTTATTCATTTTATATCCTGAGTGCAGTCCCCCTCCCTTCTCTCCTTCCAGTCCCACCCTCCCAAACTCCTTTCTCTATTCCACCTTCATGGTTACCTACCTTTCTTGCCACATCAAGTCACAATAGGACTAGGCACATCTTTTCTCATTGAGGTCAGGCAATGCAGCCCAGCTAGGGGAAAGTGATTCAAAGTCAGAGATAATCCTTGCTGCAATTGCTACAGGATCCACATGAAGACCAAGCTGCATGATGTAATCTATTGTCTACTTATGTTTAGGATGTCTACAAGTCTATGCATACTCTTTGGTTTATGATTCTGTCTCCATGATCCCCTTATGGGCCCAAGTTACCTGATCCTGTATGTCATCTTGTGGTGTCCTTGACCCCTCTGGCTACTTGTATCCTTCTTCCCACTCTTCCACAAGACTGCACAAGCTTCACCTAATGTTTGACTATAGCTCCTTGCATCTGTTTCCATCAGCTGCTGAAGCCTCTCCATAGAGAGTTATGCTAGATTCCTGTTTACAAGTAGAGCAGAGTATCATTAATAGTGTCAAGAGTTGGCTCTTTCCGATGGGGTGGGCCTCAATTTGGGTCAGTCATTGCTTGGCTATTCCTTTAATCTCTGCTATATCTTTATCCTCTTACATATTGTAGGCAGGACAAATTTTGGGTCAAAGACCATATGACTAAAAGAGGTGGACACTTCAACATTTTTTTGAAAATATAAAAAAAAGCCTTGGTTTATATAGCTTTATTTGTTTTATTGCTATAAAATGTCATAAAACTACTTCTAGGTGGTACCTAGAATTTGAGTTAAACTTAAGCTGAATTCCTGGGCAACAGGAATGTACTAGTAACTTTTATATGATAAACCCTAAATTAGATATTATGATAGTAACATTACAGGATACTTAGAGTTTACAAATATAGAAGTCATCCATATATTTATTTTTTCATTTAGTTGATAATGTCTGATTGATATAAATGCACTATTTAGTACAGTCTTGTACCACATATGAATGTCAGTAGCCCAGAGAAGACAAATACTTCATTCCTGAAGATCGTGGTCAAACACGGAAATAATTACCTGAACTTTGATGGTTGCAGAGCCTAAGAAATGTATAAATCAAGGGATTTTTAAAAAATATAGTAGGAGGAACTTCAAGTGCAATAACAGAGCAGGTAAAACTGTTACTGGTTTTTACATGTGAACTTATCACATTCCTATTTTTGGGCTTGGAACAAGTGAGAGTGCAACTGTCTAACAAAATTCTAAAACGTTTTAGTTACACAAAGAAATGGACAACTATCAGCAGCCCAAAATAATGTAATCCGAGATCACATTCCAGCTCTTCAAATTTTTGAGGCTTTAATCATTCTGTCAACCCTATAGAATCCATAATGTAATTGTGTCTACATATTTGGATGTACATGGGAAGGGGGTTTCCTAAGAAGTTCAGTTTCCACCATTATATTATGTATTCATGCAAACATAATTTTATTACAAGAAACTTCTTCACTTCCTCCCATTTTCTCATGCAGAAATCTACAAACCACTTCTTCAGACAAGATACTTAAATATCTTCTTATTTAAAATTGATCAGAATATTTCCAAGTTATTGGTGGGTAATATTTATATTTCAAAGTGTAAATATATTATAAGATGAACAAGGGACTGAAAGAGCTATCTATGTGTCAGTAAGCACAGCAATTTCTGTTATTAAGACATCAGGGGCTTTTTGAAATAAGGCTGTGTCTTATTCATCTGTTTTCTAATGAAATATCTGCTTGTGAGAAAGTAACACATAAACAGAGGTATTTCATTAAGTCTACATTAAAAGTGAAAGAAAACCCCAAATATGTTGTTAATGAATTGAACCAATTAGTGACTGAAATCAGTGAAATTCATTCAATTCAGTAAAGAATGAGGGCTCCTAAAGAGCCAAGGCACAAACACTGTGTCTGGCTTCATACTCAGAGCTGGTACAGAGAAAGAGGATTAATTTATGCTTTTCTTAGATGGATTAAAGTCATTTGGCACAAACTGTAAAGTTTCTTTCTTCTCCCTCTTTCTTGAACATAGTCCTATTTACTATCAAACTCTCAGGCTGGGAAGTAAAGGGGAAGTAGCTAGAAGAGGGAATAATTCATACATTATTTCTGTCTTTGGTGTAAATATCCTGTGCACCTGCAGCTCCAAGACAGTTATGGAAATAGAAGTGCTTAGAAATTCAAAGCAAGTTCGGAAAGTGCATGTTTTACCATGCAAATCATGTACTTCACACACCTGTATAGAGTTAAGCAAAATGGTTTATTTAGGAAAATATCTTAATTTCCCACCTTTGTACATTTTGCCATTGTGAATGAGTGGCAAAAATCACATTTGGTCAATCTGAAGTGTATTTCAGAATACTATTCTACTCTGCTTTTTGTGAGATTTGAGTGTTGCAGAATGAATTAAAGGGTAGCAGACACAAAAGAACTGTGCATTAATGAGAATTCACAGAGAGCAGTATTCAGCCATTTGCACTTTGGTTCATGAATAACAAGTGACCATTCATGCTGCTAAGTAAGCAAACTAGCCACAAAGGTGAGAAAAGACAGTGATTTAGTAGAAAATGCAGTAAGCAGGGGTTCTCTCTAACCTCAGGGTGCTTTTCATTTGCTTAATGGGTTAGCACAGGACCTGACTATACAAGTGTTAGCAAATCAACACCTTTTCTTTACAGTATCCTTTAAACACAGGAACTCAGTAGAGTCAGACTTATAAGGTGGTAAGCTTTTCAGTACTCAGTTGATGAAAGCTTGTTGCTAGAGCCCAACAGGGTTTGCTTCTAGTTCTTCGAGTATGAATATGATTTTCTATGTAGAACTGTCACAAGTGCTTTCAAGAAGCACCCCAATATGAAAGGTGAGTAATAGACAATAATTTTTCATCATACTTCACAAGGCTCTGTTATTTTCTGTGAGATGTGCCAAAACTTTTCATATAGGTGATCAAAACATGTATTCATTTTTTCCATTTATTCAAACACTTTTGATTGTGCACTTATTTGGGGCAATTTCCTGGGCTCGGAGTAAGTCTCCCCAAGGGAAATGGCTTTTATATGAAAACATCAAAGAATTGACATAAGATAAGCTGAAAGTAGACAGGAAAATAATAAAAACAAAAACAAAAAAACAAGAAAAAATACCCTGACACAGAAAAAAATCACAAGATATATAATAGAGTAAAGCTTCATTTTATTCTGTATGGCAGATTTGTTGCATTAATACTATAAGAAAAGGACTAGAGATGTAAATGAGATGAGATGATGTCTAAAGCTCAGCAGCACAGATATAATGTTTCTTAAATGAAAGCATGAACTGGTAGAGTATTGATATAACTGTTAAAGAGTGAATACAGCAAAGAGGAGGGGTTTACAGAGAAATGGTGATTTATAATTTCCTCTGGAAATTTAAGATAGCAGTGATAATATTTACCAACTTTTAAAAATAAACAATTCACATATCAAATGATGCCCAAGAAGAAGGAAGGAGTGGTCCCTGGTCCTGGAAAGGCTCAATGCAGCCTTGTAGGGGAATGCCAGAACAGGGAAGTGGGAAGGGGTGGATGGGGAACAGGGGCAGGAAAGAGGACTTATGGGACTTTTGGTGAGGGGCAGATCCAGGAAAGGAGAAATCATTTGAAATGTAAATAAAAAATATATCGAATAAAAAAAAAGAAGAAAGAAAACTAAGCAGTGATCATTACAATGAACAGATTTGTAATGTTTTTCTTTGAGTTTGCAGTCAATAAGAAATTGTAGAATAGTGCCACACCAGTATTAAGGTTGGCATAATTCACCCTTCTACACATAATTACGAGGATAAAAATTGGGGGATAAATTTATTCAAAGGTAAACATGATGAAAGTAGAGAATTTTAGGACTCAAGTATCTATCATTAATGGAACAGGCATACATAAGCCTTTTTGGAAAAGAAAGGGGTAAGAGTGACAAAGAAAGCTGAAAGCACAAACATTGGCCATGTCTCTTATCCTTCTACTGCTAATTTGGATCATAGATTTCTTGCAGAATAGCTTTATGTCAACTTGAAATAAGCTAATTTGAGAGGAAGATGCCTGAATTCAGAAAATGCTTCCATAAAACTAGGTCTCAGGAACCTATCATACCTTATCATACCAGTTTTTTTTCATTTGCTTGTTTGTTTGGTTTTTTGTTGTTGTTGTTGTTGTTGTTAATTTTTTATTATTATTTGGGAGTGAGGATTTACAGATGTCTGTAAAAAAAAGCATCCACTTTATTTCTCTAGGTTGTAGCCTAGGTATGTGAGATGAAGTATCAACTGAGACTTTTGCCTGAGACTCTGAGCTTGAAGGCTTCTAAAAATCCTTCTGTTGCTTATATGTCTCTTCAGTGGCTGAAATTATGAGGCAATAATTTAAAAACTGGAACATGATACTTTCTGAATATTTTTGTCTCAATTTCAATAGATTTGTACTCAGGGCTTCATCAAACAGTATTGGTAATTGTTTTTAGTCCATGTTATTTGGCCTATATATCCACATTCTGAGTTAATATGTTTTGTGTGAGCAACATCAGAAGTAGGCAGAAGAAAGCATCTTTTAGATTCAGAATGATATAGATCTTCCTTTTCTGGGACAGAAGCAACAAGCTTAGTAGGATGTAAGGGTTTACTCCTATGGTGTAGATGATTTCCAACCCATTTGTCATTTATTTTTAATTCTGTACTGGTTGGATGTCTTAAGTGTTAGGCTTCAGAACAGTGAATAAAGGAACACTCTATAATAAGAGGCAGGAAATAAGAATTCTTCCCTTATTCAGTGGGTTGATGTGTTTTATGATCTCCTCCTTGGCATCACAGATCATGGAGTATTGTTTGATGCATACAAGTATTATAGAAGTTAATTGTGATATTTTGGCTGGTGTGCTGATAAGTCTACTAAGATCCTCTCAACCTAAACATCAGTGTAGCTTGCTCTTAGTTCCTGCACATTATTTGAGGATTTCTTTATTTCTCTTGTTTGAGTCTTTCAGTTAGTCGTACACCTTAGATAGAAGACAGTTAACCAGAATATTGGTAGGAGCTTGGCCTGAATCCAGAGCTAGGATAGTCAGGTTCCCACAAAAGATGGTGGCTCTAAGGTTTTGGGTATGGGCACTCTGGTATAATCAGAAATGAATGAGTCATGGTATTTTCTTCTAGGTATATAATCCAGAAAGTTGTCTATAGAAAGCAGATGATTTGGCTGCTTTATTCTTGGACTGTTGACTTTCTGGTGTCCAAGGGCTTCTCTCAAGAGAGAATGAGGGGACCAGGATTCTTACCATCTTGGATCCTGCAGACCAACCGGGGGAGCTCCCGATCCACAGAGAGCCCCGCAGTTGCTATCTGACACTATCCTGGGGAGAACAGATCAAACAGATGGAGCACTACCGAGTGAGAGAACCACTGCCTAGGCTTCAGCAGTCCAGCCAGGAAGCCCCAGGCCTGCAGGGATTTCTTCTGTTATACAGAGCCCTGAGATCTGCCACCATCTTGGAGCTGGTAAACTAACCAGGCAAACCAGGAGGAGACCACTGGAGGCCAGTTAAGCTCCCAGAGGCAAGCCTGGAGGAGACTTGAGTCCAGCCCAGCAGAGCTGAGGAGGAAATTCGGAGCCCAGTGGTGGAAACCTTCCAGTTTCCACCTCAGGAGCAGAGATGCCCTCTGAGACAACAGGAACAAAGGCCAGGCTCTCAGAAGCTTTAAACACCAACCAGTAATAACAAGACCAACTAAGTCCAGAAATAATCAAATGGCAAAAGGCAAACATAGGAATTACTAGAAGAAATCACGGCAATATGGCAGTATCCGAACACAGTTCCCCGACAGCAGTAAGTCCCAGATACCCCAACACACCAGATAATCAGGATACAGATCTAAAATCACTGGTCAGGATGCTGATAGCAGAACACATGGATAAATCTCTTAAAGAAATACAGGAGAAAATGGATCAAAAGTTAGAAGCCCTTACAAGGCAAACACAAAAATCACTTAAAGAAATTCAGGAGAATATGGATCAAAAAACAGAAGCCAATAAGGAGGAAATACAAAAATCACTTAAAGAAATACAGGAGAACATGGGTCAGAAAGTAGTAGTCATGAAAGAGGAAACACAAAAATCTCTTAAAGAATTACATGAAAACACTAACAAGCAAATGAAAGATCTGAGCAAAACCATTCAGGATCTAAAAACAGAAGTAGAAACAACTAAGAAATCTCAAAGGGAGACAACATTGGAGATAAAAAACCTTGGGAAGAAATCAGGGGGCATAGATGCAAATATCAACAATAGAATACAAGAGATAGAAGAAAGAATCTCAGATGCCAAAGATACCATAGGAACTATGGACTCAACAATCAAAGAAAATGCAAAATGCAAAAAGCTTGTAACCCAAAACATCCAAGAAATCCAGGACAAAATGAGAAGACCAAACCTAAGGATTATAGGTATAGATGAGAGTGAAGATTAACAACTTAAAAGGCCAGCAAATATCTTCTACAAAATTATGGAAGAAAACTTCCCCAACCTAAAGAGAGAGATGCCCATGAATATACAAGAAGGCTACAGAACTCCAACAGACTGGTCCAGAACAGAAATACCTCCCTATACATAATAATCAAAACCGCAAATGTACTAAACAAATAACAAATATTAAAGGCAGTAAGAGAAAAAGGCCAAGTAACATATAAAGGAAGAACTATCAGAATTACACCAGACTTCTTACCTGATACCATGAAAGCTCAAAGATCCTGGGTGGATCTCATGCAGACTCTAAGAGAACACAAACTTCAGCCAAAACTACTATACCTAGGAAAACTCAATCACCATAGATGGGGAAACCAAGCTATTCCATGACAAAACCAAATTCACATGATATCTTTCCACACACCCAGCCCTACAAAGAATAATAGGGGAAAAACATCAACACAAGGAAGGAAACTACACCCCAAAAGAAGCAAGATAGAAACCTCCACTCATCAAACAAAAAAGAAGATAACCAATCAAATATAAAAAAATAATTTCAAAAATGTCAGGAAGTAATAATCACTATTCTTTAATATCTCTTAACATCAATGGACTCAATTCCCCAATAAAAAGACATAGACTAACAGACTGGATATGGAAACAGGACTCTACATTTTGCTGCATACAGGAAATGCATCTCAGTGTCAAAGACAAACACTACCTTATATTAAAAGGCTGGAAGACAAATTCACAAACAAATGGTCTCAGGAAACAAGCCGGACTAGCCATTTTAAAATCAAATAAAATTGACTTTCAACCTAAAGTCATCAAAAGAGACCAGGAAGGTCACTTCTTACTGGTCAAAGGGAAAATCCACCAAGAAGAAATTTCAATACTGAACATCTATGCTCCAAATGCAAGGACACTCTCATTCATGAAAGAAACTTTACTAAAGCTTAAAGCATACACTGCACCTAACTCAATAATTGTGGGTGGCTTCAGCACTCCACTCTCCTCAATGGACCAATCAGGAAACCAGAAACTAAACAGGGACACAGTGAAACTAATTGAAGCTTTGAACCAATTGGATTTAACAGATTTATATATAAATATAATATATAATATGTAATATATATATTACATTTCATCCTAAAGCAAAAGAATATATACCTTTCTCTCAGAACCACATGGTACCTTCTCGAAAATCAATCATATAATTGTTCACAAGACAAATGTCAACAAATACAAGAAGATTGCCTCATATCAGATCACTATGGAGTAAAAGTGGTCTTCAATAGCAAGAAAAATAACAGAAAACCCACATACACATGGAAACTGAACAATACTCTACTCAATGACACCTTGGTCAAGGAAGAAATAAAGAAATCAAAGACTTTTTAGAATTCAATGAAAATGAAGGTACAACCTATCCAAATCTGTGGGACACAATGAAAGCTTTGCTAAGAGGAATACTCATAGCCCTGAGTGCCTCCAAAAAGAAACTGGAGAGAGCATACTCTAGCAGATTAATGGCACACCTGAAAGCCCTGGAACAAAAAAGATGCTAATTCACCCAGGAGGAGTAGAAGACAGGAACTCATCAAAAAAAGGGCTAAAATCAATCAAGTAGAAACAAAGAGAACCATACAAAGAATCAATAAAACCAGGAGCTGGTTCTTTGAGAAAATCAACATGATAGATAAACCCTTAGCCAGACTAACCAAAGGGCACAGAGACAGTATTCAAATTAACAAAATTAGAAATGAAAAGGGGGATATAACAACAGAGACTGAGGAAATTCAAAAGTTCATCAGATCCTAATACAAAAGTCTATACTCAAGACAACTGGAGAATCTGGAGGAAATGGAAAATTTCCTAGACAGATACCAAATACCAAAATTAAAACAGGATCAATTAGATCAGCAAAACAGTCCCATAACCCCTTGAGAAATAGACGGGGTTATAGAAAGCCTCCCAACCAAAAAAGTATGGGACCAGATGGTTTTAGTGCAGAATTCTATCAGGCCATCAAAGAAGACCTAACACCAATACTCTTCAAAATATTCCACAAAATAGAAATAGAAGGAACACTGCCCAACTCGTTCTACAAAGCCACAATTACACTGAAACCAAAACCACACAATGATCCAACAAAGAAAGAGAACTATAGGCCAATTTCCCTTATGAATATTGATGCAAAAATACTAAATAAAATCCTTGCCAACCAAATCCAAGAGCACATCAAAATGATCATTCACCATGATCAAGTAGGCTTCATCCCAGGGATGCAGGGATGGTTTAATATATGAAAATCCATCAATGTAATCCACTACATAAACAAACTAAAAGAAAATAAACCACATGGTCATCTCATTAGATACTGAAAAAGTATTTGACAAAATTCAATATCCTTTCATTCTAAAAGTCCTGGAAAGAACAGGAATCCAAGGCTCATACCTAAATATAATAAAAGTGATATACAGCATACCAATAGCCAATATCAAAATAAATGGAGAGAAACTTGAAGCAATCCCAATAAATCAGAGACTAGACAAGGCTGCCCTCTCTCTCCATATCTTTTCAATATAGTACTTGAAGTTCTAGCGAGAACAATTAGACAACATAAGGAAGTCAAAGGGATACAAATTGGAAAGGAAGTAGTCAAACTATCATTATTTTCAGATGATAAGATAGTATACTTAAGCAACACAAAAACTCCACCAGAGAACTCCTACAGCTGATAAACAACTTCAGCAAAGTGACTGGTTATAAAATCAATTCAAGCAAATCAGTAGTAGCCTTCCTGTACTCAAAGGACAAGCAGGCTGAGAAAGAAGTTAGGGAAATAACACCATTCACAATAGCCACAAACAATATAAAGTATCTTGGTGTGACTCTAACCAAACAAGTAAAAGATCTTTATGACAGGAACTTCAAGTCCTTGAAGAGAGAAATGGAAGAAGACCTCAGAAGATGGAAAAATATTTCATGCTCTTGGATTGGCAGGATCAATATAGTAAAAATGGCCATCTTTCCAAGAGCAATCTACAGATTCTATGCAATCCCCATCATAATCCCAAATCAATTCTTCATAGATCTAGAAAGAGCAATTCTCAAATTCATCTGGAGTAACAAAAAAACCTAGGATAGCTAAAACTTTTTCTCAACAATAAAAGGACTTCTGAGGGAATCAATATCCCTGACCTCAAGCAGTACTACAGACCAATGGTGTTAAAAAGGGCATGGTATTGGTACAGCAACAGGCAAGTAGATCAATGGAATAGAATTGAAGACCCAGAAATGAACCTACAGAGATATGGCCAATTGATCTTTGACAAAGAAGCTAAAAACATCCAGTGGAAAAAAGATAGCCTTTTCAACAAATGGTGGTGGCTCAACTGGAGGTCAACATGCAGAAGAATGCGAATTGACCCACTCTTATCTCCTTGTACTAAGATCAACTCCAAGTGTATCAAGGACCTCCACATAAAACCAGACACACTGAAACTATAGAAAAGAAACTGGGGAAGTTCCTGGAGGACATGGGCACAGGGAGAAAGTTTCTGAACAGAATACCAATAGCTTATGCTCTAAATCAAGAATTGACAAATGGGACCTCATAAAATTACAAAGTTTCTGTAAGGCAAAAGCCACTGTCACAAGGACAAAATGGAAATCAACAAACTGGGAAAGGATCTTCACCAACCCCACATCTGACAGAGGGCCAATATCAAATATATACAAAAAACTCAAGACGTTAGACCCCAAAGAACCACATAACCCTATTAAAAATGGGGTACAGATCTAAATAAAGAATTTTCACCAGAAGAAATTCGGATGGCTGAGAAGCACCTTAAGAGATGTTCAACCTCGTTAGTCATCAGCAAAATGCAAATCAAAACAACACTGAGATTCCACCTCATAGCAGTCAGAATGGCTAATATTAAAAACTCAAGAGACAACAGGTGCTGGCGAGGATGTGGAGAAAGAGGCTCAGTCCTCCACTGTTGGTGAGATTGCAAGATGGTATAACTGCTCTGGAAATCAGTCTGTTGGTTCCTCAGAAAAGTGGGCATGACACTTCTAGAGGACCCTGTCATACCACTCCTGGGCATATACCCAGAGGATTCCCCTGCATGCAATAAAGACACATGCTCCACTATGTTCATAGCAACCTTATTTATAATAGCCAGAAGCTGGAAAGAGCCCAGATGTCCCTCAACGCAGGAATGGATACAGAAAATGTGGTATATTTATACAATGGAATACTACTCAGCAATTAAAAATAATGAATTCATGCAATTTGTAAGCAAATGATTGGATCTGGAAAATATCATCCTAAGTGAGTTATCCCAATCACAAAAGAACACACATAAATTGCAATCACTGATAAGTGGATATTAATGAGCCCAGAAGCTCTGAATACTCAAGGCACAATTAGCTAAGCAAGATTCCCAAGAAAAAGGAAGGAGAGGACCCTTTTCTAGAAAAGACTAAATCCAGTTTTGTAGGAGATTACCAGATCTGAGAAATGGTGGGGTGGTGATTGGGGAATGGGGGGGGGGAAGAGGACTTATGGGACATATGGTAAGACGGAATCTGGGAAAGGGGAATGCCTTTGGAATGTAAACAAAAATATAGAAAATAAAATAAATAAATAAAAATAAGAGAGAGAGAGAGAGAGAGAGAGAGAGAGAGAGAGAGAGAGAGAGAGAGAATGAGCTATTTCAGTGTCTATTAGAAAGTTAAGGGATTTCTCATTACTCTTCTCTTGCTTTCATCCTAGACTCCCTGGGGGCCTAAGTCATACAGAGCCTGGCCCCATCAATTTCTAGCAAGTAGGAGAATGGGGTGCCATTTTTTTCTGTCAAGACAGTCATTCTTTCACTGACCATTCTTAGAATAGACACATTGGTCCCTTTTCAGATATTGTTTCCTTTCCTTTATCTGTCTATTTCCCATATTTACTCTTTTGTCCATTTCCCTAAGGCCAGGGAAGACTACATAAGATCATTTTTTCCCATCTGTCTTTGGATAAATTTCAGCTATTGTAAACTTCCTGAATAATTTCCAATTTTGAGGTTTATTCATCCCTTTAAATTCTAATTTCTGGAGCTTTCTTCTTATATCTGGGGACAACTACATGGCAAAGACAATATTTGTGGCTTGCGGCTTTTCAGGGGCATCTGAGTATATGGGTATAAATACTTAATTTGTCTCAAAGAGCCTTTCCAGAAATCTAGCATACCATACATTAGGCCCTTGAGTGATGTCACTTACCTTGAATAGCTTGTTAAGTTTTCTAGCTGCCACCTTTAATCCTCTCAATAATGGTTTGTGAAAGGTGCCCAGTGACCTCTTACTTTCATTGGGATTAGGATACTATCTGGGTTGCATGGGGGACAGGAATGTCTGCTCTATCTGGGCTTCTACTTCAGCTGCCAGTGTCCTGCTGCTTTTCCCAGAGCCAATTTCTTTCTACTTGGCAGTAAACAAAGGTGGCCAGGAGCTCCTGACAATCATCCCAAGTTGGATGCTCTGTATAATCATCAGTTTTCACTTGTTTGAAACAAGCTGTTAAGGGTCCATGGCTTCTCCAAGAAAGGAGAGTCTTGACTCTTCTAGCAATATTAATTACTGGTGAAAGCAGGAACATATACCATAAATGTGGAGGGAACATATTCTCTCTCCCTCTTCTTCCTCTTGTCTATAATGGGTTCCTCAAGAGCTACACTCAAGCAAAGAATGGGCAGTGGTTCCACAGCCTCAGATAAAGCTTGTCTGGCATCCCCATAGGTAGATAGACTCTTCATGCACAGGGGAGACAAGATGCAAATGTAGAAGTGTCTGCCTCATGATCTCTCCTCTGGGGAGTAACATTTCCTCCTGACTCCTCGTGTTTCCTATTAGTCCGTTCAGAAAATAGCAATACAGTAGGTTTAGACAGAACAAGAAACATCTAAGACACCTCAGGGTTCTTAGAATATCCCAACTAGACCAAAAGGATCCTGGGTCCCAGGAAAAGAGAACAGCTTTTTACATGGGGGTAGATGAATGACAAGAGTTAGCCAATAAAGGAACTGATTGAAAAGAGTAGGAGATCTAGTCAAAATGATACAGACTGCTCTGATTATGTGGGGGATCTGAAGATCTTTGAGGTGGCTAAACCACTTCTCTAGAGAAGCACTCATGTTCACAAAGATTGCAAATTCTTTCTGGGGAGAGAGGAATAGCATTATTTATACTTGAGAAACCGCTTTGAAAATGATTTACCATATTCTTCAGAGGGGTCCTTGTGCTTCTCACATTACCATCCATCCTAAGGGCAAGTGACAGAGTGATCTAAAGAGATAGCAACAACAATGCAGACACAAACTGTAACAATGACCCAAAAAATCACAGGTGACCGTCAAACATTCATCAAACAGACCAAAGTGATATTTTATACAGATCCCAGACACAGTCACATCCAACTTTCCCTCTTGTTTCCTCATCAGATGGGGCCATCTAGAGACAAAACTTACTTCCAAAGTTCTTCAGTCCAGGCGACTTTTTATTTAATTATTGTTGTTGGTGGTGTAAATTGCCTCTGGCAGCAATTGAAAAGGGAGGGTTTTCTGGTGAACTGGAGCTTCCCTGGGAATCCTCTCCACTTGTCAGTCTTTCAGACTCTTTGGGGTCTGGAGGCCCCTTCATGTCAAACCCCAGTCTCGAGGAATATCAGTGGAATCTCCCTCTAAAATATTATGGGTAGCCTATTAGAGGAGAGTTTGTTTTGTTTTGTTACCAAAAACTATATCCTGCCATCTTGCTTGGCAGCAGCTACAAGAAATGTATCACAAGTATGCTACTTATCAATGCTAAGATGAGTAGTTACTGCACCAGCAGAAACTAGCATAAACTAGCTGGGGTATCTTGACCTCAGGTTCCAGAATAGAGTTGGATAATTTTCCCTAAGGCCTGTCATCCAGGACTCAAATTCTAGTCAAGACTAAAAATAGCCTAAGCAAGAATATAAGATAGAAAATTTTCTGTAGTATCCTCCTCTCTCACAAAGTTCCATATAGCAGTCCATCAATCAAAATGATAATTAAAAATAAAAAGTTAGGAGAATTTTGCTCATGAAATAGTAAAAACACTAGACTGTTTTCCACATAATATATTGCTTTCAACAAAAGGTATAAAATTAGCAAGAAAATATGAAACTTCTTTTCATTAAGTTCATAATTGTCAACTTTTATTAAGCAATGACTCTCCATGTTTCAGTCACATAAATGATGTAAATCATTAATGTTTTAATATAGTTTTTGTAGTTTGACTAATTTGTGCTGCTTTACCTTAAGTTAAATGACTCTTAAACATGTTAATTGTATGGTCTCCATTAGTAGGTTGGTATGGAGAATCCATAGGAAATCCGTTAAAGTGATAGGACTTCAAAACATAGAAGATGCAAGCATAACAAAATATCATCAATAGTGTCAGGAATTTGTGTTTTACCATGGCATGGGTTTCAAGTTGGCCCAGTGACTGTTTAGGTATTCCCCTAGTCTTTGCTCCCTCCCCCATGACTGCATTTCTTGTAGACATGATAAATTTTGTGTTAAATTGTGGTAGGTGGGTTGGTGTTTCTATTGCTTCACTGGGGTTCCTGCCTGGCTACAGGAGGTGGACTCTTCAGGTTCCATATTCCCAATGTTGTGAGTCACACCAAAGGTGCCCCCCATTGATTCTTGTGTGCCTTCCTAATCCCAGGTCTCCATCTCATCCTAGATGTGCCCCCAAATCCTCACACTCTTCAGTTGCAGATTCCATTCATTTTAACAGCCATCTAGCCATCTCTCCTGTCCTTCTGCACAACTGAACTTTGACACCTCAATTGCCTCCTCATTGGCTCTTCATCCCAGTTCCCTCCCACAGCATCAACACAAATATCCCAATTAAAAAAAATGGGGTACAGAGCTAAAAAGAGAATTCTCAACAGAGGAATCCCAAATGACTAAGAAGCACTTAATAAAATGTTCAAAGTTCTTAGCCATGAGGGAAATGAAAACCACAACAACTCCAAGGTTCCATTCTACAAGCGTCAGAATGGCTAAGACCAAATTCTCAAGAGACAGTACATACTACAGAGGATGCAGAACAAGGGGAACATATCTTCATTGCTGGTGGGAGTGCAAACTTGTACAACTACTTTGGAGAAAATCAAGTTGGCGGTTTCTTAGAAAACAGAATAGTCCTACTACAAGACACAGCTATACCACTGCTGGCCGTATTCCCAAAAGATGCTCCAATGTTAACCAAGGACACTTGCTCAATTATGTTCATAGAAGCTTTCTTTGTAATAGCCAAGACTGCAAAGAACCTAGATGTCCCTGAACTAAAGAATGGATGAAGAAAATCTGGTACAACTATACAATAGATTGCTATTCGGCCATTAAAAACAAAAAAGACATCATGAATTTTGCCAGCAAATGGATGGAACTTGCAAATATGCTGAGTAAGGTAGCTCAGTCCACAAAGGATATGCATAGTGCATAGTAACTAATAAATGGATATTAGCCATAAAAATGAGTACCATGCTACACTCCACAGACCCCAAGAACCTAAACAAGGGAGGATTCCTAAATCTCACTTAAAAGCAGGGAATAAAATAGTAGTAAGTGAAAGATGAAGATTTTATAGTCTCAGGCAAGACAAGGCATGTATAAAGTGCTATGTTGGGTACATCAGAGACAAGTACAAAAAGATGGTGACATTTTTAGTTTTTGGATTAGTGGAAGATAGTAGTCTATTAAATTAATAGACTTCAATTAGTCATAAGTTGTTATTTCAGACACATATGTACTAGGAATTGCTGTTTCAGAGAGTTAGAATCATTAGTTCAAGATAATGTGATTAAATTCTGGATATGCAACACTCCAATTCAGTACTGAAATTATAACCTGTCAGTCAGTCTCTGTGATACAACTCCTTTTCAGAGATTTTTTTATTACAACAGAATGAGGATAATGCATTACAAAAGAAAGAATGTGAGGAAAAACAAAGAAACTGGATGTAAGAGAACTATACAGTAAGCCTGAAGTTGAGTTCAAAGGTTGAAAAGAAAAATCCATGCAAAAAAATAAAATGTAATCATACAGAAAAATAATTTGTGAAATTTAACTAGTTCTTTTTGATTACCCAATCTGAAAAATAAAATCACTGAATGAAGAAAAATTACTTGGCTGTGCAACTTTACCATACATATCAATTTGTACTTAATGGGAACCAGGAAGGAAAGGATGCTGAGAAGAAGCAGCAGGAATAGTTGAAGAAAATAATCTAAAAGCCATTTAAGCTTTATGAAAACATGTATCTGCATATTCAGGGAGCTATGAATTGTGAATAGAATATATCCTTGTTGAAAACAGGGCACAAAGAAAGAATCTTGAATCATACAGAAAAAGAAATTTATGTACACAAAATTCTCAAGTAACTAATTTTTCATCACAAATCCAGCTTCAGACCCAGATATGGTGATATTAAATTCATAATATTAATTCTTGGGAGGCTAAAACTTGGAACTGGAATTGTGGATAGTTATTAGTTATGACATAGTGTTGGGAATCCAATCTGGGTCCTTTTTACAAAGAGCCAATACTGAGTTTAAATATAGCATATACTATACAATAATACCTTGTATCAGAACAAACCAAAAGACTAAATTTTACATATCAAGGTACAAAGAGATAACGGCAATGTGCATGATAGGAAAATGTATTCAAGAAAAATGAATTAAGCAAAAACTATCAAACATTTACATAATTTAAACTAAAGGTGATATAAAGTAGAATTATTAAAACTTAATCAGTTATTAAGAAATGTTTACAATGTAAAAAAACCCTATTATTTGAAGTACATGTAATGAAAAGTCAAACATATATCCAGAAATAAAATGATAAGAAAATCAAATGATATTACCCTAGAGATTTTGCTTTAGTGAATACCAGTTTGAACATTCATATAAACACAACCAGATATTGACAAATGTATGTGCCCTAAGATTTTTTACCTGAAATTTTATAGAAAAAAATGCACTACTTTTTCCATTATAGTCAAGGAAGAAGGCTATTATTTTATTGAAGAAACTTTTTACTGTGGTATTTATTTTTTTGAATTAAAAGTAAACATACTTATTTTTCTCTGCAGTTTTATTACCTGAATATTTCTGAAATGTTAACCATTGATGAATGATTGTAACCCAGAGATTATCCTGTTCCATGTTAGAATCAATTTTACATAAGATATTTTACCTTTATATGATGGTATAGAATTTTAAGAAACCGCCTAAAATTTATGTACTGTGATTAATATCCATGTTACCATTTTGATTTAGCCTACAAAATGCAAAATTAATGATAATATATGTTGACTCAATTGAATTATTTGTAGCCAGACCTTGAAAACTGTTACATATATATTCATTTCCTTGAAATGTATAAGAAAAGGTATACTATTTAAATATTGATTGATTTAGAAAGTGATTAGTGCGAAGAGATATTTTCTGTCTAGTTGGCCACATACTTTTGGAAAATGATTTATGTATGTGTGTGTGTATATACATATATATATATATATATATATATATATATATGCATATTTGTATATCTATAATGCAATGATATGAGAACCAGTTAAAGCTTTAGACATAGATTTTGGCTCATTTTTTTCTTTTTTTTCTTTTTTTTATTTTTATTTTCTATATTCTATGTTTACATTCCAAGTTCCCACCCACCATAGCTCCCATATTTCCTCTCCCCCCCAACTATTCCCCAATCATTCCCCCTCCCCCCTCGGTTTCTTTACTAAACTGGATAGATTTTGGCTCATTCACAAGATCTTCAGCATATTGTCTAATTGGCTGCCATTGTGTTGGATTCCCACAGCTGGCTTAATTACAACACCTTGTCTTGTCTTACTCTGTATCTGAGAACAACTGTGGACATATAGGGGGAAAAACATTCCGGATCTAACAATGGACTATAGTTTAGAAACTCCTCTAACACAAGCTTCTTTCTCAGGGGCAATAAAGAAGAATTGTTCTCACATGCTGGCAAGTCTTCTTGGTATAGCAGAGATGAAGCAACTCATTAGTTGTGTGCTTCTGCATTTGAATTCCTTGGCCAAAAGTGACTTTTATCTGCGAAAATGAGTTTCAGAAATGTGTTTATAAGAAAAGCTTCTGCATGTTTAAGCTTACAAGCGTATATTTTCACTGAGCCTCCTTTTCATGTGATTATTTTTTATTGTGCACTGACTAAGATATTTTAAAGTCTATTCACATTTATTTCTTTGATGCTTGAATGAAGCATATGCTTATTTGATTCATATAAACACTTAGTTCAAAGTGCAGTTTTAGAGTGCATATGGATAATTGGATTACTCAATTTGAATAGTTTCTGCATTTTGAAATGACTCAGTAGTATACAATACAAAGAGTAAATGTTTAAAGAAGAAAAGCTACAGTAGCATAATTATTTCTCTTTTAAATGGATGTAGTCTTTTATTCAATTATAAAATATGAATGTTATATAATATATATAATTATTCTATTTCTTCATTTTAACATTCATAAATATTTTTCTCTATATAAAGAATGGTTGGGCAATTGCTAAGATAAATAAAAGAAAATTGTGTTAAAAAGAAATAAAGGTATTCCTTTTGAAATTATGAACTGTTTTGTGAATCTACTGTAATACAAATTTCATTTAATTTATAATTATTTCAGATTTTTTTCTCTCTGAATCAGCATTTTTCTATTTTTTCTCTCTCTCAAATTTCTTTTGCATATATTTTACTTATTGTTCCAGGAATACAGTTGAATTTATTCTACAGTTTGAAAGATTATGATAGATTTTCCCAATATCCCTCTACCTAACTTCATCAGACTTGTGGATCTTGAACCATATAGAAAAGGTTCCCTACCTCCACCCATCTTTCCTGTTTCCTTAGTCTTCCGGCGTACGCCAGGCTGCCCTGAGCAGTTTACTATCCCATCTGGACCTTGATTCATCCCCCACCTCTGAAAAAGCCTTTGACAAAATCCAATATTCCTGGGAGTTAAAAGTCTTAGAGAGATCAAGGATACAGGGGACATACCTAAACATAATCAAAACAATACACAGTAAGCCAAAAGCCAACAACAAATTAAATAGAGAGAAACTTAAAACAATTCCAGTAAAATCAGAGACAAGGATTTCCACTCTCTCCCTATCTATTCAATATACTACTTGAAGATCTAGCAAGAGCAATAAGACAACAAAAAGAGATCAAGTGGATACAAATTGGAAATGAAGTGACAGTGTCACTATTTGGAGATGGTATGATAGCAGGCATAAGAACTCCCCAAATTCTACTAGTTACAACTACAGTTAATAAACACCTTCAGCAAAATGGCTGCATATAAAATTAACTCAATAGAACCAGTAGCCCTCCATTATAGAAATGATAAATGGACCTAGAAAAAAATAATGGATACTCTATTTATAAATGGAATAGGAAAGAGGACAAAGAAATAAACTTTCACACCTATGGACACTTGGTTTTTGATAAGCCAAAAATGTAGAATGGAAAAAAAAAAGAAAGCATCTTTATCAAATAATGCTGGTCTTACTAGATGTCAACATGTAGAAGAATGCAAATAGAGCCATATTCATCACCATTCACAAAATCCAAGTCCAAGTGGATCAAGGACCTCAACATAAAATTTTATACACTGAATCTCATAGAAGAGAAAGGGATAAATAGCCTTGAACAAATTACTACAGGAGACAAATTCCCAAATTAAATACCAATGGCTCAGGTTCTAAGTTTAACAATAAATAGGACATCACTCATCAAACTGAAAAGCTTTTGCAAGGGAAAAGAAACTGTCAATAGGACACAATGGTAGCCTACATATTGGGGAAGGATGTTCATCAACCCTACATCTGACAGAATCCAAGATTTAAAAAGAACTGAAGAAGTTAAATAAAAATAACCCAAATAACCCTATTAAAATGGGGTATAGTATTAAACAGAGCATTCCAAAAAAAGGAATATGAAATGGACATGAAGAATGGAAAGAAATGTATAAAGTCATTAGTCATCAGGGAAATGAAAATCAAAACAATTCTGATATTCCCTCTTACACTGGACAGAATGGCTAAGATAAAAAAAAATCAAGTGATCTCATATGTTGGAGAGAATGTTTATCAAGCAAACACTCTTCTATTATCGGTCGGAGTACAAACTTGTAGAACAACTTTGGAAATCAGTTTATTGGTTTCTCAGAAAACTGATTATAGTTTTATCTAAATAGCCAATTATGAACATATACCCCAAAGATGCTCCTTTATCCCACAAAGATACTCATTCAAATATGTCCATAGGAACTTTATTTATAATAGTCAGAAAATGGAAACAAACTAGATTTCCCTCAGCTAAGGAATGGATAAAGAAAACTTGGTACATCTACACAATGGGATACTATTCATCTTTTAAAAATAAAGACATCATGAGTTTTGCAGCCAAATGAATAGAGGTTGAGAGTATCATCCTAGTGCAGTAACACAGGCCTCCAAAGACACAGATGATACATACTCACTTATAAGTTGATATTAGCCATAAAATAGGGGATACCCATAAACTCCACAGAACCAAAGAGGATAAGAAAGAAGGAAGCCACAAGGGAGAATGCTTGAAAATTAGACCACAAAGAACCAAATAACCCTATCAAAAAATGGGGCACAGAGCTAAACAAAGAATTTTCACCAGAAGAAATTCGGATGGCAGAGAAACACCTTAAAAGATGTTCAACATCCTTAGTCATCAGGGAAATGCAAATCAAAACAACCCTGAGATTCCACCTCACACCAGTCACAATGGCTAAGATTAAAAACTCAAGAGACAACAAGTGCTGGCCAGGATGTGGAGAAAGAGGAACACTCCTCCACTGTTGGTGGGATTGCAAAATGCTAAAACCACTCTGGAAATCAGTTTGGCGGTTCCTCAGAAAATTGGGCATGTCACTTCAAGAGGACCCTGGCATACCACTCCTGGGCATATACCCAGAGGATTCCCCTGCATGCAATAAGGACACATGCTCCACTATGTTTATAGCAGCCTTGTTTATAATAGCCAGAAATTGGAAGGAGCCCAAATATCCCTCAAAGGAGGAATGGATACAGAAAATGTGGTATATTTATACAATGGAATACTACTCAGCAATTAAAAATAATGAATTCATGCAATTTGTAGGTAAATGGTTAGACCTGGAGAATATCATCCTGAGTGAATTAACCCAATCACAAAAGAATGCACATGAAATGCAATCACTGATAAGTGGATATTAATGAGCCCAGAAGCCCTAAATACTCAAGCCACAAATAGCAAGTCAAATGATTCCCAAGAAGAAGAAAGGAGAGGACCCTGGGACTGTAAAGATTGCATCCAGTTTAGTAAAGAAACCGAGGGGGGAGGGGGAATGATTGGGGAACAGTTGGGGGGGAGAGGAACTATGGGAACTATGGTGGGTGGGAACTGGGAAAGGGGAAAGCCTTTGGAATGTAAACATAGAATATAGAAAATAAAAATAAAAAAAACCAAAAAGCAGTATTTCTAAGTTAAAAAAAAAAAAACCATACTCCTATTGTGGGAATCATTTTTAGGTGATTTGAATAAATCAAAATTATCTTATAGTTAATGTTTTTTTCTTGAGATATACTCAGTGAATGTCAGTATTGAGGGGCTAAAGGAAGGTGTGAAGAACATGAGGGGAAACCTATGTATGTCTCTCTGGAAATATTCTGTGCAGAGGCAGTCTTCAGCTGTGAAGACATTCCAAATAATTTCCTCTTTTCAGGCTTGGCCACACCATACTCTTTCTCAGCTTTCCTATTTCAGCTTCCCAAGGGGGTTTGTCTTCTTTTTTAAATATTTTTATTGGATATATTCTTTATTTACATTTCATTTCCCTTTCCCTGGTTCCCCACCACCTAAAGGTCCTATATGCCCTTTTCCCTCCCCCTGTTCTCCCATTCTCCCCTTCCCACATCCCTGTTCTGGTATTCTTTTACACTGATGCATTGAGCTATCCACATCCAGGGTCCACTCCCTCCTTCTTCTCAGACATTATTTGGTATGTGGATTGTGTCTTTGGTGTTCCAAGATTCTAGGCTAATATCCACTTATCAGTGAGTGCATACCATGGGTATTCTTTTGAGACTGGGTTACCTCACTTAGTATGATGTTCTCCAGCTCCATCCATTTGTCTAAGAATTTCATGAATTTATTGCTTCTATTGGCTGAATAGTACTCCTGAGATTTCACCTCACACCAGTCAGAATGGCTAAGATTAAAAACTCAGGAAACAGCAGGTGTTGGTGAGGATGTGGAGGAAGAGGAAAACTCCACTGCTGAACAACTGCAAGCTGGTACAACCACTCTGGAAATCAATCTGGTGGTTCCTCAGAAAACTGGACATGACACTTCCAGAGCACCCTGCCATACCACTCCTGGGCATATACCCAGACGATTCCCCAGCATGTAATAAGGACACATGCTCCACTATGTTCATAGCAGCCTTATTTATAATAGCCAGAAACTGGAAAGAACCCAGATGTCCGTCAGTGGAGGAATGGATGAAAAAAGGGGGCGGTGGTTCTCTTCTTGCAGCAACTCACAGGAAGTTTTTTCATTAGAATCAGCATCCCCAGTTAGCCCAGGGACTGGATGATGTATAACCACATTTGAAGAACTAAATCATTCTTCATTTTGAAAGCTATAGACTTGCAGTTAAAACATACTTTTTCAATAAGATCCAACTTGTTAGAAAATGCATTCCTTTAACTCATATCTAACATTTAGACCACAAAGAATTGTAACTGAGAGAAGGACCATGTTGCAGTCACATGACTATTGGACTGGGCACCTCAAAGAAAGCAAACTTTATTGGGGGCTGGTCTCTCTTCCTAAAACACCATAAAACCTACATTGATAAATATGTTTTATAGTTTAAACATATGGTTTAAACATATATTTAAAAGGAGATGCTATCTGTGAATAAATCTGTGAATAAATGCTAAATGTCTGCTGCACAGATCATCATATGTTGAACAATTCCTGTTGCTGTTTCTCTGCCTCACCCGGATGCACTGCTCTTTCCTTAGTAGAGAATTTGACCTGTGGCAAGGCTCCTTTCCCATTTACACAGCCAGTACTGCTGTGAAAATGTAACTTCATTCCAAGAAATTTTGGAGTTTTGTGCTTCAGAGTCCCTACATAATACAGACCTCTCCTGGCCAAGTGACAAGGCTTCCCCAGATTTCTGTACACTGGCATAGACCAAGCTATGGAAGAAATAACCAGCCTGGTACAAAAATTTAGATATGAGAACTACTAGAGATCCTTAGGCTGAAGTTAGTGCTTATGATCTTTATTAATCAAATCAACAAAATAAAAATGTGTTTGTTGTTACGGATGGCAAGAAGACACCTGGGTGGTATTTTGGGAAGTGAAATAAGCCAGTCACAGGAGGAGAAATAAAACATGGTTGTACTAAATGCACATAGCATCTAAAATATCCACGATCCTGGAAGTAGAACGGAACACTGGTGGTTGTTGGGAGTTGGAGTGGATGGATGGGACCTTCCTCATTGAGTACAAGGTTGAATTATAATTTGGGGATAGCCTACATCTGAAGTGTGTAGTAGTACCCTATAGTTAGCTATCTAGTAGTGTGCAGTTAAAGTTTAAGTACACAGAAGTACTTTGAAGTTTAAGGGTTTATATCTCATATTTGTATGTTTACTAGAAAAACAAACAGAAAGAAAGGGATACAAAAACTCATGTGAGTTTTCCTTGGTTGTATTATCATTCTGATAGTATTTTTACATTTCAAAATCACCCAACTGTATTCATCAAATATGTGCAAATATGTTCTATTCCAATGAAGCTGTCAAAACAAACATGTATTTTAAAAGTTGCTTGTTGAATGAAGAATGATTGAAATTGATAATTATTTAACATTACATGGATTTTCTATACGGGCAGGTTGTTATACTAGTCATCACTTTCAAAAGACACTATTAGACACATGGCAGAATGCTGACTCTTTGTTGTGTGACTGTTTCCTCCAGGCTGGGCATGACCACTGTCTCTAGGATTTAGAGCAGATATGATTACCTGCATGAAATTCCTGGGATTTTTCTCCCATTTCTAATGTTATAATAGTGGTGAACAACTATTTGTAGCAAGCCTCCTTCACAGTACCACTATACATACATCACATAGGTAGACTGCTCAGAGGTACAGCTTTCATGAACGATTCATGGTATGGGAGAGACTCTCCAATATTCTATGAGTATGAGTCTTCCATGCTGTAGTGGTGGGGAGGGAATCACTTTTTGTGCAATTGCCCATAGATATTGCCATTTGCCATTGCTTGCACACTATGACTACATGGTAAGTTTCTACTTCTGAAGACATAATAAGCTCAAGTCACTAGATATGAAGAAATGAATCTATAATTGAGAGTAAACTTGCTCCAAATTGACTAGAATTCATTGGTTTGAAAATTATATTTGGGCTTTGGTGGTGGGAATTTTTTCCCAATTCTATGTACATGCTTGTTCTGTTATATGTATTAAAGCCACAGTTTACCTGTTGGTATTATACTACCAAAACAACTATAGATGCAACCAAATATTTTCTCCTTGGAATACAATACTTTCTAAAATAGGTAAGCAATATTTGGGTTGATATGGCCAGTAAAATATCTGTGGCTAGAGAATGATTATTAATTGTATCTAATGTGCCATCAAGTTTCCTTCTAAATGTTTATCCTTATACCTGTAGTTTACTGTTGCTATAATCTGTAGTGGAAACAAATAACTGATTAAATGTCTGAAGAACGTTAAAAAAAAAAAGAAAGAAAATCACTTGGAAGGGGTAATAAAATCATCACAAAAGGCAAATGGAGGGAAGAAAGTAGATGGGACAGGGATTGGGGAGTGGATTGCAGCAGTCGGGATCAGGAGTGGGGAGGAACAAGAGAAATGGACTGGTATCCAAGACAATGAATGGAAATCTACCACAGATGATGGCTGGGATGTTGGGGATCATCACCAATATGTAATAGAGTCCTGGGATAGGGGAATTTTCCACGAATCAATGGGGCAATCTTAGCTGTCCCTTACAGCATTGTAGATTTAGAACCTGAAAAGGCTACTTCCTGTAGCCGATCAGGAACCCCAGTGTAGTTATAGGGATACCAACCCTCCCATAAAATTTGACCCTGAATTTATCCTGTCTGCAAGAAATGCAGTGAAAGTGGATGAAGCTGTACCTGAGGAAATGTTCAACCTATAACCAGCCCAAATTGAGACCCATCCCATAGGCAAGCAGCAATCCTTTCACTAATAAAGATACTCTATTATGCTTGTAGACAGCAGTCTAGCATGGCTGCCCTCTGAGAAGCTCCACCCAGCAGCTAGATGAAAGAGATGCAGACAATCACAGCCAAAGAGTGGATTTAGATTGGGGATTCTTATGGAACAGTGGGGGGAAGAACTGCAGGCCCAAAAAGGGATAGCAACTCCATATTAAGACCAACAGAATCAACTAACCTGTATATTTTGGAACTGTCAGAGTCTAAACCACCAACCAAATAATATACACAGGCTGGACCCAAGCCTCTCTGCTCCTGAGTAGTAACTGTGTAGCTTGTTCTTCATGTAGATCCTGAACAACTAGAGATGGGGGCAGGGGAGCTATCACAAAAGATGTTGACTGTATGTGGTATATGTTTGTTAAGGTAGGCTGCCTTTTCTGGATTCAATGGGAAATGTTCCTAACCCTTCAGAGAATTGATATATCAGGTTGAGGGAATACCTACTGTCCCTCACCCTCTCAGAGGAGATGGGAATGGGGCTTTGGGGGTAAGGCATGTAGAAGGAGGTAACTAGGAGGGAGGCAGCAATCAGGATGTAAAGTAAATAAATGAATACAAAAATAAATTTTTAAAAAATCATATTTTTTAAAATAGTATGGTATTATGATTTCTACACTCAAGAGAATAGAGTAAGGTTGAAATTAGAGTAAATTTTACTTTTTGGGTGATAAAAATATCTTCAAACTAGATTACAATATTTATAGGATCTAAATGTTTAAATTATAGAACTGTACATTCAATCAATTAATTTTATGATATGTAAAATATATTTCATTGAAGCTATTAAAATATTAAGGTAATACATTAATCTATTTGCTGTTGTAAACACTGGATATAGAATAGTTCATTAAAAAAAAACGTTTGATTTTCTGTAAAATGTAGTGAGATCAGTTAGTCCTATAGATATGCCCTTTGCTATATGACATCCTAGAAAATAATATCATGGAAGGAATACATAACAGAAAATAAACCACAAGGTTTAAGAGAGCCTTAGGATTCATGCTCCCACCTTCATGACTACAATCCACCTATGATATATTCTGTGATATTTCTAATACTTCACACATCACATAATGCAGCCCTGATGACAACAATGAGCTATTAGAATGGGCTTGAAATAATTTCAGGATACAGTTGTACATCATAGGAGAGCTTTATACTTTGAATGAATAGACATGAGGCCATAATATAGAGACAATTAACATGATAAGCAGCATAAATCTGAAGTTATACTGAATTTTAATTGATAACTTTGGTTTCCAGTATTTTTAAATATTTGATATTTATTCTTTTCAGGTTAAGTAAACTCATAAACTCTTGGATTACATGCTACTTACTCTCTGTGTCTCACACCTACTTCCACACTTAGATTACAAACTGAGCAGAGATTATGTAAAATGTTTTTAATTCAAATTCTTTGCAATTTCTTTTTAGCTGCAGATGACTGGTAAATTAAAAGAAAATGCATTTGTAGCTTATGTGGCTTATTCCTTGTATTATAGGGCAAAGCATTTTAGATGAATAATGGGCTGTAGTTTAGAAACTCCTCTAGCACAAGCTTCCTTCTTAGGAGCTTAGATTTTGTTTTGTATGCCAAATATTAAGATTTTGTTTTGTATGCCAAATATTGAGATCAAGTGAGGATTTGCAGACCCATAGGAAGAACAACAATGTGAATCAAACAGTAATCCCCAGAGCTCCTAGAGACTAAAGCACCAACAACAGAGTACACATGGAGGGATCCAGGACTCCAGCTGCATATGTAGCAGAGGATAGCCTTGTTGAACATCAAAGGGAGGAGAGGCCCTTGGTTCTGTGAAGGCTAGATGCCCCAGTGTAGGGGAATGTCAGGACATGGAAGCAGGAGTGGATGGGTTAGTGAGCAGTGGGGACAGGAAATAGGATAGGGGGTTTTCAGAGGAGAAACAAGGAAAGGGGATAACATTTGAAATGTAAATAAAGAAAATAGCTATTAAAAACAGAAAAAAAAGTATTCCTGTAGTTTTGCTCTTTGCTACATGATAGCCTAGAAAATAACAGCATGGAAGGCTTAAACAGTCTTTGCCTTCAGAATAAGATGTAGAACTCTCAGCTCATCCAGTGACATATCTATCCAAATGCTGCCATGCTCTAGACTTAATGATAATCAACCAAAACTCTAAACCTGTAAGCCAGCTCCAATAAAATATTGTTGTAAGTATTGAGTTGGTCATGGTGACACTTAATAGCAATGAAACTCTAAGACAGAAGTTGGTACTAAGGACTGAGGTAATGATGGTGATAGGCTTGACCAAGTATTTGTTGAAGGTGGATTTTGGGAGTTTGGAATGTTTTTAGTGAGGCTTAATGAGCACTTTTGACAGGAATATGGAAGATATTGGTGCTGAAGATGATGTAAAATCTGGAGAGCTGGCTCAAGAGTTCTCAAAGTAAAAGAATTTCAGGATGTAGCTGAGAGACTGTTTTTGTGATATTTTGGTGATGAATGTGGCTGCTTTTTGCCCTTGTCTGAAGAGTCTGCCTGAAACTAAAGAAAAAAATTAAGTTAATTGCATTAGGAAGGTAAATTCCAAATCAGCTGTTGCACAGTAAAACCATGCCAGGAAGTTTGCCAAGGTTAAGACCCAGAGACTTGGTGGATACATACCTGAGGCTTAGGTGACTCCTGCCAGACTCCTGACCTAGAAAATATGCAACACTCCTTACATAAAGTAATGTGTCCTATGATCATATAGTCCCCAACATGAGTTCTCCATGCTACTGAGGTTCCTAGAGGGCTGGGTCTTAGCCAATATGCTTCCCTTCCCAGACATTCCTAAAGGTATTTAATCTCAGGTCTACCCTGAGAAATGCATATGGTTTTTTGCAACCATTTCCCACCATGAACAACCAATAAACTGTTTAGAGCCATGGACTCTCTCTCTTACATCAAGATCTCACATGAGGAGTCATCGAAAAGGCATTCAACTACAGAAGTATAGCTTAATTCTCCCCTAGAAGGCCTCCCTGCACTCCCAGCCACAATTATCCCCAAGATCACCTCCTCCAAGCTAAGGACAATCACTGCTGGAACAAGCTGGAGCTCCTTTTTCTCACAGCACCAGGAGAGACGCTGTCCCCAGCCAGCAGGGCCCCAACTCCATTCTTTGTTCTTATGAAACTCCCAGAGGTGTCTGGATGTCCAAGAGTCTGAGAACCCTACAGCCCTGACCTTGTCATAGGCCCAGGCATCCCCAAACAACTCCAACTTTCCCCTATCTCAGACTATGCTTTCTTACCCACAGAGTGGTGTCTTAATTCTTCCCTACAGCCCAACCACAGCCCTGGTGGTGGAGGCAAGCAATAAGCTCATTCAAACTCCCCAAGTTCCACCTTCCCAAGTGGCCATGTGCCCTGTGACAGTCTGGTATTAATTCTGTTGTATGGTTACTAAAGTTCACTCTTATGAAGTATATTTAATGAAAAGGAACAAGCTAAGAAAGGAAAAATACAAAATGCATGATTCAAAGAATAGAGGGGCACCAGGGATAGAATGGGGCTGACTCCTATCTTCAAGGAGATAAACACATTAAGGAAGTAGTAACCTGGAAGCATGACCCTACCATGCTAAGTTTATTGTTTACACTTTTGCAATTGAACAGGGACATGGTTTTGTTTTCATTTGGCCTTTTAATCTGGAATGAACTATAGTCTAGAAATGGAAAAGACCAGATTTTGATATAGTTCTTGAGAAAGAGTTGATCTGAAAAGCTTAGATCCAGACATTGTAATAAACACCTTTAATCCCAGGAGACAGAAGCAAGCAAATCACTGAGATCAAGGCCAGCCTGGGACAGAGAAAATACCTAGTAGAAAAATACTTAGGTCAAAGTGTCATTATACATGCCTTTAATCCCATCATGCAGGAGACAGAGCCATGTAGATCTCTGAGTTCATGTCAGACTACACAAAAAGTTCAGGGTCAGCCAAGCCAGGCAGTGAAGGAGTTGAAAAATGTAATAGAACAAAGGGACCATGTTCCAGCTCCAGCAAGCATCAGGACTTGGCAGTTTCAGCAGTTTCAGCCATGTGGCTCTGGATTAGGGTCAGGAATAGAAGGGACTATTGGAACAACTGATGCTTACTAGCTGGAGCTAAGAAATTAGCAGTGCTTAAGAAGAGACCTGTATCACTCAGGTGAAATTTTCTGGGAAGTGTTTTTCTAAGAGCACAAAAAAAGCTGTGTTCCAGAAATAGTGAAAGTTGTATCTAATACTTTTTAGCAGGACTCAGTAATGTATAAAACTTACCCAAGTGGTATTAGTTTGATGGCATGAAAGTGTCATGGAAAGCAGTTGAGACCATCGATTGGCAGAATTAATATAGTAAGAAATGGACATCTTACCAAAGGCAATCTACAGATTCGGTGCAATCTCCAACAAAATCCTAACACAATTCTTCAAAGATAGGAGAAGAGCAATTCTCAAATTCATCTATATAGGCAGAAAAACCCAGAATAGTCAAACCAATTCTTAACAATAAAAGACCTGCTGGAGGAATCACCATCATTGATCTCAAGCTTTACTACAGAGCAATAGGGACAAAAAGTACAGGCTACTGGTACAGAGATAGACACATTGAACATTGGAATAGAATTGAGTACCAAGACATAAAACCACACACTTAAGGACATTTAATCTTTGACAAAGAACCAAAAAAATATACAATGGAAAAAGGAAAGCATCTTCAATAAATGGTGCTGGTCTAATTGACTATCTGTATATAGAAAAACGAAAATAGACCCATATTTGTCACCTTGCACAAAACTCAATTCTTAGTGGATCGAGTACCTCAACATAAAACAAGATACACTGAATCTAATAGAAAAAGTTGGAAAGAGCATTGAACTCATTGGAACAGGGGAAAATTTCTTAAACAATACTCTAATAGCTTACAATCTGAGATATAGATTTGAAACTGGAAAGCTTCTGTAAGGCAAATGACATAGTCAATAGGACAAATCAGCATCCTACAGATTGGGTAAAAAAAAAAACAGTTTGCTAACCCCACATTCAATAAAGGTTTAATATCCAAAATATATAAAGAACTCAAGAAGCAAATCACCAAAAAATCTGAACAACCCAATGAAAATGGGGTATAGAAATAAACAGATAATTCACAAGAGAGGAATCTCAAATAGCTGAGAAGCACCTAAAGAAACGTTCAAAGTCTTTAGTGATCAGAGAAATGCAAATCAAAATGACCCTGAGATTCTGCTTTATACCAATCAAAACTGCTAAGATCAAAACCACAGGTAACAACACATGTTGGCTAGGATGTGAAGAAAGAGGGACACTCCTACGTTGCTGGTGGGATTGTATCCTAGTACAACCTTTCTGAAAATCAATCTGGATGTTCTTCAGAAAATTAGAAATGGACCTCCTGGAAGACCCAGCAATACCACTCTTCAGAATATATCCAAAACATATCCTACCTTGCAACAGGGGTACATGTTCACAGTAGCCTTGCTTATGATTGCTTCTGGCAATCGCCAGAAGATGGAAACAACCAGTTGTCCCAGGATAGGTGAATGGATATAGAAAATGTGGATTATTTACACAATGGAAATACTACTCATCTATTAAGAATGAAGAGTCCCTGAGATTTGCAGGCAAATGTATGGAAATAGAAAATACCATGCTGAGTGAGGTAAGAGACTGAAAAGGACATTCATGATATGCACTCACTAATCAGTGTATCTTAGCTGAAAGAAGTATAGAGTATCCAAAATACAGTTCACAGAACTCAAAAAGGTCAACAGTAGGAAGAGTCCAAATGAGAACACCTCCGTCCCACTTTGGAGGGAGAATAAAGGAATCACAGGTAGGGAAAGAGGGAGGGACCTGGGATGAAAAGTGGACTGTGGTTGTGGGGGATATAGAGACGGGAACCTGATCTTGTATTAGGTGAGGGGAAAGGACTGAAAACATATGGGACAGCAGAAAGATTGGAAACAGGCAACTTCTGTAGTTAGGACGTTGGGAAACCCTCCAGAATGTACCAGAGACCCGGGAGGTGAGAGACTCTCAGGACTTAAAGGGAGGGACCTTAGACAAAGTGCCAGACAGTAGGGAGATTGAACTTATAGAGCTCACCTCCAGCAGGAAGACAGGGCATCAAATGGGGGACAGGGTTGCCATCTTACAGTCAAACTTCTGACTCAGAATTGTTCCTGTCTGAAAGAACTATAGGGATGGAAATGGAGAAGACCTTGAGGATAAGAAGGTCCAGTGACAGACCCAAAGTGGTATCCAGCTCCAGGGGAAGTTCTAAGGCCTGAAACTATCACTGAGGGTATGGAGAACTCACAAAAAAAAGGGTCCTATGATGCCTGCCCTTCAGAAGACCCAACAAGCAGCTGAAAAAGTCAGATGAAGATATTTGCACCCAACCAATGGAATGAAGCTGCTGAATCCTATGTTTGAATTAGGAAAGTCTGGAAGGACCTGAGGAGGAGGGCTACCCTGTAAATGGACAAGTAATTTCAATTAAAGTGGACCTCTGAGATCTCTTAAACACTGGACCACCAACCGGCAGCTTACAGGAGCAGATATGAGGACCCCAACACATATAGAGCAGAGGACTACTAATTCTGGGTTTGTCAGAGAAGATGCATCTAATCCTCAAGAGACTGGAGGTCACAGGGAGTTTAGAATTCTGCTTGGGTAGGGGGTAGTTTGTGGGAACATCCTTGTGGAGACAGGGTTGGGGTGTAGGTATGGGATGTGGAACAATAGGGTGTTGGACCGGGGGAGGGCAATAAAATCTGGACTATTTAATTAATTAATTAATTAAAAAGGATCCCACATTTCAACCAATAGCTCATCTCACGTTTTTATGCCTGCTAAATGCATTTGACTGCTATTCTCAATTTTAAGCAATATAGAACAAGCAGCTCCAATTCTTCTTTTTCCTTTAAACGTTTTAAAATTCTAATAATATATTTTTCATCTGTATTCTTTTGTGATTGGGTTAGCTCACTCAGGATGATATTTTCCAGATCAAACCATTTACCTACAAATTGCATGAATTCATTATTTTTAATTGCTGAGTAGTATTCCATTGTATAAATATACCACATTTTCTGTATCCATTTCTCCTTTGAGGAACATCTGGGTTCGTTCCAGCTTCTGGCTATTATAAACAAGGCTGCTATGAACATAGTGGACCATGTGTCTTTATTGTATGCAGGGGAATCCTCTGGGTATATGCCCAGGAGTGGTATGCCAGGGTCCTCTGGAAGTGACATGCCGAATTTTCTGAGGAACCACCAAACTGTTTTCCAGAGTGGTTGTACCATTTTGCAATCCCACCAACGGTGGAGGAGGGTTCCTCTTTCTCCACATCCTCGCCAGCACTTGTTGTCCATTCAGATTTTAATCTTAGCCATTCTGATTGGTGTGAGGTGGAATGTCAGGGTTGTTTTGATGTGCATTTCCCTGATGACTAATGATGTTGTACATCTCTTAAGGTGCTTCTCAGCCATACAAATTTCTTCTGGTGAAAATACTTTGTTTAGCTCTGTACCCCATTTTTTGATAGGGTTATTTGGTTCTTTGGGGTCTAACTTCTTGAGTTCTTTGTATATATTGGATATTAGCCCTCTGTCGGATGTGGGGTTGGTGAAGACCTTTTCCCACTTTGTTGGTTGTTGTTTTGTCCTTCTGACAGCATCCTTTGCTTTACAGAAACTTTGTAACTTTATGAGGTCCCATTTGTCAATTCCTGATCTTAGAGCATAAGCTATTGGTGTTCTGTTCAGGAACTTTTCCCTGTGCCCATGTCCTCAAGGGTCTTCCCCAGTTTCTTTTCTTTTAGTTTCAGTGTGTCTGGTTGTTTGTGGAGGTCCTTGATCCACTTGGAGTTGATCTTAGTACAAGGAGATAAGAGTGGGTCAATTCGCATTCTTCTGCATGTTGACCTCCAGTTGAACCAGCACCATTTGTTGAAAATGCTATCTTTTTTCCGCTGGAAGGTTGTGGCTCCTTTATCAAAGATCAAGTGACCATAAGTCTGAGGGTTCATTTCTGGGTCTTCAATCCTATTCCATTGATCTACTTGCCTGTTGCTGTACCAATACCATGCAGTTTTTAACACAATTGCTCTGTAGTACTGCTTGAGGTCAGGGATATTGATTCCCACAGAAGTCCTTTTATTGTTGAGACTAGTTTTAGCTATCCTGGTTTTTTTTTTTTTTTTTTTTTTTGTTACTCCAGATGAATTTGAGAATTGCTCTTTCTAGATCTATGAAGAATTGAGTTGGGATTTTGATGGGGATTGCATTGAATCTGTAGATTGCTTTTGGGAAGATGGCCATTTTTACTATATTGATCCTGCCAATCCAGGAGCAAGAAATATTTTTCCATTTTCTGAGGTCTTCTTCGATTTCTTTCTTCAAGGACTTGACGTTTCTGTGATACAGATCTTTCACTTGTTTGGTTAGAGTTACACCAAGGTATGTTATGTTGTTTGTGGCTATTGTGAAGGGTATAATTTCCCTAACTTCTTTCTCAGCCTGCTTGTCCTTTGAGTACAAGAAGGCTACTGATTTGCTTGAGTTAATTTTATAACCAGCCACTTTGGTGAAGTTGTTTATAAGCTGTAGAAGTTGGTGGAGTTTTTTGGTTTGCTTAAGTATACTATCTTATCAGCTGCAAATAATGATAGTTTGACTTCTTCCTTTCCAATTTGTATCCCTGTGACTTCCTTATGTTGTCTAATTGCTCTCGCTAGAACTTCCAGTATTATATTGAGAAGATATGGAGAGAGAGGGCAGCCTTGTTCAGTCCTTGATTTTAGTGGGATTGCTTCAAGTTTCTCTCCATTTATTTTGATGTTGGCTACTGGTTTGCTGTAGATTGATTTTTACTATGTTTAGGTATGGGCCTTGAATTCCTGCTCTTTCCAAGACTTTTAGCATGAAAGGATGCTGAATTTTGTCAAATGTTTTTCAGCATCTAATGAGATGACCATGTGGTTTTTTTCTTTTAGTTTGTTTATGTAGTGGATTAAGTTGATGGATTTCCATATATTAAACCATCCCTGCATCCCTGGGATGAAGCCTACTTGATCATGGTGAATGATCGTTTTGATGTACTTTTGGATTCGTTTGGCAAGAATTTTATTTAGTATTTTTGCATCGATATTCATAAGGGAAATTGGCCTGTAATTCTCTTTCTTTGGTGGATCTTTGTGTGGTTTTGGTATCTGCATAATTGTGGCTTCGAAGAATGAGTTGGGCAGCGTTCCTTCTGTTTCTATTTTGTGGAATAGTTTGAAGAGTATTGCTGTTAAATATTCTTTGAATGTCTGGTAGAATTCTGCACTAAAACCATCTGGTCCCGTACTTTTTTTTTGGGGGGGGAGGCTTTCTATAACCCCTTCTATTTCTTTAGGTGTTATGGGACTATTTAGCTGATCTAATTGATCCTGATTTAATTTTGGTATTTGGTATTTGTCTAGGAAATTGTCCATTTCCTCCAGATTCTCCAGTTGTCTTGAGTATAGACCTTTGTAGTAGAATCTGAAAATCTTTTGAATTTCCTCAGTTTCTGTTGTTACTTCCCTCTTTTTATATCTAATTTTGTTCATTTGAATACTGCCTCTGTGCCCTTTGGTTAGTCTGGCTAAGGGTTTATCTATCTTGTTGATTTTCTGAAAGAACCAGCTCCTGCTCTTGTTGATTCTTTGTATGGTTCTCTTTGTTTCTACTTGATTGATTTCAGCTCTGAGTTTGATGATTTCCTGTCTTCTACTCCTTTTTATACTTTGGTAGTATTTTAATTTCATTACATAAATCATATACAATTATATTTATTATATACAATTTCTTTTATTTTGTAAACTATAATGTGTACATCATTTCTCTTTTCCATTCTTTCTCTAGACCATAACATATATGTATCATTGCCCCCCTTAAAATTTCAGATCTCTTTTCCTTAATTGTTTTATATTTTGTTATATACGTCTATATATACATATATTAAGTATATGCATATATATGTACACACATATATATGTAAATTTCTTCATTGACTTGTAAATATCAGTATAAATGTTTGCATATTTACCTTTGTGGTCAAAATACAGGCCTTATTTAGGCAAACTTACTGTTGATTTTTTTGGGTAGAATATCCCTATCATGTCTAGATTACTGTCTTACAAGTGGGCATCCTGGTCCTCTGGATGCTACTATTTCACCATGCCTTCTTCTCTGATATTTTCTTGAGTATCAGATGTGTGGGCTGCATTGCATGCATATAAACTAGGCTTGGGCATGCTATAGTTTCTAATTCCCTGCTGTAATTTTACCAATTGTGTATTTCTGCAATAAAAACCTCTGTCTGATGAATAAGCAACTTTTTTGATGAGGGTTGATACCTACAATTATATCTAGGTACCACGATTGGTATTTAGAATACAGTTGACAACTATATTGATTTAGAAAAATGGCAGTTATAGGTTCTTGTTGAGGGTCTATGACACTTCTATCTATATAGACCAGTTTTACATCAGCAGGCATTAATTCCTTCCTACTGAGAAGACCTTATTTCCCATTAGAAGCTGTTGCTACCTGTGAGATATAACCCCACTAGTATACATTTTGGCATGTCTTACAATCTTTCCACAATCTCTTTGTTATGATTCCCCCAGGGACTTGGTATGTGAAAGAAAAAAAAAGGAAAAAGACATGAAATAGATTTATTCCATGTCCAGGTTTTTGTTTTGTTTTTGATTTTGTTTTTTTTTTTTATTTTTGTTTCCATAGGAAACAACTGAATTTGATTCTCATCAGAAAAGATATAAAATTTTTGTCAGAGTTTAGGGTATTCATCTGCATTAGGGTCAATTTTTTTTCAGAAAATAGTAATGTTAATGGTATTAATCATGATGACTTTGGGAAATTGAAAGAGTTAGCGCCAGAAAAGTAGGGTTATTTAGGCTTCAAAATAGGAAATTATTGAAGATCAGGTTGTACTTTACAGGAGGGGAGATGGTTGGAACAGACTTACTTCTGAGTCTTGCTGTTATTCTCTCCCTTGGAGAGGCTATTATAGATGTTCTCTTTTGAACAGAAGACTCTATATTCATTTATTAGTGGTATTTTGACCTTTCATGAGTTGCTGAAATAACTGCTACCGTATTGACCTTTCAAAATTCAGCATCTCTGGCAAATGCTAAGAACAAGAGTCTGAGCACCAACACTCACATTTAAAAGACAGCTTGACCACATCTGCAACAAAATATTTTTTAAGCATCTGAAACAAAACAGTAAATGAAGAACCCAGACTATAATTAACTATGATAATTAAAAGTTGAATATATTTAGTGTTATCTTTTATCCTACAAGTATTTATTCCTTTTTTTTTTAAATCCTTGTATGGATATACATAGTAAAATATACCATTTTAACATAGAGTGAACTTAATCTAGTTAAAAATCCAGGACTGCACATTGTGCTAATTTTAGCTATGCTCATTATCTTACATAGAAAAGGCCTCAATGAGTACTAAAATCACAAATTAATACAATAATTTATGACGTCACTTAAAATTCATCGAAAATATGTAAAGGGAGATAATTTTACTGAGGCTTGATTTGTAAGTTAAAAATGTAAAGTGATGGCAAGCAACATCATGGAGAAAATAAAATTTGAAAATTAAACAATAAAATATCTAAGAATATTTGCTTTAATAATTCACCTATAATTGTTCACAACTCACAGAGTTCTATGTTTAAAAAAAACCAAAATGCTCTGTTAGTTCGTAAGTTTGAATATCAAATACACAAATCTTCAGAAGCATAATGTGATATGAACAGATAATTAGTGCACAGCCAGAAGTAAATAACTGTTTTTGAAGAAAGTAGATATATTACATATATGTATATATACCTATAGACATGCACGTATAGTTACATATACTTATACATACACACACACACACACACACACACACACACACACATATATATATATATATATATATACATATATATATATATATATATATATATGGATATGTTAGTTCAGTACAGGTTTATTACAGGTAATAGCCAAATCCAACACATCTTTCTTCTTCTCCTATTATTTCCATTATTTTCTCATTAGTGAGGTATAATGAAATCTTCAGCTGCAAACACTCCATTTTCTTTTCTCATGTTGAACAAAATGAAAGACTATTATAGCATCAAGTGTAATGGTACAAAACCCTGTGAATTGGACACTATTAGACAATTACAAGTTTATGTGAAGTGTATTTTTCAATGTTACTTGTAAGGCTGCAATTGAGGTTTATTAGCCTGAAGGATGTATCTTTTCTTCTTTTCATTTCTTTTCTTTCTTTCTTTTCTTTTTTTCATAAATATACAAAATGTGTTTTGTATATTTCCATTTCAGGGATAACATAAGATTTTCACTATCAGGAAATTAATTTATTTATTGAAGAAATGTGTTTGTAGATAAAATTAACAGTGCTACATTTCTTTCCTGTGAGGGATTTGATTTTTAAATTTTGCTGTTTTTGATCAGAGAGATGATACCTTTATAATGTAGAATATAGGTCCTATTGTTTGAAATAAAATTCATTTCTCTCTCCATATATATATATGTACACATACACCACATACCCTTAAATTATTTTTAATTTGTTTCTATTTTATTTTTGTTTTTTATTGTATATTTTCTTTATTTACATTTCAAATGTTATCCCTTTCATGGGTTCTCACCATGAAACAACATATCTCATCTCCACTCTTCCTGCCTCCATGAGGGTGTTCCTCCAAAAACCCACCCAACCACTTCTGCCTCTCTTCAATGGCATTCCCCTATATTGGGGCATCTAGCCTTCACAAGACCAAAAGCCTCTTTTCCCATTGATGCCTGACAAGGTCATCCTCTTCTACATATGCTGCTGGAGCCATGTTTCCTCCATGTATACTCCTTCATTGCTGGCTCAGTCCCTAGAATTTCTGGTGGGGAGACAGGTCTGGTAGGTTGATATTGTTCTTCCCATGGGTTGAAAACCACTTCAACTCTGTCAGTCCTTTCTCTAACTCCTCCATTGTAGATCTCATGTTCAGTCCAATGGTTGGCTGTGAGCATCTGCCTCTGTTTGTTTCAGGATCTGGCAAAGACTGTCAGGAGACAACTATATTATGCTCCTGTCAGCATGCACTTCTTGACATCAACAATATTGTCTGCATTTTGTGATTGTATATGGGATGGATGCCCAGGTGGGACAGTCTCTGAATGGCCTTTCCTTCAGTCGCTGTCCCATACTTTGTCATATTTGCTCCTGTGAGTATTCTGTTCCTCCTTCTGAGAAGGACTGAAGGACCCACATGTTGGTATTCCTTTTTCTTGAGCTTCATGTGGTCTGTGAATTATATCTTGGATATTCTGAGCTTTGGGCCTAATATCCGCTTGTCAGTGAGTACATACCATATTCTCTTGTAACTGGGTTACATCACTCAGGATATTATTTTATAGATTCATCCATTAGCCTGTGAATTTCATGAACTCATTGTTTTGAATAGCTGTGTAGTACTCCACTGTGTAAATGTACTACATTTTCTGTATTGATTCTACTGTTGAATGGCATCTGGGTTCTTTCCAGCTTCTGGCTATTATAAATAAGGCTGCTATGAACATAGTGGAGCATGTGTCCTTATTACATGTTGGAGCATCTTTTGGGTATATGCCCAGGAGTAGTGTAGCTGGGTCCTCAGGTAACATTATTTACAATTTCCTGAGGAACCACCAGACTGATTTCCAGAGTGATTGTAACAGCTTGTAATTCCACCAGCAATTGAAGAGTGTTCCTCTTTCTCTACATCCTTGCCAGTATCTTCTGTCACCTGATTTTTGATCTTAGCCATTCTTACTGATGTGAGTTAGAATCTCATGGTTGTTTTGATTTGCATTTCCATGATGACTAAGGATACTGAACATGACTTTAGGTAATCTTGGCCATTCAATATTTCTCAAATGGAAATTCTCTGTTTAGCTCTATTCCCCATTTTGTAATAGGGTTATTTGTTTTCTGGAGTCTAACTTCTTGAGTTCTTTTTATATATTGGATATTAGCCCTCTATCAGATGAAGGATTGGTAAAGACCTTTTCTAAATCTGTTGATTGCTGGTTGTTCCTATTGACACTGTCCTTTTCCTTATAGAAGCTTTGCAATTTTATGAAGTCCCATTTGTCAATTCTTGATCTTATTGCATAAGCCATTTGTGTTTTGTTCAGGAAAATTTCCCCTAAGCCCACTTGTTTGAGGCATTTCCCCACTTTCTCTTCTATTAGATTCAGCGTATAAGGTTTTGTGTGGAGGTCCTTGATTTACTTGGACCTAAGCTGTGTACAAGGACATAAGAATGGGTCGATTTGAAATTTTATAGATGCCCACCTCCAGTTAAAGCATCATCATTTGTTGAACATGCTATCTTTTATCCATTGAATGGTTTTAGATATTTTTTCAAAGATCAACTGACCATAGGTATGTGAGTTTATTTCTAGGTCTTCAATTCTATTCCAGTAATCTTCCTACCTGTCTCTGTACAACTGCCATACAATTTTTATCACTATTCCTCTGTAATACAACTTGACATCAAGGATGGTTATCCCTGTAAAAGTTCTCTTATTGTTGAGAATAGTTTTCACTATTCTCTGTCTTTTGTTATTCCAAATTAATTTGCAAATTGTACTTTCTAACTCTATGAAAAATTTAATTGGACTTTTGATGGGAATTTCATTGATTCTGTAGATTGCTTTTGGCAAGATGGCCATTTTTATTATAATAATCCTGAAAATCCATAAGAATGGGAGATTTTTCCAACTTCTGACATCTTCAATTTCTTTCTTCAGAGAGTTGTAGTTATTGTCATACAGATCTTTCACTTGCTTGGCTAAAGTCACAGCAAGTTATTTTATATTATTTGTGACTACTGTGAAGGGTGTCATTTCCCTAATTTCTTTCTCAGCCTGTTTATCCTTTGAGTATAGGAAAGCTACTGATTTGTTTGAGTTAATTTTATATCTAGCCACTTTGCTGAAGTTATCAGGTTTACAATTTCTCTCATGAAATATTTCGGGTCATTTAAGTATACTATCATATCATCTGCAAATAGTGATATTTTGACTTCTTCATTTCCAATTTGTATCACTTTTAACTCCTTTTGTTATCTAACTCCTCTGGCTAGGACTTCAAGTAATATATAAAATAGGTAGGAAGAGAGGGGGCAGCCTTGTCTAGTCCTTGATTTTAGTGGGATTACTTCAAGTTTTTCTCCATTTAGTTTGTTGTTGGCTACTAGCGTGCTATATATTGCTTTTACTATGTTTAGGTATGGGTGTTGAATTCCTGATCTTTGCAATAATTTTACCATTAAGAGGTATTGCATATTGTCAAATGATTTCTCAGCACCTGATGAGATGAGCATGTGTTTTTTATTTCTTTGGGTTTGTTTATATAGTGGATTACTTTAATGGATTCACATATATTTAACCATTCCTGATTCCCTGGGATGAAGCCAACTTGATCATGACTGATAATTGTTTTGGTGTATTCATGGATTCTGTTTGTGAGAATTTTATTGACTATTTTTACAACAGTATTTATAAGGGAAATTGGTCTGAAGTTCTCTTTCGTTATTGGGTCTTTGTGTGGTTTAGGTATAAGCATAATTGTGACTTCATACAACAAATTTAGTAGTATTCCTTCTACACTAAATCCATCTAGTCCTGGGTTTCTTTTGGTTTGGACACATTTGATGACTTCTTCTATTTCTTCGGGGATTTTGGGACAGTTAAGATGGCTTATCTGATCCTGATTTAACTTTGTCACCTGGTGTGTGTCTAGAAAATTGTCCATTTTATCCAGATTTTCCAGTTTTGTCAAATATAGGCTTTTGTAGTAGGATATAATGATTTTTTGAGTTTCCTCAGTTTCTGTTGTTATGCCTCCCTTTTCATTTCTGATTTTGATACTCTTTCTGTGCCCTCCAGTTAGTCTGGCTAAGGGTTTATCTATCTTGTAGATTTTCTCAAAGAACCAGCTCCTAATTTTGTTGATTCTTTGTATACTTCCTTTTGTCTCTACTTGGTTGATTTCAGACCTGGATTTGATTATTTCCTGCTGTCTAATCCTCTTGGGTGTATTTGCTTCTTTATGTTCTAGAGTCTTCAAATGTGCTATCAAGCTGCTAGTGTATGCTCTTTCCAATTTCTTTTTAAAGGCACATGAGTTTTCCTCTTAGTACTGCTTTCATTGTGTTCTATAATTTGTGTATGATGTTCTTTCATTTTCAATATTTGAATCACTATTCTAGCTAATTTCTTGGTCCATTTGTTTGGAAAATTTTTTCCAGGCTTTTACTCTGAGGTAATGTCTGCCTTTGTCACTGAGGCGAATTTCCTGTATGCAGCAAACTGCTGGGTCCTGTTTACATATCCAGTCTATATCTTCTTATTGGGGAATTATGTCCATTGATGTTAAGAGATATTAAGGAATAATGATTGTTGCTTCCTGCTATTTTTGTGTTAGATATGTAATTATGTTTGTGTGGCTGTCTTCTTTTGGATTTGCTGAAAGAAAATTACTTGCTTGCTTTTTATAAAAGGGTGTACTTTCCCTCCTTGGTTGGAGTTTACCATCTATTATCCTTTATAAGACTTGTGGAAAGACATTGTATAAATTTGGTTTTGTCATGGAACATCTTGCCTTCTCCATCTATGGTAATTGAGACTTTTGCTGGGTATAATAGCCAGGGCTGGCATTTGTATTCTCTTTGGGTCTGAATGACATCTGCCCAGGATCTTCTGGCTTTTATAACCTCTGGTGTAAAGTCTGGTGTAATACTGATAGGTATGCCTTTATGTTACTTGACCTTTTCCCTTACTGCTTTTAATATTGTTCTTTGTTTTGTGCATTTGGTGTTTTGCTTAAATGACAGGAGGATTTTCTTTTATGGTCTAGTCTATTTGGAGTTCTATAGGCTTCTTGTATGTTCATGAGCATCTCCTTTTTTAAGTTAGAGTAATTTTCTTCTATAATTTTGTTGAAGATATTTACAGACCCTTTAATTTGGGAATCTTTGTTTTTTTCTATACTTATTATCCTATGGTCTTATTTTGTCCTGGGTTTCCTGGATGTTTTGTGTTAGGAGCTTTTTGCATTTTTCATTTTCTTGCACTGTTGTATCAATGTTTTCTATGGTATCTTCTGCATCTGAGATTCTCTCTTGTATCTATTGTATTCTGCCTGTGAAGCTTGCATCTAGGCCTCCTGATCTCTTTCTAACTCAAAGTTGTGTCCCTTTGTGATTTCTTTATTGTTTTTGTTTACATATATATGTCCTGAATGGTTTTGTTCAATTCCTTCACCTGTTTGTTTATGTTTCATGTAATTCTTTAAGGGATTCTTGTGTTTCCTCTTTAAGAGATCCTATATGTTTACCCGTGTTCTCCTGTTTTTCTCTACGGTTCTTATTTATGTCCTTCTTAAATTCCTCTATCATCATCATGAGAAGTGAGTTTTAGATCAGAATCTTGCTTTTCTGGTGTGTACGGGCATCCAGGACTTAGTATGGTGGGATAACTCTGTTTTGATGATGCCAAGTAACTTTGGTTTCTATTGCTTATGTTCCTGCACTTGTTTCTTGATGTCTGATTATTTTTTTGTGCTACCTGCCTTGGCTGTCTCTGACTGGAGCTTGTCTCTTCTGTGATCCTAGTTGTGTTAAATCTCCTCAGGGTTTAGCTGTCTCTGTGATCCTGTAATTCTGGGTTATTTTGATCTTGATATCCCTGGGTTTGCCAGAAATCCTGGAGTCAAGTTGCCTCTGAGATTCTGAAATCCTGGTATGATCAAGCTCCTGAAATCCTATGATCCTATGATCCTTGGCATGTTAGAGCACCTATGATACTGGGTGTGTTAAGAGAACCTATGATCCTGGGCTTGTTAGAGTCCCTGGGTGTCGAGCATCCTTTGGGTATTGTGGGAATGGTTGCAAAGGCCTTGGCTTCTACATTTTAAGATTTATCTTCATTTCACTTATATGAAAATGTGTGGGTCTATTGCCATGTTGCAATTTGCATTGTCTAATTGTCACTCAAATGGCATGGAATAAATTCTCTGCCATGGACTCCCTTTGTAAACTTTGTATAGTTTGCAGATTTTGTATACTTCATAAACTATGGAAATGCTCAAGGCAGGAAAGTGGCCAGGTCCCTTTCTGGGGATTTCTAGTGGCCAGGTCCCTCCTCTGATCTGTCATGCCAGTCTTCCTAGCTTCTGTAATTGTCATAAACTTTATCTCTAACCCCTCAATAGGACTCTCTCAAGATTATACTAATTTTACATGAAAAGTCTGAAGAAAAGCCACCATTCCCTGGTCTTCCCACAGAAACCCAATATTCTCTGAACAGGAATACTCACCAATTTCCCAGCCCCACCCTCCAAGCTCAGGACTCAAAATCCCACCAATCCTCACCCTGGAAATCTCTACCCTATAATACGCTCCATCCTCTAGTCCCAGGAAAACCCATGTCCTTTTTTCCACTGCTGTTTGATCACAGGATCAGAGACCACTCATTGCTGGATTTGTCCTTCCTCTCCCCATACATTCTAGTAAATCTCTTTCATGATTTTCCTTCCTGGTATGATTCATCTGAAGAAGATAAGAATCAAAGAAGTAAAGAGGAGAAGGGAAGAACTAACAGGGATGAGGCTCCTCAGTTCCTGAGCTCAGCAGAGGATATTCTCCCCTAGAAACTGCAATGCCTATGATGAAGAAGCAGAGCTGAGTGGTTTCTGAGTTCTTGTGTCTCAGGATGCCCTCGCATGGGGACACCATCCCATCTCAGAGATGGGCAGCTCCCATGTGTTAAGATACCTTTACACTGGAACATTGTCTCACCTCAAAGCTATGTGTTTTCTGAACTCTAGTATCTTAGGATACTCTTCCATTGGGATGACTTCTCCCCTCAGAGCTGCTTAGTTCCTGGGCTTCTGAGGTCCAGTATAGCTTCCTATTGGAGCATGAATTTCATCAAATTTTCTGTTATAACTCAGATAGGCTTTCCTGGTGCTTGTGCTCATTCTCATAGTCTGAGCTACACTAGTATGCTATCCATTATCTTCAGTTAGCCTGTAGAAGACTCATCTCCCTGCTTGCTTAGTGATCACTAGACATTCTATCCACCAGCAAGACTAGGCAATCTTCTTCTGGTCAGTGTAAACACTTCCCTGAGTCCAAGGAAGTATCTTTTGAGCATCATGCACCCCTTTGGTACTTTTGAGGTAGAGCTACCCCAGCCACAGTTAAGGTTGACCCCATTATATCCCTCATTTGGCATGGCAATCTTGCAGTTTCTGAGGCCCTATGGAGCCATTGTCACCTTTCTTGCCTTCTTCACTGACCTTTATTCCACCGTCTTATCTTCTGCCTCTCTGGGCTTATCCAGGCTAAGCTCTGAACCCTGTTGGGTGCATGACAACCCACCGAATGGCTTGTTTCATTCCTTCTTCCTCTTTCTCATCCTCAGGAATAGGGTCTTCTATAACCTCTCATTCACCCTTGGAATATCTTTTATAAACCTTCCAGCCTATCCATCTGGTACTGAAGATCCCCACATCTATTTCACCTTTGCAACCAAATTTGACCTCCATATCCCATAGACAATCAGTCTAAATTGCAAAACAATGCCACTGTAGATCCCAATACTATTTGGAACCTTTACAAATATGTCCAGCCACTGGGGGAAATGGAAAGAGATTCCCTACTTCCAAGTATTATCTCCCTTCACCCTATCACCTTTAACCCAAAACTTTATCTCCTTTTCCAATTCATCACCTTTTCTCCCTCTTCAGAAAAGTTTACCAAAATAAGCTTTCTCTGACACCCACTTTGTCACACTAGCATCACCTAGACTTCCTACTCTACCAAATGACCTCCTTCATCTCCCTGTACCTAGCCTAAGATGACCAAGGCTATTTGCAGGAAGTTACTAGGGTGAATGACATCTTTTTCATTAAGCAAATTCTATCAAGTAGAGAAGAGACTAGGGAGCTATACTGCTGGTTTTCCAACCTTCATTACCAAAGTCTAGTAAATTACCCAATCTTATAATCTCAGTTTACATGATGTCTATTTGATCCTTACAAACACTCTTCTCCCTGAGGAGCACAGGAAAGTCTGAAATCAGGCTAAGGCACATACAGATGAAATCTACCAAACTGATGCTGCTCACTTTACTGAGACTGAGGCAGTCTCCAGCCAGGATCCTGGATAGTATTACAATACCCCAGGGGATTTCTGAACTATGGATGAATTTATAACTTGTCCTTTAACCAGATTTAGTACAGCTGCTCTTACAGTAATAAATTAAGAAAATGAGAGTTCATCCTGGACAAATATGAAATCCCATCTAAATTTCTAGAGCACCTTACAAATGCCCTCTTACAATATGCCAATCTAGAATCTGAGATTCCAGGTAGAAGACAACTCCTTATGACCTACTTCTCTCAGAGTTCTCTGGTATTAGGGGAAAATATCTAGAGAAAGGAACCTGACTTCAAAGGCAGAGATCTTAACTATGGTCATTAAGGTATACCACAAAAGGGATGAAAAAGCCTGAAAATAAAAATGTCTGATGTTAGAGGCAGATGCTAGCAGCCAACCATTGGACTGGGCATGGGGTCCCCAATGGAGGAGCTGGAGGGTGGCCCAGAAGAGCTGAGAGGGTTTGCAGCCCCATGGGAAGAACAATGATTTTGGCCACCCAGATGTCCCAGGACTCCTAGGGAGTAAGATATCAATCAAGAGCTACACATGATTCCACCCAAAAATTTGGCAGAGGAATGCCTTGTTGGATATCAGTGGGAAGAGTGGTCCTTGGTCAGGTGAAGGCTCAATAGATGTCCAAACAAAGGGGAATAGAGGGGGGGGCGGTGGAAGTGGGTCAGGTGGAAGGGGCATATACATGGAAGCAGGGGGTGGGAGGAGGGGTTGGGAGTCTTTGGGGAGGGGGGAAATCGGGAAAGGTTTTACAATTGGCAATGTAAATGAAGATGATATTCAATTAAAAATTTAAAAAGTCTGATGCTAAGATCTTTCATCTGGCTTCATTAACTTCCAGGTTCTAGAGTGTCTCAAAGCCTGAGAACCTCCACCTCCTTGTTTTGAACATACTCAGAAAAGGACACTTGGCTAGTGCCTGTCTTTATCTTCATAAGTCATTATAACTATGTCCAAGGTGCCATCAATGGCGATATTGGAATATTGACTAGCTTCATGTCCCTCAAGGTGTGAGAGTATCAGACCCAGAAGGCCCTCCATCTGATCTGCTAGGTCTGGCCATGGACAACTGAGGTGGCCCAAGCTCTCTTAGCCTGACCACAACTATATAGGACAGGAAGCCTTGGGTAGTCATCAGGTGTCAAGGTGTTCAATCTCACCGTTTCTGGTTGCTGAGACCACCTATTCATTTCCTGATGGAGTTCTAGGAACCCACCTCTCCTTACTTTTTTCCTATTGACAGCCTTTCCAGGTTCACCGAACCCTACCACATAGCTGTATATTTACATATTCCTTCCTAGTTGTATCAACATGTAAGGAACCTCCTAGAAAAAATTATATTCATTACTTCTTTTGTCCCCTGCATTTGCTCTATGCAAGCCTTGCCAGCTATTACTCTCCTCCTTCTATTCCAAACTACAAAATCAGCCACAACTTTTCCATTACTAGCTTCTCAGGTATGAGACACCCAAAACCCTTCCATAGCTAAACATCATCCTGCTCTCATTCAATTATAAAACCACATGGAATATGTCACCCAAGCACAACATATACTCTCTTTGCAAAGTCTCAGGGGACTTAATCCCCTTCTCTCTGACCTTTACAAAAACTTCTATACCCCACAACTTCCTCCTCTAATATCCCCATATTTACAGTTAAAAATCTCTGTGGAACATATTGTTTGGTTCTGGATCTCTAACTTATTAACTTGGCAGTGCTTCCTCCTTAGCATGTGGTAACAAACCCTCATACTTTTCTCTCTGACATTCCTTCAGAGCCGAAATAACAAAGCTGATGAGGCAGCTTTAGCCACAGCTTTCAGAGACATGAGTTCTCACAAGCCACAAGCTATGCTTGTTCTACAACCCACCTCCTCACTGCCATCTTGAGAAACTTGAGAAATATTATCTTACCTGCACCAAATCTTTCACCTTTGTAGTTAGGCTCTTTCTCACTTTATTAAAGCTTATTAACAACCTAGCCCTGAGGGTCTACCTTTTCTAAAATAGATCACTAATACTTTTTTACATGCTCCATTGGAAGTACACATACTACTCCTTGTCCCAGCCTCATTCTGACCACCTTTCCTCCTCAACCAACATTGGGATGGAGGTATCATTGTCTCTATCTCTCCTCCTGGTTCCAATCCCACTCCTTTTCCTCCTAAATAGACAGGCCTCCTTCAGGGTCATCTTTATTATGCAAACTTTGACTTAACTTGGTGGCTTCCCTCACTGGATTCACCTTTTAAATCTCAATCAATTATCTCAAGGTAATCCTTTTAACATCTCAACCAACTTGACTGTTCCCTCTTAAATTTCAGAAAGTGAAAAGGTCTAACAGCTTGCCTTTGAGATCAGAAGAATGTGCTTCCTAACCTCTTGAGACCTGAACCCAATCCCACTGGATTATGCCTACATCTACTTCCATATCCTCTTGCTTACTCCCATCAGTAGTGAATACTAATTTTGAAGATTTGAGGTTCAGGAAACCTAGAATAAGTTGTCTAATTAGACAATGCATGCGATGGGATTTGGAGACTGATCACCAGAAGATTGTCAAAATATTTCCACAATCCCTATAACACCTAGTGAATTTCTAAAACACCATCTCCTATGTTTTCTCTATGTCAAAACTAGGTATTACTATTGACATTGACCAGAGACTTATGGAGGCTCTCTTTGCTATTTCAGTCTGCTATAACTCCTCAGTGGACATACTTTGTGAACACACTAGATCCTGCAGAGAGCAATAATACCTTAACCCTTAAGACGACTACCCTATCCCTATGCCTGGAGTGTTCACAATGCCTCCAATTTTTGTGGCACTCAACTACCTCTGCCTATTCACTGAGTTATGTAGGACTTGTATCCTGGTGCTCTTTTTTCCAAAGCTAGAGGTGGTACCTATTGAAGAACCATTGCCAGTTCCCATTGTAAGATGTAGAACAACAAGTCTTAAAAAGGAAACAGTTGAGTTCCAGCCTTTCCTTGCAATACTATTGGAATGGCAGGACTACTTCTCTAGCTATTTACTATAGGCTTTCTTCCCAGTTCATTCAGGATCCCTAATGAATGGCACAGAATATCCTTATTCTCCAGGTCGAAATGGTCACACTCGCCACTCAGTGCTACATAATTGGTGAAGATTAGATTTTCTAACAATGAGCACAATAAAAGATAAGATCTGAGGACTCCAAATAGATCTCTGAAACTGTATAAAACAGCTTGATCCCTAAACAGCTTGGTTCCACTGGCCAGTGGATTATTAGTTTAATATGGAATTGGATAATATCCTTCCTGTCCACCCCCTTCTATGTGTATAAATAATACCCTGCCTCACAAACCTCTTGTCTAGATTCCTTCAACAACAGATTCAAAAGATTTCTAACCAGACTTTAAAAAAAATTCTTACAGGATTAAAGTCCCTTACCTCTGAATCAGAAGCCTGCAACTGTGGGTTATACCCTAACAGTGAAGATCCATAGACTTCAAACCAACACCCAGCAGCAGGAGAGATGAACAGTGCAGATGTGACTTCCAAGCCCACATTCAGCAGGAAGTCATGTAGTGAGGAAGTTTTCCCACTTTTCCAGTCCTGATTATTAATCAGTACTAAACAAAAATGGGAATGTTGACTATTCCCTCCAATCAGGCAACAGGAAAGACTTTCTCTGCGCTCCCTTTGTAAACTTTGTGTACTTTATAAACCTTGTATAGTTCATAAACTTTGTAAACCCTCAATGAAAGAAAGTAGTTTTGTCCCTTCCTGGGGAGCTGCAGCAACTAAGCCCTTCATGGCAAGAAGGAGCAAGGCTGAGGCTCCTGAGCTCCTTACCTATGCTACAGATATCCTCCCTGTCTTAGTTAGGGTTTTACTGCTGTGAACAGATACCATGACCAATCCAACTCTTATAAGGACAACATGTAACTGGGGCTGTCTTACAAGTTCAGAACTTCAGCTCATTATTGTCAAGGCAGAAACACAACAGCATCCAGGCAGGCACTGTACAAGAAGAACTGAGTGTTCAACATCTTCTTCTTCTTTTTTTTTTTTTTTAATTTTATTTTCTATATTCTATGTTTACATTCCAAAGGCTTTCCCCTTTCCCAGTTCCCACCCACCATAGTTCCCATAGTTCCTCTCCCCCCCCCATCTGTTCCCCAATAATTCCCCCTCCCCCCTCGGTTTCTTTACTAAACTGGAAGCAATCTTTACAGGCCCAGGGTCCTCTCCTTTCTTCTTCTTGGGAATCATTTGACTTGCTATTTGTGTCTTGAGTATTTAGGGCTTCTGGGCTCATTAATATCCACTTATCAGTGATTGCATTTCATGTGCATTCTTTTGTGATTGGGTTAATTCACTCAGGATGATATTTTCCAGGTCTAACCATTTACCTACAAATTGCATGAATTCATTATTTTTAATTGCTGAGTAGTATTCCATTGTATAAATATACCACATTTTCTGTATCCATTCCTCCTTTGAGGGATATTTGGGCTGCTTCCAATTTCTGGCTATTATAAACAAGGCTGCTATAAACATAGTGGAGCATGTGTCCTTATTGCATGCAGGGGAATCCTCTGGGTATATGCCCAGGAGTGGTATGCCAGGGTCCTCTTGAAGTAACATGCCCAATTTTCTGAGGAACCGCCAAACTGATTTCCAGAGCGGTTTTACCATTTTGCAATCCCACCAACAGTGGAGGAGTGTTCCTCTTTCTCCACATCCTGGCCAGCACTTGTTGTCTCTTGAGTTTTTAATCTTAGCCATTCTGACTGGTGTGAGGTGGAATCTCAGGGTTGTTTTGATTTGCATTTCCCTGATGACTAATGATGTTGAGCATCTTTTAAGGTGTTTCTCGGCCATCCGAATTTCTTCTGGTGAAAATTCTTTGTTTAGCTCTGTGCCCCATTTTTTGATAGGGTTATTTGGTTCTTTGCGGTCTAACTTCTTGAGTTCTTTGTATATATTGGATATTAGCCCTCTGTCGGATGTGGAGTTGGTGAAGATCTTTTCCCACTTTGTTGGTTGCCGTTTTGTCCTTCTGACAGTGTCTTCTTAAGGAGGCTAGTGGAAAACTCACTTCTAGGCACCTAGGACTAGGATATTGAAGTCCATACCCACACTAACACACCTACTCCAACAAGGCTACATCTTTTAATAGTGCCACTCTCTAGCCCAAGCATATACAAACCGTCACACTCCCCTAGGAGCTGCAATGCCTCTGATGAAGAAGCAGAGCTGAATGGATCCTGGTTTATCCTCTCTCAGGATGCCTGTACATTGGGACACTGTCCTACCTAAGAGCTGTGTACTTCCTGGGCTTCCATGTCTCACAATACTCTTCCACTGGGATATATTCTGCCCTCATAATTCCTGTGTAATTCCTGGTCTTCTCAGAAACAGGACACCTTCACATCTGAACAGGAAAGCCTACAATGTACATGAGTGCCACTGCCCAAGGAGGACAAAACAGGATATCAAATTGTCTTGTAAGGTAGACTTAAAGGTGTTTGTGTGCTGCATAGTATGTATGCTAGGAAGTCAACTTAGGTCTTCTGGAAGAGCACTTTCTTTTCTTACCTGCTATGCATTTTCCTCAGACCTGAATTTGTTTTTCTTTTTTAAGACAGGATTGGTCTGTGTAGACCTGGCTGATTTGAAATTTTAAAATGAAATCTTTTAATAAATTCTATAGCACATACCTTTATCTCTTTTATATATTTCTCTAGTTTTCCCTTGCCACTACTCTCAAATTCTGTATGTAAATTCATGACTAGGAAACGTCAGGAAAGAACAATATTATCAGCACAAAAGAACTGAAGAAAAGGAAGGAGCCTAATGGAAAGCTTTAACAAATAGTTACAAATTTATAAAATATTCACAACCAGTAGACTTTTGACAACCTTATGTTTTGATTTTTAATCTCTGTATCAGGCTTAGGGTTTAGTTAAGTAGTAGAGTTCTTGGCCATCATGTGCAAAGTCCTGATTTCAATCATCTGCAGTTGAAACATAATCAAAAATAAAATATGTATTCTTATATCTAAAATCTTGTATTTTGGTCAAAGTTTGACTATTATGATAAATTTTTAGACTTAGAAAACAAAAATTTGTCAAGCTTTATTTTTTAAAATAATATAGTCTGAAATAACTTACTAAAATGTTATAGAATATGTTTTGATAAGTTCTTCTGCAAAAATCCCTTAGTTAATTTGAATACAGAGACGATTTACATGTCTTTCAATGGGTATCTGATACAATAATACTAGGAGATAAGCCTGAGCTATTCACTGAGTTATTATATAACCTGGTCTACAGTATGAAACTTTCTCAAAAATTCCATAAATAACGAAGGGAAGATGATTGAGTAGGGAAAACATCACTTTTCTGAATCATCCCATATATGGAAAATAAGTGAAATGAGGTTTCAAGAGGTAGAAAAGGAAAGGATATCCTTCATGTAAGAGACTTGATACATCTGTATAAGAGACTTGAAAAAACATATAAATACTGATTGTCAAATGAATGTCAGGAATACTGAGCACTAATAGAGAACACCACACTAAGTGGTAGGAATTGGGAAGAAGATCCTGATCCCCTGCTGCAGTTCTATAAGCAAATACAAAAGGAAATTCTACAAAAGCAATGACAATAAAACCAAATTTTTTGCTTTCAAATGCTTCCAAAAGGAGCATGCAATGGTTGTCTCCAGAGGGGCCCTGCCAGAGACTACAAATACAGAGGCAGATGCTAGCAACCACCTATTGGACTTGGCATGGGGTCCCCAATGGAAGAGCTGGAGGGAGGTCCAGAAGAGCTGAAAGGGCTTACAGCCCCATGGGAAGAACAATGATTTCGGCCACCCAGACACCCAAGACTTCCAGGGACTGTACCATCAACCAAGGGTCACACATGGTTCCAGCCAAAAATGTGGCAGAGGAAGGTATTGTTGGGCATCAGTGGGAGGAATTGTCCTTGGTCAGGTAAAGGCTCAATGGAGGCCTCAACAAAGGGAAACTGAGTGTGGCAAGGTGGGAGTATGTCAGGTGGAGGGGCATATATGTGGAGGCAGGGGGAGGGAGGAGGGGTTGGGGGTCTTTGGGGAGGGGGAAATTGGGAAAAGTTTTTACCATGGCAATGTAAATGATGATGATATTCAAATTAAAAAAAGGAAAAAGAGGGGAAAAATTTAAACAGAGTCACAAGTCATATGAAACAATGGCTGGCAATGTTGAAAGGAACAGATTTCAAGAGTTGTGAAAACCACATGCTGTCCTGGAAGCATATAAAACTTGGTATACTCACTAATATACTTCCTGAAATATTATAGAAACAAGTGTATTAGTTACTTTCTCCAGTACTAGGACAAATTACCTGGCAAAAGCAGCATTGAAAAAGAAAGGCTTATTTTTTTACTGTGAGGACATTAATCACCCTGGGGGAAAAAGTGTGGCAATGAGTGAGGCTCCAGTTGTGGTAGTAAGAGTATGAGGCAGCTGCCCATATTATGTGAAGTCATACTGCACAGAAATATGCACTCCAACTGGGAAGATGAACATACATCTTTTCATCTCAGCCATGATATCAACTGTAGACCAAAAAAATGTTTTATGTAAATCTAACAGGGAACTAAGGAGTTTCAATAGTTACTTAATATAAAATAGGTAATTTTTATGAAGCTATAACACTGACGAAAATGCCTCCCTTTCAAGCAACCATTAGCCACTTAAATCATGGGGGAGGGTTGGGGTTTTGTGAGCTCTTCCATTAAGCAACCACTAATAATTTCTCTATAAACTTTGGGAGGTGATGGGCCTTATGAACCTCTCTCTGCCTCCATGACAATAATGCTAATGTGCTTTATCCTGTGCTAGTTTTCTTGTTTTATTCATTGTTATATTTAAAGTTGAACCTAGTGAAACTGGAGTTTTGTGCATTCTAGATGAGAATTCTGTCAATGATCTGTAGTCACACTCCTTGTACATGTAATCACAACTACCAAGATATAATGGTAATGTCATAATCAGAAAATGAAGTCTATGTATTTTGTCCTTTGTATTCAATTTAAGATCCCAGCTCAGGGAATTATGATGCTCTGGCTTCCTTTGATGATGGACTATAATGTTGAAGGGAAAACCAAATAAACTGTTTCATCACCATTTTTTTCTTTATAGTATAGAATAGAGTTTATTTAGCATATGGGGAGGGGAGCTAAGAGAGTATTAGAGGCAGAGAAAAGGAGAGAGGAGAGAGGAGAGAAATAGAGGCTGGCCATGACCACATGGAGAGAAGGGGGGAAGGGAAGGGAGAATGGAAGAGCCCAAGAGCAAAAGAGAGAACAAATAGTTGGCCAGGTATACCCATCTGTTGCCAAGTCATTGTAGGGTGGAATCCAGACAGAGTACCAACATTCCCTTATTTTGCTTTAATTAAAAAAGAAAAACTATAAAGGGTTGATGGTAAAGTAGAAATAGAGTCATCATGATATCTGGCTGCTTCATGCTGACATTGGGGTCCAAATTTTAAAATGTGCAAAATATTTAAACATTCATTACTTCAAAGAAAATATGAAAATGGCCAATAAACTAAAGGGGCTCAGCATCATTGGCTATTAGTGAAATGGAAATCAAAACAATTACATGGTATAGTAGCAAACATGATGAAAGCACTAAACTGGCTATAATAATGATGATGATAATAAACTAGATAATAACATTTGCTAGAAAAAAAAAAGAAGAAATAAAATCTCTCACAACATTTTGGTTTTTAAAATAAAATGGTGTAGCCATCCAGTAGGGGGGAAAATCTGAATCTTGCTTGGAATTAGACCAAAGAAAATTAAAAGAACCATGCCATATCATTTCAAATCTCTTAAAGAAAGAATGATTTAAAACCTGACAGCACTGAAAACTGATAAAAATTGATAGGTAGAAGTCTTCATTTCTTTTTATTGGGAATAAGTAAAAACAATGCAGTTTTCTATATTTTTAAATTTCTCTTGGTAGAAAGACCATCAACAACATTCCCAAAAGTTGATGAAAACTACAATAAGAATGTACATTTGAACTTATTTAAAATTCTGGTGAGACTTTGAAAATTATTAATAATTTCTAAAAATTAAAATAATACAAATGTAAATGGAAAATGATTTTGATAATAAAATTAAAAGATATCTCTCATAAGCTAAAAACAAAATACAAAATACAATAATCACAATAATAATAGTTTTATTTTTATTGATTTATAATAGAATCCATGAAAAAAGCTAGTGTTTTGTTTAAAGATGGCCTTTTCAATTGTATTAGTTCCATAAGTTGCTATAATAAGGTGCATATAAATCACTGAATACATGGTGTCTTAAATAAGGGATATTAGAGTTAGTCATCTATGTTATGGTTTATACTTTTGCTTTAGTAGGAAAATTTTATCTCTCCTAGCTTCTAGAATTTTAACAGAAATCTTGCTAATCCCGTAGCTTATAGTTGCATTGTTCCAGTTTTGGCTTTGCCATTCATAGAGTACTTTCTCTTGTGGACATTCCTGTGTCAAGTATAAGGAGTTCAGTAATACTGAGTATCCAGTAGATTGAAGAGTTTTGTTATATGTCTGTGTACACATATGTGTATGTGAGTGTTAGTGTCTATGTTCCTAGCAGCATTGCACTGTAGAGCTAGAGTATGAGAACAGGCTCAATATTTTCAAGAAATAAAACATGGGTCTTCTACAAGAACATAATATATAAAATTAAGGAGTAAAATTAAGATTTTGACATGTTTTGGACCACAAAAAAAAGTTTACACTATTGGGTTTGGACTGTGAATGCACATTATAAACCTGTATGGTCTTTTGGTGTTAATGTTGAAAATGAAAAAAAAACAACAAGAGCAACAACAAAACGCAGACAGTCCAAATACCTCAGAAATATCACACTTGCCTTGTGTTTGTGAAACCCTGGTTTTAAACTCAATATGAAAAATGTCAAAAGAATGGATAATGTCAAAGGAAGATTGAACTGATTAAAAGCAGCTCCCAATGTCAAAATTGAAGAACAGTTTTTAAAACTAAACTATTATTTATTCCTAAACAATTATAAAACATATCGCTACATTTATTAATTATATTATATATCTATAAATATATATGCATTTATAAAATATGTATGTATATGCTTATATAAATATTTATGTATATATGTATATAGTTTCTTTTTGAAGTAGAGATTTAACTTATAAATTCTCTTCAGAAAAATACAGAATGGAACTACTCATCACACAGTGAAAATTTTCTAGGATGATCCATCACATTGAAAACACATAACTGTGACATGAGGGAAAAATGATACTTTACTGATCTTCCTGAAATATATCCATAACTGAATCTAATCACTAGAAACAAGAAAGAATTTTTAATTAAAGTAAATTCTCAATAAAATTTGACTTATATTCTTAAACACTATCAAGATCATCTGAAGCAAGTGAAGTGAGATAGTCACAATATAGAGATGTTTGCTGCAAAAATACCAACTAAATATAATATGATAACGTGAGTGATATTTTTACTGGAAAACTGTTTTATTCAAATAGAAATAGAGTGAAGATGACATCCCCGAGCCACTGAGAATCCTCCAGTATCTCTGCAAATCTGATACAGGACTTTGTAAAAATTTGGGAGACATGAAAATTCATAGGATAGCAATGAACAGTAAGCAGGAATCAAATTAAAGGCAGAAACACAAAACTTGCATTTGGAAATCAAGCAAACATCCACACTCTTCAACAGATCCCGGTGAAAATGGGGGATAAGGAAAAATAATGATATAAGCCTGGGCAAGCTTCACAGGCACAAAATCTTGTGTAAAAACATAGATTGAAATAATGTTATCCGTAATCTGCCTAACAAGTAGTGGCCAAACAAGGGGTTTCTATCTCATTCCTATATTATTAATTGGAAATGTGGTATGGAGGTTTTATAATTCTTTAGCAAGAGGGGAGGGACAGGGAGACAATGATTTTTTTTTTAATTTCCTTGCTCCAAAGTATTGTTTTTCTCTACTGTCTCAGCAAGTGACCACCGTGGCAATCAGTGTAGGTTCAGGAAACTAGTTACCCTAACCTGTCCTTTGACTCAGTATATGCATTAAGGATCTAAGGATTTGCAGAGATCTCTTGATTGCCTTCTGGACTAACCCTACTCAACTTCTTTCTGCTTATCAACTGTTCTCTTAATAACCTACTCTAGCTGTCTGCTCATTCAGACTTTTGACCTGGACTTATCCTTCACCTCAAACTTCAATTCAATTATACTTCTTTGTTCTCAACCTGACTCCACAAGAGCCTGATACTACAGTAATAGCCTATTTCCTCAGCTTATAAAATGAATTACAATATTGTAAAATCATGCCATTGGATTCAAATGTGTTTGTGTACAGCTGGATCACCATAGTGAAGAAAATGAGAGAAGATACACCTAATCCTCAAGAGACTTGAGACCCCAGGGAATGGGGAGGTCTGGAGGGGTGGGGGTTGGAGGGGTGGGGTGATCCTATTGGAGATGGGGAGAGGAGATATGGAATGTATAACACTCAGAGTTTGAAATGAGAGGAGGATAAAGACTGGACTGTAAAAAAATGATTAAATAATAATGATAATAATAAAAGGCAATTGAAACCATGAAAAAATATCAAAAAATGGAAAAAAAAAGTTTGAAAATTTTAGGATATATACCCTGGCAATAATTTTGAGAATAAAACTTGAAGATTAATAAAACTTGTTGAAGATTCATCAAGGTATTCTAACATCTCCAAAGATCAATTGCAGTTGAAAAGTGATAGATAGAAGATAATAGTCTCAGGCAAATATCTGTTGATCCTTTTCCACTTAATTATTTTGGGGATCATAAACTATTAACTTTACCACAGACCTTGCTACCACTGCCATTATTATCATCATCATCATTTGTCAATTATGAGCTCTATGTCATCATAATTTTCATCATCATGGAGATGGAATAGGCCACACCCTAGCTACCTGGAAACCAGCATTATGCTAGCAACCTTCAGATGATAATGTAGAACTCTAAGTTCCTCCAGTACCATGCCTGCCTAGATGCTGCCATGCTACTGACTTGATGGCGATCGATTGAACTTTTGAACCTATAAACAATCCCCAATTAAATGTTGTTTTTATAAGTGTTGCTTTGATTATGGTGTCTATTTACAGCAGTAAAACACTAACTAAGATCATCATCATCATTATCTTCTGATTAGCAATATCTTGTTAAGATATTCTGTAATCCAGTGGATACTAACCCTGATTTCTTAGATTTCCAAATATTCCATGGCAATGGTAGGAACAGAAGGTAGAAAAAAAGCAATGCACATTATGGAAATAGAGTCCCCAAAAGGTAATTGGTTTCTTTCTTGGCTTTCTTTCTTGGGTTGATTATAAACATAACCTAAGCCAGAAATGCCAGAAGTGTTTGGGTGATTTGTTTCCAGATCTTGTTTTCAAATAGTTTAACTGTTACTATCTTAAATGAGAAGTTGTTGGAATAATGAAAAGGCCTATTAACAAAAACTTGTTCAAAAGAATAGAATCTCTGTTCTTTGTAGAGATCAGGATCAACCATCTGGGCAAAGGACCACTCCAAGAAGGTAGGTTCAACTTAAAACATGTTAATGAGGTAGTATTATTTTATTTACTTTTCCATTGCTGTAATAAAGCACCATGACAAAGATAAACTAATAGCTTATTTTGACATCACTTCCATAGCAATAAGATTTCTTCATGGTCAGGATGCATAGCAATAAGCAGTGAGATCACATCAATAATTGCATAGCTAAGGCAGAGTTAACTAGAAGTAGCTCTGTGGTATAAACATTCAAAGCTCTCCTCCCACCTCCAACACCCATAACACCTCCATTTCCCCTGAAGTACTTGTTTCAGCTAGGTTACACCAACTCCTCAAACAGCACCAACAACAATGAATCAAATATTCAAATACCAGAAATTAGAGTCTATGGAGATTTCCCATTCAAACTACCACAAACAGAATAATTACCCCTTCAACAATTACCTGTCCAAGAGTTAGAGTTAAATGTCCACATCTTTAACATGGGTTCTGGAGTACAAATTCAAATCACTGTGATTTTATTGTAATATGCCACATGTCATTCATGAAAACCAGGGTTGTGTATATGTATGCATGTATGCATGTATTATGTATGTATGTATGTATGTATGTATGTATGTATTTCTAGAGTTTTGAAAGTAATGTTAGGAGGATAAGTAGTTGTAATCCTTAGCTACATAGTAGCTTGAGGCTAGACTTATATATTCAGTCCCTGTATTGATACATACACATGCATGCATGCACACACACATATATAAATATATATGGAGAGAGGGGAGAGAGAGAGAGAGAGAGAGAGAGAGAGAGAGAGAGAGAATGTATTGCCATATTACCAAGTGATTAGGCTATAAATTGTGAAAATGTGTATACACATATGAGCATATCCTCTACATTTTAAAATATTATACATAATTTATTTTCCTATAAAACATTTTAGGCACACCAAATGTGAATATTGAAACACAAATGTTGATTTAGGTTATTTGATATATGCCATGTTCTCTATACTTAAATATATGCTTAAAGGGAAGACGGGTCATACTAATTAAGAATAGAACTAAGTACAAACTTCTAATTTACTTTCTAGCAACCTGTGAATAAAATTCTTAAACAATGATTGATTGAGGCAACTTCAAATGTAATTGAAAGAACTCTTTACTATTCCCTATATACCCTTCTCAGCAAATCTCAAAATAAACACTTATGTACATGTTGTGGTAAGCAGATTAAACAAGTAGTTATTTTTAATTTCAATTTTAAAATACTTGCTTTATTTTTATACTTTCCTTTGTCTATGTATAGATCTTTATGTTTTACTTCATTAATAAAATTTTATGCTGATCATAATCTCAATGTTGCTAAACATAATGCGATTCAAATATAAAACCTGAGGTACAAAATTCAACTACGTATGAAATATGAGATTTATAATATAAATTATATAATATGAGCATAGCTATTTTAATGTGAATAAAGTTACTTGGCAATTTTCATATGACTAATGATATCTTTTCAAAGTTAGATGATAAATATCAGTGGTTCAATAATGCTAGAATTCTGTCTTCCTAAGTTGTAATCAGGTTCTGATCCTTTCATTTTAACTATTGAATAAGCATTCCATGATTTGCATTGTTAAAATTCTTGTTCATACTTATGAAGATGAACAAAAATAACAATTTTTGTCTTTCCATAGGTACTGTTGTAAATTTATTTACTAAATATTTTCTCTGTATCTCAATTTATACTTATTAAACTGTATGATAGTAATTTTGAAAATATCTGGAAAAAGCAAATATCTTTGACAAGGGAATAGTCTTGTAAATACTTAAAAAAAATTTGTGTGCTTCAGGATAATTGAGTTAGCTATGTGTCTTGGGGTTTTACTACTGTAAACAGACACCATGATCAAGGCAAGTCTTATAATGGACAACATACAACTGGTGCTGGCTTACAGATTCAGAGGTTCAGTCTAGTATTGTCAATGCAGGAACAGGGCAGCATCCAGCCAGGCATGGTACAGGAGGAGCTGAGAGTTCTACATCTTCACTTGAAGGCTGCTAGATTATTGACTCCCAGGCAGCTAGGACAAAGGCATTAAAGTCCATATCCACAGGGTCACACCTAATCCAATAGGGTGAAACCTCCCAACTGTGCCACTACCTCATCAAATCACATAACAACCATCATATTCCACTCCTTGGCCTACATAGGCTTGTTCAAACACATGAGTCTATGGGGGACATATCTAGCCATAACATAATTTAAAAAATAAATTTTGTCAAACTTCCAAAGTTCTCAGAGTGTATAGCAAATTTCAAAGTCTCTTCTTTGATCTATCTAAGCACTTAACTGTAATACCTGTATCAAGATAGGAAATCAGCTGGGTAAACTCTGACCTCTGCATCTCCATGTTTGATGTCAAAGCAGTTTTCAGATAGTCAACTCCTTTAACATCTTTGTTGACAATAACAAACTTCTTTTCCTGGGCTGCTAATATTCCCTGATAGCAGCATTCCTCAGGAGATATCCTCTGGCTCTAGGATCTTGGAGTAAAAAATCTTCGGGTCTCCAAAGCAACTTCAGTGTTACAGCTTCTTGTTGCAATGTCTGTTATCCACACATGATCTTCTGGGCTCCTCAAGTGGGCTGAAGTCACTTCTCCAGCACAGCCCTATATAGCACTCTAAGCTCATATTGATACACTACACTGCAGCTATGGTTCTTGGTGATCAACCCATGGTACTGGCATCTACAATCTGCTGCTGCAACTAGGCTTCACCAGTAGCCTCTCATAGTCTCCTTCTGGGTTGTCAAAACAGAGGCTGTACATTCACCAATGGCCTTCCATGGCTTTCACAGTGCGGAGACTCAGCTACTATTGAGAAACCTTTGTGCCTTCAAAATCACTACCACTCGAAACCTTTTTATACATTACCAAGTACAGGTGCAGTATGAGGTACAACCTTGGCTGTCTCTGGAATAGGACTTCTTTGTGCTCTCAGAAAACACTTCCCAGATTTTACCTCAGTGATGCTGGTTTCTTCCAAATCACTGCTAATTTCTTAGCTCCAGCTAACCCAGATTGATTGTTCTAGTAGTTCTATTTTATACTCTAATGCTAGAGTCATATGGCTGAAACTGACTTGTTCTGCTGCTTTTGGGGGTTGGAACATGCCCCCTTTCTCTATTACAAGTTTTCTGTTTTTCAACTCCCTCACTGTTTAGCTTAGCTTTCCTGGAACTTGCTCTGTTCATTGACCTTGAGCTCAGAGATCTGCATGGATTTGTCTCCTATAATGCTGGAATGAATGATGCATACCACCATGTGTGGATTTAAGCTTTTCTTTGTCTAGAACCTGCATTGTTTCAGGCTGGCCTTGCATTCAGAGTTCTGTTTGTCTTTGTCTTCTGAGATTAAAAGTGTGTACTACCATGCGTGGATCTAAATTTAGCTCTATGGGATCTTGCCCCCAAATCCCTTAATCTATTTTCTCTGAGAACATAGGATTCTGCTCCATTTCACTTACTGGTGCCCCTTTAACACTTGAACCATATCTTTTATATTTTTCCTCTCTAAACTGGATATACTTGTTCAAAACACTCTTGATGAGACTTAACTAAGAGAACAAATTCTCTGCTGGGCTTTCTTGAGAATTCCTTTGTCAATTTGACTAATATAAATCTCTTTAACTTAGACTCAGGTAGACTATTCAGGTAAGGTAAAAAATAAAAAGTAGCCACATTCTTCAACAAAATATCACAAAATCAGTCTCTAGGCCACACACTGAAATTCTTCTCTACTGTAACTTATTGGATCAGGTCTGCACAGTTCAAGTCAATCTCAGCAACAAAGTCTTTCATATTCATACTAGGATAGCCTATTAAGCCCAATTTGAAGCAGTCTCATGAGTTCCAAATCCAAAGTCCCAAAATCCATATTCTTCCAAACAAAACCATGGTCAGGCATATCACAGTAATACCCTAGTCCCTGGTGTCAACTTCTGTCTCAAGATTTCACTGCTGTGAACAGATGCCATCACCAAGGCAATTCTTATAAAGTACATCATTTAATTGGGGCTGGCTTACAGGTTCAAAGGTTCAGTCTAGTATTGTCAATACAGGAACATGGTAGTATCATGTTGCTTCTATCACTGACCCGTAGAAAAGAATGACAACACAGTGTTCTTCTCAAAGCAGTTTATTCAGGATCCTTACAGCATGAATGCAGGAAAAAGCCTCCCCCCACCTCCAAGCACAGTCCTTTTATCTCCTCTAGCTCCACCCCATCAGTCCACTTTATGTAGTCTCTGTGGATAGGTCCACGTAACATGGCCTGATACTGCATCATCAGTTGCACCTGTGCAGTTCATCTGGAAAGGTGTGGCAAACTCAGGAGCAGGAGTTAATCAGGTGTTAGTCATGAGACTTAGCCAGAGTCCCAAGCACCATCTTGGGACTGTTGCCACACCATCTCTCCACATCTCCTCCTACTTTATATAATAGAGAGCAGAGATCAGACAGCCATTGAATGAAAAGCAAATGAGGCAACAAGATAATGGGACAGCGCCTGGCTTAGGAATTGACCCGGTCATCCACCAGCACATTCCCATCTTTGGGTGTCTCCAGCCACCAGAGACCCCTGTCTTAGGTGGGTGTGGCCCTGGGAAGTTGCCCGTCATTGGCTAGCTGTCCAGCTATGTTATGGTTGCTGGTGCTTATGTGGGCTCCTTCTGGAGTCCCGGCTGGAATGCTGTGACAAAATGCTCTCTACACAGGAGTGCTGGTAAGGCAACTGGAATTCCATTTGTTGGCAGAGAGAATGTCTGACTTGGGTTGCCCCCTGGAACAACATCCCTTACCCATCATTGGAAGAACAAACAGCACAGGTTTGACCCCTGTCTTAGTTTGGTGACATGTCCAGGGAGTCTTACCTCTCACTGACTACTTCTCTAACATACAAAGCCACACTTGAGGGGGACTGGCCAGTCTCCACTGCTGCAAAAGCCTGAATCATCAGGGCTTGTGTTCTGTGCTGCTTGAACTGCATATGGCACATGTAGCAAAAGGCCAAGATGCTAATAAGAATCAGGCATAGGGGAAGTCCAGCTAGTCCAGCCCATTCTTTCAGTTGAGATGCAGCAACGGTGATCCATTCTGCTAATCCCCCAGCGAGGGACAGATCCACTCTGGTGGAGTTGATGTGAACAATGGACTGATGCAACTCTCGCACCAAACCATCAAAATGCTGGGACCAATTTCCTGTAAGATACTGGGAGATATCACGTGATAACTGAGCAGCATGGCTGGCATTCACAAATGGTATCGAGGTAACACACAATCCAGAATATTTCCATTCACAGCCCAATTGCACAAGCTCCATCATAATATCAGCCTGTTCTTGAAGCAAATCAACCCTCTGATTCAATAGCATAATGCCTGCTACCCTGACCGCGATGATTTCTGAACAAGGTTCCCTGTATGGGCCTCCAATTGTCGCTTCTATCTCTGACCTGCAGAAAAGAGCAACAACACAGCATTCTTCTCAAAGCAGTTTATTCAGGATCCTTACAGCATGAATGCAGGAAAAAGCATCTTCCCCCACCCCCAAGCACAGTCCTTTTATCTCCTCTAGCTCCACCCCATCAGTATACTTTACGTAGTCTCTGTGGATAGGTCCACGTAACATGGCCTGGTACTGCATCATCAGGTGCACCTGCACAGTTCATGTGGAAAGGTGTGGCAAACTCAGGAGCAGGAGGAAATCAGGTGTTAGTCATGAGACTTAGCCAGAGTCCCAAGCACCATCTTGGGACTGCTGCCACACCCGCTCTCCACAGTATCCAGCTAGAGTTTAGAGGCACTTAGAGTTCTACATGTTTATCTGCAGGCTGCTAGCAGAATATTGACTCCCAGGCAGCTAGGACAAGTCTATTAAAGGCCACACCCACAAGGCCTCACCTCTCAACAATGTTATTCCCTGATTCAAGTAGATACCAAACATCATACCAGGTATTACTATGATTGACTTGTATAATTATGAAAAATATAAAGTGGTATTTTTTCAATATACTCTATCTTCAACAGATAGAATTTATTGTTTAAATCACAGTACTAATATTTCCCATTACAAAATAACCAGGTAACTTGACATATTCGTCAGAATATTCTTTGACATTAAAAAAATTAAGGCAAGTTTATAATTACCTGCATGTGGACTTTGTGCAATTCAAAGGTGAAGGAATCATGTTACTGCTTATTTTGACTATTGCTTGCTTATAAAATTGTAACTATTTCTCAAATATCTTTCAGTGATCAAATCCTGATATTGAACATGTTATTTCATACATTTATGGAATGAGGAGATAGACAGGGAGGGAGGATGAGGAAGAGAAAGGGGAGGAAGAAGACAGAAAATTATCATTTTCTCTGCATCTTAATGTCACAAGTGCCTGAATACAACTATTTTCTTACATAATTTTGATTAAATGATATTCAATTATATAATAGCCATTTCCAAATATGTGCTAATTTGTGTTTTTATGTTTAGTTTTCTTGTTCAATAAATTTCAACTTAATCTAATGTGTACTATATAAAATATATGACTTGATTGTTTATTTTGATTTTCATAAATCAGATATATCATTTACCATAAGCTTTCTATAATCAAGATGTAAAAGGAAGGATGGCAGTCAAGAGGTTGAGGATTTAATATCATCAATGAAAAGACAGTGCTTTTTAGTATTCAAGGTTGTTTTTATACTTCTAAGGAAAAGATTGACTCTAACTCAACCCTTCTCAAGCTGGAGGCTATAATCCCTTTGGGGATTGAATAACCCGTTCACATGGTGTCTAAGACCTTTAGAAAACAGATATTTACATTATGTATAGTATCAAACTTACATCTTTGAATTAACAACAAAAATAATTTTACAGTTGGGGCTCACCACTACATGAGGAACTGTATTAAAGTGTCATAGCATTAGGATGGTTGAGAGGCCCTACTCTAGATGGTTCAGGTGAAGAAAATATATAGATAGGGTTACAGAACAATAATATTTACAAAATCTCACTCATGACTGAGAATCACCAAACAATTCAATTCATTTTGAGACTGTGTTATTTATTAAAGCAGTAATTTAAGTAAATTACCAACATATTAAGTACTTATTTTCAACATTTATTTGTAAAATAAGAATAATAAATGATGTGAATGTATGAGTCCTAAATGGAAGATCACTAATTTCCATTACTTACTGCTTAATAAAGTTGAACTTTCATTACCAAGGTAGACCCTATTCTACTTTTTAAGGGACCCACATGAAGACCAAGCTGCACATTTGTTAAAGATGTGTAGGGCATCTAGGTCCAGCACTTGCATGTTTCTTGGTTGGCAGCCCAGACTTTTTGAATGTCCATGTTCTCAGATTAGAAAATACAACTATTTTCTTACATAATTTTGATTAAATGATATTCAATTATATAATAGCCATTTCCAAATATGTGCTAATTTGTGTTTTTATGTTTAAGTTTTCTTGTTCAATAAATTTCAACTTAATCTAATATGTACTATATAAAATATATGACTTGATTGTTTATTTTGATTTTCATAAATCAGATATATCATTTACCATAAGCTTTCTATAATCAAGATGTAAAAGGAAGGATGGCAGTCAAGAGGTTGAGGATTTAATATCATTCTCAGGTTAGTAGACTGTGATTCCTCTTGTTGTGTTCTTGACATCTCCTATTTGCTCACTCAATACTTCCACAAGACTCCTGGATTTTGCCTGATGCTTAGCTGTGGGTTTCTGCATCTACTTCCATCCATTGCTGAATAAAGCTTCTCATGAGATTATTATGCTATGTTCCTGCCTCTAGTCATAGCAAAGTATGATTAATAGAGTCAGGGTTTGGGTCTCTCACATGGACTGTATCTCAAGTTGTAGCAGTCATTGGTTGATTGTCCACCCCACACCCCACCCCAGACTCTGCTCCATATTTATCCCTGTACATCTTCTAGGCAAAATAAATTTTCAGTAAGAAGGTTTTCTCGGTGGATTGATGTTTCCCTCTCTCCTCTGAAAATCCTTCCTGGCTAGAGCTGGTAGTAATTTCAGTCTCTATATTCCCCTCTGGTAGGAATCTAATCTCAAGTGATGATCATAGAATCCCTGTTTCTTTTGCCATCCCAGGCCTCTAGCTAGTCATTAGAAATTGCTGCTTCCTCATTTCTGTTCTCATTTCCAGGCCTCTCTCACTCCCTTTCTGCCCTCGCCTGATCACCATCCCCAATCTCCTTCTTAGCTCCTCTCTAACCTCCTTTCTCTCTCCAACCACTTCAAATAACTAGTTTCCCCTTCTGAGTAAGAGTCTAACATTCTCCCTTGGGACCTTGTTTGTACTCAGTTTCTCTGGCACGATGGATTTTCCTTCTTTATGAATAATGACATGTATTTCTGGCTCTGGGTCACCTCACTCAGGATGAAATTCTCAACCTCCAACCATTTTGCTGCAAAATTGATGATGTCTTTGTTTTTTTTTTATTCATTTTTTTAAATTTTTATTTTCTATATTCTTTGGTTACATTCCAAAGGCTTTCCCCTTTCCCAGTCCCCCCTCCCACCATACATCCCATAATTCCTCTCCCCCCCCAACTATTCCCCAATCATCCCGCCCCCACAATTTCTCTGTTCTGGGTCTACAAAACTGTATTCAATCTTTCCAGGCCCAGGGTCCTCTCCTTTCTTCTTCTTGGGAATCATTTGACTTGCTAATTGTGCCTTGAGTATTTAGGGCTTCTGGGGATGTCTTTGTTTTTAATAGCTGAATTGTATACATATATCACATGTACATTCCATTGTATACATGTACCACATTTTCTTTATCCTTTCTTCAGTTGAGGTATGTCTAGGTTGTTTCAAGATTCTAGAATGGGAACAACATTTGAAATGTAAGCAAATAAAATATCCAAAAAAATAAAAATAAAAATAAACCTACTATGAACATGGTTGACCAAGTGTCCCTGTGGCACAGTCAGAAATTTTTTGGGTACATATGTCCATGAGTGGTATTGCTGGGTCATGAAGCAGAGCTATTCATTCCTGGTGTTCTGAGAAGACACCCAATTGATGTAGATGGTGGTTAGTTTGCACTCCTCCCACCAGCAATGAAGAAATGTACCCATTGTTTCACATCCTGTCCAGTATGTATTATCTCTTGAGTGTTTGATCTTAACAATTATGATTGATGTAAGACAGAATCTCAGAGATGTTTTGATTTTCATTTCCCTGATGACTAAAGATGTTGAACATTTAAATGTTTCTTGGCAATTCGACACTCTTATTACATTACCTAGTATAAGCAGTGTATTATGGTGTTATGAAAGAAATGGAAATTATTATTATAAGAAGAAAATACTTAAGTTTCAAAGATAAAAATATACAGTTAATTTTTCAAAATACTCTTTAGTCAGTGTAAGTTCCTTTCCAAACTTCTTATAATATAAAATGAACAGATTATGAGGTCTATTAGAGATCTTGGAGATGGTTGCATAACCAGTTCAACCAGGAAAGCTCCTGATCTACAGAGAACCCTGAGGTTAGACAGAGCCCTGTGGTCAGCCACAATCTTGGAGGGAGCAACTCAACCAGACCGAGCATTGTGGACTGCGAGCACCACTGTCTAGGCTCCACCACTCCAACCAGGGAAGCTCCTGCAGGGAATCCCATAGTTAAACAGAGCCCTGAGACCTGCCACCATCTTCGAGCTGGTAGTCTAACCAGGCAAACCAGGAGGAGATGGCAGAAGGCCAGTTACATGCCCAGCAGCAAGCTGAGAGGAGACTTGAGTCTGGCCCAGCAGAGGTGAGGAGGAAATTCAGAGCCCAGTGGTGGAAACCTTCTCCAGAGATAAACAGATGGCAAAAGGGAAACTTAGGAATGTTACTAACAGAAACCAAGGCAATATGGTAGCATCTGAACCCAATTCTCCAACCACAGCAAGTCCTGGATATGCCAACACACCAGAAAAACAAGATTTGGATTTAAAAGCACTGGTCATGATGCTGATAAAGGAACACAAAAAAGACATAAATACATCTCTTAAAGAAATGCAGGAGAACATGAATAAGTTAGAAGCTCTTACAATGGAAACAAAAAGTCACTTAAAGAATTCTAGGCGAATATGGGTCAACAGACAGAAGTCAATGAAGAAGAAATGAAAAAAATCACTTAAAGATATGCAGGAGAAATTGAGTCAACAGGCAGAAGTCATGAAAGAGGAAACACAAAAATCTGTTAAAGAATTGCAGGAAAACACAAACAAGTGAAGGAACTGAGCAAAACCATCCAGGATCTAAATACAGAGGAAGAAACAATGAAGAAATCACAAAGGAAAACAACTTTGGAGATAGAAAGCCTTGGGAAGAAATCAGGAGTTGTAGATGCAAATATCAACAACAGAATACAAGAGATAGAAGTAGGAATCTCAGATGCTGAAGATAGCATAGAAAGCACTGACTCCACAGTCAAAGAAAATGCAAAATGCAAAAGGCTTGTAACCCAAAACATCCAGGAAATTCATGACAGAATGAGAAGACCAAACAGAATGATTATAGGTATAGATGAGAGTGATGATCGACAACTTAAAGGGCCAGAAAATATATTCAACAAAATTATGGAAGAAAACTGGCCTAATCTAAAGAGAGAGATGCCCATGAATATACAAGAAGCCTATAGAACTCCAAACAGACTGGACCAGAACAGAAATACCTCCTGTCACATAATAATCAAAACCCCAAACATACTCAAAAAAGAAAGAATATTAAAAGCAATAAAAGAAAAAGACCAAGTAACATATAAAGAAAGACCTAACAGAATCACACCAGACTTCTGATCAGAGACCATTAAAGCTAGAAGATCCTGGGCAGACAGATCTCATGCAGACTCTGACAGAACACAAATGTCAACCAAGACTACTATACCCAGGAAAACTCCCAATCAACATAGATGGAGAAACCAAAATATTCCATGACAAAACCAAATTTACACAATATTTTTCCACAAACCCAGCCCTACAAAGGATAATAGGAGGAAAACTCCAATACAAGGAGGGAAACTACACCCTGGAAACAGCAAGCTAGTAACCTTCTTCCATCAAACTCAAAAGAAAAAAACCAATCAAAAAAAAAAACAAAAAACCATAAAAAATGACAGGAAGAAATAATCACTATTCCTTAATATGTCTTAACATCAATGGACTCAATTCCCCAATAAAAAGACATAGAATAACAGACTGGATATGGAAATAGGATCCTACATTTTGCTGCATACTGGAAACACACCTCAGGGTCAAAGACAAACAGTACCTTAGAGTAAAAGGCTAGAAGACAATTTTACAAAGAAATGGTCTCAAGAAACAAGCTTGAATAGCCATTCTAATATCAGATAAAATTAACATTCAACCTAAAGTCATCAAAAGAGACAGAGTAGGTCAATTCTTGCTGGTCAAAGGAAAAATTCACCAAGAAGAACTCACAATTCTTAAGATCTATGTTTCAAATGCAACAGCACCCTCATTTGTAAAAGAAACTTTACTAAAGCTCAAAGCACATTTGCACCTAACACTATAATTGTGGGGGACTTCAACACTCCACTATCCTCAATGGACCAGTCAGGAAAAGAGAAACTAAACGGGGACACAGGGAAACTTATTGAAGCTTTGGACCAATTGGACTTAACAGATATATATATATATATATATATATATATATATATATATATATATATATAACATTTCAACATAAAGCAAAAGAATGTACCTTTTTATCAGCACCTCATGGTACCTTCTCCCAAATCAACCATATAATTGGTCACGAGACAGATCTCAACAAATAAAAGAAGATCAAACTAATCCCATGCCTCCTACTGGATCACCATGGAGTAAGAGTGGTCTTCACTAGCAACAAAAACAACAGAAAGTCCATATAAATATGGAGGCTGAACAATATTCTACTCAATGATACCTTAGTCAAGGAAGAAATAAAGAAAGAAATCAAAGACTTTTAAAATTTAATAAAAATGAAGGCACAACATACCCAAATCTATGGGACACAATGAAAGCATTGCTAAGAGGAAAACTCATAGCCCTGAATGACTCCAAAAAGAAACAGGAGAGAACATGTACTAGCAACTTAAAGCACACCTGAAAGCTCTGAAACAAAAAGCAGCTAATTCACCCAGGAGGAGTAGAAGACAGGAAATCATCAAATTCTGGGCTGAAATCAATCAAGTTGAAACAAAGAGAACCATACAAAGAATCAACAAAACCAGAAGCTGGTCCTTTGAGAAAATCAACAAGATAGATAAACCTGTAGCCAGACTTACCAAAGGGCACAGAGACAGTATCCAAATTAACAAAATTAGAAATGAAAAGGGAGATATAACAACAGAAACTGAGGAAATTCAAAAAATCACCAGATCCTACTACAAAAACCTATATATACTCAACACAACTGGAGAATATGTAGGAAATGGACAATTTCCTAGACAGATACCAAATACCAAAATTAAATCAGGATCAAATAGGTAGTCTAAAGAGTCCCATAACCCCCAAAGAAACAGAAGGGGGCATAGAAAATCTTCCAACCCAAAAAGCATAGGACCAGATGGTTTTAGTGCAGAATTCTATCAGACCTTCAAAGAAGACCTAATACCAATACTCTTCAAATTATTCCACAAAAGAGAAACAAAAGGAACACTACCCAACTCATTCTATGAAGCCACAATTACCCTGATACAAAAACCACACAAAGATCCAACTAAGAAAGAAAACTTCAGACCAATTTCCCTTATGAACATTGATGAAAAAATACTCAATAAAATTCTTGCCAACCGAATCCAAGAACACACCAAAACAATCATTCACCATGATCAAGTTGGCTTCATCCCAGGGATGCAGGAATGTTTCAAAATACAGAAATCCATCAATGTAATCCACTACATAAACAAACTCAAATAAAAAAAACACACATGATCATTTCATTACATGTTGAAAAAGCATTTGACAAAATTCAGCATCCCTTCATGTTAAAAGTCTTGGACAGATCAGGAATTCAAGGCCCATAACGAAACATAGTAAAAGCAATTTACAGCAAACCAGTAGAGAACATCAAACAAAATGTATGAAAACTTGAATCAATCCCACTAAAATCAGGAACTAGACAAGGCTGCCCTCTCTCTCCATATTAATTCAATATAGTACTTGAAGTTCTAGCGAGAGCAATTAGACAACAATAGGAAGTCAAAGGTATACAAATTGGAAAGGAAGAAGTCAAAATAACACTCTTTCCAGTTGTTGTGATCATATACTTAAGTGACCCTAAAAGTTCAACCAGGGAACCCCTAAATATGATAATCAACTTCAGCAAAATGGCTAGATATAAAATTAACTCCCAGAAATCAGTAGCCTTCCTCTACTCAAAGGATAAACAAGCTGAGAAAAAAATTAGGGAAATGAAACCCTTAACAATAGCCACAAGCAATATAAAATATCTTGGTGTGACTCTAACCAAGCAAGTGAAAAATCTGTATGACAAGAACATTAAGCCTCAGAAGGAAGAAATTGAAGATCTCTGAAAATTGAAAGATCTCCCATGCTCATGGATTATCAGTATTTATATAGTAAAAATAGACATCTTACTGAAAGTAATCTACAGATTCATTGTAATCCCCATTAAAATTCCAAATCAATTAGTCATAGAACTATAAAGATATCTGCAAGTACATTTGGAATAATAAAAAACCCAGGTTGTGAACAAAAGGGATCACTTGTACCATGCTAGAAACAGTATGAGGTAGTTCAGAAAATAAACAAGTCTCTTTGATGGTTTCTCATAAAACAAAGTATAGATCTACTATATGACCCATTTATAATAATCCTGTATATTTACTTAAAAGGATTCTATATATCACCTAAATGTGTTTATTGCAGTGCTACTCCAAACTTTACAGAAACATCTTTGTATCACGAAACAGAAGAATAGGTATAAATGATTGTCATATATATAAAGAATTTGTTTCAACCATGAAGAATAGCCATCAAGTAAAGTTGTTTTCTGGAAAATATAGAAAGCTAGAAATAATTAGATTAGGTGAATTACGTCTACCAGAAAAAGAGAATTATAGAGTCTGGAGAGATGGCTCAGCAGATAAGAGCATTGGTATTTTTCCAGAGAATCTGGGTTCAATTCTCAGCATCATCATGTTAGCTCAAAATTGTCTGAAACACCAGCTCCTATAAATACAATACCCTCACACAGACCTATATGCAGGTAAACCACAAACCCATACAAAATAATAACACATCATTTTTAAAAAGTGGGATTATCATGTTTTCTTCTTTTCATTTGTGAATAAAGAAAGTAAAAGTTTTGATCACTTGTTATTAACTTCCTAATGTTGTAACATTTTAATACAGTTCTTAATATTGTGATGACCACAATCATAAACTTATTTTGTAGCTTCTTCATAACTGTTAAGATTTTACTGTTATATACCATAAGATAAGTATCTGATATATGATCAAAGGGTTCATGAACCACAGGTTGAGAACTACTTCTCTAGAGGCACAGTGGTGACTTGTGTTAAATCATAAGGTATAAGGAAAGGGATTGTGAAGAGTTCAGGAATCTATCCTCAATGTACAATATATACTTCTATGAAAACTGCTCACGTAACGGTACCATATATGATAAACATTATCAATGGAAAACATTTTTGTTGTTTTTTTGTAGCATGACTCCAGCAAATTCTGAGGCTGAGTCAGGTTTATTTTTTCCCAATCTGCTTTTATACCATTTTAATTACATGCAAGTAATAAGGCCAATTCTAGGTTAAGGAACAGGCAAGACAATAAACAAAAATAGTCAAGGAATAAGCAAGGCAATAAACAGAGTACCATGATCACTCCTGTGATCACTGTTTCTAAGGGCTTATCAGGATGACCAAGATATCTTGGTGAAAATTTTTAAAAAAATAATTATAATACTGAAACCTAAGATACAAGGTACTACAACAAAATATTTATGAATAATTTGTATCAAGTTCAGCAACCAAGTTAAAAATTCATAATAATTCCTCAATTTTATAGGAAAAAATATTTTATTTGGCTGACAAAAATATGCTTTACTCTATAAAATATTTGTTATTAACTACCATCTTAATAACATAATTTTTTTACTTTGGAATTAAAGAGCAGACAATGGAACTTCATTAGTCATAGGAAGTAGAAAGTTTCAGAGCCTTCAATACAGATTTTAAGGTGTTTAACAAATTAACAAAATATTATTTATGCATAATAATAAAAGTATAATACTTTTCTATTCTGTAAAATAATTTTAATTTATACATGTACAACTAGTACTATGGCTATAAAATATCAGTATAGGACTTATATTTAAAAAAAGCTTTTGCCTGGAAAAGAAATGTTAAGTACTGGGTTTTATGTTCAACAATATTGACCTCTTAATCTCCTTTATATCCTTAAATTTCTATAAGCAATAAAAGTGTATATTTTACTAATATGTCATTTCGAACATTTGACAATACTCTACCACTTGTATTACTAAACTGAATCATTAAAGTTCCTTTTGAAATGTTAGTATCCCGCTCAAAAAACAGTAAATAGAAATGTTCTCAGTATTTGAAATGCATTGGCCAGTTAACTGCATATCAAGGTTAACCTATAATCATACAGTTAATATGTATACTGTTTAAAATAGATCATTCATTTTCTCTGTGACTTCATTAGCAATGCCTCCATTGTCCACATTTCTCTCTTCATTTTTATCTTATAAACTCCAAACACAGTTGATCGTTAAGTTCTCTTTCCAGTATGCTAGGGATTTAGCATGCAAGGTAACAAAACATTTTTCATTCTAGAACCATTGAAAATACCCAAATTCCATGGTAACATGTATGACAACAGCAAACTCCATTCTTGTTACCAGTTTTCTGCATTAATTATTCCTCCTGTTTCTACATTAAAATACAATAACAAAAGAAACTTCAGCAACCCCACATCTGACAGAGGGCTAATATCGAATATATACAAAGAACTCAAGAAGTTAGACCCCAAAGAACCAAATAACCCTATCAAAAAATGCGGTACAGAACTAAACAAATAATTTCCACCAGAAGAAATTCAGATGGCTGAGAAACACCTTAAGAAATGTTCAACATCATTAGTCATCAGGGAAATGCAAATCAAAACAACTCTGAGATTCCACCTCACACCAGTCAGAATGGCTAAGATTAAAACCTCAAGAGACAACAAGTGCTGGCAAGGATGTGGAGAAAGAGGAACACTCCTCCACTGTTGGTGGGATTGCAAAATAGTAAAACCGCTCTGGAAATCAGTGTGGCAGTTCCTCAGAAAATTGGGCATGTCACCTCCAGAGGACCCTGGCATACCACTCCTGAGCATATACCCAGAGGATTCCCCTGCATACAATAAAGACACATGCTTCACTATGTTTATAGCAGCCTTGTTTATAATAGCCAGAAATTGGAAGGAGCCCAGATATCCCTCAAAAGAGGAATGAATACAGAAAATATGGTATATTTATACAATGGAGTACTACTCAGCAATTAAAAATAATGAACTCATGCAATTTGTAGGTAAATGGTTAGATCTGGAAAATATCATCCTAAGTGAGCTAACCCAATCACAAAAGAATACACATGAAATGCAATCACTGATAAGTGGATATTAATGAGCCCAGAAGCTTTGAATACTTAAGGTACAATTAGCAAATCAAAAGATTTCCAAGAAGAAGGAAGGAATTGATACAGAAAATGTGGTATATTTATACAATGGAATACTACTCAGCAATTAAAAATTATGAATTCATGGAATTTGGGGGTTTTTTGTTATTGTTGTTGTTTGTTTGTTTGTTTTGAGACAGGGTTTCTCTGTATTGCCCTGGCTGTCCTGGAAGTCACTCTGTAGACCAGGCTGGCCTCAAACTCAGAAATCCACCTGCCTCTGCCTCCCAAGTGCTGGAATTAAAGGCATGTGCCACCACCGACCAGCTGAATTCATGCAATTTGTAGGCAAATGGTTGGATCTGGAAAATATCATCCTAAGCAAGTTAACCCAATCACAAAAGAATACATATGAAATGCAATCACTGATAAGTGGATATTAATGAGCCCAACAACTCTGAATACTCAAGGCACAATTAGCAAGTCAAAAGATTCCCAAGAGGAAGAAAGGAGAGGACCCTGGTCCTGAAAAGATTGGATCCAGGTTTGTAGGAGAGTAACAGAACAGAGAAATAGTGTATGTGGGGGGTGATTGGGGAAGATGTGGGGGGGGAGTACTTATGGGACATATGGTGAGGGGGGAACTGGGAAAGGGGAAAGCCTTTGGAATGTAAACAAAGAATATAGAATGAATAATAAAAAATTTCAATGAAAAAAAAAAAGGAAAGAAAGGATCATTTTTGCCTGATGATTCAGTGTACAGTTTATAATGGCATGGAATTAAAAGAAAAAGAATGTGTTTGAAGTAACTGATCATAACCCATTCACCATTGAGAAATACAAAACAATAAACTCGAGATAGTACTCAACCCTATTTATTCACCTATGTAGTCAAGAATCTTATCTATAGAATGATGATATTTATGTTTGGCAGGTCTTTCCATCTCACCAAAAAAGAACAAGACAATTTTCTTCAGGCATGCCTAGGGACTCATCTCTTAGGTATTTCTAGATTCTGTCAATTTGACAATTTTGCTAACCATCACACATAGTAAATGTACCTCATGTCAACTTGACACCGTACATAACTTTATACGTCATCCTAAACTCCAAATAAAGGAAGTAATAAGGTTTTGGTGTCACTTTATGCCAACAATAATTATTAAAAACAAGACTATAGGAGTTTCTTACTTAGAGTAGAGGTGAAGTTGTCAACTTATTTTTAATTGTTTTGGTATTCCATATCTTAAATACTAATTTGTAGGATGAGCAAAATATAAATATATCCCAGATTTTAATAAAATGTTAATAAGATAGTGAGGGAAAAATCTTGATACATTTATCTATAGATAATACATGTAGATAATACATATAAATATCTTCTTAAAAACAGGTTTCAAGCTCTCACAATAATTGTCAATTTTGCTATCTTGAATGAGCAAATATTTGTAGGTAGATTTTTATGAGTACCTTCTACAATTACTTCTGTATGCACTGAGTTTCGAGCAAGCATCTCAGCTGTCTATGGTTTTCCCTTAGTAGGAATGATTCAAAAGTTCATTCCTGTAGGGTCAGGCTTTGAATTCTATGCTTAAACTATGCCCAGTGTGACTCAGTCTCCTTCTAAGGCCCACAGACAAACATAGAATTCTCAGCTCCTATTCCATCACTAATGTATGATAATGATAATAATAGAGTAAACCTCTGAAACTTTAAGCCAGCTCCAACTAAATGTTTTCCTTTATAAGAGTTATCAGGATCATGGTGTCTTTTCACAGCAATGAAATGTGAACTAAGACATATAGTTGAATAGTTCAAAATCCTTTTAGTTTTAATTACTGAAGAATATAATGGGGGGTGGTCTTACCTAAGGTGTTACTGCTGTGAACAGATACCATGACCAAGGCAACTCTTTTAAAGGCAACATTTAATTGGGGCTGGCTTAGATATTCAGAGGTTGAGTCCAGTATCATGAGGATGGGAGCTTGGTAGCATGTAGGTAGACATGGTACAGGGGTAATTGAGTGTTTGATATCTTGCTCCAAAGGCAGCTAGCAGAGAACTGACTAACAGGTAGCTAGGGCAAGGGTATTAAAGGCCTAATCCACAGTGACATACCTACTCCTCTAAGGCTACACCTCCTAAAATTGCTGTATCCTGGTCCAAACATATACAAACCATCACAAATAGGATATGTTAACACTATTTACTGTCTTTCACTTTTTTTACAAAATTATAAATTTATTTTGTTGAAAACATGCATAAATGTAGGTAATATAAAAGTTCATTCTTTCAGTGTTCACAGTACATAGGTTATAAAAATGACTGCCATCTTGGTGAGAGCAGCTCAACCAGACGGTGCCACACAGACTGGGATTGCCACCATCTAGGCTCCAGCAGTTCAGCCAGGGAAGCTCCTGACCTGCAGGGAATCTTATGGTTAGACAGAGACCCAGGACCCGCTACCATCTTGGAGCTGGCAGCTCAACCAGGTATGCAGAGGACACCAGAGTGAAGGATTGCCCACAGCACAGCCTGCCTGGGTACCTTCCACATTGGGGAGCCAGGCAGCTCTACAGCTGCCTGGGCACACAGGGGTGTGTCTGACCTGCAGGAAGTCATGTGGACAGACGGAGCCCCACAGACCGAGATCACCATCATCTTGGATCCCGCAGTTCAACCAGGGAAGTGCCTGATCTACAGGGAGTTCTGCAGTTAGATGGACAAGGCACACTAGGGCTCCAAACACACCCAAGAATAGGGAAGCACATCAGCAACTGTCCCAGTTGAAACCCAGTCATCCAGTGGTTCAGAAAGAGCCTTACTGGCCCAAAGGACGTACAAGCAACAGCCAGTGTCAACAGGATCAAATAACACCAGAAATAAACAGATGACAAAAGGCAAACACAGGAACGTTACTTACAGAAATCAAGGCAATATGGCAACATCTGAACCCAATTCCCCAACAACAGCAAGTCCTGGATACCCCAACATCTCTGTCACATAATAATTAAATCACCAAATGTACTAAACAAAGAAAGAATATTAAGAGCAGTAAAAGAAAAAGGCCAGGTAACATATAAAGGAAGACTGATTAGAATTATATCAAACTTCTTACCAGAGACCATGAAAGCTAGAAGATCTTGGGCAGATATCATACAGACTCTAATAAAACACAAATACCAGCCAAGATTACTATATCCAGCAAAACTCTCAATCACCATAGATGGAGAAACCAAGATATTCCATGATAAAACCAAATTTACACAATATCTTTCCACAAACCCAGCCCTACAAAGGATAATAGGTAGAAAACACCAATACAAGGAGGGAAACTACACCCAGGAAAAAGCAAGATAGTAAACTTCTTTCATCAAGCCAAAAAGAAGATAACCACTCAAATCTAAAAATAACATCAAAATAACAGGAAGTAATAATCAGTACTCCTTAATATATCTTAACATCAATGGACTCAATTCCCCAATAAAAAGACATAGAATAACAGACTGGATACGGAAACAGGACCCTACATTTTGCTGACTACAGGAAACACATCACAGGGTTAAAGACAAAAACTACCTCAGAGTAAAAGGCTGGAAGACAATCTTACAAGCAAATGGTCTTAGGAAACAAGCCAGAGTAGCCATCCTAATATCAGATAAAATTGACTTTCAACCTAAAGTCATAAAAAAGAGACAGAGAAGGTCACTTCTTACTGGTCAAAGGAAAAATCCACCAAGAAGAACTCTCTATTCTGAAAACCTATGCTCCAAATGCAAGGGCACCCTCATTTATAAATGAAACTTGAATAAAGCTCAAATCACACATTGTACCTAACACAATAATTATGGGTAACTTCAACACTCCATTCTCCTCAATGAACAGATGAGGAAAACAGAAACTAAACAGGGACACAGTGAAACTAATTGAAGCATTGTGCCTATTGGATTTGACATTATATATATATTGACATTATATATATATATATATATATATATATATATATATATATATAAAACATTTCATCCTAAAGCAAAAGAATATAACTTTTTCTCAGCACCCCATGGTACATTGTCCAAAACTGACCATATAATTGGTCACAAGAGAGACCTCAACAAATTTAAGAGGATCAAAATAACCCCATGCCTCCTATCGGATCTTTATGGAAACAAAGGAAACCATACAAAGAATCAACAAGACCAGGAGCTGGTTCTTTGAGAAAATCAACAAGATAGATAAACCCTTAGCCAGACTAACCAAAGGACACAGAGACAGTATACAAATTAACAAAATTAGAAACGAAAAGGGAGACATAACAACAGAAACTGAGAAAATTCAAAAGATCATCAGATGCTAATACAAAGGTCTATACTTAAAAGAACTGGAGAGTCTGGAAGAAATGGACAATTTCCTAGACAGATACCAAATACCAAAATTAAATCAGCATCAAGTAGATCAGCTAAATAGTCCCATAACCCCTAAAGAAATAGAAGGGGTTATAGAAAGCCTCCCAAACAAAAAAAGTACGGGACCAGATGGTTGTAGTGCAGAATTCTACCAGACCTTCAAAGAAGACTTAACACCAATACTCTTCAAACTATTCCACAAAATAGAGACAGAAGGGACACTGCCCAACTCATTCATCGAAGCCACAATTACGCTAATACCTAAACCACAAAAAGAGCCAACAAAGAAAGAGAACTACAGTCCAATTTCCCTTATGGTATCGATGCAAAAATACTAAATAAAATTCTTGCCAACCGAATCCAAGAACACATCAAAATGATCATTCACCATGATCAAGTAGGCTTCACTCCAGGGATGCAGGGATGGTTCAATATATGGAAATCCATCAATGTAATCCACTACATAAACAAACTAAAAGAAAAAAACACATGGTCATCTCATTAGATGTTTAAAAAGCATTCGACAAAATTCAGCATCCTTTCATGCTAAAAGTCTTGGAAAGAGCAGGAATTCAAGGCCCATACCTAAACATAGTAAAAGCAATCTACAGCAAACCAGTAGCCAACATCAAACTAAATGGAGAGAAACTTGAAGCAATCCCACTAAAATCAGGGACTAGACAAGGCTGCCCTCTCTATATATATCTTTTCAATATAGTACTTGAAGTTCTAGCGAGAGCAATTAGACATCATAAGGAAGTCAAAGGGATACATATTGGAAAGGAAGAAGTCAAACTATCATTATTTGCAGATGATATGATAGTTTACTTAAGCGACCCAAAAAACTCCACCAGAGAACTTCTACAGCTGATAAACAACTTCTGCAAAGTGGATGGTTATAAAATTAACTCAAGCAAATCAGTAGCCTTCTTGTACTCAAAGGACAAGCAGGCTGAGAAAGAAGTTAGGGAAATAACACCTTTCACAATAGCCACAAACAACATAAAGCACCTTGGCATAACTAACCAAACAAGTGAAAGATCTGTACGACAGGAACTTCAAGTCCTTGAAGAAAGAAATCAAAGAAGACCTCAGAAGATGGAAAAATATTTCTTGCTCCTGGATTGGCAGGATCAATATAGTAAAAATGGCCATCTTGCCAAAAGCAATATACAGATTCAATGCGATCCCCATCAAAATCCCAACTCAATTCTTCATAGATCTAGAAAGAGCAATTCTCAAATTCATCTGGAGCAACAAAAAACCTAGGATAGCTAAAACTATTCTCAACAATAAAAGGACTTCTGGGGGAATCGATATCCCTGACCTTATGTAGTACTACAGAGTAATTGTGTTAAAAACTACATGGTATTGGTACAGCAACAGGCAAGTACATCAATGGAATAGGATTGAAGACCCAGAAATTAACCCACAGACTTATGGTCACTTGATCTTTGATAAAGGTGCCACAATCATTCAGTGGAATAAAGTTAGCCTTTTCAATATATGGTCCTGGTTCAACTGGAGGTCAACATGCAGAAGAATGCGAATTGACCCACTCTTATCTCCTTGCACTAAATCAACTCCAAGTGGATCAAGGACTACCACATAAAACCAGACACACTGAATCTATTAGAAAAGAAACTTGGGAAGACCCTGGAGGACATTACCACAGGTGTTCCTGAACAGAACACCAATAGCTTATGCTCTAAGATCAAGAATTGACAAATGGGACCTCATAAAAATACAAAGTTTCTGCAAGGCAAAGGACACTGTCAGAAGGACAAAATGGCAACCAACAAAGTGGGAAAAGATCTTCACCAACCCCACATCCGTCAGAGAGCTAATATCCAATATATACAAAGAACTCAAGAAGTTAGACCCCAAAGAACCAATAACCCTATCAAAAATGGGGTACAGAGCTAAACAAAGAATTTTCACCAGAAGAAATTCGGATGGCCGAGAAACACCTTAAGAGATGTTCAACATCATTAGTCATCAGGGAAATGTAAATCAAAACAACCCTGAGATTCCACCTCACACCAGTCAGAATGGCTAAGATTAAAAACTCAAGAGACAACAAGTGCTGGCAAGGATGTGGAGAAAGAGGAACACTCCTCCACTGTTGGTGGGATTGCAAAATGGTACAACCACTCTGGAAATCAGTGTGGCGGTTCCTCAGAAAATTGGGCATGTCACTTCCAGAGGATCCTGGCATACCACTCCTGGGAATATACCCAGAGGATTCCCCTGCATACAATAAAAACACATACTTTACTATGTTTATAGCAGCCTTGTTTATAATAGCCAGAAATTGGAAGGAGCCCAATTATCCTTCAAAGGAGGAATGGATACAGAAAATGTGGTATATTTATACAATGGAATACTACTCAGCAATTAAAATTAATGAATCCATGCAATTTGTAGGTAAATGGTTAGACCTGGAAAATATCATGCTGAGTGAGTTAACCCAATCACAAAAGAATACACATGAAATGCCATCACTGATAAGTGGATATTAATGAGCACAGAAGCCCTAAATAATCAAGGCACAATTAGCAAGTCAAATGATTCCAAAGAAGAAGAAACGAGAGGACCCTGGGCTTGTAAAGATTGGATCCAGTTTTGTAGACCCAGAACAGAGAAACTGTGGGGGGAGGGGGAATGATTGGGGAATATTTGGGGGGGAGAGGAATTATGGGACGTATGGTGGGGGGAACTGCAAAAAGGGAAAGCCTTTGGAATGTAAACATAGAATATAGAAAATAAAAATTAAAAAAATATTGGTCCTCAATAGCAAAAAAATATATAAATTTCATATATATATATATATGAACAACAGAAAGTCCACATACACATGAAGGCCAAACAATACTCTACTCAATTAAAACTTGGTCAAGGAAGAAAGAAAGAATGAAATCAAAGACTTTTAAGAATTTAATGAAAATGAAAGCACAACAAACCAAAATTTATGGGCCACAATGAAAGCAGTGCTAAGAGGAAACCTCATAGCCCTGAGTACCTTCAAAAAGAAACAGGAGAGGGCATACACTAGCAGCTTAAGGGCACACCTGAAAGCCCTGGAACAAAAAGAAGCTAATTCACCCAGGAGGAGTAGAAGACAGGAAATCATCAAACTCTGGGCTGAAATCAATCAAGTAGAAACAAAGTGAACCATGCAAAGAATCAACAAAACCAGGAGCTGGTTCTTTGAGATAATCATCAAGATAGATAAACCCTTAGCCAGACTAACCAAAGGGCACAGAGAAAGTATCCAAATTAACAAAATTAGAAATGAAAAGGGAGATATAACAACAGAAATGGAGGAAATTCAAAAAATCATCAGATCCTACTACAAAAGGCTATACTCAACACAACTGGAGAATCTGGAGGAAATGGACAATTTCCTAGACAGATACCAAATAACAAAATTAAATCAGGATCAAATAGATGAACTAAACAGTCCCATAACCCCTCAAGATATAGAAGGGATCATAGAAAGTCTTCCAACCAAAAAAAGCACAAGATCAGATGATTTTAGTGCAGAATTCTCTCAGACCTTTGAAGAAGACCTAACACCAATACTGTTCAAATTATTACACAAAATAGAAACAGAAGGAACACTAGCCAGCTTGTTCTACAAAGCAATAATTATGCTTGTAACAAAACCACGAAAAGATCCAACAAATAAGGAGAACTACAGATCAACATCCCTTATAAATATCGATGTATTTACTCAATAAAATTCTTGCCAACTGAATCCAAGACCACATAAAAATGATTATTCACCATGATCAAGTAGGCTTCATTGCAGGGATGCTGGGATGTTTCAATATAAGGAAAGTCAATAATATGATCCACTACATAGACAAAATCAAAGTAAAAACCACATTGTTATTTCATTAGATGTGAAAAAACATTTGACAAAATTCACCATCCTTTCATGCTAAAAGTCTTGGAAAGAACAGGAATTCCAGCCCCATACCAAAACATAGTAAGAGCAATATACAGCAAACCAGTATCCAACATCAAATTAAATGGAGAGAAACTTGAAACTATCCCACTAAAATCAGGGACTAGACAAGGCTGTACCTTTCTCCATATCTTTTCAATATAGTGCTTGAAGTTCTAGCTAGAACAATTAGATGACATAAGGAGGTCAAAGGGACACAAATTGGAAAGGAAGAAGTCAAACTATCACAATTTGCAGATGATATGATAGTATACTTAAACGACCCAAAAAATTCCACCACAGAACTCCTACAGCTGATACACAACTCCAGCAAAGTGGCTGGTTCTAAAATCAACTCAAAAAATCAGTAGCCTTCCTATACTCAAAGGAAAAGCAGGTTGAGAAAGAAATTAGGGAAATATCACCCTTCACAATAGCCACAAACAATATAAACTATCTTGGGGTGACTCTAACCAAACAAGTGAACGATCTGTATGAGAAGAACTTCAGGTCTCTGAAGAAGGAAATGGAGGACCTCAGAAAGGGGAAAAATCTTCCATGCTCATGGATTGGCAGGAATAATATAGTAAAAAATTACCAAAAGCAATCTACAGATTCAATGCAATCCCCATCAAAATCAAGACTCAGTTCTTCACATAATTAGAAAGAGCAATTCTCAAATTCATCTGGAATAACAAAAAGCCCAGGATAGCTAAAACTATTCTCTATAGTAAAAGAACTTCTGGGGAAAATCAGTATCTTGGACCTCAAGCAGTACTACAGAGCAATAGTGTTAAAAACTGCATGGTATTGGTACAGTGACAGGCAGGTACATCAATGGAATAGGATCAAAGACCCAGAAATGAACCCACACACCTATGGTCACTTGATCTTTGACAAAGAAGCTGAACCTATCCAGTGGAAAAAAGGAGCCTTTTCAACAAATGGTGCTGGTTCAACTGGAGGTCAGCTTGCAGAAGAATGTGCATTGATCCATTCTTATCTCCTTGTACTAAGCTCAACTCCAAGTGGAACAAGGACCTCCACATAAAACAAGACACACTGAAACTAATCGAAAAGAAACTTGGGAAGACCCTTGAGGGCATGGGCACAGGGGGAAAATTTCCTGAATAGAGCACCAATAGCTTAAGTTCTAAAATTAAGAATTGACAAATGGGAGCTCATAAAATTACAAAGTTTCTGTAAGGCAGAGGATACTGTCAAGCCGACAAAAAGGCAACCAACAAATTGGGAAAGGATCTTTACCAGCCCTACATCTAACCGAGGGCTAATATCCAATATATACAAAGAACACAAGAAGTTAGACTCCAGAGAGCCAAACAACCCTATTATAAATGGGGTATAGAGCTAAACAAAGAATTTTCACCTGAAGAAATTCAGATGGCTGGGAAGCATCTTAAGAAATGTTCAATATCGTTAGTCATTAGGGAAATGCAAATCAAAACAACCTTGAGATTCCACCTCACACCAGTCAGAATGGCTAAGATTAAAAACTCAAGAGACAACAGGTGCTGGTGAGGATGTGGAGAAAGAGGAAAACTCCTCCACTGCTGGTGGAATTTCAAGTTGGGACAACCACTCTGGAAATCAGTCTGGTGGTTCCTCAGAAAACTAGGCACAACACTTCTGGAGGACCCTGCTGTACCACTCCTGGGCATATACCCAGAGGATTTCCCAGCATGTAATAAGGATACATGTTCCACTGTGTTCATAGCAGCCCTATTTATAATAGCCAGAAGCTGAAAAGTACCCAGATGTCCCTCAATGGAATAAAGGATACAAAAATTATGGTATATATTCACAATGGTGTACTATACAGCCATTAGAAACAATAAATTCATGAACTTCTTATACAAATGAATGGAGCTGGAGAACATCATCCTAAATGAGGTAACCCAATCTCAAAAGAACACTCATGTTATGCAATCATTGTTAAGTGGATATTAGCCTAGAAGACTGGAATACCTAAGAGACAATCCACATATCAATTGATGTCCAAGAAGAAGGAAGGAAGGGCGCCTGACTCTGGAAAGGCTCAATGTTGCAGTGCAGGGACATATTAGAAAAGGGAAGATGGAAGGGGTGAATGGGGGAACAGGGGGGAGGGAAGAGGTCTTATGGGATTTGTGGGGTAGGGGAGCCTGGAAAGGGGAAAATCATATGAAATGTAAATTAAGAATATATCGAATAAAAGAAGAAAAGAAAAGAAGAAAAGGAAATAAAAGAAAAGGAAAAATAGAAAGGAAAAAAAAGAAAAGGAAAGAAAAGAAGGCTGGGCAGTGGTGGTGCACACCTTTAATCCCAGCTCTTGGGAGGCAGAGGCATGCAGATTTCTGAGTTCGAGGCCAGCCTGGTATACAGAGTGAGTTCCAGGACAGCCAGGACTACACAGAGAAACCCTGTCTGGAAAAAAACTAAAAATTAAAAATTAAAAACTTAAAAAAAATCCCTCTCAGAGTGCAGACATTCTAGTCTCTTGTCTCTTGTCTATAAGCACACCACAGCATCAGTAATAGTGTCAGGCATTGGAGCCTTCCCTTGAGATTGTCCCAATTTGGTCTTCCTTTCCTTCAGTCTGTTCTCCATTTTTGTCCTACAGTTATTTTAGACAGGAATAATTCTGACTCAGAATTTTTGACTGTGGGATGACAACCTCAGCACCACTTGATGCTCCAACTTTTTACTGGATAACTTGTAATCTTGATACCATTATGAACAGTGATGTAAATATCTGTGTTTCTGATGGTCTTGGGCAACTACTCTAAAACGGAATATCAATCACCAAGGGGTTGTGATCCACTGATTGAGAACCAGTGCTCTAGAGGCTAAGCTAGATTCTAGAAGAACCAACCATCTGATTTCATAGTTGAAGTATTTTCAGTAACTAACAACTATCCTGAAATTTTCCATGGGGTCTCAATCAAACATCAAATTAGGGTTAAAGAGATTCTTAACCACCTAACATTATAAGCACTTTAGAAACCAAATTCCAGGTAAAAGATTACATGGCTTCACACTTTACGATACCATATAGCAGGCACTTATTTTGTAACCTCATCGACAGTGAATTTTCAAACATTGTATAAATTAGTTTTAATGGTGAAGTTAAACATATAACATGATCTCTAATTTTATAGACTATAATTTTTGAAATTTTTAACAAGAGTACTAGTCAAGGTAGCAGTTACATCAAAGCAAAGCCTATTTTTCACAAATGTACAGCAGATTTATATATTCTCTCATTAAATTATTATTATTAAAATACAATTAAATATTCATGATGCATGCATGTGCTAGTATGGTAGTAAAAGCTCTATACTCATTGCTATGTAAAGATTCTTTGAATTGTGACTTTTAGTCTAATATCTGTCAAGTGATGGAGTTCTGTATTTCAAAGCTTGCATATTAACTGACCTTGGAGAATATTTGAGGGACAGAAAATAGTAAAAGAGAACTGGAAATTCAAAGTCTAGCATTCAGGAATGTTTCCCTCTTTTCTATGTCTTGTAATTCTGTCACCTTGAGAACAAGCTCAGACTAGTCATCTAGTGTGCCAGATGTGACATGTAGAAAAGCATCACTGGGGACAGTGATTTCTCCTTGATTCACAACTGATCATAGGTACATGAAAAAGCACAAAAGATCATCGGTTGAATCTAATTTTTCTCATAATACGCAGAATAAAATTAAGTAAATTGTTGTTATATGTAAAGGTAGTTTTAATATGCAAGAATTTTAAATTGAAAAACTACCAAAGAAAATCCAATGTTTCTGGTTTTCTCTTCAAATTCTTTATCACTTCAGTTACACAGTTATGATTTTTAATGAAAACTAAATTTATAAATTTTGTACTTTTAAACCTTAAGCAGGCCTTGGTGTATATATGGGAAATCAAGTGTTATCTAAATTTTCAGCCAAAATATAAGGATAAAGACAAAAAAGAAAAAAATGAGGAAAAATGTTGTAGTTATTATTCTGTTACTCTGAAGAGGCACATTAACCAAAGAAACTTATAAAATAAAATTCTTAATTGGAGGATCATTTATAGTTTCTGAGAGTGAGTTCATGAAAATCAGGCCAGGGAACATCGCAATAGCCTGGTAAATATGACATTGAAACCTTCACTGAGGATTATTTCTTTCTGAAAATTGGAGTCAGAAAATGAAAGATTGGACCAGGCTTGGACATTTGAAACCTCAAAGCCCACCTACAACAAGGCCACACCTCTTAATGTAACCCAAAATATTTCTACCATCTATTGAAACATATGATGAGCCTGCAGTGTCCACTCTCATTCAAACAACCACATTACAATAGGAAGAAAACATTAATTTTCTGTTACCATGTAAGGAAATTGCTACAAACTTACCATCTTGGAATAACACAAATATTTAACTGAACAGTGCTGAACATGTTTTTCACAACAGGAAGGAGATGGGGTTGTGTCTTACTCATTGTTTTAGTACTATACATTAGGTCTTGAATTACCCTACCACTGTAACAATGACTGCAAAAGAAATAAAGTTAAAAATAAAAGTGCCCAATAGATGAGTGAAACAAATGAGATAGAAAACAAAGATGTCTAAAAGGAATAAAAAAAAGAAGAAAGGAAGACAAAGTACAAAGGCAAGTACTTCAGTATTAAAATTACTCTGGGCAAGCAAGACAACTCTAGCAGATGTGAGCTGGCAATATGTAAAGAGAGTGGGTGTCTCTCACATGAACAGCATTTCTTTTAAATCAGCAATCTTTCTTTTCATATAGAAAATATTTTGGGTTTTTGTTAGTTTGTTTCATAATTAATGGCTGTCAGATTCAAAAGTAATGCTGTTCTTCAACAAAAGAGTGTTTAGAAGAGAGAATTTTCTATCTTCCTAAGAACATTTATGCTAATTTACAAAAATCGAAACTTAAAATTATGTATTCCTTTAAGAATAACTGAAAATATATGAATTTGTATTTCATTACACATCATTTGAATGTGATATATTGATGAAGCTATATTGCACATGTGCAGAACACTTTGAGTTAGCTTGGTGAACATTAACAGAAAATGAGAGCTCACAATTCTGGAAGAGCTTGAGTCCATGTATGTGGATTCTACTAATACATAATTCTAGAGTTAGGGCCTTTTACAGTGCTTTCCAAATTGCTAATAGTATTGAATTCTTGCAACGTATAAGCTGTCTGGATTTTCAGTGGGTCCTGATTTTACTTGTCCATAGCAGCTTCTATGACAGAGAAATGTACAAACTCCATAGGGATATGTCAGCCTAATGGAGACATATGAAACTAACAGACTACATCATTGAGAATGCAATACCTAACCAAGTCACTGTTTTTGTGAGAGACAAATTTCTTTTGTGTGTGAGGTTTTTTCTTTGTACCTACTGTGAATCTTCCTGTCAACCTAAAGAAGATGATGTGACACACAATGACAACAACAAATATAATCTCTGCTTCAGTAACAGTCAATGTGACTAGCTGTCAGAAAAAATTCCTCTCAGGATCTGTAGCATCTTCCCCCAGAAAGTAATGTCAGAATTTTCTTCTCAATGTTCATAAAAATTTTATGAAAAATGGTTTTTAGTAATATGTAAGAATATACTGATGAAATTGGGCACAACTTTTATATTTTAATGCAAAATGTATTTCTCTATAGCCTCAAATAAATGTTTACAAACTTCACATGAAATGCTAATTTCATAGTAATTTGATTTTCAGTCATGATTGTTGTGTTAGAATTGCAACTCATATTCAGACAGACTACAGCAGGCCAACAGAGTTCCATGTGGGGTATATTGTGGGGAAAGAGGGCAAAGGTGTCTACAAAGATGAAGGGGAAAGAGAGGGGAGAGGTCAGAAGGGTCTGATTTTTCTTTGGGATGTGACTTAGCCACATGCAGGTAAATGTAAGAAGTGACCCAAGTGGATCCTGGGAATCTTTGGCAGTTACATGGAATCCTAGGGTCCCTGTACCCTATGTGTGATATTACTGGGTTTGGAGACAATCTGCCATGCTGGTTACTGATACCAACATACCTCCATTTTTCTTAACATAAAGAGAAGGGGAAAAGGGGGGAGAGGAAGAAAACAATGGTCAAAAGGGATTAGGGGTATCATGTCTCTTAAACTGTTTCATGCTGTCCAGGGGCATCATCATATTTGGGGTATAGCTGATTTTCACCATTGGGATCCATTTGATAAATGTTCACATAAGGTTCTTCTGTGGATAGCTGCTCCTATGTGGACAGCAGCTGGTAATCCTGTAAACAGGAACTGATTAATAGTTTGGTTAGAAATTTTTTGTATTTGTCATTGAGAGAATGTAAAAACAAGATTAGTAAGGCAGGGAGTGATTATTTAAGCCAGGAAGATGACTAGGAAAGCCTTTACAAAAGGTAGTATCCACTTTAATATAGGGTTTTGAAAATCCCAGAACTGACCCATGGCTCCAGCCACATAAGTAGCAGAATATGACCATTTCACATATCAATGAGAAGAGAGACCATTGGTGCTGTAAAGGCTTGATTCCCCAGAATAGGGGAATGCAAGTCAGGAAATTGGAGAGGGGGGTGAGGAGGAGGAGGGGAGATGGGATAAGGGATTTTCAGAGGGGTAATATGAAATGGGGATACCACTTGGAATGTAAATAAAGGAAGTATCTAATTTAAAAAAAAACATGAAAAAAATTATAAAAAAGAATATAGAAAGAAAATCCCAGAACTGGAGGCCTCATGGTCCCTGAAATTCTGTATGTCTGATTATAGCTCCTGGATTTATTTATTATTTATTTCTTACTATCCCAGATCAATTTACAAAGAAACAACATTCTTCTTGGAGGAACAGGTAAAAACCACCTTCTTTAGCTGTCAGGACATTTAGCCTCTTTCAGTTGTGAAGCACTACAGATGTCAAAGAATTCATCTGTTTCTAGATAGCAAACATAATTTCAGACATTTTTCTGGAAAACAGCTGTCAAGCTTGGAAGTTAACTCATTATATTGGGTCATGGAATTCATTATTCTTACAATTCCCGTACTAGCACCTATAGCTATTCCAGCAGTGACCAAGTGTGGCATGACCTGAACTGCCCTCTTATGTTGGGTAACTATCATATCTACAACTGGGATTGGCAGGGACTCGTTTCCCTGGATTGCTCCTAGTTTAGGGAAAAGGAGTACCAACATGCAAACTTCTGACCAGCTGTCAGGTAGGCAATGATATACCTGAGCACCACAAAGAATTGATATGTTTTGGACTACAGGACATTGTGGCAGAGATGAAGTTTCAAGGGTTGTAATTCTAATGCACTCTAGGGAGCTTAGTGTTCATACAGAACATGTCCAAGAGGTCTTAAAACAGTTTGCCACACAAAAAAGGGAAAACAGAGGAAATGTATGACGTCATGGTCACATCTGAGTCAGGGCAGCTGACAAAAGGTGAAGTAATGTTACATGGCAATATTTACTGGGGAGGCTGTAAGTGGCAATTGTGAGTTAGTTCCAGGGGGTATGCATAGCCAGCAATTTTTAAACCAACCAGGTTGGGTGACATTAAAGAGTTGGTACACTGAGGTCAAGGTCAGAAGCAAAAGGGGCAATGACAAGGTAGTGCCATGTGGGGGTATGTCAAAGTGGTAAGCACCTCGAAGGAATGTTTGATTACTTCCCCAACTTTTCAGATATCTAGAGAGATTGGACAATTGAGATACATTTTCCCTGGATGTGGATAGCCCTTACTGGAAACCAATGTTGATTTTTACAATAGAGCTTATCAACAACTTCTGTCTCCCACCTGGAATCCAATGGGCCTTGTATGAAGAAAAAGAGTGTTTTGCAGTCTTGATAAAAGAAGTGATTGGTCCCACAAAAGAACACACATGGTATGCACTCACTGATAAGTGGATATTAGCCCCAAAACTCAAACAAGTTACAATTCACAGACTGCAGGAAGCTCAGGAAGAAGGAAGACCAAAGTGGTGGTACTTTGGTTCCTCTGAGAAAGGGAAAAAAAATACTCACAGGAGCAATTATGGAGATGTAGTGTGGAGCAGAGGCTGAAGGAAAGGCCACCCCAAGACTGTCCTCCCTGGGGGATTCATGCTATAAATAGTCACCAAACACTGACACTACTATGGATGACAAGAGGTGTATACCAAAAGGAGCCTGTTATGGTTGTCTCCAGAGGGGCCCTGCCAGAGCCTTTCAGATTCAATGTCAGATGCTAGCAGCTAACCATTGGACTGAGCGTGGGGTTCCCAGTGGAGGAGTTGGAGGGCAGACTGCAGGAGCTGAAGGGGTTTGCAGCACCATAGGAAGAATGAAGATTTCTCCCAACCAGATGCCCCAGGGCTCCCAGGTTCTAAGCCATCAACCAAGGGGTACATATGGTTCCAGCCAAAAGAGTGGCAGAGGAATGCCTTGTTGAGCATCAGGGGAAGAAGAGGTCCTTGGCCCTATGAAGGCTCAATAGATGCACCATGCATGGGAAATCAAGGGGGTTACGTGGAGTGGATTGGGTGGAAGGGCATATTCTTGGAAGCAGGAGGTAGGGAGATGGGTTGGAGGTTTTTGGGGAGGGGGAAAACCTAGAAAGTGTATAACATTTGGAATAGAAGTGAAGAATATATTCAATAAAAAGCGAAGGGATTGGTCCATGATCCTAGCATATGTATCTGGCAAGACCAATATGGGCAGCCCCCATATATATCCGGCCAGTTTTTACAGTGATCTTTTGTCTGGTCAAAGAGAAAGCAAGTAAAAAGATCATAATATTTAGTTGGTATAACAGAAACAGGGATGACAACAATTTGGATCTGTTCCTGGCATCTGGCTATGGAGCACTTTCCTGACCCTATTTGAAAAGATTGTATGTTATCTGTGGAAGTTTCTTGAACCTTGAATTTCCAGATGTAAGGGCTATGCTGGATGGAAATGAACAGCAGGGGGAAGACTAGAAACCCTTATCTTATCCTCTGGAGCTTATCAGTGCAAGGTCCTGTAAGGGTCAATGTGTATGAAGAAGAGTCATTTGGGGGGGAATGAAAGGTTTCAGGTGAGACAGTTGGACCCAATGAAAGTCCTTCAAACTTAGCAGCTGAAGGAGTAACAAGAATTATCTTAATCTGGCCTTGCCATTTGGGAGAGAGGGGTGAGGGCCAATGGCCTAGAGGGGATAGAAGGACTTAGTCTTCAATGTTGACAGGCAATGGACAGAGAAGAGTGTGCAGTAAATGGTGGTCATCAAAGTTCCATAGGAGAGAATGGAGGTGGCAAAGTAATAGGGTGAGTAGATGGTCTGTGAGAGGGGAGCATTTAGGTGAAAGACCATGAGTTAGGACTGGACATCCATATATGAGTTCAAAGGGTGAGATGAGGAGAGGTTGCTTGGGAGGAGCTCATAGCCTGAAAAGAGCCAAAAGTAAGAGCGTTAGCCAGTCAAGTTTGAGATCCTGTGACAGCTTAGCAAGAGTGGTTTTTAAGGAGTAGTTTGTTCTTTCTACCTTACCTGAATATTGAGGGTGGTAGGGAATATGAAAATGCCAGGGGAGGTCTAGTGTCTGAGATAGAAGTTGAGAGATTTGGGAACTATATTCAGGATCATTTTCTGACTGGAAAGAGGATGGGAACACCTAATCTTGGCATGATCTCTCAGAGGAGGAAATGAGAAACTGAGTCCTTTTGTTAGTTGTGGGAAATGCCTCTATCCACCCTGAGAAGGGGTTCACCAAGACCAAACTTGGCATGTTTGACATTGGGAATGTGGGTTAAGATAAGTGGCCAGTCAGTTCCAGGACAGGAACCCTTAGACTGATGGGTAGGTAAAGGGGTGCTACAATACCTTGAGTTAGAGTCAGACATCTGACAGATTTTGCAAGAATCCATGATAGATTTTAAGAAACTTAAACCCTCAGGAGTGGCATCATCTGGTGGAGGTGATGTTGCTTTCATGGATAAAAGAAGTTGAGTTGGGGAACAAGAAGAATGCGTAGTAGAGAGGTTGGAGTGAAGATAGATGAATTCTTTGGCATAGGGAATGGCTTTCCATTTACCAGATTGCTGTCAGTATGTGTGATGATCCCGACTGTACTCCTGAGAAGCAATTTCAAGGTTTCAGCACCAATGCTGTTAAAACTCTGGCTTATGTCCAGACAGACCCAACCCAGGCCAATTCATTTCCACATGGAGTTAATTGGGGGGGGGAAGGGCAAAGGTAAAGAAGAAGGGGAGAGAAAAGGGTCTGCCTTTTATTTGGGTTGGGACAAAGCTGCATGCAGGTAAGGGTGGGAGGTGAGCCAATTGGATTCTGGCAGTGTATGATGGTTGCCATAGCAACAGATACCTGGGTACTCTCACCAATGTGTGATGTTGCTGCACTCAGAGACAATTCGGCCAGCTCCTGATACCAACAATGGTGCACTGTCAAGTTTTCCTTCTTAGTGCTGTGACTTCTGATAATTTAGAGAGAGTTTATTCATACAAAATGCATGATTGTGGTTGTACTTGATTTAAGATTCTTAGAACTTTAGAGTGGTTTTCACTAAGCACAAATGACATCTGATTATTCTTGAGTATAATATTTTTAATAAAGCTAATGCGTTTTGTTGCTATGTCACTGAAAACTAGTTAAGCTGCAAGGACATATGTTGTTTTTATACTCTAGTTCTTTTTTGAATGTAATATCCATTTAGTTAATTTTAGTAGAAAAATTATATGTTACCATTTGTACCATTTACCAGTTTGTATTTTAAAATGTAAGGAATAGAATGGTGATCTAGTATTATGTTTATTAACTATTTCCAAAGTAATAATTTTAATATATACCTATACATGAGATGAAATACATGTTTATAAATATATTCTTCAAAAACTACTTAGAACAATAAACATTTTTTTAAAGATAAATGATTGCATGAATGTCTTTTGCTGCTTTTTTTGGTATTTAGGTTTTATTACTTGAGCAGCTACTGGAGATTAGGACCTAGCACTTGCCATTTCAATTCACAGAAGAAAATGTCTTCTAATGTAATTTTCAGAGAAATTGAGATAAAATATTTTATACCAACTTTCCTCCTAAAGAGAACTCTAAGTTTTAAAAATTATAGTGTAAAGACTTCATAGTCCCATTTACACACTGCTTAATATATGAAAGAAGAGTTTATTTGGGTAACAATACCAGTGATCCAGGAGTATGTGCTGTAATGTGCTCAGGTCAACCCCATGGCTTAAGGAAAATAAGCACTTAAAATGCTAAATAGGTATGAGAGAGACTAAGAAGCTACCAGATTAGCTTTATAGCAACCAGAACTTCAAATAACTAACTGACTTTCAAGGTTACCCTGTTACTCTTCACACAAGAAGAATCTCTGAGAACCTCAAAATTGATTAAAAGTCCCATTATTATACTTCATATTAGAAACCAAGCCACAACAATAGTTTCAATGAAATTAAGTATATTCAAATTATACCAGATGCTGATACTTTAATACTTCTAGATTAAAAATTCTTAATTCTGAATAGCTATATTACTAGGTGAATAAAAAAATGTTTACCGCATTGAATCACTACAGTAGCATTAATCCTTAAGTGTGTACTCATTTACTTACCAGTTAAAAGTCAAAACTCATTATAATTGTTTTATTATTTCTGTATAATTACGTTATTGTTATGACAATCTGGATACTGGATACTTTTCTCAGTTAAATCCTCTACAGCCTTATCCTGTTACAGATCTTATTTGTAAGAATATAGGTCAAATATTTTTTTCTTTTTTAATTAAATTCTACAGTTAATTTTCAGTAGACAAAACTGCATTTATTTTATGTACAGCTTTCTACGAAAAAGGTAGTTGAGAGAGCTATATAGCCCATAACACCTTTTCTGAACACGTTCAGCCCAAACCTCATGTTGAACATTTGTCAGTAAAGGATTTTCTTGGCAATTCAGGTTTAAAACCTCTCTCAAATATACCTTGTCTGTCAGAGTGCCTGAACTTTACAGCCTCTTTAATTACAGGATGCCTCTTTGAAGTTGTTATTACCCCTTTAGCAAGTTAATGTTTATTGATATGAACTCATCAAATATTGAAAAGTATTTTTCACTGGCCAGCACATAGTGCATCTTCAACCAATATAAAATGACAATTCTTAAATAATGCTTTTAAACCAGGGTATATTTTTCAAAATGCATAAGGTGTACAATACAAAAGGTAGTCCTTATTACAAGAAAAAAGCAAAGGATATACCAGTTTCTTCATTAATAGCAAATGCAGAATATTAAATTGTGACTCATTAGGAAAATATAGTGGGAAGAGGGACATATAAGGGAACAGTGTATTTTCTAATTATTAATTTACTAATCACAATTCATTAATACATGAATTATAATGTCTTTTACATATAATTTAATCTTCTAAATATAAGAGAAAGACTGAATAGTTTAAAAAGTTTCGATTTACATGCATCACTAAATAAAATACTGCCAACAATTTATAAGGCAATAAAATGGATTTCTAATGATACTTAACAGAGATATAAGTCTTTATTAAGTAATTAGTTAAATCTATATCATACCTTCTACAACAGCAAGATTTGGGTTAATTAACAATTTTGAAATCTAATTGCATCGGAATGAAGACGGAATTTTATGCTTTGTGTATTAAGTCACAGATTCAGTACTAAATCTTAGCCAATTGATAGAGAAGCTTTATGAAATCTAAGCTGTTCTGAGACAGTGTAGGTATCTAAACTGAGAGCCTTAGTGATTATGCTTAGTGAAGTCCTGACTACTCAGGAACATTCCCAGCCTTAAGAGACCATGGATTTAAGCTTCATTTTTCACTTTGAATATGTCTTAGGATAACATAATATAGTGTCTGACATTTTATTTTATTGAAATCTTTGGAAAGATCTTCTTGAATGAGTATGTAAAGTGACTAACTCAGAAATAGTAATTATTTCTTGTTGTTTTGCAACTAATTTGAAAAGAAATTCTTAATAAACTTATTTTCATGGGCAATTATTGATTTAAATTTTGCATATAGATAACAAAGATTTAAGTTTTTCTTAAATTACACAACACATCTATCTACAGGAAGCTAAGAAAAGCAACATGTAGATGCTTTACTTTTGATAATAAAATCAGTGTGTATGTGTATGTGTTTGTGTGTGTGTATGTGTGTGCATGTGTGTACATGTGTGTGTATGTACACATAATTGATCATATCAGTTTTCTTCTGGAATATATTTACTTTTTGATCTCAAACCAGCTAAATATGTATGGCACAGATCATAACACAGTTCCAATAAGTGGTTCATTCTTAGTTAGTAATACATTGGTAATAAAACTGCAGAAAAATAAAAAAAGATTTTTTTGCTTGTATAAAACAATGAAAATTAACAAACCTTTGGTATTATATAAGAAGCAGGAGACAAGTGGCCAACACTTAAGGGCACGGGTTGATCATTCTGACTCAATTTCTGGTTCTCACGTAATTCTGAAATGGAGTCTGTAACTCCAGTCCTTGGAGATAGTAAAACATTTTCTGGCCTCTGTGGGTACTTTACACATGTGTGTACAGACAAAATACCCATATACATAAAGTAAAAATAAAGGGTAAACATAAAAATAAATATTTAGCTTGTAGTTTTTCTGCTGGGAGCCAGCCCCAGCAAAGGTGTTTCTTCTTGGTCCTTATTGAGGCAGCAGAGGGGGGAAAGAGCATCGGCGGGGGTAAGACTTTGTCTTACGGAAAGTTTAGGGTTGCTGTATAAGAGGTTTACTTATCTAAATCTAAATTACTAGGCTAACATAGCTGACCTGCCTTCTGTGTTCTTCAGGAGCTAGGGACTGCAGTCTCAGGCATTTAACACCTCATCCTAAAACAGCAGGGGATTAAGTAAAGGGTTAATTTCTAGAGCCTTTCCCTATTGTCCAGATGCCTCTTGCTTGTCAGTCTAGGGTGAAGTTAGGAGCAATAAACTTCTAATGAACCTGGGGAAGAGAATAACTCTTGTAGACAGAAAAATTTCTACATACCTGAATATGCATAATCTCATATAAATTCATACATACATCTTCATACATATTTTCACGCAGTCAACTGGGCCCAGCTTGCATGCATTCTCACAATTTCATACTTAACACACACACATGCATACATTCTCACAATTACATACTTACACACACATCCATACTTACATAAACATATGGAGCAAAAGACCAAGCACCGGTGCAAAAAGAACTCACTCATTCTGGATGAAAGATGGACTACAATATTTATTGCATGGAGAAAGAAAAAGCTTCCACCCTTTCAATGCTAAATGAATTAAATCCATGTTTGTAAGAAAAAGACTTTGTTTCTCTTAATAAGATTAAGCCTGCTTTGTCCTTACCATGGGACCTGTCCTTTCCAATGGTAAGGAGAAGCCTGCTTGCTCCTTCTACTCTCTGCAACATCTTTTTTTCTCTTTCTCTCTGCCTCCTGCACATTGTTATTCTCTTAGTTTATGTTACCTATAGTTTCTAAGTTATTTCACTCTGCATTATCCTTCTAATCTTGTTCTCTTCTGACTAAAAAACTTCTCCTCAGTTCAGTTCTCCTCTCAGCTCTGTCCCTCTCATTCAATTCTTCTGGTCTGACTTCTCTTTGTCCTCAGCCCTTAAACGTCTTTCAGAATGCATGATCACATGTTACAAAGTTCATCATAAGTTCACACAGAAAACCAAGTCCTAAATTGAAATAGAAGCTTACAACAGAGAATGTTTACATGCATATCCATTAGGAGTAATTATCTAGCTATCATTTATCTTCTCTACAGGTTCGTAGAAAGTTTAAAACCATAACTAAGTTATAAGTGAAGTTTTGTATAGAAAAACCCAGTCAATATTTTACCTTCTGTCCTAACACCTATAATAAATCCTAGTTCCCTTTTTATGACCTTTGGTTAATTGTTTTACAACCTCTTGGAATGTGCTCTGAGTAGGAGAAAGTCTGGTTGCCATCTAAGAGCAATTAACTTGTGACACTTGGGAGACTGGCAGAGTTCTCATTGCAGTTTGGCTATAGGAGGGATCTAGTAGCAGTCCCATTAAAAAAAGAGCTTAGTAATCACAGATATAATTTTAGGAATTCTTATAGGATCATCATTAAAACTAAAGTCATCTATTTGTCTACATAGCATCACTATAAGACATCTTCATGGATCTGCAAGGATCTGCTCCAAAGGAATGTGCTATTACTATTGATTATTATAAATGTATAATAATAATAACAACAGGAAAAGCATATAAATAGCAGGAAATCTTTCCTAAAATTAGTCCCCCACAGCCTTGCTGAATGGGGGCTCACCTGTCGCAGATTATATAATAATCTGAGGCAGGCATTTCAGGATGAACATCTGCTAGTATATTAGCTTGTCCCATTATGGCTCCTGACAGTTTTTCAGCAATGAAGAAGGCTGTCATTCCTTAAAAAATGTTTTAATGTAGAATTGAAGAGAATTATATTCATGAAATACATGATACCATTACATAATAAAGAGAATATGAATGTATACATACAAGCAACAGAGATGAAGGAGTATATGTGGAATCCAAAGATATATTCTCAGAGATTATAAATGTCTGAAAAATAAATTATGAACCAAGGTTTTGTAGCTAGATTATGGAAATCAACACTGTTGAAATAATTTTAGCAATTACTATCTGTATTTTCATAAAGCAAGAATTTTTTCTCTGCTGTCTCTAATAATTTTTAATCTCTATTGACATTTTGTACAATTTCTTTGCTATAGGTGATGATCTCTTTTCCATTCTTAATAGCCAGAAGCTGGAAAGTACCCAGATGCCCCTCAGTGGAAGAATGGATACAAAAAATATGTTATATATATACACAACGGAGTACTATTCAGCCATTTGAAAAAATAAATTCATGAACTTCTTAGACAAATGGCTGGAGCTGGAGAACATCATTTTCAGTGAGGTAACCCAATCTCAAAAGAACACCCATGGTATGTACTCACTGATAATTGGATATTAGCCTAGAATCTTGGACCACCAAAGACACAATCCACATATCAAATGATGTTCAAGAAGAAGGAAGGAAGGGCACCTGATTCTGGAAAGGCTTAATGCAACAGTGTAGGGAAATACCAGAGCAGGGAAGAGGGAAGGGGTGAATAGGGGAACAGGGGGAGGGAAGAGGTCTTATGGGACTTGCGGGGAGGGGGGGCGCCTGGAAAGGGGGAAATCATATGAAATGTAAATTAATATATTGAATAAAAAAGGACTGTTTTCTCAAAGTAGTTCAGGGAAGCAAAGAATATAAAGTGTGATGTTGATAAGCATTGTACAGTCCAAGGGGGTGTGAGATATGTTCACATACACTTTACCTAATATTTTTGAAAAAGAATTTATTCTAAAAGAAAATAGACTCAAATATTTAAGACATATTTCACAAGTATTTTGAGTATTTTTCCACAAAGATATAAATCATCATCATAATGGATATGAATCAATGATGACCATGATAAATCTAGTTTCTTTCTTTTGTCTCACAAACCAAATCATGTCATACCCACCATTACACTTTGCCCCAATACAAAATATGATAATATGTTTCTTGTTACATTAATCGTCCATGTCATAGCACATATTTTCAAGAGTATATAACGCTTGTTGGCTAAAAGCAATATCAACTTATAGATATTATTGAGATAAAATTATTAAAGCAAAGGATGTATTTTTGCACAAACATGTTAAAATTTACTTCACATTAAATACCACCAAGACAAACACACTGTGCAAAAGAATATAATGATAAAGGCTTTTACATGTTTGTAAAAGTGTCAAAATAATTCTTAGGTAGCTTTAATTTCTTTAATAACCATATTTCTTCATAACCAAGCACCTATTTTATATTGGCATGTACATGCATATGCAAATTATATTTATACTGATTAGCATAGGATATGTTGATAAAATAGATTAATAACAGTCCAATATCTTTTCTATTTTCTGTAGCAAAATTCACAATATTTTAGAGCAATAAAAATAAAATTAAAATTGCTTCATTCATTTTACTGAAAAAGATTTTTAGTAGCATCCCAAAACAGAATACAAAATCCCCTTTTCCATCCCAGAAGACAGGTTGTGTTCTCTTAGAACAGGCTACAGAATGAGGTTCTGGTGGCACTAGCCATGTTTGCTCCTCAATTCTTTCCCCTATTCACCTGTATACCCAGCAGACCCACTCTATCCTGTGACTGGAATATGTTGCCACTGGGACTGTGCCCTTTTCTATACTCAGCACTGAACCCAGAGAAGAAGGAGATATCTGAAATCCCTCAACAAATTGGGGCTCTGGGCAAGGGTATTCTTGCTTCAGATGAGTTAATGGAAGGATTGCAAAGTGCCTGCAGTCCTTTGGCACAGAGAGCACCAAGAACAGGAGTTTCTATTGCCATCTGCTGTTGACCATGTTAATCTCTGTACTGAGGGGAGGGGAGAGCATCTGGAGGGGTGATCTTCTTCCATGAGACACCGTGTCACAGGGCAAATGATAGATGTCCCTTTTCTGAAGTTATCATGTACAAGGGTGGTGTTGTGGGCATTAAGGAGATAATAAGGATGTGGTGGCCCTGGCAGGAATCAATAGACTATTACCCAAGGCCTGGGGGCCTGTCTGAGCACTGTGCCCAGTATAGGAAGGATGGAGCTAACTTTACCAAGTGTTATTGTGTGCTAAAGACTGGGGAACATACACCCATGGCCCTTGTCATCATAGAAAAAGCCAGTGTTCTGGCCCATTATGCCAGCAACTGCCAACAGAATGACAATGTACCCATTGTGGAGCCTGAAATCCTCCCTGATGGGGACCATGAATTGAAGTGTTGCCAGTATATAACTGAGAAGGCAGCTGTTTACAAGGCTCTGTGTGACCACTATGTCTATGTGGAATGCAAATTGCTGAAGCCCAACATTGTCACCCTAGCCCTGCTTGCACCCATAAATTTTTCAATAAAGAAATTGCCATGGCAACTGTCACAGAACTTCATCATACAGTGTCCCCCAGCTATCCCTGGGGTCAGTTCCCTACTTGGATGGCAAAGTGAGGAAGAGGCTTCCATCAACCTCAATGCTATCAGATGGCTCTATCTGAAGTGATGTGCCTTGATACACCATTATGCCAGAGCCCTGCCTGACTCTGCTCCAAAAGCCTGGGGTGGGAAGAAAGAAAACCTGAAGGCAGTTCAGGAGGCTTACATTAAGTGAGCCTTGGCAACAGCCTCACTTGTCAAGGGAAGCGTACCTACCCTAAGTAGTCAGGTTGGAACAGCAGCCAGGGCATCTCTCTTCATCTCTAACCATGCCTACTAACCAGTGGTGCTCCATCAACACTCCAAGCCCCTGTCTACCCACTTGCTATTGAAAAGGGGCCTTCAGGCGCTTTTATGTGTGCATTGTTGTATGTAAATGCTAATTCTACTATCCCTTCTACCCCATTGCCAATAAACAACGATTTAAGAGGGGTGGGGGACCTTTTTTCTTCAGTTAGTTTCTATTTAAAGTTGATCTCCGAAAGCCCATGAGAAATATTGATAGTATTTTATTTTCTGTCTTATTGTAAATTATTAACTTTTAGTAATCAAGAGTGTACATTTTTTTCCTTGAATTATGCCATTATATATTCATGCTTAGGTGCTGTTTCTAAGAAAATGTATTTATTGATAAAGTTTTAATGTGACTAAACAGTAATTAACAAGAATGCATAGCTTCCAAATAGATATATGTATGCAAAAATTCCTAAAAATATTTCAGTTAATTTTTTTAAATTCTAAAATTATAAAAGTTAATTCAGAGATTTTAAAACATGTAAAATTACAAATAAATGTAGATCATCTCTAAAATACCAAACAATACCAAATATAAAAATAGATGTATCTAATGATAAAGTTATTGTTGCAGATTCATTTGCATAAGCCAGCTGCAACTGCATCAATGACTACACAGAACTTCAAATACTCCCATTTGATATGGCCATCACAATTGTTTTTGAAAATTGATTAAAGGGGTATTTGAAATCCTGAGTGGTCAATCAGGCAGGTAGAAAGACTACAATGTCTACTAGTCGTTAGAATTTTGAAGCACTCTCACATAGTAACTAGTATTGCAGGTTATATATTTCACTGTTCCCAAATACAAATAAAACACAGCTAGCATGTTAGTCAACATATTGTATTTTTGTGTTGTATTATACAGAGAATATTATTCATGTTTAAGTATATGATATCCATTTACACAATACCCAATGACACTTCCTCTAAATATATGCCTATGTCATTGTTCTACAATCAAGATTATGCTTTATTTTAATTTATATATAGATATTTGATGTCTTCAATTTTATTTTTAAATTGAAACAGTTTGAACATATTTAAATACATAAAAATTACACCTTCAAAACATATTCCATTATGTGCATATGCTTTGCTTATTTAGCTTAACATAATGATCTACAGTTTTGACATTGTGAGAAATGACAAGTTTTCATTACTTTTAAATTGCAGAATGATATTTTATATGTCTATTGTCTTTTGTTTGTCTGGTCATTAACCAATGGTTGTTTAGGTTTAATTTTTTGGTTATTATTAATATAATGCTGCAGTGAATGTGGAAATGTAGATATCTCTTTAGATAACCAATTTTACTTTTCCTTGGATCTACACAAGCTACCAGGTTTGTTGATTTTCATTCTAGCTTCATTTTGATGAATGCACACATTATTTTCCATAATGACTATATTAAGGAACATTCTCACTGTGTATAAAACTTTCTTTTGCTCTACATTGCTTCCATTGACATATACATACATTTGGACAAGTATTAATAAACATAAAATTAAACTAAATTAAAGAAATAAAAAAGATAAAAGAGAAATGATCAGTTTATAATATAATTTAAAAAATTTTAACTATAGACATAAAATTAAACGAAGTAAAATAAATAAATAATAAAAAGAAGAAATAAGTATGTGTTGTGATTTGAAAAATTTTAACTATGCTACCTGATTTTCCATGCTTCTTGTCATGTACATTATGCTGAACTAAATTACGTAATATGAAAATTCATGTCAATGTCTCCAAATTTATAAATGTCTGATATTTCGGTTTCTCAAGATTTGATTGTCAAAGTCATTCCCCAACCAATCAAAAACACTCTGAAGAACCTCAGTCACTCCCAATTTTAGCATGAGTTCTCCCTCTCTTTCTCTCTCTCTCTCTCTCTCTCTCTCTCTCTCTCTCTCCTCACTGCTTTTGAAGACCCTTTCTATGGTTTAAAACAACTTACATTTAACATATCATCATATTTAGATCCACATAAATTGTATTGTTTCAATTTAGTGTTCTTTCTCAAGTTTTGCATAATACATTGTGTGTTATGATGAGAATTTTGTTGATTCCCTTTCTGGGTGGACTACTGTGGTTTTAAAATATTATTGTTACTTTATTTAACAATCATATACAAAGAAGAATTATGAAATAAATTTATTATTAATATATAAGATACTTTGATATATACACTGCCCATGAATACAATTTATAGAGCAAACTTTTCTTAAATTCTGCATCTTCCTGTCTTAATGTCCTTCATATTTGGATTTTAGGTGTGTTCTACTACATATAGTCTGTTGTGATTATTATTTGTCAATTAAGTTGCATGCAGCCCTTCAGTTTCCTGATTATACTAGACAGTGTCTTTGGGGAAGAATTTAATTAATATTCTATTAATATAAGAGGTTTGTTAGTGGGGAAACACTTCACATTTTAGAAATATTTTAGATCATTGTACACTAGTAATTTTTCTATGGATAATCACTTATTTCCTAGTTTTAAATTGTTATTGTTTTTTATTATATTTTGTTAATTTATAAATGAGTGATACTATATACTTTTATTCCTAGATTTGTTAGCACTTTTAATAACTTTGAATAAGAATTCCAGAAATAGTGCAAGGCATTTCTCAAATTATGCTAATCAAAAATGATATGAACAATTATACTTCAGTTCTGAGAAAAGATTTTTAAGTGAACATTTATTTTGAATTATAAATATTCACTTAATTTTATCCCCATTTAGAAATTTCTTCATAATAAGATTATGCAAGTCTAAATTGTTTCTGAAAATTGTATTTTATAATGAATGCATAACTTATGAAGGCCTTTTGACCTGGGCTTTTAAGTTATTTTCAATGTCTAGTTTAAAACCACACACTTTAAGAAGAATTTAAAGTGGTATGTAACTCACTACCTTAATGTTAAAAAGAAAAGCCTTCCCAGCAATGGTTATTTGCTCTTTGTCTTTATTTCCAGGAATACATTCTTTTTATATCACACTAATAAAAACCTAACTTCATTTACACAAGTAGATGATAAAAATAAAGATTTTGACCTATACATTAGGTCAAATTTTGATTTATATCACAATGTAAACATATCTTTATATTTTTTAATTGAATATTTTCTTTATGTTTCAAATGTTACTCACTTTCTTGGTTTCCCCTAGAAACCCCCTAACTCATCCCACTTCCTCTGCTTCTATGAGCATGTTCCCCGACTCACCCACTCCTGCTTCTCCACTCCAGCATTCCCATGCACTGGGGCATTAAGCCTTCACAGGAACAAGGGTCTTTCCTCGCATTGGTGTCCAGCAAGGCCATCCTCTACTACATATGTGGATGGAGCAATGGGTCCCTCCATGTGTAGTCTTTGATGGTTTAGTCCTTGGGAGCTCTGGCTGTCTGGTTGGGGAATAGTTATTCTTCCTATGGGGTATAAACCCCTTCAGTCCTTTCTCTAACTCCTCCATTGGGGATCCTGTGCTCAGTCAAAAGTTGGCTGTGAGCATATTTTAAGTTTAGAAATACACCAAATTTCAACTTTTAATAATGAGGAGGAACCATTTCAATGTTATAAATTTGTATTATCATTGCCCACTAATCTTTTTAATTCCTTCATTAAAGCCCGATGGTCATGTAATAATTGCAAAAATATAAAAATTTAAATTTTATATGCCTCATAGAAAAGGATAATCAGTTTTCTCTAGGAATGAGTTGTATCATAGGTAGCCTAATCCCAAGTGATCAGTCCCAGGAGTGGTATGGCTGGGTCCTCTGGAAGTATCATGTCCAATTTTCTGAGGAACCGCCAGACTGATTTCCAGAGTGATTGTACCAGCTTGCATTCCCACCAGCAGTGGAGGAGTGTTCCTCTTTCTCCACATCCTCGCCAACACCTCATGTCTTCTGAGTTTTTAATTTTAGCCATTCTGACTGGTGTAAGGTGAAATCTCAGGGTTTTTTGATTTGCATTTCTCTAATGACTAATGATGTTGCACAGTTTTTAAGGTGTTTCTCAGCCATCCGAATTTCTTCAGGTGAAAAGTGTTTGTTTAGCTCTGTACCCCATTTTTGGATAGGGTTATTTGGTTTTCTGGGGTCTCACTTCTTGAGTTCTTTGTATAAATTGGATATTAGCCCTCTGTCGGATGTGGGTTGGTGAAGATCTTTTCCCAATTTGTTGGTTGCCGATTTATCCATTTGACAGTGTCTTTTGCCTTACAGAAACTTTGTAATTTGTCCCATTTGTCTATTCTTGCTCTTAGTAAATTCTTAAGATACAGCAATTCTTTACATGGTAAATAGTAAATGTATCCACCCCCTGCTTCTTTATCTAGAGAAGTAGAAAATGGGAGGAAAATAACATGACTAGCTTATATTTTTGTTCTATATTTTGTAATATATATTTTTGTAAAGTATATGCACATACTACATATATAGGCCTCTACAGATTTATGTACAAATTATGTTTAATTCACTTTATTTTTAATTAAATGTTTCACATTTTTTCATGTTATCATTGTGAAAAGATTGTGCCAATTTCCTGTGTATCATTCTACTTTCAGTGTGCTGTGAGTCTGAAATAAGCATACAATTCTGTTCTATTTTCATCACAGTAAAACTATGAATGTCACTTCAAATGGATTAAATGTTAATTCAATATCTATTAAATGTTAATAGCACACAGATATGTTTTCTTAAGGGACACTTTCCATAGGGAACATGCATCTGAAAACACATACAAATATATTTGCATGTGACAGTCAGAACACATATGCTCATACTATTAAGGATAGTAAAACTACCAAGATCACAAAGGTTTTCTTTTAGGTCAGTTGTTATACTGAAAGAAAAGCTAATGACTATGCCATTCCCACTGACATGAACTTTTCTCTTAGATAGAAGATACTGATATTACCTTCTGTTTTTATATTTACCAACATGGTTTTTGTTGTTCTTGAGTGCTATAACTATAGTCTTCTGAATAAATTAATGGATTTTATTTTATATTTATGTAAAAATTAGACAAGCAAATGGTTTACATAAATTGTTTACTTAGACTATTTCATTATTCTTGCATATTTAAAAAAGAATAGGTAATTCACGTGTTTTTACCTTCCATTTCTGGGTTCTATGAGTTTTTGTTTTTCAGTTCAAAACTGAATGTCAAGAATACTAATCCACAGACTCTCCTATAGGCAATACATGATTTTCATGCGTTTTATAGCCTGGATAAGACCATTCGTCTATGTAACTTGACATTGCCTCTCCATTGCTTGTTTAGAATCCAAACTGTTGTATTATTTATTTTTGATGAAAGCATCTAACTCAAGTATTATTATAGAATTTACTAACATATATCTGGCTATATGTGCCACTCAATATTATGAAGTATTTATGTGGAGTTTTTCATAGTTTATTTACTCTGATTATGCATTACAATGTTAAATAAAGAGAAATTTATGTATGAACAAATGCTGCAGAGAATCAGAATCCTCTTCTAAGGAAGTTAAATATATTGTAGTTAAGATAGCTATACCTTTCATAGTTATCTTCTTCAGTTTTGAATTTGTTTACTTTTTATTAACTTTTAAGTAGCAAAATATATATTTTGAGACTCCTAGCTGGTCTACTCCCTTGAAGACACAATATCGTGGCCCATTCTAGAGGACCTGCTGCACTCAGCGCAGTTGGGAAGAATCACATCCTCCTCCTCCAGAGTCCCAGAGCTGCTCTTAGAAGCCCTGTGTACTTAAGACCGATCATCTACCAAAACACCTACCTCTCACATTGCACTCCCCTTCCACCCCTTCTGCCCCTTCTTCCTTGCCCTTTCTGCTTGGGCAGACTCCTTTCTGGTCTTCTTCCTTGAAAACACAATTTCCTGACCCATCCTATATGACTCGTTGCACTCAGAGCAGTTGGTAAGACATGACCCCCACTTCTGAATCCCAGAGCTGCTGGGAGCCCTGTGGACTCAGCAACCATCAACCACCAAAACTCCTCCCTTTTAATATCACTTCCTGTCTATCCCTTATTCCCCTTCCACCAAGTCATTTCTGCTGGTGCAGACTCCTAGCTGGTCTGCTCCCTTGAAGGCACAATATCCTGACTCATCTTAGAAGACCTGCTGCACTCAGAGCAGTTCAGTATCCACTGCAATCTGAGAAGATGATGGACTGCATTCAGAGCAGTTGAGGATCAGCTGCAGAACAGAAAGACAATAGCTTAACTCTTCTACTGAAGACCCAACCCCAATAGTCTGAAGGCTTTCCAAGAGATCTACTGCAGCCACAACAGCATATCAGCAGTTTCCCTGCCCCTGTGAAGAGCACCGAGTTGTAAGGCCTCACAGGTGGTCTGCCCCAGTCAAATCTGCAGACCTACCCAGAGACAACCCAGGGACAAAAGGGGCAGTCTCCAGACAGTCACCCTGAACAATGAACAACAGGGATATCCAGATGGCAAAAGACAAGCAAGTTCAAGATCATAAGCAACAGAAGCCAATATATGGGGGCATCATGAGAGCCCAGTTCTCTCACCACAGTAATACTGAATACAGCAACACTCCCAAAAATCAGGAACCCGTCCTAAAATGCAATCTCCTGAAGATAATAGAGTCCTTTAAGGAGGATATCGATGATTCACTAACCCTGAGACTGAGCAAGCAGGTACAGCCAGGAAAGCAGGGAATACCTGAGTATCAGAAAAGCTGGGGAAGGTTCTGCCAGGGTCCCATCTGCACCCAGGCGCTGGGCAGTGCCACAGCTGTCTGAGCACCTATCCTGCCATGGGAGAACTGCTCGGCAGGGAGTCCCACATTTAGATGTCAGTCCACCATCTTCTTTCCTGAGATGAGCAGGAGGGTACATCCAGGAGCAAAGGAAATACCAGAGTTTCAGAACAGCGGGGACAGGGTCCTCTAGGGCCCCACCTGCACCCATGACCAGGGCAGTGCCACAGCACTCTGTGCCAGGGGAGAAACTGTCACTGAGGGGATCTGAGACAGGCTTGCAGGCACACAGGAGGGAAAAGTACCAACAAGAGAAAGCAGGACCAACTAAAACCAGAGGTAACCAGATGGCAAGAGGCAAATGTAGTAACATTACCAACAGAAATCAAGGCAACATGGCATGATCCAAACCCAATTCTCCTACAACAGCAAGTCCTGGATACCCCAACACACTGGAAAAGAAATATATGGATTTAAAATCACATCTCATGATCCTGATAGAAGGCTTCAAAAAGGACGTAAATAACTCCCTTAAAGAAATATAGTAGAACACAGATAAACAGGGAGAATCCCTTAAAGAATTAGAGGAAAGAACAATCAAAGAGTTGAAGGAATTGAACAAAACCATCCAGGAACTAAAATAGAGGTAGAAACAATAATGAAATCACAAAGGGGAACAACTCTGGACATAGAAAGCCTAGGAAATAAGTCAGGAATCATCAATGCAAGCATCATAAATAGAATACAAGAGATAGAAGAGAGAATCTCAGATGCAGAATATACCATAGAAATCATTGACATAACAGTCCAAGAAAATGCAAAATGCAAAAAGCTCCTGACCCAAAACATCTAAGAAATCTAGAACAAAATAAGAAGACCAAACCTAAGGATTATAAGTATAGAAGAGAGGGAAGATTTCCAAATTAAAGGGCCAGTAAATATCTTCAATAAAATTATAGAAGAAAACTTCCCTAGCCTAAAGAAAGAGATGCCCATGAACATACAAGAAGCCTAGAGAACTACAAATAGATTTGACCAGAAAAGAAATTCCTCCTATCACGTAATAATTGAAACACCCAATGCACTAAACAAATATAGAATATTAACAGCAGTAAGGGAAAAAAAGTTAAGTAACAGAACATGATAGACCTATCAGAATTATATCAAACTTCTCACCAGAGACTATGAAAACCAGAAGATCCTGGACAGATGTCATATAGACTTTAAGGAAACATATCTGACAACCCAGGCTGCTAAACCCAGCTAATCTCTCAATTACCATAGATGGAGAAACCAAGGTATTCCATGAAAAAACAAATTTACAAAATATCTTTTCACAAATCCAGCCCTTCAAATGTAAATGAATGGAAAACACCAACAGGAGGAGGGAATCTACACACTAGAAATAGCAAGAAATTAATCTTGTTTTAACAAACCAAAAAGAAGAGAGTCACACAAATGTAACTCCAACTCTAATAACAAAAATAACAGGAAGCAACAGTCACTTCTCCTTAATAATTTTTAATATCAATGGTCTCAATTCTCCAATAAAAAGACATAGACTAACAGACTGGATACATAAGCAGGATCCAACATTTTGCTGCATACAGAAATCCCACCTTAGGCACAAAGACAGACACTACCTCAGAGTAAAAGGCTCGAAAACCAATTTTCAAGCAAATGGTCCCAAGAAGCAAGCTGGTGTAGCCATCATAATATGGAATAAAATTGACTTTCAGACTGAAATAATAAAAAAAGATAAGCAAAGATACTTCATACTCATCAAAATAAGATCTAACACGTTGAACTCTCAATTTTGAAAATACATTCTCCAAATAAAAGGGTACTAACATTCATTAAAGTATTTTTAATAAATCTCAAAGCATACATTGCACCCCACACAATAATATTGGGAGACTTCAACACACTACTCTCATCAATGGACAGATCAGGGAAATAAAAACTAAACAGAGAAACAATGAAACTAACAGAAATTATAAACTAAATGGATTTAACAGATATCTATAGAACATGTTATCCTAAAAGAAAAGAATATACCTTCTCAGAACTTCATGGTACCTTTTCCAAAATTGACCATATACTTGGTTACAAAACATACCTCAGTATACATAAGAAGGTTGAAATAATTCCATGCACCCCTTCAGATAACCATGGACCAAGGCTGGTCTTTAATAACAAGAAAAGCAATAGAAAGCCCACATACAAATGTAAACTGAACTACACTCTATCTAACAATAACTTGGTCAAGGAAGAAATAAAGAAATGAAAGACTTTTTAGAATTTAATGAAAACAAAGGCACAACATACCCAAACTTATGGAACACATTGAAAGCAGTGCTAAGAGGAAAACTTATACCCCTAAGTGCCTACAAAAAGAAACTGGAAAGAGCATATGCTAATAGATTAAGAGCACAGATGAAGTTGCTAGAAAAATAGGAAGCAAATAAACCCAAGAGGTACATGGCAGGAAATAATCAAACTCAGGGCTGAAATCAACCAAGTAGGAACAAAAAGAACTATACAAAAAATCCACCAAACCAGGAGGTGGTTCTTAAAAAAAAAAAAAAACCAACCAACCAACCAACCAAACAAACAAACAAACAAAAAACAATATAGATAAACCCTTAGCCAATCTAACCAGAAAGCACAGAGATCATATCCAAGTCAGCAAAATCAGAAAGGAAAAGGGAGACACAGCAACAGATACTGAGGAAATAAAAAAATCATCAGGTCCTACTTAAAAAGCCTATACTCAACAAAAGTGGGAAATCTAGAACAATGGACAATTTTCTAGACAGATACCAGGTATAAAAGTTAAATCAGGCTGGGCGGTGGTGGTGCATGCCTGTAATCCCAGAACTTGGGAGGCAGAGGCAGGCAGATTTCTGAGTTCAAGGCCAGCTTTGTCTACAAAGTGAGTTCCAGGAGAGCCAGGGCTACACAGAGAAACCCTGTCTTGAAAAAACAAATAATAATAATAATAATAATAATAATAATAATAATAATAATAAGAAGAAGAAGAAGAAGAAGAAGCAGAAGAAGAAGAAGAAGAAGAAGAAGAAGAAGAAGAAGAAGAAGAAGAAGAAGAAGAAGAAGTTAAATCAGAATCAGATAAATGATCTAAACAATCTCTTATTTCTAAAGAAATAGAAGCAGTCATTACTAGTCTCCCAACACCCCCCCTCCAAAAAAAAAAGCACAGGACCAGTTTAAAGCAGAGTTCTACCAGACCTTCAAAGAAGACTTAACACTGATACTTTTCAAAAATTTCCACAAAATAGAAACAGAAGGAACACTATCAACTCATTTTTTGAAGCCACAAATACTCTGAAACCTAAAACACACAAAGACCCAACTAAGAAAGAGAACTTTAGACCAATTTCTCTTATGAATATTAATGCAAAAGTACTCAAAAAAATCTTGCCAACCGAATACAAGAACACATCAAAATGATCATCCACCATGATCAAGTAGGTTTCATCCCAGGGAGGCAGGGATGATTCAATATAAAGAAAGTCATAAATATAATCCACTATATAAACAAACAAAAAAACACATTATCATTTCATTAGATGCTAAGAAAGCATTTAACAAAATATAATATCTCTTCATGATAAAATTCTTGGAAAGCTCAGGAATTCAAGGCCCATATCTAAACATAGTAAAAGCAATATACAGCAAACCAGTAGCCCACATCAAAGTAAATGGAGAGAAACTTGAAGCAAGCCCACTGAAATCAGGGACTAGAGAAGGCTGTCCACTCTCTCAGTACCTGTTCAATATAATACTCAAATTCCTAGTGATAGCAATTAGACAATAAAAGGAGGTCAAAGGGATTCAAATTCGAAAGGAAGAAGTCAAAGTATCATTATTTGCAGATGATATAATTGTATATTTAACTGACTCCAAAACGTCCACCGGAGAACTCCTAAACTTGATAAACAACTTCAGCAATATGACAGGATATAAAATTAACTCAAACAAAATCAGTAGCCTTCCTATACTCAAAGGATAAAGAGGCTGAGAAAGAAATTAGGGAAATGAGACCCTTCACAATATTCATGAATAATATAAAATACCTTAGTGTGACTCTAACCCAGAAAGTGAAAGGTCTGTATGACAAATCTTCAAGTCTCTGAAGAAAGAAATTGAAGATCTCAGAAGATGGAAAATCTCTGATGGTCATGGATTGGCAGGGTTTATATAGTAAAAAAAAAAAAAAAAAAAAAAAAAAAAAGGCCTTCTTGCCTAAAGCAGTCTACAGATTCAATGCAATAACCATCATTCCAACTCAATTCTTCATTGCCTTAAAAAGAGCAATATCCAAATTTACCTGGAATAACAAAAAACCCAAGATGGTGAAAAATATTCTCAACAATAAAAGAACTTCTGTTGGAATCACCATCCCCGACCTCAAGCTCTATTGCAAAGCAATAGTGATAAAAAATAAAAAAAAAAAAAAAAAACTGTATGATATTCATACAGAGATAGGCAGGAAGATCAATGGGATAGAATTGAAAACACAGAAATGAACCCATACACCTATGGTCACTTAATCTTTGACAAAGGAGCTGAAAACATCCAGTGGAAAAAAGAGAACATTTTTCACAAATGGTGCTGGGTCAACTGGCAGTCAACATGTAGAAGGATGTAAATTGACTCATTCTTATCTGCTTCTACAAAGCTCAGTTCCAAGTGGATAAAGGATCTCCACATAAAGCAATATAAAATGAATCTAATAGAAGAGAAAATGGGGAAGAACTTTGAGTACATGGGTATAAGGGAAAATTTCCTGAACAGAATACCAATACCTTATGCTCTAAGATCAAGAACTGACAAATGGGACCTCATAAAATTGCAAAGCTTCTGTAAGGCAAAGGGCACTGTCAATAGGACAAAAAAACAACCAACAGATTGCAAAAAGATCTTCACCAATCCTACAACCAATATAGGGCTACTATGCAATATATACAAATAACTTAAGAAGTTATCAAGAAATCCAGAGAACCCAATAACCCTATTAAAAAAGGGGTATAGTAGTAAACAAATAATTTTCAACTCAAGAATACCATATTGTTGAGAAACACCTAAATAAATGTTCAACATCCTTAATAATCAGGGAAATGCAAATCAAAACAACCTTGAGTTTCTACCTCAAACCAGTCAGAATGGCCAAGATCAAAAACTCAGGGGACAGCAAATGCTGTAGAGGATGTAGAGAAAGAGGAAGACTCCTCCATTGCTGATGGGATTGCAAGCTGGTTAAACCACTCTGGAAATCAGTTTGGCAGTTCCTCAGAAAACTGGACATAGTACTACCTGAGTGTAGTAGTAAGTACTACCTATTCCACTCTTGGGCATATATCCAGAAGATGTTCCAACATGTAATAAGGACACATGCTCCACTATGCTCATAGCAACCTTATTTATAATAGCCAGAAGCTGGAATGAATCCAGATGTCCCTCAACAGAGGAATGGATACAGAAAATGTGGTACATATACACAATGGAGTAGTACTCAGCTATTAAGAACAATGATTTAGTGAAATTCTTAGGCAAATTGTAGTAGCTACAAAATATCATCCTGAATGAGGTAACACAATCACCAAAGAACATATATGGCATGTGCTCACTGATAAGTGGATATTAGCCCAAAAGCTTGGAACATCCATGATCCAACTCACAGACCACATGAAGCTCAAGAAGAAGGAAGACAAAAGTGTAGATACTTTGATCATTATTGGAAAGTGAATCAAAATACTCATGGCTCACAGCCAACTAATAGAACAAATGTAGGCTCCCCAATGGAGCAGCTAGAGCAAGGACACAAGGAGCTGAAGAGGTTTGCAGTCCTATAGCAGGAACAATAATATGTACCAACCAGTACCCCCAGAGCTCCCAGGGGCTAAACCAAAGAGAATAATATGTTGCAGAAGATGACCATTTCAGATATCAATGAGAGGAGAGACCATGGATGCTGCAAAGGCTCAATTACTCAGAATAGGGGAATGCAAGTCAAGAAATTGTGGGGGGAGGGTGAGCAGGGAGAGGGGTATCAACAGGGCATTTTCAGAGGGTTAATCTGGAAAGAGGATACCATGTGAAATGTAAATAAAGCAGATATCTAATAAAAAATAATTTACTGAAAGGAAAACACAGGTAATCAGGTCAAGGAATTGAATAAAGTAATCCAAGGCCTAAAAGTGTAAGTAGCAGCAATAAGGAAAACACAAATTGGGTCATACCTTGAAATGGAAAACCTACAAAAGTGGTCAGGAATTACAGATGTTAAATATCACTAACAGAATGCAAGAGATAGAAGAGAGAATCTCTGTTCTAGAAGTTACTGTAGAAGAGATTGTCATAACTGTCAAAAGAAAATTCAAAACATAAAAAACTCCAAACCCAAAGCATTCTTGAAATTCAAGACACAACAAAATGAAGAAATCTAAGAATAATCTGATTAGAGCAGAACAAGAATTCCCAGCTAAAAGGACCTGAAAATGTCTTCCACAAAATCATAGAAGAAAACTTCACCAACCTAAAGAAAGAGATGAACATAAAGGTACAGGAAGCCTATAGAATACCAAGTAAATGAGACAGGAAAAGAAAATCCTCTTTCTATATAATAATCAAAACTCTAAATGCACAGAATAAGGAATGAATACTAAATGCTGAAAGGGAAAAGGGCCAAGTAACATACAATGGTAGACCTATGAGAATTACCCCAGACTTCTCAGTAGAGACTATGAAAGCCAGAAGAGCCTGGTCAGAGGACATGCAGACTGTAAGAGAGCACAAATGCCAGCCCAGGCTACTATACCCAGCAAAACTTTCAATCAACATTGATGGAAAAAAACAAAGTATTTCATGAAAAAAACAAATTTGCGCAGTATCTATCTACCAATCCAGCCCTACAGAGGATCCTAGAAGGAAAACACCAACACAAGTAATGTACCTTAACCAAAGAAAGTACCAGATCTTAAGCATCTCACATCAAAGTCAAAAGGAGTAAACCGCAAGCACAAAAAGCCACTTACAAAAACAAACAATCAGGAATGAACAGTCATCTCTCTTTAATATCTCTCCATATTATTGGACTTAACTCACCTGTAAAAAGACATACACTAACAAACTGGATACCCAGACAAGATCCTGCATTTTGATGTATACAAGAAACACACCTCAATAACAAAGACAGATACTATCTCAGTGCAAAAAGATGGAAAAAGGTCTTCCAAGCAAATGGTCCCAGGGAAAAAACAGGATTTGCCATTTTAATACTTGATAGAATAGACTTTCAACCAAAATTTATCAAGCATAATAAAGAAAAACACTTCATATTCCTCAAGGGGAAAATCTACCAGGATGAACTCTCAATACTGAACATCTATGCCTCAAATGAAGAGCACACACATTCATAAAATAATCTTTACTAAAACTCAAAACACACATTGAATCCCACACAATACTAGTGGGAGACTTCAACATCCACTCTCACCAATGGACGGGTTATTGAAACAGAAAATAACAGAGACACAGTTAAGAGAGGTTATGAACCAAATGGATTTAACAGAAATCTACAGAACATTTGACTCTAAAAAAAGAACACACCTTTATTTCAGCACCGCATGGTACCTTCTCAAAAATCAATCATATAACTGGTCACAAAACAACCCTCAATTGTTACAAGAAGATTGAAAGAATCTCATCGCATCCTATTAGATCACCATGCCCTAAGGCTGGTCTTCAATAACAGCAAACACTATAGAAATCCCACATACAAGAGGAAACTGAACAATTCTTTACTCAATGATAACTTGGTCATGAAATAAATAAAGAATGAAATTAAGGACTTCCTGGAATATAATGAAAGTCTGCCTTATATGTTACTTGACATTTTCTTTTACTGCTTTTAATACTCTTTCTTTGATTATTGCATTTGGTGTTTTGATTATTATCTGACTGGCAAATTTCTTTACTGTTTTACTCAATTTAGAGTCCTATGGGCTTCTTTTATGTTTATGGTCATCTCTTTAGGTTATGGAAGTAGGCCTCACAGATGCAAGAAGATTAAAATAGTCTCATGCACCCTATCAAATCAACACTGACTAAGGCTGGTTTTCAATAACAAAATCAATAGAAAGCCCACATATACATGGAAATTGAACAACACTCTACTAAATGATTACTTGGTTAAGGAATAAATAAAGAAAATATTAAAGACTTTTTAAATTTTAATGAAAATAAATGTACATCATACCAAAACTTATGAGACACAATGAAAGTAGTTCTAGGAGGAAAACTCATAGCTATAAGTGGCTACAAAAAGAAATTGGAGAAATCATACTCTAGCAGGTTGACAACACACCTGAAAGCACTAGAATGAAAGGAAGCAAATATACCCAAAAGGAATAGACAGCAGGAAATAATCAACCTCAGAACTGAAATCAACCTAATAGAAACAAAAAGAAGTACACAAAGGACCAACAAATGGAGAATGTGGTTCTTTGAGAAAATAAACAAGATAGATAAACCCAAAGTCAGACAAACAAGAGGGCACAGAGACAATATCCAAATTAATAAAACCAGAACTGAAAAAACAGAAACTGACAAAATTCAAAAAATTATCAGATTCTACTATAAAAGCCTGTACTCAACACAACTGGAAAATATGGATGAGATGGAAAATTTCCTAGACAGACTTTACGTACTAAAGTAAAATAAGAATCAGATACATCATCTAAACAGTCCCATAACCCCTAATGTAATAGAAGCACCCATTAAAGGTCTCCAAACCATAAATAACCTAGCACCAGATGGTTTTAGTGCAGAATTCTATCAGATCTTTGAAGGAGACCTAATACTAATGCACTTCAAACTATTTCTCAAAATCTGTATGACAGGAACTTCAAGTCCTTGAAGAAAGAAATCGAAGAAGACCTCAGAAGATGGAAAAATATTTCTTGCTCCTGGATTGGCAGGATCAATATAGTAAAAATGACCATCTTGCCAAAAGCTATCTACAGATTCAATGCAATTCCCATCAAAATCCCAAATCAATTCTTCATAGATCTAGAAAGAGCAATTCTCAAATTCATCTGGAGCAACAAAAAACCCAGGATAGCTAAAACTATTCTCAACAATAAAAGGACTTCTGGGGGAATCAATATCCCTGACCTCAAGCAGTACTACAGAGCCATTGTGTTAAAAACTGCATGGTATTGGTACAGCAACAGGCAGGTAGATCAATGGAATAGGATTGAAGACCCAGAAATGAACCCACAGACTTGTGGTCACTTGATCTTTGATAAAGGAGCCACAACCATCCAGTGGAAAAAAGATAGCCTTTTCAACAAATGGTGCTGGTTCAACTGGAGGTCAACATGCAGAAAAATGCGAATTGACCCACTCTTATCTCCTTGTACTAAGATCAAAATAGAAATAGAAGGAATACTACCCAATTCATTCTATGAAGCCACAATTATGCTTACACCTAAACAACATAAAGACCCAGGAAAGAATGCAAATTTCAGACAAATTTCAATTATCAATACATCAAATGACCATTTTGTGAATATGCACAAAATACTCAATAAAATTCTGGCAAACCAAATCAAGGAACACATCAAAACAATCATCAATCATTATCAAGTAGGCTTTATACCTGGAATGCAGAGACAGTTCAACAAACTGAAACCCATCAACACAATCCACAAAATAAACTCATAGAAAAAAAAACACATGATCATCTCATTAGTTGCTGATAAAGATTTCACAAAATTAAACACACTTTCATGGTAAAAGTATTGAAAAGATCAGGAATTCAAGGCCCATCTCTAAACCTATACAGCAAGCCAGTAGCCAACATTAAACTATGTGGAAAGAAACTTGAAGAAATCCAACTAAAATCAGGGACTAGGCAATGCTGCCACTCTTTGCCTACCTATTCAATACTGTACTCAAAGTCCTAGCTAGAGCAATTAGAAAACAAAAGGGGGTCAAAGGAATACAAATTGGAAGGGAAGAAATCAAAATATTGCTATTTGCAGATGATATATTATATTTAAGTCACCCCAAAAATGTTACCAGAGAACTCCTGAACCTGATAAATAACTTCAGCACAGTGGCTGGATATAAAATTAACTCAAACCAATCATTAGTCTTCCTACACTAAAAGGATAACAGACTGAGAAAGAACTTAGGGGAAACTACCGTTCACAATGGTTACAAATAATATAAAATACCTTGGTGTGACTGTAACTAAGCAAGTGAAATATCTATATGACAAGAACTTCAATTCCCTGAAGAAAGAAGTTGTAGCTCTCAGAAGATGAAAAAATCTCCCATGATCATTGATGGGCAGGATTAATATAGGAAAATGACCATCTTACTGAAAGCAATATACAGACACAATGAAATCCCAATCAAAATCCCCACTCAAGTCTTCAAAGGGTAAGAAAGTAATTTGCAAATATATTTGGAGTAACAAAAAACCCAGGATAGCAAAAAATATTCTCAACAATAAAAGTACTTCTGGGGGAAGCAGAGCAATAGTGATAAAAACTTCATGGTATTGGTACAGAGACAGAAAGGTAGATCAGTGAAATAGAATTGAAGACCCAGAAATGAACCCACAGTTATGGTCACTTGATCTTTGATAAAGGAGCTACAACCATCCAGTGGAAAAAAGATAGCCTTTTCAACAAATGGTGCTGGTTCAACTGGAGGTCAGCATGCAGAAGAATGCAAATCAAATCATTACTATTTCCTTTTACAGACCTCAAGCCCAAGTGGAACCAGGACCTCCACATAAGGCTGAAACTAATAGAAGAGAAAGTGGGGCAGCACCACAAACACACGGGCACAGGGGGAAAATTCCTGAACAGAACATGAATGGTTCATACTCTAAGATCAACAATAGAAAATGAGACTTCATAAAATTGCAAAGCTTCTGTAAGACACTGTCAAGAGAACAAAAAGGCAACAAACACTCATATGTATAAAATAAAATTTTAAAAGTCTATTTAACATAAAGTAATTATAACATTAAAAATCATTATATGTTCTGCGTTTGGGTTTTAACAAAAACTGGAGGGTATGCATTTGTACACTTATTGTCATATACATAGTTTTAAAACAGGAAATAATCTGTTGTTTAAAGCTACTATCATAAATTTATCAGTATTGTCACCTTCAATCTACATTTTATGAAACATGTATGAAGAGTTTGAGTGACCTACTCTATCACAAAAAGTTGCAACAAATTGAAATTCTTGTCAATTTTATTAATAAAATATATTTTAAGAAGAATATTCTTTTGAATTGATTTAATATATGAATATATTTTCAGGTATTTTTATGCAATCTGATATTCACTTAGAAATAAACTTTAATAACTATATGCATGTTTGGGTCCATCTTAGAATGTTATCAATTTACAGGACTTTTAAGTGATATTTATCTATATAAATGTATATAATGTTCTTTTTAAGCATGTATAAATATATGAAAATGCTGTTCTTTGTCAAATGAGAGTATGCCAAACTTGTGAGTATACAAAATATTGTGATTATATAATATTTTAAAGATAGATAATAAAAATCACACATAAAAGAGTGAGATAGAGTAAAGAATAAAGAACAATAGTGAAATTTGATTTTGCCACCATCTTTGTTATTACTATTGTTGCACATTTTAAAAAAAATTGTGCTTCTCAGATGTCCAGATTCCATTACAAATGTATCAGGGCAGAAACAACCTGCAAAATTTCATTTTCCGTTCTATCACTTCAGTTACAGGATTCACACTTAGTTTTTCAGACCCAGTGACAAATACTTATACCTGTTGGGCAATGATATTGACCCAATAACATGGTTTTAAACTGAATTCTATAACAGAATTTTAATAGAATATATAGGATAAATATTTCAATTTTAATAAATTTATAAATATCACTCATATTGATATATGAAACTCAATTTTTCTGTAATAGTTGAAGCATGATTTGGGTATGGAATAAAATGTGAAGACCCCAAAATAGAATATTGTATATATTTGGGCATGAAACAGGCATATCTACTATACAAAAATTAGCTTTCTTTTCTATTAGTTTCAGTGGAGGTCCTTGATCCACTTGGAGTTGATCTTGGTACAAGATAAGAGATAAGAGTGGGTCAATTTGCATTCTTCTGCATGTTGACATCCAGTAGAACCAGCACCATTTGTTGAAAAGGCTATCTTTTTTCCACTGGATGGTTGTAGCTCATTTATCAAAGATCAAGTGACCAAAAGTCTGTGGGTTCATTTCTGGCTCTTCAATTCTATTCCATTGACCTACTTGCCTGTCGCTGTACCAATACCATGCAGTTTTTAACACAATTGCTCTGTAGTACTGCTTGCGGTCAGGGATATTCATTCCCCCAGAAGTCCTTTTATTGTTGAGAATAGTTTTAGCTATCCTAGGTTTTTTGTTACTCAAGATGAATTTGAGAATTGTTCTTTCTAGATCTATGAAGAATTGAGTTGGGATTTTGATGGGGATTGCATTGAATCTGTCGATTGCATTTGGCAAGATGGTCATTTTTACTATATTGATCCTGCCAATCCAAGAGCATGGAATATTTTTCCATCTCCTGAGGTCTTCTTTGATTTCTTTCTTCAAGGACTTGAAGCTCTGCCATACAGATCTTTCACTTGTTCGGTTAAAGTCACGCCAAGATACATTATATTGTTTGTGGCTATTGTGAAGTGTGTTATTTCCCTAATTTCTGGGAAAGACACTGAAGGATATGGGCACAGGGGGAAAGTTTCTGAACAGAACACCAATACCTTATGCTCTAAGATCATGAATTGACAAATGGGACCTCATAAAATTACAAAGTTTCTATAAGGCAAATGACACTGTTAGAAGGACAAAACAGCAACCAACAAATTGGGAAAAGATCTTCACCAACCCCACATCTGACAGAGGGCTAATATCCAATATATACAAAGAACTCAAGAAGTTAGACCCCAAAGAACAAAATAACCCTATCAAAAAATGGGGTACAGAACTGGAGAATCTGGAGGAAATGGACAATTTCCTAGACAGATACCAAATACCAAAATTAAATCAGCATCAAGTAGACCAGCTAAACAGTCCCATAACCCTTAAAGAAATAGAAGGGGTTATAGAAAGCCTCCCAACCAAAAAAAGTACGGGACCAGATGGTTTTAGTGCAGAATTCTACCAGACCTTCAAAGAAGACTTAACACCAATACTCTTCAAACTATTCCACAAAATAGATACAGAAGGGACACTGCCCAACTCGCTCTTCGAAACCACAATTACGCTGATACCTAAACCACAAAAAGATCCAACAAAGAAAGAGAACTACAGGCCAATTTCTCTTATGAATATAGATGCAAAAATACTAAATAAAATTCTTGCCAACCGAATCCAAGAGCATATCAAAACGATCATTCACCATGATCAAGTAGGCTTCATTCCAGGAATGCAGGGATGTTTCAATATATGGAAATCCATCAATGTAATCCACTACATAAACAAACTAAAAGAAAAAAACCACATGGTCATCTCATTAGATGCTGAAAAAGCATTTGACAAAATTCAGCATCCTTTCATGCTAAAAGTCTTGGAAAGAGCAGGAATTCAAGGCCCATACCTAAACATAGTAAAAGCAATCTACAGCAAACCAGTAGCCAACATCAAAATAAATGGAGAGAAACTTGAAGCAATTCCACTAAAATCAGGGACTAGACAAGGCTGTCCTCTCTCTCCATATCTTTTCAATATAGTACTTGAAGTTCTAGCGAGAGCAATCAGACAACATAAGGAAGTCAAAGGATACAAATTGGAAAGGAAGAAGTCAAAGTATCATTATTTGCAGATGATATGATAGTCTACTTAAGCGATCCAAAAAACTCCACCAGAGAACTTCTACAGCTGATAAACAACTTCAGCAACGTGGCTGGTTATAAAATTAACTCAAGCAAATCAGTAGCCTTCTTGTACTCAAAGGACAAGCAGGCTGAGAAAGAAGTTAGGGAAATAACACCCTTCACAATAGCCACAAACAACATAAAGTACCTTGGCGTAACTCGGAGTACTACTCAGCAATTAAAAATAATGAATTCATGCAATTTGTAGGTAAATGGTTAGATCTGGAAACTATCATCCTAAGTGAGCTAACCCAATCACAAAAGAATACACACGAAATGCAATCACTGATAAGTGGATATTAATGAGCCCAGAAGCCCTAAATACTCAAGGCATAATTAGCAAGTCAAATGACTCTCAAGAAGAAAAAAAGGAGAGGACCCTGGGCCTGTAAAGATTGGATCCAGTATTGTAGACCCAGAACAGAGAAATCGTGGGGGGGGGAAAGAGTGGGGAATAGCATGGGGGGGAGAGGAATTATGGGACATATGGTGGGGGGTACCTGGGAAAGGGGAAAGCCTTTGGAATGTAAACAAAGAATATAGAAAATAAAAAAAAATGATAAAAAAAAAAGAAAGGAGAGGACCCTGGGCCTGTAAAGATTGCATCCAGTTTAGTAAAGAAACCGAGGGGGGAGGGGGAATTATTGGAGAACAGATGGGGGGGGAGAGGAACTATGGGAACTATGGTGGGTGGGAACTGGGAAAGGGGAAAGCCTTTGGAATGTAAACATAGAATATAGAAAATAAAATTAAAAAAAAGAATTAAAAAAAAGTCAAAAAAAAAAAAAAAGAGATGTTCAACATCATTAGTCATCAGGGAAATGCAAATCAAAACAACCCTGAGATTCCACCTCACAAGAGTCAGAATGGCTAAGATTAAAATTCAAGGGACAACAGATGCTGGCGAAGATGTGGAGAAAAAGGAATACTCCTACACTGTTGGTGGGATTGCAAGATGCTACAACCACTCTGGAAATCAGTCTGGCAGTTCCTCAGAAAATTGGGCATGACACTTCCAGAGGACCCTGTCATACCACTCCTGGGCGTATACCCAGTGGATTCCCCTGCATATAATAAAGTCACATGCTCCACTATGTTCATAGCAGTCTTATTTATAATAGCCAGAATTTGGAAGGAGCCCAGATGTCCCTTATAGGAGGAATGGATACAGAAAATGTGGTATATTTATACAATGGAATGCTACTCAGCAATTAAAAATAATGAATTCATGCAATTTGTAGGCAAATGGTTGGATCCTGAAAATATCATTGTAAGTGAGTTAACCCAATCACAAAACAATACACATGAAATGCAATCACTGATAAGTGACTATTAATGAGCCCAGAAGCTCTGAATACTCAAGGCATAATTAGCAAATCAAAAGATTCCCAAGAAGAAGGAAGAAAAAGACCCTGGTCCTGAAAAGACTGAATCCAGTTTTGTCAGAGAGTATCAGAACAGAGAAATAGGGGGTGTGAGTTGGGGATTGGGCTGAGGGAAGAGGACTTATGGGACATATGGTGAGGGGGGAACTGGGAAATGGGAAAGCCTTTGGAATGTAAACAAAAATATAGACAATAAAAAATATATAAAAAATAGCTTTCTGTGCATTTGGCAAAAATTAAAGCTAGATCTACAATGTGATTCAAAAATCTCATAATTTAAGTATCTAAGAATAGGAAAATTTTTTATTCCAGAGAAATCTGTACTCATTCCAAATTATTCAAAATAAAGAACGTATAGAAATAACCTCAGTGTTTTTCATTTTTGTCACTGAAACATGTGATATGCACGACAAAGTACTAATCAGTGTCAAGAAAGAATAAAATATTATTTTTAGAAATATAAGAAAATGGGAAAGCATTTTGGCAAGTGACATAAGCCAGGCTCTGAAAACCCAGTCTTCATGATCTTTCTCAAACTGAAATGAGAGACATAAAATTAATGAGTATCCATAGTTTGGAATTTTAAGTAATGGAATACTATTTTATTTATTTTCCTTTGTCATTATTTCCCAAAGTCACCATTGGATTAAAATAAAGAGTTTAATATAATATAAACAAATGCTTAAACACTGATAACACATAACAATGATAAATATATTTCAAATGATGAATTTCTATTTAAGAACAAAATAAAAAGTATATTCAGAAATATATATTTAAGTATAAATTGCAAATAATAGAACCTATCTTACAAATTATGAAATATCATTATTCAAATCAGTCTAATCAGAACATGTGGTTGAAGGTATTTTGAAGTAGTACCATAATTACAAGTAAAACAAAACACAGATTACTGTTAGTATTAATACTAAGCTAATCATATGAAAATAAATCTATTCTTCTTCTGGTCCAAATAGATTAACAGTTACAAAAATCCCATTTCCCCCATAACTTTCTCCTATATATTTAGAAATTTACCAGTTGTATTATAGATAATATCAAATATTGCCATATTTCTTACTTCAAATTGTTCTATGTATACAAATCTATAACTATTAAAATAGTATTAATCAAGACCAAGAAAGTAATACTATTGAGGAAAATGTCATAAGTCATAAATATGTGATTTTGCCCTCCCACACAAATCATTATTTGCATCGCTAAGATTGTGATTTATGTTGTTTTATTTTTAAATCACAATAAAAATTAAATGTGATATTGTTTCATTAATAAAATTTCTAGAGAATCTAGAATTGGAATGCATTTTGAAGAATCTAGAATTGGACTGTGTTTTGAAACAATATATATCTGAGTGCAATAGTTTTTTGTTCAATTTTTTATTTTCTATATTCTTTGTTTACATTCCAAAGGCTTTCCCATTTCCCAGTCCCCCCCCCCATATGTGCCTCCCCACCCCCCGCCCATTGCATGCAGGGGAATTCTCTTGGTATATGCCAAGGGGTATGACAGGGTCCCCTGAAAATGTACAATTTTCTGAGGAACTGCCAAACTGACTTCCAGAGAGGTTGTACCATCTTGCAATCCCACCAACAGTGGAGGAGTGTTCCTCTATCTCCACATCCTCATCAGCACCTGTTGTCTCCTGAGATTTTAATCTTAGCCATTCTGACTGGTGTGAGGTGGAATCTCAGGGTTGTTTTGACTTGCATTTCACTGATGACTAATGATGCTGAACATTTCTTAAGGTGTTTCTCGGCCACCTGAATTTCTTCTGGTGAAAATTCTTTGTTTAGCTCTGTACCCCATTTTTAATAGGGTTATTTGGTTCTTTGGGGTATAACATCTTGAGTTCTTTGTATATATTGGACATTAGCCCTCTGTTGGATGTGGGGTTGGTGAAGAGCTTTTCCCAAATTGTTGGTTGCTGTTTTGTTCTTCTGACAGTGTTATTTGCCTTACAGAAACTTTGTAATTTAATGAGGTCCCATTTGTCAACTCTTGATCTTAAAGCATAAGCTATTGGTGTTCTGTTTAGGAATTTTCCCCCTGTCCCCATGTCCTCCAAGGTGTTCCCCAGTTACTTTTCTTTTAGTTTCAGTGTGTCTGGCTTTATGTGGAGGTCCTTGATCCACTTGGAGTTGATCTTGGTACAACGTGATAAGAGTGGGTCAATTTGCATTCTTCTGAATGTTGTCCTCCAGTTGAACCAGCACCATTTGTTGAAACGGTTATCTTTTTTTCCACTGGATGGTTGTAGGTCCATTATCAAAGATCAAGTGACCATAAGTCTTTGGGTTCATTTCTGGGTCTTCAATCCTATTCCATTGTTCTACTTGCCTGTCACTGTACCAATACCATGCAGTTTTTATCACAATTGCTCTGTAGTACTGCTTGAGGTCAGGGATATTGATTCCCCCAGAAGTCCTTTTATTGTTGAGAATAGTTTTAGCTATCCTGGGTTTTTTGTTACTCCAGATGAATTTAACAATTGCTCTTTCTAGATCTATGAAGAATTGAGTTGGGATTTTGATGGGGATTGCATTGAATCTGTAGATTGCTTTTGGCAAGATGGCTATTTTTACTCTATTGATCCTGCCAATCCAAGAGCAAGAAAAATTTTTCCATCTTCTGAGGTCTTCGATTTCTTGTCATACAGATTTTTCACTTGTTTGGTTAGAGTCACGCCAAGATATTTTATATTGTCTGTGACTATTCTTAACGGTGATATTCCCTAAATTCTTTCTCAGCCTGCTTGTCCTTTGAGTATAGGAAGGCTAATGATTTGCTTTAGTTGATTTTATAACCAGTCACTTTGCTGAAGTTGTTTATCAGCTGTAGGAGTTCTCTGGTGGAGTTTTTTGGGTCACTTAAGTATACTATCATATCATCTGCAAATAATGATAGTTTGATTTCTTCCTTTCCAATTTGTATCCCTGTGACTTCCTTATGTTGTCTAATTGCTCTCACTAGAACTTCAAGTACTATATTGAAAAAATATGGAGAGAGAGGGCAGCCTTGTCTAGTCCCTGATTTTAGTGGGATTGATTCAAGTTTCTCTCCATTTATTTTGATGTTGGCTATTGGTTTGCAGTATGTTGCTTTTATTATGTTTAGGTATGGGCCTTGAATTGCTGTAGTTTCCAGGAATTTTAGCATGAGAGAATGCTGAATTTTGTCAAATGCTTTTTGTGTGTGTGTGTGTGTGGTTTTGGCATCAGCATAATTGTGGATTCATAGAACAAGTTGGGCAGTGTTGCTTCTTTTTCTATTTTGTGGAATAGTTTGAAGAGTATTGGTGTTAGGTCTTCTTTGAAAGTCTGATAAAATCTGCACTAAATCTATCTGGTCCCGTCCTTTTTTTGATTGGGATCCTTTCTATAACCTCTTCTATTTCTTTGGGTCTTATGGGACTGTTTAGCTGGTCTAATTGTTCCTGATTTAATTTTGGTATTTGGTATCTGTCTAGGAAATTATCCATATCCTCCAGATTCTCCAGTTTGGTTGGGTATAGGCTTTTGTAGTAGAATCTGATGATTTTTTGAATTTCTTCAGTTTCTGTTGTTATATACCCCTTTTCATTTCTAATTTTGTCAATTTGGATACTGTCTCTGTGCCCATTGGTTAGTCTGGCTAAGGGTTTATCTATCTTGTTGATTTTCTCAAAGAACCAGCTCCAGGATTTGTTGATTCTTTGTATGGTTTGCTGTGTTTCTACTTGATTGATTTCAGCCCTTAGTTTGATGATTTCCTGTCTTCTCCTCCTCCTGGGTGAATTAGCTTCTTTTTGTTCCATGGCTTTCAGGTGTGCTGTTAAGCTGCTAATGTAGGCTCTCTCCAGTTTCTTTTGGAGGCACTCAGGGCTATGAGTATTCCTTTTAGCACTGCTTTCATTGTGTCCCATAGATTTGGATAGGTTGTACATTCATTTTCATTAAATTCTAAAAAGTGTTTGATTTCTTTCTTTATTTCTTCCTTGACCAAGGTGTCATTTAGTAGCGTACTGTTCAGTTTCCATGTGTATGTGAACTTTCTGTTGTTTTTGTTGCTATTGAAGACCACTTTTACTCCACAGTTATCTGATAGGAGGCATGGGATTAGTTCGATCTTCTTGTATTTGGTGACATCTGTCTTATGACCAAATATAGGTTCGATTTTGGAGAAGGTACCATGTGGTGCTGAGAAAAAGGTATATTCTTTTGTTTCCTGATCTGTCCATTAAGGAGTGTGGAGTGTTAAAGTCACCAACAATTATTCTGTTAGGTGTAATTTGTGCTTTAAGCTCTAGTAAAGTTTCTTTTACGAATGAGGGTGCTTTAGCATTTGGAGCATATATGTTCAGTATTGAGAGTTCTTCTTGGTGGGTTTTTCCTTTGACCAGAAAGAAGTGACCTTCTGTGTCTCTTTTGATGACTTCAGGTTGAAAGTCAATTTTATCTGATATTAGAATGGCTACTCTGACTTGTTTCCTGAGATCATTTGCTTGTAAAATTGTCTTCCTGCCTTTACCTCTAAGGTAGTTTTTTGTCTTTGACACTGAGATGTGTTTCCTGTATGCAGCAAAATGTAGGGTCCTGTTTCCGTATCCACTCTGTTAGTCTATGTCTTTTTATTGAGGAATTGAGTCCATTGATGTTAAGAGATATTAAGCAATAGTAATTATTACTTCCTGATATTTTTGACATTTTTTTTTTTGTATTTGAGTGGTTATCTTCTTTTGGGTTTGATTAGAGGGGGTTTCTATCTTGCTTCTTTTGGGGTATGGTTTCTTTCCTTGTGTTGGTGTTTTTCCCCTATTATCCTTTAAAGGGCTGGGTTTGTGGAAAGATAATGTGCAAATTTGGTTTTGCTAAGGAATACCTTGTTTTCTCTATCTAGGACGATTGAGAGTTTTGCTGGGTAATATAGTTTTGGCTGAAATTTTTGTTCTCTTAGAGACTGCATGATATTTGCCCAGGATCTTTTAGCTTTCATGGTCTCAGTTGAGAAGTCTGGTGTAATCCTGATAGGTCTTCCTTAATATGTTACCTGGCCTTTTTTCTCTTAATGCCTTTAATATTCTTTCCTTGTTTAGTACATTTGGAGTTTTGATTATTATGTGACAGGAGGTATTTCTGTTCTGGTCCAGTCTGTTTGGAGTTCTGTAGGCCTCTTGTATATTCGGGGGCATCTCTCTCTTTAGGTTAGGGAAGTTTTCTTCCATAATTTCATAGATGTTTGCTGGCCCCTCTATGTTGTATATCTTCCCTCTCATCTATGCCTATAACCCTTAGGTTTGGTCTTCTCATTGTGTCCTGGATTTCCTGGAGGTTTTGGGTTACAAGCTTTTTTGAATTTTGCATTTTTTTTTGGACTGTTGAATCCATGGTTTCAATGGTATCTTCGACATCTGAGATTCTTTCTTCTATCTCTCGTATTCTATTGTTGATATTTGCATCTATGGCCCCTGATTTCTTCCCAAGGTTTTCTATCTCCAAAGTTTTCTCCCTCTGTGATTTCTTAGTTGCTTCTACTTCTGTTTTCAGGTCCTGGATGGTTTTGCTCAGATCTTCCATTTGCTTCTTTGTATTTTCATGTAATTCTTTAAGAGGTTTTTGTGTTCCCTCTTTCATGACTTCTACTTGTTGAACCACGTTCTCCTGTATTTCTTTAAGTGATTTTTGTACTTCCTCCTTATTGGCTTCTATTTTTTGATCCATATTCTCCTGAATTTCTTTAAGTGATTTTTGTGTTTGCCTTGTAAGGCCTTCTAATTTTTGATCCATTTTCTCCTGTATTTCTTTAAGAGATTTATCTATGTGTTCCACTATCAGCATCCTGCCCAATGATTTTAGATCCAAATTTTGTTTTTCTGGTTTGTTGGGGTATCCAGAACTTACTGCTGTTGGGAAACTGGGTTTGCATGCTGCCATTTTGCCTTGATTTCTGTTAGTAATGTTCCTACGTTTGCCTTTTTGCCATCTGGTTATTCTGGCCTTAGTTGGTCCTGTAGTCAGTAGCTGGTACTTGAATCTCTTGTGGGCTTGTAAGTCTATTTCCCCACCACTGGATTACTGGGTTTCCCCTGGCACAGACTGGTGATGTGCTGTTCTCCTCTTGGGTGCTGTTGGATCCCTGGTATATCTTGCTCCAAGCAATGTTATATTAGGTTATCTCTGTGGACCTGATGCTGCTTGTCTTCTCTGGTTCTTCTTTCTTAGTCCTTTCAGCAGCAAGGATGCTGGAGGCTGCAAGGAGTGGGGAGTGTGGAGTGCAGGATTTTCCACAGGGCAGAGAACCCAATGTCCTGCTGGAACACAGGAACCACTGCTCTGCCAAGCTCCCATTTTTAGATGCCTGGCTGCTGGCCTGAGTCCCTTGAGATCTTAAGCTTGGGATATCTCAGGTATCTGGTTCTGCCTGCTCAATCCAAGCAGCAGCCACCAAGATGGCCGTGGTTGTAGGGTCCCCCTCAGGGTGCAGAGCCCACCCCTGGTGGGGACACAGGAACCCTACTCTGCCCAGATCACTACCTGGTGGCCTTGAGTCCCCGGAAGTCCCAAATTCTGGGTATTATGGGTACCTGGTTCAGCTCGCTTAGTCCAGACAGCTACAAGAATGCTGGTGGTGGCCACGGGGAGTGGGGTGTGCTACTTGCAGAGTCTCCTGCAGGGCAGAGAAGCCAAGCCTTGCTGGAACACAGGAAAAGCTGCTCTGCCAAGCTCCCGTTCTTAGATGACTGGTTGGCAGCCCAAGTACCTAGAGATCTTCAGCTTGGGATATCTTGGGTATCTGGTTCTGCCTGCTTAATCCAAGCAGCCGCCTGCAATAGGTTTTAAAATACATTTTAAAGAACTTTCCCACCCTTTATTTACTATAACAATAATAATTTTATGAATTAAAGCCTACATGGTGTTAAAATAAACAATCAAGATTCCAATTTAAAAACAGTTGTTCTTGTTATTCTATAGCCAAAAAAATTGTTAGTAAGGATATCTACCCTGATGATTTTAATTATAAATATATTTGCCAAATGGAACATCTTGCTTCCTCACTTTTGGAAATGAATCTTACTCTATAGTTTATGATTTAGAATGTATACACACTCAGGCAGACTCAGATACCTTTAAAAACATCTTTAACTTTATTGGAAATAAAGTGAATAAGATAATCCAAATTTTATTATCACCCAGTGTTAACATATTTCTAAGTTGTCATGTTTTTTCTGACTAAAGAAAATGTAAGAACAACTGGAAATAATCCTTGTTCACACGAATCCTGTTTCCCCAATTTCCTCAAATGATGTATCAGATATTATGAAATGGGTATATTCCACTTGGAGTGTGTTTTACCCAATATGTTAACTTATATTAAATTAACTATTTATTGCAAATGTTGTCTCCTTCATAGTCTCCCCTCCAAAAACCACCCATCCCATCTCCCCTCTGCTTTATCTTTAAGATGGTGCTCCCTAAACACTTGCTTCTAGCATCTCCCTACAATGGGGCATCAAGCTTTCAAAGGACCAAGTGCCTCAACACCCAGTGATGGCACATGGACTTGAGCTTTATACAAGGAGATAAAATAGTATCAATTTGCATTCTTTTGCATGCAGGCCACTAGCTGAAACAAAACTATTTGTTGAAAATGCTTTCTTTTTTCTACTGGATGGCTTTATCTTCTTAGATTTCTCACATCTCTAACATTCTATGATAAAGGGACCTAGGTGTGTGGAATTATTTCTGGGTTGTCAATCTTATTGCATTTATCACCTATCTGTCTCTGTACTAATACAATGAGTTTTTTTTTAACTTAAGGTCAGAGATGGTGAGTCCCCTAGAAGTTCTCTTATTGTTGAGAATTCTTTTACTATCATAGGTTGCTTTATTTTTCCAGATAACAATGAGAATTATTCTCCTTGAAGAATTGACTTGGAATTTTGATTAGGATTACATTGAATCTGTATACTGCTTTTGGTAAGATGGGCAGTTTTACTTTATTAATCCTGCCAATCCATGAGCATGGGAGATCTTACCATCTTTTGAGATTTTAAATTTCTTTTCTTTTTTTTTTTTTTTTTTTTTTGGAGTCTGTAAGGTCTCGTCACACAGATATTTAACTTGCCTCGTTAGAATCACACAAAGATATATTATTTGTGACTATTGTGAAGGGTATTATTTCCCTAATTTCTTCCTCAGCTCATTTATCCTTTGAGTGGAAGAAGGATACTGATTTGTTTGAGTTAATTTTGTATCTTATCACTTTGCTGAAGTTGTTTTTCAGGTTTAGGTGTTCTCTGGTGGAACTTTTGGGGTCATTTACTTATACTATCTTATCATCTGCAAATAGTGATATTTTGACTTCTTCCTTTATAATTTTTATCCCATTGAACTTCTTTTGTAGTCAAATTGCTCTGGCTAGGACATCAAGTACTATATTTACTATGTAGAGAGCAAGGGGGCAGCTTTGTCCCATTTCAGTGGGATTGTATCAACTTCCTCTCCATGTAGTTTGATATTGGCTACTGGTTTGCTGTATAATGTTTTTACTATGTTTAGGTATAGGCCTCAAATTCCTGATCTTTCCAAGTCTTTTTTCATGAAGGAGTGTTGAGTTTTTTCAAATGCATTCTCAGCATCTAATGAAATGATTATGTGGTTTTATTCTAAGATTTTGTTTATAGTGCTTTATGTTGCTGGATGTCTTTATATTGAAAAATCCTGAAATCACTGGGATGCGGCCTACTTGATTATGGTGAATGAACATTTTGATGTGTTCTTGGACTCGGGTTGAAAAAATTTCACGGAGTATTTTGCATCATTATTCATAAGGGAAATTGGTATGTAGTTCTTTCTTTGTTCTGTCTTTATGTGGCTTAGTTATCAGAATAACTGTGGCTTCATAGGATAAATTAAGTAGTATTCTCTCTGTTACTATTTTAGGAATAATGTGAGAAGTATTGGATTAAGTATGCTTTGAAGGTCTGATAGATTTCTGCACTAAATCCATCTGCTCCTAGGCTTTCTTTGCTTGGGAGGTTTTTAATTATTGTTTCTATATCCTTAGGTGATAAGGGCATGTTTAGATGTTTTACCTGGTCTTGTTTTAATTTTGTTTCCTGGTTCCTGTCTAGCAAATCATCCATTTCATCTAGATTTTCCAGTTTTGTTGGGTATAGGCTTTTGTAGTAGTATCTGATGATTTTTTGAATTTTCTCAGTTCATGTTGTAATGTTTCCCTTTTCGTTTCTGATTTTGTTCATTTGGATACTATTTCTTTGCCCTTTTGTTAATTTGCGTAGGGGTTTATCTATATTGTTGATTTTCTTAAAGAATCAGACTTTGGTTTTGTTGATTATTTTTATTTATATTTGTTTCTATTTGGATGATTTTGGGCCTGAGGTTGACTATTTCCTACCATCTACTACTCTTAAGTGTAATAGATTCTTTTTTTAAAGCTCTCAAGTGTGCTGTTAAGTTGCTAGTTTAGGCTCTCTGAATTCTTTAGGACTGCTCACAGTGCTATAAATTTTCCTCTTAGCACTGCTTTCCTTGTGTCCCATAAGTTTGGTTTTGCTGTATCACCATTTTCATTAAATTCTAGGAAGTCTTTAATTTCTTTCCTTATTTCTTCCCTGAACAAGTTATCAAGGGATAAAGAATTGTTGTTTTTATGGATTAGTGGGGTTTTTGTTGTTTTTATTGTTATTGAAGTCTAGCCTTAGGCTATGGTTATCTGATAGGATTCATAGGATTATTTCAATCCTGTTGGTTGAGGATTGTTTGTGTCAGATTACATGGTCAGGTTTGAAGAAGGTACCATGAGGTGCTTAGAAGGTATATTCTTTTGTTTTAGAATGAACTGTTCTATAGATATTTGTTAAATCCATTTGGTTCATAACCTCTATTAGTTTCACTGTGTCTCTGTTTAGTTTCTGTTTCAGTGACCTGTTCAATAGTGAGAGTGTGATTTTGAAGTCTCCCACTATTATTGTGTGGGGTTCAGTGTGTGTTTTTGAACTTTAGTAAAGTTTCTTTTGTGAATGTGGGTACCTATACATTTGGGGCATAGATGTTCAGAATTGAGACTGTTTCTTGATGGATATTTTTTTTGATGAATATAAAGTGTCCTTCCCTATCCCATTGATAGTTTTTGTCTGAAATTCTATTTTATTAGATAATAGGATAGCGACTCCATCTTCTTTCTTGGGACCATTGATTGCAAATATTTTTCCATCCTTTTGCTCTGAGGTAGTTTCTGTCATTGTTATTGAGGCTTTTTATCATGTTTGTAGCAAAACTCTAGATCTATTTTGAATATTCAATCTGTTAGTTTATGTCTTTATTGGTGAGTTGAGTATATTGATGTTGAAAAATATTAAAGACAGATGATTGTTACTGTTATCTTTGTTGTTGTAGGTGGCATTATGCACATGTGATTCTCTCATTTTTTTGTAAGATGATTAATATTTTGTTTATTTGTTGTAGATACCGACCTTGTTTTGGAATTTTCTTTCTAAAATCCTCTGTAGGAAAGGATTGGTAGCTAAATATTGTTTAAATTTTTTTCTGGAATACTTTGGTTTCTCCATCTATGCTGATTGAAAATTTTGCTGGGTATAGTAACATGGGCTAGCATTTGTGTTTGGTTAGGGTATGCATGACATGTGTCCATGATCTTCTGGCTTTTACTGTCTCTGTTGAAAAGTCTGGTGTACTTCAAATAAGCCTGTCTTTATATGGTACTCAGCTTTTTTCACTATAGCTTTTAATATTCTTTCTTGGTTCTGTGCATTTATTGGTTTGATTATGTCATGAGAGGATTTTCTTTTCCTTCCAGTCTATTTGCTCTTCTACAGGTTTCTTGTACATGTATGGTCATCTCTTCCTTTAGGTTGGGAAAGTTTTCTTCTTTGATCTGTTGAAGATTCTCTTGGGTCCATTGATCTGGATATCTTAGCTCTCCTCTTTTTCCTATTACTCTTAGATTTGTTCTCTTCATTGTGTCTTGGATTTCCTGAATGTTTGGATTAGGAGGTGTTTTATGTTTTGAATTTTCTTTGACTGTTGCGTCATTATCTTCTAAGGTGTCTTCTACACCTGATATTCTGTCTTCTATCTCTTGTATTCTGTTACTTCTGTAATTGCTGACTTCTTTTCTAGGTTTTCTCAATATCAATGGTTGCCTCCTTTTGTGTTTTCTTTATTGTTTCTATTTCTATTTTTAGATGCACCATTTTGTTCAATTGCTTCATCTGTTTGATTGTGTTTTTCTGTATTTTTTAAGGGATTTATTTGTTTCCTCTTTAAGAGCTTCTACCATTTTACCTATGTTTTCTTGTATATCTTTTAGGGAGCTATTTTTATCTTCCTTAAGGACTTTATTACCTTCATTAAATATGATTTTAGGTCAGCTTCCTGATTTTCAAGTGTGTTGGTGTATCCAGGGTTGTGTGAGAAATGGATTCTGATGATGCCAAACTTTATTGGCTTTTGTTGTTTATGGTCTTGTGCTTTCCTCTTGCCATCTGGTTATCTCCGGTGTTAGCTGGTCTAGGTTTATCTGTTTGGAGCTTGCTTCTTGTATTCCTGGATTGCTGCAGGTCTTTTAGGAGGACTGTGATCCTGATACAACAGAGCGCCTGTATGCCCTTAGACTATGGGTTCTTCAGATGGGCACACACTCCTGTGAATTGTTGACCTGGCTGCAGTGGATCTCTTGGGTGGCCTTCAGACTGTGGGATCTTCAGAGTGATAGACATGCAGCTCATTTGTTGCCCTGCATGGAAACAGAACTCCTGGGAGGCCTTTAGACTGTTGGGTCTTCAGATCAGAATTCAAGCTGTTGCCCTGCATATAGGTGTTCTCTTGGGATGCCTTCAGACTCTGGGGTCTGTTGCCATGCTTGCAGGGAAACTTGTGGGAGGCCTTCAGACTATTGAGTCTATTGCCCTGTTACCCTGCATGCAGTACAATTCCTGAGAGATCTTCAGACTGTGATGTCTTCAGAGGAGCAGACAAGCTAATGATCTGCCCTGGTTATCTTTGGTGCTAAGTAGCCTTGTTGTCTCTGATTGTAGTCTGTCTCTCCAGTGAGCCTGGTAATGGTGGACCTCCTCATGTCAGACTATTTCTGAGTGAAGGAAAGGGTCTGGAGTGTCTAATCTGTGATCCTGGCTCTGAAGGACATCCTGTAGCCCTGATTGTTTCAGAAGACCTGTGAATTCAGTTGTCTCTGGGTGTGTGCTGGGGTTGGGGATGCATGGGGGATGGCACAGGCTGGAGCACAAGGGTATTGTTGCAGGCCTGGAAGGAAGATATGTCTCTGGAAGGGTAGGAGGACTCTGTCTTCTGGGCTCCCAGGGCTTGAGGTAACCCAGTTAGTCCAGGGATTGGGGTAAGGAAGTCTTACCTGTGAGCTTGGTTTTGTTGGGAATCCTGGGAAGTCTGTCTGTGTGTGGGTGGTATAGTATGAGGCTGTAGCACATGATGTGCTCTCACATGCAATTTTTGACAGGAAGTAGATGTGTGTCAGGGGTACAGGAGGTGCTGCATCCACTGGTCCCAATTTGGCCAGGTATTGTGGCAGGAGTGTCTTAAATGTGAACCTAGTAGTATCAGAACTCCTGAGGGTCAAGCTGTCTCTGGTGTGGGGTTGTTTTATATGAGAGAGCTGGAGCACATGAGTTGCTGCTTGGTGCAGTTGCAGATCAGAAAATATGTTAACTTCTTAAACCTTGTATATTTGATTGTTACACAATTTCAAGATTGTATGTATATATGTATATGTATGTGTTTATTACTCTTAGTTTTTATAAAAAATATTTTAATGGCACAATATATACCATCAAAACCCATGTTTCATATATTCACTTATAATTCAAGTTTAATATCTTTAGGGAAATTTCACTTTTGTGAATATATTTTATAAGGAATTTTATTCATTTTTAACTGATACCTATATTCATTACTTAATGATTAATTATTTTAAGTCTTATGTGTGAGATTTGCTTTGTTATGAACTATAATTATGAACTTTTATATATTATAAAACAATAATTCTGAACTATGGAAGGTTTAATTTGCATAATTCCATCCTACTTGCTTTACATTTAGAGCACAGTTAAGGCACTGCTATCTATGAAAATGCCTATGCTCAATGATTTGCCTTTCCAAGCAAGACATACGTTTTAAGCATATTTGCATTTAAACATTAAATATTATTTTTAGTTACATTCATCTCAAGCCTTTAGATGTATACTTTGTAAGACTTCTGTCTTAAGTATGTGTGAGGTATTATGTTAGCTTGTCAGATCTCTCCAAACTACTGTACTCTGAGACTTAGCCAAACCTTCATAATACTTATAAGAGCATAGGCTGTGTCCTCAGTATAACCTCAGATAACCCATTAAAATTTCTGCCTGAGAAAGTTCAATTGAGAAAGAAAATGGACTATTTGTTCTATCCAACACATGATGACAGGCACCAGATTCCAATTTCTCAGTGCATTTACTAAAAAGTTCTTATAACTGTGAAGAAATGTCTCTTGAAACTCAGAAGCATCTCTCAAATACTTGAGAGCCTTTCTTTTGAAGCATAACCATTAGTAAGGATGATACTTCTGACTTCCAGTCTCCTTGGGAAGATAGAATCCTAGCATTGTGAACTCTCAGCTAGCAGACACAGCTAGCCTAATCACACTTAAACTGACTAGCCCATTGTATTTTATCTACTTTTCTGCCTCAACAAGGCCTCCAAACTTTTCTTTCTCATTCTCACTATATTATGTTCAGTTAGGTCACAAATGGAATGTGAATCATTTACCATCAGTAGTTACAGAATCAAATATGTTCAAAATTTGTAATTAGTGTCTACAGATCTGTATCTTTCACATGGGTAGACACTGAGCATATTTGCCTAAATTTGCAATTAGGACACACTAAACTTTTTTCTCATTAAAAATCTATCAGAGGCTTGTTTGGGCATGCTTCAGCAGTGATGATCCCAAGATTTACGTTGACCTCATCAGTGCGACTTCTGCTATTTTGGTGTATGAGTGAGGAGGAACAGGGAAAGTTTGCACTTCCTCCAACCAGATTCCTTTCCTATGTCATTGGATCATCCAAAGACTATTTACATTTTTTTTCAGTACTGGGGTTAAATTCAGGGCATAATAAAACAATGTCTCTATCAGTTATATCCACAATCCTTCTTTTGATACTATGTAGCTCAGATTGGTCTTTTTTTATTCAATATATTCTTTATTTACATTTCAAATAGTTTCCCTTTTCCTGGCTCCCCCCTCCCCAAAAGGCCCATAAGCATATTTCCCTACCCCTGTTCTCCCATCTGCTCATTCCTACTTCCCTGTTCTGATATTTCCCTACACTGCTGCCCTGAGCATTTCCAGAAACAGGAGCCACTCCTTCCTTCTTCTTGATCATTTGATATATAGAATCTTGGGTATTCCAAGATACTAGGCTAATATCTGCTTATCAGTGAGTGCATACCATGAGTGTTCTTTTGAGACTGGGTTACCTAACTTAGGATGATTTTCTCCAGCTCCATCCATTTGTCTAAGAATTTCATGAATTCATTGTTTCTAATGGCTGAATAGTACTCCATTGGGTGTATATACCACATTTTTTGTATCCATTCCTCCGTTGAGGGACATCTGGGTTCTTTCCAACTTCTGGCTATTATAAATAAGGCAGCTATGAACATAGTGAAGCATGTGTCTTTGTGGCATACAGGGAAATCCTCTGAGTATATGCCCAGAAGTGGTATAGCATGGTCCTCCTGAAGTGTTGTGTCCAGTTTTCTGAGGAACCCCTAGAGTGATTTCCAGAGTGCTTGTACCAGCTTGCAATGCCACCAGCAGTGGAGGAGTGTTCTTCTTTCTCCACATCCTCGCCAACATCTTCTGTCTCCTGAGATTTTATTCTTAGCCATTCTGACCAGTGTGCTATGAAAAATTAGAGTTGTTTTGATTTGCATTTCCCTAATGACTAATGACGTTCAACATTTCTTTTTTTACTTTCTTTCTTTCTTTTTTTTATTATTTTTTTCTATATTCTTTGTTTAGATTCCAAAGGCTTTCCCCTTTCCCAGTCCCCACCTCACCATATGTCCCATAAGTCCTCTTCCTGACATACCCTCCACCCCCACCTATTGCCCAGTCACCCCCCTCACACCATTTCTCTGTTCTGGTACTCTCCAACAAAAATGGATTGAGTCTTTTCAGGACCAAGGTACTCTCCTTCCTTCTCCTTGGGAATCTTTTTTTTTTTAATTTTTATTTTCTATATTCTTTGTTTACATTCCAAAGGCTTTCCCCTTTCCCAGTTCCCACCCACCATATGTCCCATAAGGCCTCTCCCGCCAACTATTCCCCAATCATCCCCCCCACCCCACGATTTCTCTGTTCTGGGTCTACAAAACTGGATGCAAACTTCTCAGGTCCAGGGTGCTCTCCTTTCTTCTTAGGAATCATTTGACTTGCTAATTGTGCCTTGAGTATTTAGGGCTTCTGGGCCCACTTATGTCCACTTATCAGTGATTGCATTTCATGTGTATTCTTTTGTGATTGGGTTAACTCACTTAGGATGATATTTTTAGATCTAACCATTTACCTACAAATTGCATGAATCCATTATTTTTAATTGCCGAGTAGTATTCCATTGTATAAATATACCACATTTTCTGTATCCATACCTCCTTTGAGGGATATCTGGGCTCCTTCCAATTTCTGGCTATTATAAACAAGGCTGCTATAAACATAGTGGAACATGTGTCTTTATTGTATGCAGGGGAATCCTCTGGGTATATGCCCAGGAGTGGTATGCCAGGATCCTCTGGAAGTGTCATGTCCAGTTTTCTGAGGAACTGCCAAACTGATTTCCAGAGCGGTTTTACTATTTTGCAATCCCACCAACAGTGGAGGAGTGTTCCTCTTTCTCCACATCCTCGCCAGCACCTGTTGTCTCTTGAGTTTTTAATCTTAGCCATTCTGACTGGTGTGAGGTGGAATCTCAGGGTTGTTTTGATTTGCCTTTCCCTGATGACTAATGATGTTGAACATCTCTTAAGGTGTTTCTCAGCCATCCGAATTTCTTCTGGTGAAAAATTTTGTTTAGCTCTGTATCCCATTTTTTGATAGGGTTATTTGGTTCTTTGGGGTCTAACTTCTTGAGTTCTTTGTATATATTGGATATTAGCCCTCTGTTGGATGTGGGGTTGGTGAAGATCTTTTTCCACTTTGTTGGTTGCTGTATTGTCCTTCTGACAGTGTCCTTTGCCTTACAGAAACTTTGTAATTTTATGAGGTCCCATTTGTCAATTCTTGATCTTAGAGCTTTTAACTTGCTAATTGTGCCTTGAGTATTCAGAGCTTCTGGACTTTTTAGTATCCACTTATCAGTGATTGCATTTCATGTGTATTCTTTTGTGATTGGGTTAACTCACTTAGAGGATATTTTCCAGATCCAACTATTTGCCTACAAATTGCATGAATTCATTATTTTTAATTGCTGAGTAGTATTCCATTGTATAAATATACCATATTTTCTGTATCCATTCCTCCTTTGAGGGATATCTGGCAACTTCCAACTTCTGGCTGTTATAAATAAGGCTGCTATGAACATAGTGGAGCATGTGTCTTTATTGTATGCAGGGGATTCCCCTGGGTATATGCCCAGGAGTTGTATGAGAGGGTCCTCTGGAAGTGTCATGCCGAATTTTTGAGGAAATACCAGACTGATTTCCAGAGGGGTTGTACCATTGTACAATCCCAACAACAGTGGAGGAGTGTTCCTTTTTTTCCACATCCTCGCCAACACCTGCTGTCTCCTGAGATTTTAATCTTAGCCATTCTGACTGATGTGAGGTGGAATCTCAGGGTTGTTTTGATTTGCATTTCCCTGATGACTAATGATGTTGAGCATCTCTTAAGGTGCTTCTCAGTCATCCCAATTTCTTCTGGTGAAAATTCTTTGTTTAGCTCTGTATCCCATTTTTAATAGGGTTATTTGGTTCTTTGGGGTCTAACTTCTTGAGTTCTTTGTATATATTCGATATTAGCCCTCTGTCAGATGTGGAGTTGGTGATTATCTTTTCCCAATTTGTTGGTTGCCGTTTTGTCCTTCTGACAGTGTCCTTTGCCTTACAAAAACTTTGTAATTTTATGAAGTCCCATTTGTCAATTCTTGATCTTAGTGCATAAGCTATTGGTGTTCTTTTCAGAAACTTCCCCCCCATGTCATCCACAGTCTTCCTCAGTTTCTATTTTTTTTAGTTTCAGTGTGTCTGGTTTTATGTGGAGGTCCTTGATCCACTTGGAGTTGTTAAAAACTCCATGGTATTGGTACAGCGACGGGCAAGTAGATCAATGGAATAGGATTGAAGACCCAGAAATGAACCCACAGAGTTATGGTCACTTGATTTTTGATAAAGGAGCTACAGCCATCCAGTGGAACAATGATAGTATTTTCAACAAATCTTGCTTGTTCAACTGGAGGTCAACACGCAGAAGAATGTGAATTAACCCACTCTTCTTGATGTTAGAGTATATGCTATTGATTTTCTGTTGAGGAACTTTCCCCCTGTGCCCATATCATCAAGGGTCTTCCCCAGTTTCTTTTCTATTAGTTTCCATGTTTCTGGCTTTATGTGGAGGTCCTTGATCGACTTTGAGTTGAGCTTAGTACCAGATATGTCTTGAATTGAGTTTGTCCTCATCAGTGGTCTCAAAATTGAGATCCAAATTCTAAAGAACATGTATGTGCCACTGAGCATGATTCTAGCTGTATACAAACATTCACCTAAATGCACTGTGCGATTGGCTCATTCTTTGTAGTCCTGGCTAGTTTCAAATTTAATTTTCCTCTTTTCCCAGCCTCTTAATTACTGGGATTACAACCAGAATCAAAGGTATATATTTGATATTTCTTCAATAATTTAACACCTGATAGTTTAGTAATCTTCTTTGAGTAATCTCAGCTTCTAACACACACACACACACACACACACACACACACACACACACACACACTCACATATACACACACATACACACTTATGTAATGTATTCTAACATATGTATATGTAATATATATATGCAATTTCAACGTATATAATACACATATATGTACATTGAAAAGTGAAAAATAAGCATGTCCCAATTCTCATTTAGAGCATTTGTTACTGTCATACTGTTTATGATTACAAATGGATGTACATAGTTTTATAAGAAGTTTTAATTTCATTGTGTTTCATTGTTTGAGTATAAAATGTCCCCTACAGAATATTATATTTGAATACTTGGTCCCATGCTGCTGTTTTTTTATGGGAAGTTGTAGACACTTTAGAAAGAAGAAATTACCTGGGTGCAAATACTACTGTTGACTAGATAGTGGTTAAACTTGACCCTAATTCTTGCTAAATCTGTTTCCTTTGCGATACCAGATGATTAAGATGGATCTTTTGCATAGAATCAGAATGCTCAAGAAACTGACAATGATATCTTCAAATGTTTGTGTCTTGTGTAATTTCAAAAATGTTCCTATTTCTTCCTGGCTCCTTTAATACATTTCATAAACCTGTTTGTATTTGACTTACTGCTTATAATAGTTTTGTAGGGATAATTGAAAACCAGTATTTTATCCTTTTGTGATTATTTTATTTAAACTTAAGTTGATGATTTCCTATTCTTTCCAGGAAAGTATAAAAGATTCTCTGAGTTCAAACATGTTTTATGTCAACCTATAAAAATCTAATATTGTGTCATTTAGCCACTGTCAGACATAAAAAATGTATTATGATATGAGCAAAACTTCAATTTATTTAGTGGGAAAATACAAAATTACAAAATAGTTTAAGAATTAATGACAATGTAATAAAAATGTACCCCTTCTTTACAATTTGACATTTTAAAAACCGTCACCCAAATTTACTAAGCTAGCTCAATGCTAAAATGCTTGACTTAAAGCCTAACTGCTTGATTTTGGTCCATAGAACACACATGTTGGATAGAAAAAACAACTACTAATTCATGTAAGGTATTGCCTGACCTCCACACTCTGGCTCTTATAAGTGCACACAGGCTTTACATATGAATGCACAAACATACAAACACAAAGCAGATGTACACATAAAAATAAGTATAATAAAAATTTGGTTTTATATCACATTATTTTTTTTCTTTTTTATTTTTTTAATTTATTTTTATTTTCTATATTCTTTGTTTACATTCCAAAGGCTTTCCCCTTTCCCAGTTACCCCCCACCATATATCCCATAATTCCTCTCCCCCCCCCATGCTATTCCCCACTCTTCCCCTCGCCCCCCGCGATTTCTCTGTTCTGGGTCTACAATACTGGATCCAATCTTTACAGGCCCAGGGTCCTCTCCTTTTTTTCTTCTTGAGAGTCATTTGACTTGCTAATTGTGCCTTGAGTATTTAGGGCTTCTGGGCTCATTAATATCCACTTATCAGTGATTTCATTTCATCTGTATTCTTTTGTGATTGGGTTAGCTCACTTAGGATGATAGTTTCAAGATCTAATCATTTACCTACAAATTGCATGAATTCATTATTTTTAATTGCTGAGTAGTACTCCATTGTATAAATATACCACATTTTCTGTATCCATTCCTCTTTTGAGGGATATCTGGGCTCCTTCCAATTTCTGGCTATTATAAACAAGGCAGCTATAAACATAGTGGAGCATGTGTCTTTGTTGTATGCAGAGGAATCCTCTGGGTATATGCCCAGGAGTGGTATGCCAGGGTCCTCTGGGAGTGGCATGCCCAATTTTCTGAGGAACCGCCACACTGATTTCCAGAGTGGTTTTACCATTATTGGCAGGATCAATATAGTAAAAATGGCCATCTTGCCAAAAGCAATATACAGATTCAATGCAATCCCCATCAAAATCCCAAATCAATTCTTCATAGATCTAGAAAGAGCAATTCTCAAATTCATCTGGAGCAACAAAAAACCCAGGATAGCTAAAACTATTCTCAACAATAAAAGGACTTCTGGGGGAATCAATATCCCTGACCTCAAGCAGTACTACAGAGCAATTGTGTTAAAAACTGCATGGTATTGGTACAGCAACAGGCAAGTAGATCAATGGAATAGGATTGAAGACCCAGAAATGAACCCACAGACTTATGGTCACTTGATCTTTGATAAAGGAGCCACAACCATCCGGTGGAAAAAAGATAGCCTTTTCAACAATTGGTGCTGGTTCAACTGGAGGTCAACATGCAGAAGAATGGGAATTGACCCACTCTTATCTCCTTGTACTAAGATCAACTCCAAGTGCATCAAGGACCTCCACATAAAACCAGACACACTGAAACTATTAGAAAAGAAACTTGGGAAGACCCTGGAGGACATGGGCACAGGGGTAAAGTTCCTGAACAGAACACCAATAGCTTATGCTCTAAGATCAAAAATTGACAAATGGGACCTCATAAAATTACAAAGTTTCTGTAAAGCAAAGGACACTGTCAGAAGGACAAAACGGCAACCAACAACGTGGGAAATGATCTTCACCAACCCCACATCCGACAGAGGGCTAATATCCAATATATACAAAGAACTCAAGAAGTTAGACCCCAAAGAACCAAATAACCCTATCAAAAAATGGGGCACAGAGCTAAACAAAGAATTTTCACCAGAAGAAATTCGGATGGCCGAGAAACACCTTAAGAGATGTTCAACATCATTAGTCATCAGGGAAATGCAAATCAAAACAACCCCGAGATTCCACCTCACTCCAGTCAGAATGGCTAAGATTAAAAACTCGAGAGACAACAAGTGCTGGCGAGGATGTGGAGAAAGAGGAACACTCCTCCACTGTTGGTGGGATTGCAAAATGGTAAAACCACATTCTTTTTTTTAAAGTGAACATTTAAGAATAAGTTCTATCATATCTTGAAAGATCATAAATCACACAGGAGGAGCTCTGTGTTTTACAAGGTCTACAAACTTTTATGAGTCATTAATTACACATTAGAGTAGTTACAGTGTCCTGGTAAGGCTTTCATATTGGTGTTAAATAAATTAGTTAACCTTGGAAGACATATAAATAACTCACTAATTTATAATTTGATAGATCCATTCCTGATCTTGAAAATAGCTCCAATAAGATTTTTATAAAGAACTCATAAGTTACATTTTCATAAAGCCCATATTTAGAAAATAGTTCTAAGTATAGGTAAGAATTTGTTGGAGCCTATCTCTCCCCGAAGATACAAAGGCATTCAATAGTTTCTGGGAAGGGAGAAACATTTTTATTATTACTAAAGTGTCCATGCACATTTCACTGATACTCCTAATAATTAAAATCAGTGTGCCACCAAAGAGGAGTTCAGAAGGGCAACTATGGAAAAGCTGCAATAGAAGGATTCTTGTCAGGAGAAGAGAGTTCAGAAGAAATGAAAGAGAACAAGAAAAGAAAATGGAAATGACATGATGTAAAGAGATTATATCCATGTATGAAAAAGCCATAATGAAACCAATCATTATGTACAATTGATATGTAAAACAATATTAACAATAGAACACTGACATTCTAAGTGAGGATATGTTAGTGCAGTAAGCCACAGTACAGCAAAAGTATGCTGTTTCCTTTAAGGCATTATTTATCAGCACTTACTTGGGAAAAAAAAACATTTCAGAGGCAAATGTATTTCAAAGACTCAGAAAGCACAGTCGTAAATGTACATTTTACTAATCAAAACTATTCTAAGGCAAGCAGAAAAAAAATGACCATGGTTCCAAGTGGAAATCATTCAAATGGCCTTCACTTATTTTCTTTTTTGAAGTTAACTGAATTATACACTAGACATCTGATTAATAGTAGAATAGTTTATTCCATTCAAAAAAGTTAAAATGGAAAAAAAGAACATAAGTGATATTGCTAAACAACAAAAAGGAAGATTAAACAAATTTCATATCTGTCTATGCAGAAAAAGAATACTCAAATGGAAATCTGTATTTTCTTTGTCTTGTTCTGTGTATCTTTAAGTAGATAATACTTTAACACCAAATTCTAAATCTGAAGATGATGCAATTCACTCTTCGTATCCTCACCTTTTTTCTCTTTCCTTTACCTACCATCCCAAGGTGCCTTTTGTCAACAAAATGCATGACTAAAAATTTTCACCCAATTTAGTTATCCACTCCCTGTCACTTAATCAAGTAACCAAATAATAGATGCTAAAGCTGTTCCAGTTTTCCTGATCTAATTGATTTTAAGATGCCTTAAAGATTTAATTGTTTCCTAATGCTCATGAATGTGGTCAATAAAAATTCCTGTGTTTGCCACTTGTACCAGGGAGATAGGGGCCCCACAGTATTCTGTGCACAGCCTGCAGAGAGAGAGAGAGAGAGAGAGAGAGAGAGAGAGAGAGAGAGAGAGACAGACAGACACAGACACAGACACAGACACAGACACAGACACAGACACAGACACAGACACAGACACAGACACAGAGACAGAGAGAGATCTCCTAGCAGTGCCTCTACTTCTGAGCATGGAAGTGAGGGCTCCACTTTTTCTCCAGTATCTCTCTGGAGGGTAACAGCTAGGAACACACAGGTCATAAAATCAGTGGAACAGCAGGACAGGAGCCTTTGATTGCCATTTCCACCAGAGAGCCAGGTGCTCCACAGCCTTCTGTGCAAAGCCCACAGGGAGGGAGTAATCTCCCAGCACTGCCTACACTCCAAAGGACAAGGTAAGATCTCCAATTTCTTTCCAATATCTCTCTGGTGGGGAAGAGCTAGGAGCGAATAGGACATATGATCAGTGAAGGAGTGGGGACAGGTTCCTTTGGTTGCCATTTGCATCCACAAGACAGGCAGCTCCACAGCCTCCTGTGCACAGACCCTGCCAGAAGATAATTGTTTCCCCGGAGTAGGGGCACAGCTTTACAGGCCCACAGGAGGCATAAGATCCAGCCAGAGACAGCAAGACTCATTAACAGGAGAAATAACCAGATGGTGAAAGGTAAGCTTAAGAACATTACAAACAGAAACCAAAGCTACTCGGCAAAATCAGAACACAGTTCTCCTACCAGAGCAAGTTCCAGAAATGCCAACACACCAGAAAAGAGTTAGATTTTTTAATTTATTTTTATTGGATATATTATATATTTACAATTCATTTCCCTTTTTCTGGTTCCCCACCCCCAAAGGTCCCACATGCCCTTTTCCCTCCCCCTGCTCCCTCATCCACCCCTCCCACCTCCCTGCTCTTGTACTCCTCCACAATGATGCTTTGGTCCATTCTCGCACCAGTGTCCACTCCTTTCTTCTTGTCAGACATCACTTGGTATGTGATTTGTGTCTTTGGTGTTCCAAGATTCTAGGCTAATATCCACTTATCAGTGAGTGCATACCATGGGTATTCTTTTGAGACTGGGTCACCTCACTTAGTATGATGTTCTCCAGCTCCACCCATTTCTCTAAGAATTTCATGAATTCATTGTTTCTAATGGCTGAATAGTACTCCATTGTGTATATATACCACATTTTTTTTTGTATCCATTCCTCCGTTGAGGGACATCTGGGTTCTTTCCAGCTTCTGGCTATTATATATAAGGCTGCTATGAAAGAGATAGATTTAAAAGCACATTTTGTGATGCTGATAGAGGACTTCAAGGACTTAAATAACTCCCTTAAAGAAATACAGGAGAGCATGGGTTAACAGGTAGAAGCCCTTAAAGAAGAAACACAAAAAAATTCCATGAAGAATTTCGGGAAAACACAAACAATTAAAGGAACTCATCAAAACCATCCAGAAGCAAAAAAAAAAAAAAAAAAAAAAAAAAAAAAAAAAAAAAAAAAGGAAGTAGAAACAATAAAGAAAACACAAAGGAATACAACTCTAGAGATAGAAAACCTTGAAAAGAAATGCAAATATACAAGCATTGACAACAGAATACAAGAGATAGAAGAAAGAGCCTCAGGTGTTGAAGATAACAGAAAACATTGACTCAACAGTCAAAGAAAATGCAAAATTCAAAAAGCTTGTAACCCCAAATTTCCAGGAAATCTAGGACACAATGAAAACCCCAAACCTAAGGATTATACATATAGATGAGAGTGAAGATTTACAATATAAAGGGCCAGCAAATATCTTCAACAAAATTATTGAAGAAAACTTTCCTAAGGTAAAGAAAAAGATGCCCATGATCATATAAGAAGCCTATAGAACTCCAAACAGTCTGGACCAGAGCAAAAAGGTCCTCCTGTCATATAATAATCAAAACACCACATTCACTACAAAAAGAAAGAATATTAAAACATTAAAGGGAAAGGGTCAAGTAACTTATAAAGCAGACCTTTCAGAATTTTACCACACGTCTAACCAGAGACCATGAAAGCTAGAAGATCCTGGGCAGATCTCATATGGACCCTAAGAGAAGAAAAATGTGAACTTAGACTATCAATCACTATACATGGAGAAACCAAGATATTCTATGACAAAACCAAATTTACACAATATCTTTCCACAAACACAGCCCTACAAAGGATAATAGGTGGAAAACGCCAATACAAGGAGAGAAACTACACCCTGGAAAAAGCAAGAGAGTAACCTTCTTTCATCAACCCAAAAGAAGATAGCTACTGAAATATAAAAATAACATCAAAAATGACAGGAAGTAATAATCACTATTCCTTAATATCTCTTAACATCAATGAACTCAATTACCCAATAAAAAGACACAGACTAACAGACTGGATATGTAAACAGGACCCTACATTTTGCTCCATACAGGAAACACACCTCAGTGTCAAAGACAAACACTGCCTTAGAGTAAAAGGCTGGAAGACAATTTTCTAAGCAAATGGTCTCAGGAAACAAGCTGGAGTAGCCATTCTAACATCAGATAAAATAGACTTTCAACCAAAAGGCATCAAAAAAGACAGGGAAGGACACTTCATATTCATCAAATGAAAATTCTACCAAGAAGAACTCTCAGTTCTGAACATCTATGCTCCAAATGCAAAGGCAACCACATTTGTAAAAGATACTTTACTGAGGCTCAAAGCATACATTGCACCTCATGCATTCATTGTGGGTGACTTCAACACCACACTCTTATCAATGGAACTATCAGGGAAGCACAAACTGAACCAAGACATAGTGAACTAACAGAAGTCATGCACTAAATGTATTTAACAGGTATTTATAGAACATTTCATCCTAAATCTATCTATCTATCTATCTATCTATCTATCTATCTATCTATCTATCTATATATATATCCTTCTCAGTACCTCATTGTACATTCTCCAAAAATTATCACATAATTGATCTGAAAATACAGCTCAACAGATGTGAGAAAATTGAAATAACCAAATGCCTCCTATTAGATCACTATGGATTATGGCTGGACTGCAATACACCAAAAACAACAGAAAGCCCACAAACACATGGAGACTGAACAATGTTCTACTCAATGATATCTTGGTCAAGGAAGAAATAAGGAAATAAATCAAAGACATTTTAGAATTTAATGAAAATGAATGCACAGCATACCCAAACTACTGGGAAACAATGAAAGCATAGCTAACAAGAAAACTCATAGCTCTGAATGACTACAAAAAGAAACTGGAGAGAGCATACACTAGCAGTTTAACAGCACATCTGAAAGCTCTGGAACAGAAAGAAGCTAATACACTCAAGAGGAGAAGCCAGCAAGAAATCATTAATGTCAGTGTTGAAATCAACCAAGAAGAAACAAAAAGAACTATATAAAGAATCAACCAAACCAGGAGCTGGTTCTTTGAGAAAATCAAAAAGATAGATAAACCCTTAGCCAGACTAACCAAAGGGCACAGAGACAGTATCCAAATTATCATAAATAGAAATAAAAAGGGAAATATAACAACAGAAACTAAGGAAATTCAAAAAAATCAGCAGATCCTATAACAAAAGTCTAGAAAATCTGGATGAAATGGACTACATTCTAAACAGATACCAAATACAAAAGTTAAATCAAGATCAGATAGACCATATAAACACTATAACCCCTAAAGAAATAGAAGCAGTCATTGAAAGTCTCCCAGAATTGCAGGACCACATGGTTGTAGTGCAGAATTCTATCAGACATTCAAAAAAGATCTAACACCAAACTTTTCAAACTATTCCACAAAATAGAAACAGAAGGAACACTATCCAACTCTTTCTATGAAGCCTCAATTACACTGATACACAAACCACACAAAGATTCAACAAAGAAAGAGAATTTCCAATATATACAAAGAACTCAAGGAGTTAGACCCCAGAAAATCAAATAACCCTATTAAAAATGGGGTACAGAGCTAAGCAAAGAATTTAAAAAAACCCAGACACCTATTGTAGATGTCAACAAGGGCTTGCTGACAGGAGCCTGATATAGTTGTTACCTGGGAGGCTCTGCCAGAGCCTCACAAATACAAGGGGGACACTCTCAGTCAACCATTCAACTGATCACTGGTCCCCAATGGAGGATCTAGAGAAGGAGCCTAAGGAGCTGAAGAGGTTTGCAGTGCCACAGAAGGAACAAGAATATGAATCACCCAGTACTCCCAGAGCTTCCAGGGACTAAACCACAAATCAAAGAGTACACATGGAGGGCTCCAGTGCTCCAGGTGCATATGCAGCTGAGAATGGCCTTGGGGCACATCATCAAAGGGAGGAGAGGCCTGTGGACCTGAGAAGGCTAAATGCCTCAGCATAGGAGAATGTCAGCACAGGGAAGCAGGAGTGGGTGGATTGGTGAGCAGGGGTTGCAGGAATGGGTTAGGGGATTTTCAAGTGGGGGGAACCAGGAAAGGGGACAACATTTGAATTTATCTAATAAAAATAATTTATATAATAAAAATTTTTAAAAATTAAAAACAAGAAACATTTACTCAAAAAATTTGTCAAATAGAATTTGTATCACCTCCTTCTTGATTTGTGCTTAGTGTTATTTTTGTTGTTATTGTTGCTGTTTTGGTTTGTGTATGTGTGTGTGTGTGTGTGTGTGTGTGTGTGTGTGTGTGTATTTGTGTGTAATAATATGAATTTGCCAGAGAATTCATGTGGAAGTCAATGGGCAAGTATAATGCTAGTCTTCACTATCCTCATTTTTGAAATATCTCTCTGTCTTTATTGTTTACCATTGGTATGCCAGGAGAGCTGACATCTAAATTCCTGGGTAATCTCCTGTCTGTACATTTCATTACACCTTTTATCTCTCTTTTGGAAACTGGGTCTATAGACATGTGCTCCCTTTAAATGGCTTTGGAGGATTTTCAAGTACTTGCTTACACTTGTGCAACAAGCACTTTATTGAGCTAACTCTGTAGGTTTATTTTATGGATTTTGATATGTATTATGTTCCAAGAAGAGTTACTATGAAGTGATCTCATGTCACACAGGTTGGATAAAGCATTGAGACACAGGCTTTTAGAATTTTTTGTTTGTTTCCTTTCCTTTGTATCTTGAGCTGCCTTGCCTTAGGATAGAACTCTCATTGGAAGAATATGATTTCTTATTGATGTTAACAGCTATGACATAAATGTCAGATGTCTGCTAGAAATGCAAAACATTAATATAAATCAGAATAAAATACTATCAACAAAACAGAAAAATAAAATATATATGACTCAAATGCTAAAATTATTCGCATCGTTGCTAGACTTGGTTCTGGGCACCTATGTATTTATTGTATAAAATATTTGTCTCCTATATAATGTTGTTAGTAAAGAATTATAAAACATGACACAATGATTAGAGCAAAGGAAGTCATCCCTTTTCCAGACTGGAATAGTCTTTCTTTTTCAAATTTATTTCTGTTATCTCTATTATTTTCCTTTTCTTAAGTGAATATAACTAGTTATGCAAGATAAAAAATTCTCACCATGGATTTCATATTTGATTTCAAACAAGCAGGACTTCTAGACTCGTAGCTACATAAATTTATGAAGTTTGTGGATATTGTTTAATTCATCATATCTTTACAAAGCTATTATGGAATACAAAGTATATTTTGGCATAGTTCAAAACAATGGATTAATTAACGATATGGAATCTACACCTGTGTTTATATTCTATTCAGTTTCATTAAGGTTATATATTTTTAACCATCAATATGAGTAAAGAGGAAATTTTGTTTCTTATTTCAGGAACCCCCTCTGCCTAACACTGTATTTTATAGTGTTCCGTGTTAAGTGGTTTATAAGCAGAAATGAATATTATTTTAATCAGAATTTAAAAGTGAAAAGTACATAAACAATTACATATAAATTGAGAAAAATTCCTCTGAGCTGGAAAGCAGTTTATAAATTGCAATTTTAGTTTTACACAGTTAATACTTCCATTGGTAAAATTCTAATTCCATTAGTTCTTTTGAGTAACATATAAAACATAATTTTACTCATTTATTCATTCAGATATGAACTAGTCTCTTGAGTGCCACCAAAATGTCAGACATGCAAATTGCCATCAGTGTTGTTGCCAATGGGATGTATAAATGTCTATACCCACTATATTAAGTGGCTGGAAAATATTGCTTCACCATTTTCTTTTGAAACATTTTCATTCGAGGTTCATTGATTGAATTTATAGACATTTTTCAAACTTTTTAAATTACTTTTATTATTCACCAAGTAAATTTAGGTATGTGATTGGCTTTTAATGGCTAGAAACCATAGGCTGTTTGCACATAGCCAATAGTCAAACAAGGTGACTGATGAATTTCACTTGTTATTTGAAATTATCTCAAGAGAGGCAATATGGGGAGGAGGACTGTCTAGGTTTGTTTTGACATTACTGGTTTGTATGTACATCCAGTTATTAAAGAACAATAATTTTGATTTTCAGATAAGAAGGGTAGGAGAATATTTCTAAGCAGTTGATCTTGTCTATATTCTATTTACAATGGTATTTTAATATATAGTATTAGTAATGTTCTGGTGAAAATCTTATCTGCATTCTTCATCAAATTATCAACCAAGTAAATGATCAAATAATATCAAAATGATGAGAAAATTCCATTTTGTAAAATCACTCTAAAAGTGGAAAATAACTACATTCATGTCCAAATTAGATTGCTAGAGATATAGAAAATGTAGTTAACTCATAAAAATTTAATATTGTGAGTATATTTCTTTCTCACAATAATTTAAAAGTAAAAAAAATGAAAACCATGACTTTTACCTAGGTAAGTATATTTTAAATACACTTGTATTGGACTAGACTATTTGAAATCGGTACATAATCTCTTCTGAAGATGCACAGGTAGGAGGATTGCAAGTTAGAGGTCAACCAGGCCAACAGAATGAATTTAATGCCAATGTCAGTAAACTAAATGTAGCTCAGTACAAGAATATTTGACCTGGGATTCTTGGGATTCTATTGTCAGTATTTCTATAACTTTTCTTTGTCTTAAAATAAGTGATGTATGTTTCAGAATAATAACTTAAAATTCTGACCATGCAATTTCATCCATTTTTCTATTTTGTTTTTAGTTCATATTTAAAAGATACTTTGGGTTCATTAGACACTATCAGGTTTCACATAGACAATCGATTTCAAGCATGTCATGCACTTTCCCAGTATTCACAGTATTTACAAGCCTCCTTTTTCTAACATTAGCAAAACTCTAGTTTTTCATCTTCATCTATTCTCACAAAAAATAACATATAACAATATGTAGCTAACACAAATTCTAGGGCAGACAAATGGAAAAAAAAAACATGGCCCACTTGTTTTTTGTTTGACATCCTTCTCTAATTTTATGTATCATCCATTCTGAAATTATTCTTCTGATACATTCTTAGCTCTAATATTCCAAAAGATAAAAATAACCATAGATTTAGACAAAGGAGTGGTAGTTCAAATTTGTAATCTCAGAATGTAGAAAGGCTTCGTAAGAATTGTTGCAATTTCGAGGACAGCGTGGACTACAAAATAATTCATGTCTGAAAACATAATAGTAGTAGGAATGCATTTTAAAGAAGAAAGACAACTTGCCATTGTGCAACAGGCAGTCTATTTCAGTTTGTCTTATGGTGATACTTTATCATTAATCTAGGGGTACACTACAACTGAAGGTTCAACATCAAAAAATAATTATATAAAATAATTTTGAAGCCTTATGCTTCATATGGCCTAATAATTCACAATCATTCATATCACAAATAATTGTACTTGGGCTCATTTTTATCAGCTGACATTTTTGTGCTTACATCAAATAATGGATTAATTTGATCATATGTGTCAATATGTGCTGTTATTCTTTCACTAAGAAGCAGTTTCATTACAGTATTTTCTCTAAAATATTTGGCTAAATCATGCTTTATATTTCACATGTTGTCTATTTCATGTAATGCCTTTTGAAAGTTTAGTGCAAAAACCAGGCTGCACAAAACACTGATACAGGGTAATAGAGTTGCTTAATTGAAAATGCAGATAGGTTACAATACTGTTACTTCTGCCATATAATTATAGGTTTATTATATGCTAAAATTAAAATGATATAGTTTTGCTACTCTTACAATAAGTTTTCATATTGAAATGGCTAAGAAATTCTTTTTATTATTTGATTGTTCAGTTAGGGTTTTGTGACAGAGTTTTTTGTTGTTGTTGTTCTTTATTTTCTATATTCTTTGTTTACATTCCAAAGGCTTTCCCCTTTCCCAGTTCCCCCCTCACCATATGTCCCATAAGTCCTCTTCCCTCCACCCATTACACAATCACCCCCCCCATTTCTATATTCTGATACTCTCCTACAAATCTGGATCCAGTCTTTTCAGGACCAGGGTCCTTTCCTTCCTTCTTCTTGGGAATCTTTTGATTTGCTAATTGTGCCTTGAGTATTCAGAGCTTTTGGACTCATTAATATCCACTTATCAGTGATTGCATTTCATGTGTATTCTTTTGTGATTGGGTTAACTCACTTAGGATGATATTTTCCAGGTCCAACCATTTGCCTACAAATTGCATGAATTCATTATTTTTAATTGATGAGTAGTATTCCATTGTATAAATATACCACACTTTCTGTATCCATTCCTCCTTTGAGGGACATCTGGGCTCCTTCCAACTTCTGGCTATTATAAATAAGGCTGCTATGAACATAGTGGAGCATGTGTCTTTATTGTATGCAGGGGATTCCGATGGGTATATGCCCAGGAGTGGTATGACAGGGTCCTCTGGTAGTGTCATGCCCTATTTTCTGAGGAACCGCCAGACTGATTTCCAGAGTGGTTGTACCATCTTGCAATCCCACCAACAGTGTAGATGTGTTGCTTTTTCTACACATCCTTGCCAGCACCTGTTGTCCCTGGAGTTTTTAATCTTAGCCATTCTGACTGGTGTGAGGTGGAATCTCAGGGCTGTTTTGATTTGCATTTCCCTGATGACTAATGATGTTGAACATCTCTTAAGGTGCTTCTCAGCCCTCCGAATTTTTTCTGGTGAAAATTCGAACCAGCCTGTGACAGACTTTTGAAGGTCAGGAGTCTTTCAGATGAGTTACTTTACTTTCATGACCCAGAGATGTTAAATAATAAGTTGTTCTTTCATTTTAATCACAAATTATGTCAGTCTTTTATATGGATACAATATCTGCATTTAAAATGAAAGAAATGCTGATATTTTCTTAATATATTATTTCCATTAAAGCCATCTTCTATGGTTTATCATGCTTAATCACTGAGATGCACTATTCTACATATATATATATATATATATATATATATATATATATTAGCTGAATACAAATTATGCTTGTAATCCTATTTATATTTATGGAATTTTTACTTAACCATAATTTGAAGGTACTCAGTTTACATCTTCTTCAAAGCAATTCTCTTGAAGAACTAAAATTTTGCTGTATTCCAAGTACCCAACTCAGGTTTTTGTAACTCTCGAGAGGATTAAGTCGATAAAACTATCTAAAATGATCAGCAAGGACAGCTTCCAGATGGAAATTCCATCTGCCACCAAATCCTCCAGAGGAAAAAAAATCAATGGTAACAAAGAATCAGGGCTCACTCTAGGAACTTGTACAATCATTGCACTTGAACATTTAGACAGCATCATTGTGTATTTCTTTGTTCAATTTTATGGAAAGAGTTGCTCAACTTCCTATTATAACATTTTTAAATCATGAAGTAGATACTAGGTTTTCAAAGAAAGTTCCTAATTATTCTTAGAAACTGAAATGTGATTACAAACAGGAAAACATTTTCTTTTAGAATAATTTTCTCATGCACACAAAAGATTACTATCAGAAAATTATTACTGTTTTTCTGATTCTTAATGAAACCAACAAAACATTAAATAGTAATTGAAATGGCACTATAGTATATATGTGTAGTAAATATAAATCACGATTGAGCATTTGGATCAATTTAAATACTTGTGTCTATATTATATTTAGTACATACATATTTAAATGGCAAAGATTTTATATTATCTTCACTTTTCTTCATAAATCTTTTATGGTTTTCAAATTGTAAATTAATTACTATTAATTTTGTGCTACGTAAATAAGAATGTTTTATTTTGTATTATTTAGTGTGTGTGTTTCTATGTGTATTTATGTGCATTATTCACTTCTCTCTTCCACACTGCCTCTCATTCCCAATTAATCCTTAAGGCCCTTGTATTTCCCCTCCCTTTTATATTACAACCATTCTATTTTGCTTTCAACTATATATACACATATATTAATATATATATATATATATATATATATATATATATATATCAATTTATTTACTTTACATCCAGATCACTACTCAGTCTCTCAGTCCCCCCTGAAACAGCCCCTCCCAAATCCCCTTCTCCCCTGAGAGGATGGAGTCCTCCCCTGAGCATTCCCCCACCCTGGCAAATAAGTCTCTTTGGAATTAGGCACATTCTCTCCCATTAAACCAGTCAAGGTAGTTCAAATATGGGAATTCATTTCACAGATAGGCACTAGCTTTAGGGATAGTCCTCACTCCAGGGCCCACATGAAAATTGAGCTGAATATCTACTGCATTTTTTAAAAGTGGGTTTTGATGTAGTATGTTTCCACATCACTTTTCAAACAATCTTTCTTTTTGTTAGCTTTTCATTTCCTATTTCTTCAATATTCCTATACCCAGACACCTATAAACCTTTCTGCCCAATTGTTTTGCCTCCCTACTTTCATCAATCTATTTTTATATTGCTGTGTTTTTATCTGAAATGTTACATTGAAAATATAACCTCAGAATCATGCCTTCACTATCTTCATTTGATTAAAAAACAACAAAAATAAGTAGAAATCATTTAAAATGTGTCTAAGTGGTCCCCTTCAGGGATCATAGAACCTGAAGAAAAGGACTCCTTGAGCTATTTCACCACTTATGTGAAGAGAACAGCTGGTTTTAAGATATGAGTTGCATGGTTGATGCATAGGAACCTTTGGCAGGCTGCAGAATCAGAGAAAGAAATAGCTGCTGAGAAGAGTTGCTTCACAGGTGTGGTTTGCCAAACCTTCTTTACAATCTACTCCTGAAAAAAATTAACTAGGAGAGGCACAGAGTGAGGAGAGGAATTCAAACTATGTACCACTTCCAGAGACCAACACTACTGAGAAGAGCCTGCAGCAGCCAAAGTTGACTAGCATGATAAAATGATCAAAATTCTGTAAGGATAATGGGGACTACAGCTCACAAAATTCTAAGAAAGTCAGGCTTCTACCAGAAGGATAGGAGACAATGAAACTAGATGATGACAAGAATGTACTGCTAGGCATCCAAAGCATGTCTAGCAAAGCTGGGAGAAGCAGACAAGTAGAGAAAAAGTGGCAAGAATGCCTGGTCTGTAGACCTTGCTGAGATGTGTCATCAGTAGACATATTTAATATTGTACAATATTGTGATATGACATCTTCCTGAAAGTGTATATGTTAATGAACTAAGAAGTCTCACCTCAAGACTTTTCACCAGAATTCACCTGTTTTCTTTGAAACATGTGAGTATTTGAAAATATAATGGTGATCTAGGATTGTGGGATTGACAGGACTTGGAAATACTCTTGCTATTAAAGAGTCGGTGACAGGATTTATAAGTTTTGTTACATGGACATGCCAATATTCTATGGACCTTTTATAAAGATATATATATATATATATATATATATATATATATATATATATAATATTGTAATTTTTCATGAATTTGCACATGTTTTCCATTAGTGGTATATAGATATATAGATGATCAGGGGGAAAAATTCCCTATTTGACATTCTATCATTGTAAAAGGAATGAGCAGTGAAGTAGAATTATTGTTTTCTCTGGAACTCCTGGCTCTAAAATCTAATTCTGCTTTTGAATGTCCATGCACATTAAGCGAAAATGAACATATATGAATATACTTACAGTCTTCACCAAAACTGGAGGGCAAATTCTCATTTCTTATCTAATTTGCTGATTAGTATTTTGAGGCACTTGCTTGGAATGAGACATTCTTTTTTAGTAGTTATAGTGAAAGAAAATGTATGTGTTTTTTCCTATCTAAAATGACTATTGGAAAAATAGACCTTAATTTTAAAATGAGAAACATTTCCTAAAAGTTAACTGAATGGGATTTCAACCCCATAGGAAGAATAATATCAATTAACCAGACCACCCAGAGTTCCCAGGGACTAAACCACCAATCAAAGAGCATATGTGGAAGAACCTATGGCTCAAGCTGCACACTTAGCAGAAGATTGCCTTATCTGGCATTAATGGGAGGGGAGACCCATGAGCCTGTGGAGGCTTGATTCCCCAGTGTAGGTAATGCTAGGGCAGTGAGGCAGGAGTGGGTGGGTGGGTGGGTGAGCTCCCTCCTAGAAGTAAAGAGGAGGAAGGATGGGATGGGGGATTTGTGGAGCGGAAATCAGGCAGGGGACAACAATTTAAATGTAAATTAATAATAATAACAACAACAACAACAACAACAACAACAATAATAATAAAGATACCATGAAACTAAAGTTACAGGTGTTTGTGTGCTGCCTAATGTGAATTCTTAGAACCAAACCGGGGTCCTATGCTAGAACAATATATGCTCTTAATCATTGAACCATCTCTAGAACTCCAGTTCATTCAAATTTATTACTGAGCTCTATTTTTTTATGTGCATTCACCACAGTTAATTTGCCAAAACACTAGTGGTAGAATATCTGAAGTTTTCATAGTTGTCTGATACTATATAGGAAGAATCTGTGACTAAGTTTCTATGTGGACATAAGGTATCATTCATATAGGATGGAACTTTTATGCTAAGTAGAACTTCCATTATATAGCCGGGCAGTGGTGGCCCATGCCTTTAATCCTAGCACTTGGGAGGCAGAGGCAGAGGCAGAGGCAGAGGCAGAGGCAGAGGCAGAGGCAGAGGCAGAGGCAGAGGCAGAGGCAGAGGCAGAGGCAGAGGCAGAGGCAGAGGCAGAGGCAGAGGCAGGATTTCTGAGTTCAAGGCAGCCTGGTCAATAGAGTGAGTTCCAGGACAGCCAAGGCTACACAGAAAAACCCTGTCTCGAAAAACAAACAAACAAACAAATAGTTCCATTGTATAATAATTCATTAAATCATTTATTAGAATTTCTTTTTTTTATTTTTTTTATTTTCTATATCCTTTGCTTACATTCCGAAGGCTTTCCCCTTTCCCAGTTCCCCCCTTACCATACCATTTCTCTGTTCTGTTCTGGTACTCTCCTACAAAACTGGATCCAGTCCTTTCAGGACCAGGTTCCTTTCCTTCCTTCTTCTTGGGAATCTTTTGACTTGCTAATTGTGTCTTGAGTATTCAGAGCTTCTGGGCTCATTAATATCCACTTATCAGTGATTGCATTTCATGTGTATTCTTTTGTGATTGGGTTAACTCACTTAGGATATTTTCCAGGTCCAACCATTTGCCTCCAAATTGCATGAATTCAGTATTTTTAATTGATGAGTAGTATTTCATTGTATAAATATACCACATTTTCTGTATCTATTCTTCCTTTAAGGGACATCTGGGATCCTTCCAACTTCTGGCTATTATAAATAAGGCTGCTATGAACATAGTGGAACATGTGTCTTTACTGTATGCAGGGGAATCCTCTGGGTATATGCCCAGGAGTGGTATGACAGGGTCCTCTGGTCGTGCCATGCCCAATTTTCTGAGGAACCGCCAGACTGATTTCTGAATTCAAGGCCAGCCTGGTCGATAGAGTGAGTTCCAGGATATCCAAGGCTACACAGAAAAACCCTGTCTCAACAAACAAACAAACAAACAAACAGTTCCTTTTTATAATAATTCACTAAACCATTTATTAGAATTTCAAGATTTGTTTTCATTACTACCATCGACATAATTAATTTTTTAGCATAAGTCAAGAAAAATAGACTGAGGTCAATTTCAAATGGGAATAAGTAAACAGGAAGTTTTTCATTTGATTAACTAATTGAGTTGATTAGATGTGGCATGAAGAAAATTGTAATAAAATAGTCAAGGATTAACAATGGAGAGTTCTCTAAAAAGCGAAATTCATGAGATTGAGAAATGGTCTGGAAAACATTTCAAAAAAATTGATTTACAATTTCAGCTAAGGTTTATAGATCTAGATAACCATAGTATGCATTTTAAACAGGAATGAGTGAAAGGCCTGAGACTCTATAGGACTAAAAATCATGAACTAAATTTGTTGAATTAACATGTTTATGTGATTGTTATAACTATGCGCATGTTTGTGCATTAGTGTGACTTGTGGTGGCCAGTAAAAAACTTAAGTCTTCACTATTCAATTTAAATAAAGAAGGTTACTTTGCCTGTGCATTCTTCCATGTTCCAAACTAGTTGAATCATGAAATGGAAGATTCTCCTGTCATTGATTCCTATCTCAGCATAGGAATTGCAGATGCTTGCTATTATATTTGGATTTACATGAGCTCTAGAGATTCAAACTTATATCCTAACACTTGTGCAGCCAATACCTTATCCACTGAGTTATTTCCTCAGCTAATGCTTATTTATGAATAATGAGTTTTGAGCATGTTTCTTAATACACTCTTAAAAGGGAAAAGTGTAGAAATAGGGAGAAGTCTTAATAGGTAAAAGTGTTTACTGTGCAAACATGAACAACTAAATTTACATCACCATATCACCATAAACAATGTAAATAAACTATAAAAGGCTTCATTATACCTAACCTCAGTAATGTGGGGCAGAGACAGATTGCCAGAGGCTGGCTGATAGCCAATTGCCTAGACAAAATGTTGAGCTTTCATTTCTGTGAAAATAAAGGAAAATAGAGAGATATAGTATAGAAAGATGACAAAGTTCTCCTCTAGGTTTCTGGTGTGTGTGTGTGTGTGTGTGTGTGTGTGTGTGTGTGTGTGTGTGTGTATGGGAACTGAACATACATATTCACATGTGGACACCATACACATATACTAAACACATAGCACACTCAAACACACATACTCACTGAATGTATATTACAAACACAGTCACACAATACTATATACACCACACATATATCCCTTATATCTTTACTAAAAAAGGTATGAGTGCATTAGTGTCACTCCTATACTGTGGGATTCTCACTCAAAACTCCAGTAAGTAATCATTTCTTTCTAGAAGAGTTGTTTAGATTTCCGCTATGATATTTACTATAACAAATTAATATAAAATTATATAATTAATTTATATGTATTAATTGGATTATAAAATTTTGGAGTATATATACTATGCCGTATTTACTCTTTTATCACCTACCCACTAGTAGGAATACTTTAAAAATTCTACTTCAGTAAATGCAAACTCTATTGGATTGTTCCAGACAATAGAAAATATTTTCTAGCAGTTATTCCAAAAGAAATAGAAAATCAATGTGAAAAGATCATAAAAGATCTTTACCAACCCTACATCCAACAGAGGGCTAATATCCAAGATATACCAAGAAATCAAGAAAGTAGACTCCAGAGAGGCAAATAACCCTATTAAAAATGGGGTACAGAGCTAAACAAAGAAGTTTCACTTGAGGAATATGGAATAGTGAAAAGCACCTAAAGAACTGTTCAACATCCTTAGTCATCAGGGAAATGCAAATCAAAACAACCCTGAGATTTCACCTCACACCAGTCAGAATGGCTAAGATTAAAAACTCAGGAGACATTAGGTGTTGGTGAGAATGTGGAGAAAGAGGAATACTACTCCACTACTGGTGGGACTGCAAGCTAGTACAACCACTCTGGAAATCAGTTTGGCGGTTCCTTAGAAAATTGGACATAGTGTTAGATGAGGACCCAGCTATACCGCTCCTGGGCATATGCCCAAAAGATGCTCCAACAAATAACAAGGACACTCATGCTACACTATATTCATAGCAGCCTTATTAATAATAGACACAAGGAGGAAAGAGTCCAGTTGCCCTGAACAGAACACCAATAGCTTATGCTCTAAGATCAAGAATTGACAAATGGGACCTCATAAAATTACAAAGATTCTGTAAGGCAAAGGACACCATCAGAAGGACAAAACAGCAACCAACAAAGTGGGAAATGATCTTCACCAACCCCACATCCGACAGAGTGCTAATATCCAATATATACAAAGAACTCAAGAAGTTAGACCCCCAAAGAACCAAATAACCCTATCAAAAATGGGGTACAGAGCTAAACAAAGAATTTTCACCAACCGAAATTCGGATGGCTGAGAAACACCTTAAGAGATGTTCAACATCATTAGTCATCAGGGAAATGCAAATCAAAACAACCCTGAGATTCCACCTCACACCAGTCAGAATGGCTAAGATTAAAAACTCAAGAGACAACAGGTGCTGGCAAGGATGTGGAGAAAGGGGAACACTCCTCCACTGTTGGTGGGATTGCAAAATGGTAAAACCACTCTGGAAATCAGTGTGGCGGTTCCTCAGAAAATTGGACATGTCACCTCCAGAGGACCCTGGCATACCACCCCTGGGCATATACCCAGAGGATTCCCCTGCATACAATAAAGACACATGCTCCACTATGTTTATAGCAGCCTTGTTTATATTAGCCAGAAATTGGAAGGAGCCCAGATATCCCTCAAAAGAGGATTGGATACAGAAGATGTGGTATATCTATACAATGGAGTACTACTCAGCAATTAAAAATAATGAACTCATGCAATTTGTAGGTAAATGGTTAGATCTGGAAAATATCATCCTAAGTGAGCTAACCCAATCACAAAAGAATACAGATGAAATGAAATCACTGATAAGTGGATATTAATGAGCCCAGAAGTCCTAAATACTCAAGGCAAAATTAGCAAGTCAAATGACTCCCAAGAAGAAGAAAGGAGAGGACCCTGGGCCTGTAAAGATTGGATCCAGTATTGTAGACCCAGAACAGAGAAATCGTGGGGGAGGGGAATGAGTTGGGAATAGCAGGGGGGGGGGAGAGGAATGATGGGACATATGGTGGGGGGTAACTGGGAAAGGGGAAAGCCTTTGGAATGTAAACATAGAATATATAAAATATAAATTAAAAAAAAAAGAAACAATGAATTCATGAAATTCTTAGAGAAATGGACGGAGGTGGAGAACGTCATACTAAGTGAGGTGACCCAGTCTCAAAAGAATACCCATGGTATACAGTCACTGATAAGTGGATATTAGCCTAGAAGCTTGGAATACCAAAGACATAAATCACATATCAAGTGATGTCTCACAAAAAGAAAGGAGTGGACACTGGTGCTAGAATGGACCAAAACATCATTGTGGGGGAGCACAAGAACAGTGAGGTGGGAGGGGGTGGATGAGGGAGCAGGGGGAGGGAAAAGGGCATGTGGGACCTTTGGGGGTGGGGAACCAGAAAAAGGGAAATGAATTGTAAATATAGAATATATCCAATAAATAAAAAAAAAGATAATTAAAAAAAAAAACTCAGGAGACAGCAGGTGTTGGAGAGGATGTGGAGAGAATGTGGAGAAAGAGGAACACTCCTCCACTTCTGATGGGATTGCAAGCTGGTACAACCACTCTGGACATCAGTCTAGCAGTTCCTCAGAAAACTAGGCATGATACTACTGGAGGACCCTGCTATACAACTTCTGGACATATACCCTGAGAATTCCCCAGCATGTAATATGGACACATGCTCCACTATGTTCATAGCAGCCCTATTTATAATAGCCAGAAGCTGGAAAGAACCCAGATGTCTCTCAACAGAGGAATGGATAAAGAAATTGTGCTATATATACACTAAGGAAAACTACTCAGCTATTAAAAACAATTAATTCATGAAATTATTAGGCAAATGGGTAGAACTGTAGAATGTTGTCCTGAGCAATCACCAAAGAACACACATAGATGCATATTAGTCCAGAAGCTCGGAATATCCAAGAAACAATCCACAGACCACATGATTCCCAAGAAGAAGGAAGGAAGGGCCCCTGGTCCTAGAAAGGCTCGGTGCAGCAGTATAGGGGAATACCAAGATAGTGAAATGGGAAGTGGGTGATTGGGGAAGAAAGGGATGGAAGAGGGCTTATGGGACTTTCGGGGAGGGGTGATATGGGAAAGAGTATATTATTTGAAATGTAAATAAATAATATACTGAATAAAAACATAAAGTAAAAAAACTATATATTATAGTATCTTCATATGCAGATAGAAAAAACTAAAAACAAAGAACATATGATATAAGAATATGACAATACTTCATTACTCTATTAATTTGATTTTTGCTTGCACAAATTGAAAAATTAAGGACTGTAGTGAGAGGAATAGTGGTATATGTCTGCAATACCACATATGTGGTATCTGACATAGGAGAATTACAAATTCCAAGCATGAAGTAGAAATTTCTAGTTGTGTTGTAAGGGCCTATATTGCTTAAGAATAATACTCCAGATTGAAATAGTATGCAAAACAAAGAGCCTTTTATTCTGCAGGAGTCCAGTATGTATGGCTGTACCATTTACTAAGATGGAAATACACACAAGTAAACTTGCATGACTAATTCACAGCACATTAGGGAATTCCAAGGATTGGTAGGTGACTTTTTTTCCCCACAGGTCGAAGCACCAATGATTTTATTTTTCTTTCAGAATGTATATATCCCAGTGATATCTTTCAAGGACTACACAATGCTATATGATAATAGTTTTCTTCTACTGAATGATTACAGTGAGTATACATAAGAAGAAATATCCAAATCAGTCACTATAAAATTGTTTATGAAATATGGATAAAACACAAATTGTTCCTAAAAACCCACATACATTTTAAATTAAACAGCTTTTTATAGATTTATGTAGTGGAAGCAATCAAGGCACCTATTTTCCTATTGGCAGGCTGTAATGTGTGGTTACAAGGAAAGGATCAATTATTTTATTATTTATCTTTTTTTTCATTTTATTAATTTAAATTTTATTTTCTATATTCTATGATTACATTCCAAAGGCTTTCCCCCTCCCAGTTCCCCTCCACCATATGTCCCATAATTCCTCTCCCCCCCCAACTATTCCCCAATCATTCCCCTCCCCACGATTTCTCTGTTCTGGGTCTACAAAACTGGATGCAATCTTTACAGGCCAAGGGTCCTCTCCTTTCTTCTTCTTGGGAGTCATTTGACTTGCTAATTGTGCCTTGAGTATTTAGGGCTTCTGGGCTCATTAATATCCACTTATCAGTGATTGCATTTCATGTGTATTCTTTTGTGATTGGGTTAGCTCACTTAGGATGATATTTTCCAGATCTAACCATTTACCTACAAATTGCATGAGTTCATTATTTTTAATTGCTGAGTTGTACTCCATTGTATAAATGGGTTGGTGAAGATCTTTTCCTACTTTGTTGGTTGCTGTTTTGTCTTCTGACAGTGTCCTTTGCCTTAAAGAAACTTTGTAATTTTATGAGGTCCCATTTGTCAATTCTTGATCTTAGAGCATAAGCTATTGGTGTTCTGTTCAAGAACTTTCCCCCTGTGCCCATGTTCTCCAGGGTCTTTCCCCAGTTTCTTTTCTAATAGTTTCAGTGTATCTGGTTTTATGTGGAGGTCCTTGATCCACTTGGATTTGATCTGAGTACAAGGAGATAAGTGTGGGTCAATTCACATTCTTCTGCATGTTGACCTCCAGTTGAACCAGCACCATTTGGTGAAAAGGCTATCTTTTTTCCACTGGATGGTTGTGGCTCCTTTTCAAAGATCAAGTGACCATAAGTCTGTGGGTTCATTTCTGGGTCTCCAATCCTATTCCATTGATCTACTTGCCTGATGCTGTACCAATACCATGCAGTTTTTAACACAATTGCTCTGTAGTACTGCTTGAGGTCAGGGATATTGATTCCCCCAGAAGTCCTTTTATTGTTGAGAATAGTTTTAGTTATCCTAGGTTTTTTGTTGCTCCAGAAGAATTTGAGAATTGCTCTTTTTAGATCTATGAAGAATTGATTTGGGATTTTGATGGGGATTGCATTGAATCATTAGATTGCTTTTGGCAAGATGGCCATTTTTACTATATTGATCCTGCCAATCCAGGAGCAAGAAATATTTTTCCATCTTCTGAGGTCTTCTTCGATTTCTTTCTTCAAGGACTTGAAGTTCCTGTCATACAGATCTTTCCCTGTTTCCTTAGAGTTACGCCAAGGTACTTTATGTTGTTTGTGGCTATTGTGAAGGGTGTTATTTCCCTAACTTCTTTCTCAGCCTGCTTGTCGTTTGAGTACAGGAAGGCAACTGATTTGCTTGAGTTAATTTTATAACCAGCCACTTTGCTGAATTTTTTTATCAGCTGTAGAAATTCTCTGGTTGAGTATTTGGGGTCACTTAAGTAAACTATCATATCGTCTGCAAATAATGATACTTTGACTTCTTCCTTTCCCTTTTGTATCCCTGTTACTTCCTCATGTTGTCTAATTGCTCTCACTAGAACTTCAAGTACTATATTGAAAAGATATGGAGAGAGAGGGCAGCCTTGTCTAGTCCCTGATTTTAGTGGGATTGATTCAAGTTTCTCTCCATTTATTTTGATGTTGGCTACTGGTTTGCTGTAGATTGCTTTTACTATCTTTAGGTATGGGCCTTGAATTCCTGCTCTTTCCAAGACTTTTAGCATGAAAGGATGCTGAATTTTGTCGAATGCTTTTTCAGCATCTAATGAGATGACCATGTGTTTTTTTTTCTTTTAGTTTGTTTATGTAGTGGATTACATTGATTGATTTCCGTATATTGATCCATCCTGCATCCCTGGAATGAAGCCTACTTGATCATGGTGAATGATCGTTTTGATATGCTCTTGGAGTCAGTTGGCAAGAATTTTATTTAGTATTTTTTCATCGATATTCATAAGAGAAATTGGCCTGTAGTTCACTTTCTTTGTTGGATCTTTTTGTGGTTTAGGTATCAGCATAATTGTGGTTTCGAAGAATGAGTTGGGCAGTGTCCCTTCTGTCTATTTTGTGGAATAGTTTGTTGAGTATTGGTGTTAAGTCTTCTTTGAAGGACTGGTAGAATTCTGCACTAAAACCATCTGGTTCCGTACTTTTTTTGGTGGGGATGCTTTCTATGACCCCTTCTATTTCTTTAGGGGTTATGGGACTGTTTAGATGATCTACTTGATGCTGATTTAATTTTGGTATTTGGTATCTGTCTAGGAAATTTTCCATTTCCTCCAGATTCTCCAGTTGTTTTGAGTATATTCTTTTGTAGTAGGATCTGATGATCTTTTGAATTTCCTCAGTTTCTCTTGTTATATCCCCCTTTTCATTTCTAATTTTGTTAATTTGGATACTGTCTCTGTGCCCTTTGGTTAGTCTAGCTAAGCGCTTATCTATCTTGTTGATTTTCTCAAAGAACCAGCTCTTGGTTTTGTTGATTTTTTGGATGGTTCTCTTTGTTTCTACATGATTGATTTCAGCCCTTAGTTTGATGATTTCCTCTCTTCTACTCCTCCTGGGTGAATTAGCTTCTTTTTTTTAATTTTTTTATATCTTATTTAATTTTTATTTTCTATTTTCTATGTTCACATTCCAAAGGCGGTCCCCTTTCCCAGTTCCCCCCCCATCATATGTCCCATAATTCCTCTCCCCCCCCAACTATTCCCCAATCACTCCCGCCACCACGATTTCTCTATTCTGGGTGTACATACTAGATCCAATTTTTACAGGCCCAGGGTCCTCTCCTTTCTTCTTCTTGGGTGTCATTTGACTTGCTAATATTGTCTTGAGAATTTAGGGCTTCTGGGCTCATTAATATCCACTTATCAGTGATTGCATTTCATGTGTATTCTTTTGTGATTGGGTTAGCTCACTTAGCATGATATTTTCCAGATCTAACCATTTACATACAAATTACATGAGTTCATTATTTTTAATTGCTGTGTAGTACTCCATTGTATAAATATACCACATTTTTTGTATCCATTCCTCTTTTGAGGGATATCTGGGCTCCTTCCAATTTCTGGCTATTATAAACAAGGCTGCTATAAACATAGTGGAGCATGTTTCTTTATTGTATGCAGGAGAATCCTCTGGGTATATGCCCAGGAGTGGTATGCCAGGGTCCTCAGGAAGTGACATGTCCAATTTTCTGAGGAACCGCCACACTGATTTCCAGAGCAGTTTTACCATTTTGCAATCCCACCAACAGTGGAGGAGTGTTCCCCTTTCTCCACATCCTTGCCAGCACCTGTTGTCTCTTGAGTTTTTAATCTTAGCCATTCTGACTGGTGTGAGGTGGAATCTCAGGGTTGTTTTGATTTGCATTTCCCTGATGACTAATGATGTTGAACATCTCTTAAGGTGTTTCTCAGCCATCCGAATTTCGGTTGGTGAAAATTCTTTGTTTAGCTCTGTACCCCATTTTTGATAGGGTTATTTGGTTCTTTGGGGTCTAACTTCTTGAGTTCTTTGTATATATTGGATATTAGCACTCTGTCGGATGTGGGGTTGGTGAAGATCATTTCCCACTTTGTTGGTTGCTGTTTTGTCCTTCTGATGGTGTCCTTTGCCTTACAGAATCTTTGTAATTTTATGAGGTCCCATTTGTCAATTCTTGATCTTAGAGCATAAGCTATTGGTGTTCTGTTCAGGGCAACTGGACTCTTTCCTCCTTGTGTCTATTATTAATAAGGCTGCTATGAATATAGTGTAGCATGAGTGTCCTTGTTATTTGTTGGAGCATCTTTTGGGCATATGCCCAGGAGCGGTATAGCTGGGTCCTCATCTAACACTATGTCCAATTTTCTAAGGAACCGCCAAACTGATTTCCAGAGTGGTTGTACTAGCTTGCAGTCCCACCAGTAGTGGAGTAGTATTCCTCTTTCTCCACATTCTCACCAACACCTAATGTCTCCTGAGTTTTTAATCTTAGCCATTCTGACTGGTTTGAGGTGAAATCTCAGGGTTGTTTTGATTTGCATTTCTCTAATGACTAATGTTGTTGAACATTTCTTAAGGTGCTTCTCAGCCATCCGAATTTCTTCTGGTGAAAATTCTTCATTTAGCTCTGTACCCCATTTTTAATAGGGTTATTTGGTTCTTCCCAAGGTTTTCTATCTCCGATGTTGTCTCCCTTTGCTATTTCTTAGTTGTTTCTACTTCTCTTTTTAGATTCTGGATGGTTTTGCTCAGATCTTTTACTTGCTTGTTTGTGTTTTCATGTAATTCTTTAAGGGATTTTTGTGTTTCCTCTTTTATGACTTCTACTTGTTGACCCAGGTTCTCTTGTATTTCTTTAAGTGATTTTTGTGTTTCCCCCTTACTGGCATCCATTTTTTGATCCATATTCTCCTGAATTTCTTTAAGTGATTTTGGTGTTAGACTTGTAAGGCTTCTAGCTTTTGATCTATGTTCTCCTGTATTCCTTTAAGAGATTTATCTAAGTGATCATCTATCAGCATCCTGACCAGTGATTTTAGATCTGAGTCTTGTTTTTCTGGTGTGTTGTGGTATCTGAGACTTATTGCTGTTGGTGTACTGGGTTCGGATGCTGGCATATTGCCTTGATTTCTGTTAGTAAAGATCTTACGTTTGCCTTTTGCCATCTGGTTATCTCTGGTGTTAGTTGGTCCTGTAGTTACTAACTGGTGATTGAACTTCCTGTGGGCTCATAAGGCTATTTCCCCATGACTGGGACACCTGAACCACTGCCCTGCAGGGCTCTTACTCACAGGTTGCTGATAGGTGGCCTGAGACCCCAGAGGTCTTAAACTCGGGATATCTCGGGTAACTGGTTCCACCTGCTGGTTCAGCCTACTGGTTCTGCCTGCTGGTTAGAAACAGCTGGGAAGATGGCAGAGGCTGCAGGGAGTGCAGGGTCCACCATCAGGGCAAAGAGCCCATGCCTGGCTGGGACCGCTTTTTGTGGACATCAGAAATTTAATTGTCTAAGTAGTTGTATTTGGATCCAAACCAATTCAAAATTATATTTTGCTTAAATATTATGTTTCCCTTCCATTAGCTCCCCACTGTTCTTTTAGCAGTCTATGATATACTTTTCTCAATTGTATGCTGTTTTACATATTTCATTTTACATATTTTAATGTAAATTTTTAAGTTATGACAGGCTCCAGGAAACTGGAGAATATATTCCTCTCTTTGTGGCCTCAAAGCCCAATAGTTTTGAATGCCTAGGTTAATTTGAATAGTTTCTTTTAAAGATTTATTTATTTATTTTATGTGAGTACACTGTTGCTGTTTTCAGACACACCAGAAGAGGGCATCAGATAGCATTACATATTGTTGTGAGCCACCATGTGGTTGCTGGGATTTGAACTCAGAACCTCCAGAAGTGCAGCCAGTGCTCTTAACCACTGAACCATCTATCCAGCCCAGAATACTTTTAATCTTTTACATTTCAATGTGTCTTTTAAGTTTTCTTACAACCAGTTTCTTTTATCTCCATAATCAGAGTTGCAGGCTTCCAGAGGAGGTATATTTATTACTATTTTACAGATCAAAAAACTAGAGCTTATACTAGCTAGAGCAGTTTGAAAACATAAGGAAGTCAAAGGGATACAAATTGGAAAGGAAGAAGTCAAACTATCACTATTCGCAGATGATATGATAGTATACTTAAGTGACACAAAACACTCCACCAGGGAACTCCTACAGCTGATAAACAACTTCAGCAAAGTTGCTGGTTATAAAATCAACTCAAACAAATCAGTAGCCTTCCTATACTCAAAGGATAAGAAGGCTAAGAAAGAAATTAGGGAAATGATACCCTTCACAATAGCCACAAAAAATAACAAGTATCTTGGTGTGACTCTAACCAAACAAGTGAAAGATTTGTATGACAAAAACTCCAGGTCTCTGAAGAAGGAAATGGAAGAAGACCTCAGAAAATGGAAAAATCTTCCATGCTCCTGGATTGGCGGGATTAATATAGTTAAAATGTCAATCTTGCCAAAAGCAATATACAGATTCAACACAATCCCCATCAAAATTCCAACTCTGTCCTTCATAGAGTTAGAAAGAGCAATTTTCAAATTCATCTGGAATAACAAAAAACCCAGGATAGCTAAAACTATTATCAACAGTAAAAGAATTTCTGGGGGAATCAGTATCGTGGACCTCAAGCAATACTCTAGAGCAGTAGTGTTAAAAACTGCATGATATTGATACAGTGACAGGAAGGTGGATCAATGGAATATGATTGAAGACCCTGAAGTGAACCCACACATCTATGGCCAATTGAGCTTTGACAAAAGAGCTGAAAACATCCAGTGGAAAAAAGATAGCCTTTTCAACAAATGGTGCTGGCTCAACTAGAAGTCAACATGCAGAAGAATGAGAATTGATCTACTCTTATCTCCTTGTACTAAGCTCAACTCCAGAACATAAAACCAGACACACTAAAACTAATAGAAAAGAAACTGGGGAAGAACCTTGAGGACATTGGCTCAGGGGGAAAGTTCCTGAACAGAACACCAATAGCTTATGCTCTAAGATCAAGAATAGACAAATGGACCTCATAAAATTACAAAGTTTCTGTAAGGCAAAAGACCCTGTCAAAAGGACAAATCAGCAACCAACAAATTGGGAAAAGATCTTCACCAACACCACATCCAACAGAGGGCTAATATCCAATGTATACAAAGAGCTCAAGAAGTTAGACCCCAGAAAACCAAATAACCCTATCCAAAAATGGGGTACAGAGCTAAACAAAGACTTTTTACCTGAAGAAATTTGGATGGCTAATAAACACCGTTTGTCAATTCTTAATCTTAGATCATAGGCCATTGGTGTTCAGTTCAGGAAAATTCCCCCTGTGTCAAATACACTTTCTCTTCTATTAGTTTCAGTGTATTTGCTTTTTTTATTGCATATATTCTTTATTTACATTTCATTTCCCTTTTCCTGGTTCCTGCCCCCCCAAAGGTCTCACATGCTCTTTTCCCTCCCCAAGTTCCCCCGTCCACCCCTTCCCACTTCCCTGTTCTGGTATTCTCCTTCACTGAAGCATAGAGCCTTTCCAGAACCAGGGTCCACTCCTTCCTTCTTTTTGTATCCATTTCTGCGTTGAGGGTCATCTGAGTTTTTTCCAGCTTTTGGCTATTATAAATAAGGCTGCTGTGAACATAGTGGAGCATGTATCCTTATTGCATGCTGGGGAATCTTCTGGGCATATTCCCAGGAGTGGTATGGCTGGGTCCTCCAGAAGTATCATGTCCAGTTTTCTGAGGAACCACCAGACTGATTTCCAGAGTGGTTGGACCAGCTTGCAGTGCCACCAGCAGTGGAGGGGTGTCCTTTTTCTCCACATCCTTGCCAACACCTGTTGTTTCCTGAGATTTTAATCTTAGCCATTCTGACTGGTGTGAGGTGAAATCTCAGGCTTGTTTTGATTTGCATTTCCCTAATGACTAATGATGTTGAACATTTCTTAAAGTGCTTCTCAGCCATCTGATGTTCTTCAGGTGAAAATTCTTTGTTTAGCTTTGTACCCCATTTTTTTTTGACAGGGTTATTTAGTTTTCTGGGATCTAACTTCTTGAGTTCTTTGTATACATTGGATATTAGCCCTCTGTCAGATGTGGGGTTGGTGAAGATCTTTTCCCAATTTGTTGGTTGCCGACTTGTCCTTTTGACAGTGTCTTTTGCCTTATAGAAACTTTGTAATTTTATGAGGTCCCATTTGTCTATTCTTGATCTTAGAGCATAAGCTATTGGTGTTCTGTTCAGGAACTTTCCCCCTGAGCCAATGTCCTCAAGGGTCTTCCCCAGTTTCTTTTCTATTAGTTTTAGTGTGTCTGGTTTTATATGGAGGTCCTTGATCTGCGTGGAGTTGATCTTAGTAAAAAGAGATAAGGGTGGAACAATTCTCATTCTTCTGCATGTTGACCTCCAGTTGAGCCAGCACCATTTGTTGAAAAGGCTATCTTTTTTCCACTGGAAGTTTTCAGCTCCCTTGTCGAAGATCAATTGTCCATAGATGTGTGGGTTCACTTCAGGGTCTTCAATCCTATTCCATTGATCCACCTCACTGTTACTGTACCAATACCATGCGGTTTTTAATACTACTGCTCTGTAGAATTGATTGAGGCCCGCGATACTGATTCCCCCAGAAATTCTTTTAATGTTGATAATAGTTTCAGCTATCCTGGGTTTTTTGTTATTCCAGATGAGTTTGAGTACTGTTCTTTCTAACTCTATGAAGAACTGAGTTGTGATTTTGGTGGATATTGCGTTTTGAATCTGTATATTACTTTTGGCAAGATTGCCATTTTAACTATATTAATCCTGCCAACCCACGAGCATGGGTGATTTTTCCATTTTCTCAGGTCTTCTTTTTCCTTCTTCAGAGACCTGAAGTTCTTGTCATACAGATCTTTCACTTGTTTGGTTAGAGTCACACCAAGATAATTTATATTGTTTGTGGCTAGTGTATTTGCTTTTTATGGAGATCCTTGTTCCACTTGGACTTGAGCATTGTACAAGGAGATAAAGATGGACCAATTTGCCTTCTTTTACATGCTAACCACCAGTCGAACCAGCACCATTTGTTGAAAATGCTGTCTTTTCCAATGGGTGGTTTTAGCAGCTTTGTCAAAGATCAAGTAATCATAGGTGTGTGGGTTCATTTCTGGCTCTTCAATTCCATTCCATTGATCTATCTGCTTATCACTGTACCATCACTATGCAGTTATTCTTTTAATCACTATTGCTCAGTAGTACTGCTTGAGTTCAGGGATGGTGATTCCACCATAATTTTTTTTATTGTTGAGAATAATTTTTGCTATCTTGGGTTTATTGTTATTCAGGATGAATTTGGAAATTGCTTTTTCTAACTCTATGAAGAATTGGATTGGAATTTTGTTGTGGATTACATTGAATCTGTAGATTGCTTTTGGCATAATTGCCATTTTTGCTATATTAATTCTGCCAGTCCATGAGCATGTGAGATCTTCCAATCTTCTCAGATCTTCTTTGATTTCTTTATTCAGGGATTTGAAGTTCTTATCATACAGATCTTTATAATCCCAACACAATTTGTCAAGGATATAAGAAGAGAAATTCTGAACTTCATCTGGAAAGAGAAAAAAAACCAAGAATACAAAAAGAAAAAAAAATAAGACAAATATATAGTGGGAAAAATAAAGCATCTTCAATAAATGGTGCAGTTTTCTTATGTAGTAAAATTCAAATAGACCCATATTTGTCAATTTGTACAACGCTCAAGTCCAAATGGATCAATGGCTTCAACATAAAACTAGACACACTGAATCTAATAGAAGAGAAAGGTAGGAAAGAGCCTTGAACTCATTGGCACAGGCAGAAACTTCCGAAACAGAATTCCAATGGCTCATGCTCTTAGAACAGGAATTAATAAATGGTACCTCATGAAACTGGAAAGCTTTTGTAAGGCACAGGACATAGTCAATAAAACAAATTGACATCCCACAGGTTGGGAAAAAAATCTTCACTAATGAATGAGAAGTACTTAAAGAAATGTTCAAAGTCCTTAGTCATCAGGGAAATGCAAATCACAACTACCCTGAGATTCCAACTCACACAAATCAGAAAGGCTAAGATCAAAAACTCATGTGACAGCAGACACTGATGAAGATGCAGAGAATAATGAAAACTCTGGATATCAGTCTGGTGGATCCTCAGGAAATTGGAACTTTTTTACCTGAGAACCTAGCAATACCACTCCTGGACATATATCCAAAAGATGCTCCAACATATAACATATAACAAGGACACATGCTCCACTGTGTTCATAGCAGACTTATTTATAATTGTCAGAAGCTGTAATCAGCCCAGATGTCCCTCAACAGGGGAATGGATACAGAAAATGTGGTATATTTACAAAATGGAGTACTATTCAACTATTAAAAACAATGATGTCATGAAATTCACAGGCAAAGGGATGGAACTAGAAAATATGCTGAGTGAGGTAACCCAGATATAAAAGAACACACATGGTATATATTCACTGATAAGTGGATTTTAGCCCAAAAGCTCAGGATAACCATAATCCAACTCACACACCATATGCACATTAAGAGATAGGAAAACCAAAGTGTAGATGTTTCAATGCTACATAGAAAGGAGAATAAAATAATCACATGAGATGGAGGGAGGGAAGTACTTTGGAGGGAGAAAAGAGGAGGAGAGAAAAAGAGGAGGGTCAAGAACAAGTACTGCATGGGGCAGAAGAAAATTATGGGGAACAAGGTACAGCCACTATAAGGACTCAGACTCTAGGGAACTGAGAGTCTCCTAGGAGCCAATGGATATAACTTTAGCCAAAATAACCAAGAAAGAGGTGATAAGACCTATAGAGACCACCTCCAATAGACAGTCTTGCCCCTTCCCCCAGTTGAGGGATGGGATCACCCATACATCTCAAAATTTTTTTATCCTGGAAATGCTCTTGTCTAAAGGAAATACAGGAACAAAAAAATTGAACATAGATAGAAGGTAAGGCCATCCATTGACTGTCCCTCCTAGGAATATACCCGATGTGCAAAGACCAAAGCCCCAAACTATTGCTGATGCCAAGAAGTACTTGCTGAGAGGAGCCAAACTTTGCTGTTTCCTGAGAGGTTCTACCAGTACCTGATGAATACAGATGAAAATACTCACAGTCATCTAACTGACTGAGTCTGAGGACCCCAAAAGAAGTTCTAGGAGAGTTTGGTTGCAGGTGCTTAGATTTAGTGAGCAGAACCAGATAACCAAGATATCCCAAGCTTAAGATCTCTGGGGACTCAGGCCACCAGCCAGTCATCTAGAACGGTAGCTTACAGAGCAGTGGTTCCTGTGTTCCATCAGGGTGTGGGTCCTCTATCCCGCAGAAGACTCTGCAAGCCGCACTCACCATTTCCTGCTGCCACCACCAATATCCTTGCAGCTGTCTGAACTAAGCAAGCTGAACCAGGTACCCATGATATCCAGAATTTTGTATCTCTGGGAACTCAAAGCTGCCAGGCAGCGATCCGGGCAGAGCAGTGGTTCCTGGGCCCCAACTAGTCTTGGACTCTGTGCCCTGATGGGAACCCTGCACTCCACTCAACCATGGCCATCTTGGTACCAGGTGCTTAGATTGAGCAGGCAGAACCAGATACCCAAGACATCCCAAGCTTAGGATCTCTGGTGACTCAGGCCTCTAGCCAGTCATCTAAGAATGGGACAGTTCTCTGCCTTGTGGGAGACCCCACACTCCACACTCCCCACTCCCCGCGACCACCACCAGCATCCTTACTGCTGACTAGACTAAGCAAGCAGAACGAGAGAAGACAAACAGCATCGGGTCCACAGAGAGAACTGAATATAACATTGCTTGGAACAAGATATACCAGGGGTCCAAGAGCACTCAAGAGGAGAACAACACATCAGCAATCTGTGCCAGGGGAAACCCAGTCATCCACTGGTGGGGAAATAGACTTACTAGCCCACAGAAGGCTCAAACACTAGCGAGTGACTATAGGACCAGAGATAACCAGATGGCAAAGTCAAAAGTAGGAACTTTACTAACAGAAATCAAGGCAATATGGCAGCATCCGAACACAGATCCCTGACAGCAGTAAGTCCCAGATACCCCAACACACCAGAAAAACAAGATTTGGATCTAAAATCACTGGTTGGGATGCTGATAGCAAAAGCACATAGATAAATATCTTAAAGAAATACAGGAGAAAATGGATCAAAAATTAGAAGACCTTACAAGGCAAACACAAAAATCAATTAAAGAAATTCAGGAGAATATGGATCAAAAAATAGAAGCCAATAAGGAGGAAGTACAAAAATCACTTAAAGAAATACAGGAAAATATGGGTCAACAAGTAAAAGTCATGAAAGAGGAAACACAAAAATCTCTTAAAGAAATACATGAAAATACAAATAAGCAAGGAGAATATCTGAGCAAAACCATCCAGGATCTAAAAACAGAAGTAGAAACAACTAAGAAATTGCAAAGGGAGACAACTTTGGAGATAGAAAACCTTGGGAAGAAATCAGGGGCCATAGATGCAAATATCAACAATAGAATACAAGAGATAGAAGAAAAAAATCTCAGATGTCAAAGATACCATAGAAACCAATGATTCAACAGTCCAAGAAACTGCAAAATACAAAAAGCTTGTAACCCAAAACATCCAGAAAATCCAGGACACAATGAGAAGACCAAACCTAAGGGTTATATGCATAGATGAGAGGGAAGATATACAACTTAAAGGGCCATCAAATATCTTCTACAAAATTATGGTAGAAAACTTCCCCAATCTAAAGAGAGAGATGCCCATGAATATACAAGAAGCTTACAGAACGCCAAACAGACAGGAACAGAACAGAAATACCTCCCATCACATAATAACCAAAACCCCGAATATACAAAACAAAGAAAGAATATTAAAGGCAGTAAGAGAAAAAGGCCAAGTAACATATAAAGGAAGACCTATCAGGATTACTCCAGACTTCTCACCTGAGACCATGAAAGCTAGAAGATCCTGGGCAGATATCATGCAAACTTTAAGAGAACACAAATTTCAGCCAAAATTACTTTACCCAGCAAAACTCTCAATCGTCACAGATGGAGAAACCAAGGCATTCCTTGAAAAAACCAAATTTGCACATTATCCTTCCACAAACTCAGCCCTACAAAGGATAATAAAGGAAAAACACCAACACAAGGAGGGAAACCACACCCCAGAAGGAACAAGGTAGAAACCCACTCTCATCAAACACAAAAGAAAATAACCATTCAAATATAAAAAAAATTATCAAAATGTCAGGAAGTAATAATTACTATTCCTTAATATCTCTTAACATCAATGGAATAAATTCCCCAATAAAAAACATAGAAAAATAGACTGGATATGGAAACCGGACCCTACATTTTGATTCATACAGCAAACACATCTCAGTGTCAAAGACAAACACTACCTTAGAGTAAAAGGCTGGAAGAGAATTTTACAAGCAAATGGTCTCAGGAAACAAGCCAGAGTAGCAACAGTAATATCAGATAAAATTGACTTTCAACCTAAAGTCATCAAAAGAGACACAGAAGGTCACTTCTTGCTGATTAAAGGAAAAGTTCACCAAGAAGAACTCTCAATACTTAACACCTATGCTCCAAATGCAAGAGTACCCTCATTCGTAAAAGAAACTCTACTAGAGCTTAAGGCACACATTACACCTACCACAATAATTGTGGGTGCCTTCAACTCTCCACTCTCCTCAATGGACCAATGAGGAAACCAGAAACTAAACACAGTGAAACTAATTGAAGATTTAGACCAATAGGATTTAACAGATATATATATATATATATATATATATATATATATATATATATATATATATATAAAACATTTCATCCCAAAGCAAAAGAATATACCTGTTTCTCAGCACTACATGGTACCTTCTCCAAAATTGATCATATAATTGGTCACAAGAAAGATGTCAACAAATACAAGAAGATAGAACTATTCCCATGCCTCCTATCAGATCACTGTGTATTAAAAGTGGTCTTCAATAGCAAGAAAAACAACAGAAAGCCCACATACACATGGAAATTGAACAATACTCTACTCAATGACAACTTGGTCAAGGAAGAAATAAAGAAAGGAATCAAAGACTTTTTAGAATTCAATGAAAATGAGGTACAACCCATCCAAATCTATGGGACACAATGAAAGCAGTGCTAAGAGGAAAACTCATAGCCCTGAGTGCCTCCAAAGAGAAACTGGAGAGAGCATACACTAGAAGCATAACAGCACACCTGAAAGCCCTGTAACAAAAAGAAGCTAATTCACCCAGGAGGAGTAGAAGACAGGAAATCATCAAACTAAGGGCTGAAATCAATCAAGTAGAAACACAGCAAACCATACAAAGAATCAACAAAACCAGGAGCTAGTTCTTTGAGAAAATCAACACGATAGATAAACCCTTAGCCAGACTAATGAATGGGCACAAAGACAGTATCCAAATTAACAAAATTAGAAAGGAAAAGGGGGATATAACAAAAGAAACTTAGGAAATTCAAAAAATCATCAGATTCTACTACAAAATCCTATATTCAACGCAACTGGAGAATCTGGAAGAAATGGACAATTTCCTAAACAGATACCAAATACCAAAATTAAATCAGGATCAATTAGATCAGCTAAACCGCCCCATAACCCCCAAAGAAATAGAAGGGGTTATAGAAAGGCTCCCAATCAAAAAGAGTAAGGGACCAGATGGTTTTAGTGCAGAATTTTATCAGACTTTCAAAGAAGACATAACACCAATAAGCTTCAAACTATTCCACAAAATAGAAACAGAATGAAAACTGCCCAACTCGTTTTACGAAGGCAAAATTATGCTGATACCAAAACCACACAAAGATCCAACAAAGAAAGAGAACTCTAGGTCAATTTCCTTTATGAATATCGATGCAAAAATACTAAATAAAATACTTGCCAATCGAATCCAAGAGCACATCAAAAAGATCATTCAACATGATCAAGTAGGCTTCATCCCAGAGATGCAGGGATGGTGCAATATATGGAAATCCATCAATGTAATCCACTACATAAACAAACTAAAAGGGAAAAACCACATGGTCATCTCATTAGATGCTGAAAAAGTATTTGAAAAAATTCAGCATCCTTTCATGCTAAAAGTGCTAGAAATAACAGGAATTCAAGGCCCATACCTAAACATAATAAAAGTGATATACAGCAAACCAGTAGCCAACATCAAAATAAATGGAGAGAAACTTGAATCAATCCCACTAAAATCAGGGACTAGACAAGGCTGCCCTCTCTCTCCATATCTTTTCAATATAGTACTTGAAGTTCTAGTGAGAGCAATTAGACAACATAAGGAAGTCACAGGGATACAAATTGGAAAGGAAGAATTCAAACTATCATTATTTGCAGATGATATGATAGTATACTTAAGTGACCCAAAAAACTCCACCAGAGAACTCCTACAGCTGATAAACAACTTCAGCAAAGTGACTGGTTATAAAATCAACTAAAGCAAATCATTAGCCTTCCTATACTCAAAGGACAAGCAGGCTGAGAAAGAATTTAGGGAACATCACCCTTAAGAATAGTCACAGACAATATAAAATATCTTGGCGTGACTCTAACCAAACAAGTGAAAAATCTGTATGACAAGAAATCGAAGACCTCAGAAGATGGAAAAATTTTTCTTGCTCTTGGATTGGCAGGATCAATATAGTAAAAATGGCCATCTTGCCAAAAGCAATCTACAAATTCAATGCAATCCCCATCAAAATCCCAAATCAATTTTTATAGATCTAGAAAGAGCAATTCTTTTTTTTTATTGTATATATTCTATATTTACAATTCATTTCCCTTTTTCCGGTTCCCCACCCCCAAAGGTCCCCCATGCCCTTTTCCCTCCCGCTGCACCCTCATCCACCCCTTCCCATTTCCCCGTTCTTGTATTCCCCTACACTGATGCTTTGATCCTTTCCAGCACCACTGTCCTCTCCTTTCTTCTTGTCAGACATCATTTGGTATAGAAATTTTGTTGTTGGTGTTCCAAGGTTCTAGGCTAATATCCACTTATCAGTGACTGCATAACATGGGTATTCTTTTGAGACTGGGTTACCTCACTTAGTATGATGTTCTACAGCTCCATGCATTTGTCTACAAATTTCATGAATTCATTGTTTGTAATGGCTGAATAGTACACCATTGGGTATATATGCCACATTTTTTTGTATCCATTCCTCTGTTGAGGGACATCTGGGTTCTTTCCAGCTTCTGGATATTATAAATAAGGCTGCTATGAACATAGTGGAGCATGTATCCCTATTGCATGCAGGGGAATCTTCTGGGTATATTCCCAGGAGATGTATGGCTGGGTCCTCCGGAATCATCATGTCCAGTTTTCTGAGGAACCGTCAGACTGATTTCCAGAGTGATTGTACCAGCTTGCAGTCCCACCAGCAGTGGAGGAGTGTTCCTTTTTCTCCACATCCTTGCCAACACCTGATGTCTTCTGAGTTTTTAATCTTAGCCATTATGACTGGTGTGAGGTTTGTTTTGATTTGCATTTCTCTAATGACTAATGATGTTGAACATTTTTTAAGTTGTTTCTCATCCATCCGAATTTCTTCAAGTGATAAGTCTTTGTTTAGCTCTGTACCCCATTTTTGGATAGGGTTATTTGGTTTTCTGGGGTCTCACTTCTTGAGTACTTTGTATACATTGGATATTAGCCCTCTTTTGGATGTGGGGTTGGTGAAGATCTTTTCCCAATTTGTTGGTTGCCGATTTGTCCTTTTGACAGTGTCTTTTGCCTTACAGAAACTTTGTAATTTCATGAGGTCCCATATGTCTATTCTTGCTCTTAGAGCATAAGCAATTGGGGTTCTGTTCAGGAATTTTCCCCCGAGCCAATGTCCTTAAGGGTCTTCCCCAGTTTCTTTTCTATTAGTTTTAGTGTGTCTGGTTTTATGTGGAGGTCCTTGATCCACTTGGAGTTCAGCTTAGTGCAAGGAGATAAGAGAGGATTAATTCTCATTCTTCTGCATGTTGACCTCCAGTTGAGCCTGTGTAGTAACAAAATACCCAGGATAGCTAAAACTATTCTCAATAATAAAAGGACTTCTGGGGAAATCAATATCCCTGACCTCAAGCAATACTACAGAGCAACTGTGTTAAAAAAAAAAAACTGCATGGTATTGGTACAGTGACAGGCAAGTAGATCAATGGAATAGAATTGAAGACCCAGAAATGAACCCACAGAGTTATGGTCACTTGATCTTTGATAAAGGGGCTACAACCATTCAGTGGAAAAAAGAGCCTTTTCAACAAATGGTGTTGGTTCAACTGGAGGTCAACATGCAGAAGAATGCAAATTGACTCACTCTTATCACCTTGTACTAAGATCAACTCCAAGTGGATCAAGGACCTCCACATAAAACCAGTCACACTGAAACTAATAGAAAAGAAACTGGGGAAAGACCCTGGAGGACATGGGCACAGGGGGAAAGTTCCTGAACAGAACACCAATAGCTTATGCTCTAAGAACAAGAATTGAGAAATGGGACCTCATAAAATTACAAAGTTTCTGTGAGGCAAAGGACACTGTCAGAAGGACAAAACGGCAACCAACAAATTGGTAAAAGATCTTCACCAACCCCACATCCAACAGAGGGCTGATATTCAATATATACAAAGAACTCAAGAAGTTAGACCCCAAAGAACCAAATAACCCTATTAAAAAGGGGGTACAGAGCTAAACAAAGAGTTTTCAACAGGAGAAATTCAGATGGCTGAGAAGCACAGGGAAATGCAAATCAAAACAACCCTGAGATTCCACCTCACACCAGTCAGAATGGCTAAGATTAAAAAGTCAAGAGACAACAGGTGCTGGCGAGGAGAGAGAGAAAAGGAACACTCCTCCACTGTTGGTGGGATTGCAAGATGGTACAACCACTCTGGAAATCAGTCTGGTGGTTCCTCAGAAATTTGAGCATGATACTTCCAAATGACCCTGTTATACCTCTCCTGGGCATATACCCACAGGATTCCCCTGAATGCAATAAAGACACATGTTCTACTATGTTCATAGCAGCCTTAATTATAATAGCCAGAAAGTGGAAGGATCCCAGATGTCCCTCAAAGGAGGAATGGATACAGAAAATGTGGTATATTTATACAATGGAATACTACTCAGCAAGTTAAATTAATGAATTCATGCAATTTGTAGGCAAATGGTTGGATCTGGAAAATACCATACTAACTGAGTTAACCCTATCACAAAAGAATACACATGAATTGCAATCACTGATGTGTGGATATTAAAGAGCCCAGAAGCTCTGAATACTCAAGGCACAATTACCAAATCAAAAGATTCCCAAGAAGAAAGAAAAAGAGGATACTGGTCCCGAAAAGACTGTTTCCAGTTTTGCAGGAGAGTACCAGAACAGAGAAAGGGTTGGGGGGGGTGATTGGGAAATGGGCTGGAGCGGGGGAAAGAGGACTTATGGGACACATAGTGATGGGGGTACTGGGAAAGAGGATAGCCTTTGGAATGTAAACAAAGAATATCTCTCTTTCGAAGCTGAGGACAGAATATTGCCTTGACAGTGTACTATAACCAATAACCTTGAGTCTTCTATATAAGAGGATACATCTTAAAAGCAAAACAGTAGTTTAAAATATTATCCATTATTCAAGATTAGTTTTGACTTACAGTCATTAAGGTAAAATGCCCCAAATAATAACATGTAAAGTGTTGTTGATAATTTGTAAATATATTTTATTCCCATCTTCTGTTATCTATTCAATTATAATTTTAATTTAAACTAACTTTACAAACAACAGAAAAATAGTGAATATATTAAAAGAATTTTGAGCCATTGATCAATTGCTACATATTTTGTTTATATTTAATGGCTTATAATATTAACACAAAATATACTTATATTGTTATTGGGTAAGTTCATTTGTACTTCCAAAGGATAATAAGTATGAAAGAGTGTAAACATTCAGCAAACTCTGTTTCTTCTATTGTCCTGACCTTGATGTTTTCAGCCTCCAAAACTGGGCAATGAAATATGTTATTTACAGATGATGAAATATGTGATTTTTATTTATTTTTATTAATCATTTTATTTATTTACACTTCTTTTTTTTAAAAATGGTTATTTTATTTATTTACATTTAAATATCATTCCCCTTCCCTGTTTGCTCTCAGAAAAAAAAAAAAACATCTCTCCCCCTCCCCTGCCTCCAAGAGGGTGCTTCCCTACCCACCCACCCATTCCTTCACCACCACCCTAATATTCACTTATGCTGAAGTATCGAGCCTTCGCAGGACCAAGGGCCACCTCTCCCTTTTATGCCAGACAAGGCCATCCTCTGCTACATATTCAGCGGAAGACATGGGTCCCTCCATGTGTATTCTTTGGTTGATGGTTTAGACCATGAGAAATCTGGGGTGTCTGGTTTGTTGTTATTATTGTTCCTTTTATGGGTTTACCAACCCATTCAGCTCTTTCAGTTCTTCCCCTAATTCCTCTATTGACATCCCCCTGCTGACTCCTATGGTTGGCTGCTAGTATCCACATATGTATAAGTAAAGCTCTGGCAGAGCCTCTCAGGAGATATCCATATCCAGCGCCTGTCACCAAGCATTTCTAGGCATCAGCAGTAGGGGCTGGCTTAAGTGGCTGTATATGGGATGGATCCCCATGTAGGCCAGTCTCTGGATTGCCTTTCCTACAGTCTCTGTCACAGTCTTTTTTCTGTATTTCCTTTAAATAGGATCAATTCTGGGTTAAAATTTTGAGAAAAGTGGATGGCCCCATCATACAACCAAGGGCTATGCCTAACCTCTGGATATGGTCTCTACAGGTTTTCTTTCCCTTTTGTTGGGAATTTCAGCTAATTTCATCCCTGTTAGGTCCTGGGATTTTCTTGCCTTCATTGCCTCTGGAACTTACTGTTAGCTACCCTGGGTTCCCCAGCCCCCATTGTTACACACCTCTGTTCAATATTCTGACTTTCTGTACATCTCCCTGTCTCCTCCCACATTAATAGTACCCTCCTTTTTCCTCTCCCTTTCTTCTTTTCCTTCCAAGTCGCACCACCTTCTTTGCCATGTTTCATGTACTTAAGTATAATCCGTTCTTAGACTGAATCTAACCATCATCCTGCTGCATATAAGTACAAAGATAAATATTAGAAAGACATGCAAATCAGCAAGAAAACAATATCATTGTGTCATTATTCTAAAGGTAGTTTGTTCAAAAATACAATGAAACTATTGAACACTAACTGAAAAATACTAAAAAAATAGATTGTATATATATGTATACATATATATACATACATACATATATGAGCAAACTAGCTATTTGTTGTAAATTTCTTGTTATACAGATAGCTAACATCAAGATACTTTTCCCCTGATATCAATCTGATAGCTGATTCTTTTCAGAAGAGTACAGTTTGTATAAACTACTTGTATTAGTTACTTTCCTACTGCTTTGATAAAACATCACTGCCAAGCCACTTTATACAAGGAAGAGTTTATTGGGATTCAAAATTCCAGATATCAGAAACTGTGTTATATATACACAATGGAGTACTATTCAACTATTAAAAACAATGACATTCTTAGGCAAATGGATGGAACTAGAAAGTGTCATCCTGAGCAACGCAACCCAATCACAAAATATTACACATGCTCTACACTCACTAATAAGCAGAAGTTAGCCCAAAAGCTCAAAGTAAACAAGTTACAATTAACCCAGCACAGGAAGCTAAAGAAGAAGGAGAACTTAAGAGTGTGTTCGTTCCTCTAAGAAAGGGAACAAAATACTCACAGGAGCAATAAGGAAGACAATGTGTGGAGCAGGGGCTGAAGCAAAGGCCACTCAGAGACTGCTCTATCTGGGGATTCATTCTGTAAACAGTAAACAAACCCCGACACTACTAAGGACAAAATGAAGTGTATACCAAAGGAGCATGCAATGGTAGTCTCCAGAGGGGCCCTGCCAGAACCTACAAATACAGAGGCAGATGCTAGCAACCAACTATTGGACTGGGCATGGGGTCCCCAGTGGAGGAACTGGAGGGAGGTCCAGAAGAGCTGAAGGGCTTTACAGCCCCATGGGAAGAACAATGATTTTGGCCACCCAGGTGCCCCAAGACTCCCAGGGACTGAACCATCAACTAAGGGGTACACATGGTTCCAGCCAAAAATGTGGGAGAGGAAGTCCTTGTTGGGCATCAGTGGGAGGAATGGTCCTTGGTCAGGTAAAGGTTCAACAGAGGCCCCAACAAGGGGAAACCAAGGAGGGGGATTGGGAGTGTGTAGGGTGGAGGGGTTTATAAGTGTAGGCCGGGGGAGGGAGGAGGGGTTGAGGGTGTTTGGGGAGGGGGAAATTGTGAAAGGCTTTACCATGGCAATGTAAATGAAGATGATATTCAATAAAATAATAAAGGAAAAAATTCCAGATAACAGCCCATCATAGCAGAGCAGAGAAATCACTAATGTAAGAAGGTAAGAACTAACATAGTCAAACATAAACATGAAAGAGAAAAAAGAAACAAACAAAAAAGAATGCAATGAGTCTTTAAACTCTTAAATATTACCTCCAATGACTTATCTCTTCCAACCAGACTACACCTCCTAAAGCTATTGAAACCATGCCACCAATTGGGCCTAAAATTTCAAATATCAGAGACCATGGAATACGTTCTCATGCAAATCATTGGAGGAATGGATGGATATGATGTGGTATATCAAGACTTGCACTTCAATATGTTTGTAAAAATATTGAGCATTAATTTTTAAAATGAGACAAAATATCAAATGTGTTGAGTTAGCCCTTCAAATTGACTAATTATAATTACTTAATCTGATCTTTCTAAATGTAATAAAAGCAAATAAGTTTACCAACATTATACTATCCTTGCCTGTTTTTGTGATGCCGAATTATTCACACAAGCCCCAAGATATGCTAGCTGATAGCATATTGAGTATGAAATTGGACAGAAAGCCATCGAATAATTATAGAATTCTTGGAAGTCCTCATTATTTCAAGTTCTGTGTATCAATGGTCATTCAAAACTGCTACCCACTAAAATTATTTTAATATTTCCAATATCACTTTTTTAAACTATTATAAATTTTAGTACTTTGTATAATTGAGAATTAAGAAGAAACTTTTATTTTCAATTATCGTAAATAAGCTTGTTTGTTTTTGTTTCTTTCTGTTTTATTTTTTTATGCTTGGCTTTACATTTCTTAATAAATTTAATTAGGAAAATCTTTGAGTGCTTTAATGAACATGTAAGTTATATGAGTCAGTATCTGAATTAGTGTCTTAATTAACAATATAATGAAAGTTAAAATAAATAAAAATATGAATTCTCTATTGGAATTCAGTTCAGTATTAATATTTGAGAAGTAATTTCACCATCACTCAGAAAAAAAACAGGAAAATAAATATAAATCCCAATGTAGCTGGGCAGTGGTGGCACAAGCCTGTAATCCCAGCACTTGGGAGGCAGAGGCAGGCAGATTTCTGAGTTCGAGGCCAGCCTAGTCTACAGAGTGAGTTCCAGGACAGCCAGGGCTACACAGAGAAACCTTGTCTCAAAAAAACCAAAAAAAAAAAAAAAATCCCAATTTAATTGTGAACATAAGGCAGATCCAGCTCACAGGAATAAAGGGAAAACCTTATACCTAATTTAAGTAACTTAACAATTCAAATCATGGCAAAAATTATACGAGAACAACCAATAAGGATTTCTTTGATTGCTGTTCAATTACTCAGGTTGTAATCTTTCTAGACACAGAGGAAGCCCTATTAATAGATATCACCATTTAAATATTATTGAATTAGAAATATGTTATTATGAAATATTTTCCTTAAAGTATATTTTTGAGTTTGTATTAAAACAGAGTCGAATTTTTAAGTTTAAATTTTGTCATACTTGTATATAACATCTGGAAATTATTAGTGATTCTTTAATGTATTTTTTATTAAATAAAACACAACTATCAACACACAAATAAAGAAGTGCATATGACTTAATGTGATGTTTTATCATGTTTTGATTGATCTATTAGAAGGTCTACTACCAGCAAAGGAAGGGAAAACAAGTCTTTATGTCTAACAAAATTGCCAAGTCTACACATGGCAAAAACAACAACAAATTTCTGAACTCAGAATAAATCTCAGCTTTTAAAATCTCAGCTAAAAGTTATTTATGCAAGAAAAGTATAAAGGGTAAAAGGAAGAAAGTGTAAATAACTGATGAACTCATCAATCCAAAGAAAGTAAGAGTAGAAACAAATAGTAGGCAATGCTGGACATGAGCAAAAAAAAAAAAAAAAAAAAAAGCGGAGAGCATCTGAAAGACTGAGATATTGATCACAAGGAGGTTTTCTTTTTCTTTTTTTTTCTTTTTTTTCCTCTTTTTCTTTTTTGTTTTTGTCCTATGCCCAATAACAGAGAAAATAATGAAAATACAAGATTTGAGATCTAGGCCTCAACCAGTACAGTTTTCCTCACATTGCTGAAAGGGACATATGCTTTAAATACTGAGAGACCAAATCTTTTGCATTCAGATTTCATTTTAGAGAACTTAACCTAAGGTTGAACTCCAGTTAACTAACAGGCCATTATCTAGTACCAGTTTCTTGGCTACCCCTCTACAAGACCTATAGTACTTTCCAGGTTAACTCCCAAAAAAAGCAGTTTCAGGTGTTTTTTTTTTTTTCAGCAAATCTGCACAAGCCTGCCAGTGGCACATCTCTTCCTAGCAACCACCAATCAGGAGAAAAGCAGAAGTCAAGTTTATGGTTTGGCTCCCAGCACTAGCCAGCTATGTTAGAGCCCATAATGGCTGCCTTCTTGCCCCTATAAAAGCTTGCCAGAATCTAGGCTCAGGGCTCCACTTTCCTGCTCTGTCAGTGTTAGTAGGGAACCCAAGCACATGCTTGAATAAAGAGACCCTAATATGATTGCATCAGAATCAGCTCTTTGGTGGCCTTTTTAGGTTTCACAAACATTTCCTGGCACAATACTTCATGAGTAAGTAGATGATGTTGCAATCTTGACAGTAATGTAGAAATAGATAATTAACATGTGGTCATTCACAAGGGCTTCTACTCAAGGACCTAGGGTAGGGACATCAGATCACAAATCTGAATCGTATTTTACATTTTACTGAATTTTCCTTTTTTATAGGGATTATGGATTATAATATTTTCATATTGTATGTTCATATTTGAATATGGGGATTTAAATTGGGAATTATAATCTTTTCTCTTGAGTACTATAATGTGAAACAGTTCAAATTCAAATATTGAGTAGACATGGTTTGCCATATTTAAATAAAGATTAAAAATTAAAATAAAACTTTGAATAGTCACAGAAGTGTATATTTTGAACTATGTACTTGTTTGCCTAAGAAGAGAAATAAATTCTTAAAACAAGTAAATTTTAAAGCAACATTAGTGATAAATATAATTTAATCTACATCTGCATGTGATAATAACTAAAATTATACAAAATATATGCTTAACAAGAATTTGGAAAATAAAATAAATAATGTTAAAATATAAATGTTTAGCAGCATTTGAAAGCAGATTTGTAGTTTCTTTCAGGAATTAAGCATGAAATTACTAAATGATTCCTGAAGTCTATTTTGACTTATATATAAAAGATAATCAATAAAACATTTCAAATGGTAATGGAGCTGAAACTTACAACATTATTATTAACTGTTCATACATTAATCAGCATTGGTTCTGCAACTGATGTCTGGATAAATAAGGTATAGTATGTTGTAGTGTAACTTCATTCTGGATTGGACATGAAGTTTGCTATCTTGAAGTAGAGTATTAAGGTTACTGGCAGGAGGTTCTCTTGACATTAGGTCTGCTGACATTCTCTTATGATGACATGGAGTCTTATAATCGATTTATTATATCCTATAGGGTCTTCTAGATCTCTCTGAGATTATATAACAATTTACTGTGAGATAATATATATTCAGTGGTTCCACTTTTCATCAGTTGTCTATGTTCACAGTTATACATGTTATTGATGCAGTTTAAGAGGTTGAATAATTCATGTTCCTGTGAGTAACTTCAATAAACTCATTGCTTTACCAAGGAAGACCAGCAGTCACAACAAATGCTGGGATCTCTTAGAGACTGAGTCACCAACCAGGAAGCATACACTTTCTGGTCTGAGGCCCTTGACATAGATACAGCAGAGGGCTCTCTGTTCTAGCCTCAATAAGAGAAGATGCACACAAACTTTTGGATACTTGAGGACCCAAGGAATGGGGAGGTCTGGTGAGGTGTGGGGGGTGTGGAAGTGTGGGGCATCCTCTTGGAGACAGGGAAAGAGAAATGGATGAGGAACTGTCCAAGGGCAGAATGGGAGGGGAATAATGACTCATCTGTACAAAAAGATTAAAAATAAAAAAAACAGATATTAGATCATAATTTTAGAGGAAGTGCTTCAGTACTGAGCATTACTTTTCTTTCTTGGGCTTTGGCTGAAGAGTTGGCTCAGTCTTAATAAAGCATTTCTCACTTACAGAGGACTCAAACACTATCCCAGAAACCATCTCAAGGGGTTCACAACCACCTGTAACTCTAGCTCCAGGAACATTAAATCCCTCTTGCTTCCAAGGTGACCTGCACTCATATGTGCATGCTCACACAGGCATACACATAAATTAAGGAATAAAAAATAAATTAAAATACAAAAAAAATTGTGGTGAATTTAAGATAGCAGGCTCTCCTGCTCTTGATTGTACTATCTTCCTCTTAAGCCTGCTCTTCAGTAGCTATTGCTAGAGTTTCATCCACTCCATGATGTCTTTGTAATACAGACCTGGGACTCAACACCTGATGCTTTTTTTCTAAGCCCCCAAGCAGGAACTATTCTTGCAGGAAAAAAGATATTCTAAAGATAAATATTTAGACTATCAGACTATTGAAAACTAGTTGACCAAATTAAAATTTCTTCAAGAATTCAGTGTGAAGTGAGGGGAAGCTAAGGCCCAGGAAAAAATGTTCTATATAATGAAGAATTCATTTTCAGATTTGATATATTTTGTAAGTTTGGATAAAATATTATGTTTTATTGTCCTGAAAAAAGTCCAATGAGAAGAATAATATTTGCTAATTCAGTTAGTGTGGCTGATACATTTTTAATGTACAATCAAAATGATTGTACTAAATGTAAAAGGAATGTACATACTTGAAATTTACCATGATAAAAATTTGCATTTTCAATCTATGACAATTATAGTGCAGGGGGCTTTTAAGATTTTTAAAGGTTGAATACATTAATATATAGATATGTTTAAACTTTTTTATATTTTATAAGTAAATTTCAAGGCTCTTGTAAATGTCATCACTTAAAGACCCACATAATTTATTAAACAACTACACTAGCTGTTCACTTTCTATTCATGTTTTTTTTTAAATTAGGTAAATTTTTTACTTACATTTCAAATGTTGTCCCTGTTCATGTTTCCCCCCTCCCCCCAAAATCCCATAAGCCATCTCCCCTTCCCCAATGAACCCTCCCCTGTTTCCCTGTCCTGGTATTCCTCTACACTATGGTATCAAGTCTTTCCAGGAACAAGGGCCTCTCCTCCCTTTGGTGTCTAATTGCTCCCTTTGGTCCTCTGCTGCTGATGTGTCTGGAGCCATGGGTAACTCCATGCACACTGTTTGGTTGGTGGTTTAGTGCCTGGGAGCTCTGGGGGAATTGGGTGGCTCATACTATCATTCCTCCTGTGGCACTGCAAACCCTTTCAGCTCCTTGGGTCCTTTCTCTAGCCCCCCCCCATTGTGGACCCTGTTGCTCACTTCAATGGCTTACTGAGAGTATCCCCTTCTGTATTTGTCATGCACTAGAAGAGCCTCCCAAGTGATAGTTATATCTGGCTCCAGTCAGCCACCACTTGTGGGCTTCCACAATAGTGCCTGGGTTTTGTAACTGTGTATAGGATGCATGCCTGAGCGGGGTAACCAGGAGCTGGAAAGAACCCAGATGTCCCTCAACAGAGGATTGGATATAGAAAATGTGATATATATATATATATATATATTTACATACATACATACATACATACATACATACATAAAATGGAGTACGATGTAGTCATTAAAAACAATGAATTTATGAAATTCTTAAACAAGTGGATGGAACTGGATAATCTCATCCTGAGTGAGATAACCCAATCACAAAAGAACACTCATGGTATGCACTCACTGATAAGTGGATATTAGCCTAGAAGCTTGGGATACTCAAGACACAATTCACATATCAAATGATGCCCAAGAAGTAGGAAGAACAAAGTGTGGAAACTTGAATCCTTTGTAGAAGGGGAAAAAATACCTACAGAAGGAGACAAAAGTTTGAGCAGAGTCTGAGGGAAAGACTATCCAGACTCTATTTATGTTCTATGTGCATCAAGAAACCTACAAGGAATAATTGGAAAAATGATGGACTAAATTAAATATAAATGCCTTATTTTTGGTAGCATGTCTGAATGCTTTAGGAGATACCATGAGAAATTTAGATTTACATGTCACTAGGAAGCCCCCATGTGGAAAATATATACAACTCTGAAGATTGAATTGAAATGTTTCTGGAATAGCAGAAATTCACATGAGCTTATCCAAAATATAAATGATCTGAGTTGAACTTTTAAGTCTTCAGTTTATAAGAAGTAAGTGGCATATTTTTTTCTGTAACTAAACCTATGCAATAGACTGAAATTGAGGGAATGCTTAATTTTCACAATTTAAGATATGTTGTTAGTAGTTGACTGTTACAAAGTACCTGTTCAGATCTGTGAACTCTAATTATTATTAAAGGATAAACCCGTCACACTACTTATATATAAACATCTAGTGGAACAATGTCAAATATTGAAAGTAAATTAAAATCTTTCAAAAAATTTCAATAAACTTAGAAATGAATCTTTATTGTGGATACATTTTTGTAAAGAATATTTAAAGAATTGGTACAACTTGATCATTTTAGTCATTTGGTCTGTTTTTCGAAAACAGCAAGCAAACCAGAATGGTCATTTGAAATCATTGAAGGGAGTGCTACTATGGTAATGAAAATCTGTTCAATAATTTATGAGACACCTGATTCCAAAATTTCGATGTATTTCTATGATGCAGCAAAATAAATTATTTACTGTTTTACAAACCAATCGCTATTGTCAATAATTTACTGTTTGTGGTAAGACCTATAAGTTTATCAATTACAACCATTTCAGGTATGTAAGAAGATTTGCTATTTAAGTATAATGGGTGTCAAAGCAAGAGTATTGTACTGGTGTAATACACACACACACACACACACACACACACACACACACACACATATATATATATATATATATATATATATATATATATATATATATCACATATGTATTATTTAGGTGAGAACATTCTTTTTCTTTTTTTTTCTTTTTTTGGATTTTTCCAGACAGGGTTTTTCTGTATTGCTCTGGATGTCCTAGAACTCACTCTGTAGACCAGGCTGGCCACAAACTCAGAAATCTGCCTGCCTCTGCCTCCCAAGTGCTGGGATAAAAGACGTGTGCCACCACCTCCCAGCTATATGTATTATTTTATTGTTCATATAACAATGAAGTATTAGAGAACCATTCACTATCCTATAAAATATAAATATGTGCAGAACATCTATATACTTTTTATGAATTTGTAAGATCTAACATGGTTGGGAGACAAAGGAAGACACATTTCATAAATGTGAATAATGCTTTATAATCATTCTCAGCAACCCTTTCTTACATTTCTCCCATCATTGTCAACCTCTACTTCTCACCCTACAGATCATTTTGCCATGGTTATGTATATTCAGAGTACTTTAAAAATACTATAGTGAGAAATATTTTTATGACAGAAAATGAATACTAATTATAATCATTTTGGATAGCATATGTATGTATGTGTGTGTGAATGTGTGTGTGAATATGTGTGTGTGCTGTTGCTATGTGAGTTAAAGAAAGCTTACTAAATAAAATAGACTGCATATTGCCACTTCATGCAATTAAGTGAAAAAGAGTCCATTGAATTTGAGCTGTATTCTAAACAATGCTTCTCCTTTGGCAGTAAAGTATAGAATTTCATTTACAGATTATATGTGTAAATTAATGTTTACAGATCACAGTAGACATGCTAAAATAAAAAAATTATCTTCTCTCCAGTGGCAAAAAATTAATAACGTAGTCTTTTTCCCCCATTGCTTCAAATATTAATTCATGTTCACACAACTAAAATATTATATAGTCCAAGAAAATATATACACATCACATAAAGAGATATATATTTTAATATAACATTTCTATGCTTAGGTAATATTTTATATTTTGGGTATATTTGATCTCTACTCCTCTATCACAATGACCTTAAATTTAACCTGCTAAGAACATTCTGTCTTCTTTTTATTTGTTTTTAGACAGACTCTCACTATATCCATGGCTGACTAGGAATTAATGATGTACATCAAATGGCCTCAAATTATTAGAGATCTGCCTCTGCCTGCGTCTTTCTCCTGAAAGCTAGAACTAACAGAATGTGCTACCACACCCGGATTTTCCTTTGTTTCCCCTCACTTCCTTTCTTCTTTTCTACATTCCTTCCTCCCTTCCTTCCTTCTTTTGTTCTTTTAAAGGAAATCCCATTTTTATTGTCTATGTCCTCATAGCCATTCAGGAGCTACATCCTTAAAGAAAACTCTTCCAGAAGCCTCAATTTGTTCATAGATTCAACCTCATTGTGAGGCTTATGATCCACCCTTTCTTTCATGTTGGAATATTGATGCACTTGATATTGTAAAATTTTTGTACCAGTATCCACTATGTTGTGGATTCATGAGCACAGCAAATCCTGTCATGTCCAGAACACACTGTTTCATTCTAGTCATTTGCAACTCTGTGTTTTAACATCTTTCCATCCCTCTTCTGAGATGCTCATTTTGCTTTGGAGATGGAGTGTGATATAGACATTCTATTTTTGGCTGGGCTCCCTACAGTCACTTTCTCTGTGAAATTTGACAGGCTGTGGATTTCTGAATTAAATACTATCCACAGGGGGCGGGAAACCTTTTCTGGTGTGATCTGACAGCTTCACTATAGATACATATTTATTAATAACCAACCTAAAAGACTTGAGAAGAAATGTAGAATCCCAACAGGTAAATTTGAATAGAAAAAGATAAAAATTGCAAAGACTGATATCAACATCAGAAACATGATTTCATAATCCTGCTTTCTGTATAAAATTCTTATTTTAATTTTTGTACCATTTTTTAAATCAATAAATCTACCAGTGGCACTTTAATCCTCTCTCAGATTAAGCTAGAAGCCTAGAATACATCCTTCATTAGTATTTTTTGTCCATCATTTCACAAAACATAATTTATTATCAATGCTTATAAACCTTTCCTATGGAATATGGGCCTATTCATTTCATCCCATATTTAATGCCTTTCAAAGCTATCATTTCTCCCCTGGAATACCATAGGACCCTAAGAGCTATCTTGCTTCTACTTTTGATTCTGATCCCAACTTACATTCCATATGACAGCCACAGATTTTCTTCATCAGAATGTGCCAGAGTAGATCATATTCCTTATTCTGAGACACTAATAGGTAGTATTACATCCATAATAAATTTATACTATACACAAAGCTGAAAGTAGTATTTTGCTTTTCTCTCTGATCTTACCTCCTATTTAATCAGTTAAACTGAATTTGCAAATTCTTTAAAAGCTGAGCCATTCTCATCTTCAAATATCAAGTTGTTCTCAGTACATTCACATATAATCTCAAAAACACTTTGGTACTTTCTTTGAATATTAGTTCTCTACTCAAATGTTGCCTACTCAGTTTCTCATCAAAGGAGTATTCAGCATAAACAGAACTTTCTTGGCACCAGTGTGCCTCTGTTCATCATTACATTCTCACCTATTACTCTGATCCATTATCTCTTTTTATTCATTATTTTATTTGCATTTCAAATATTATCCCCATTCCAGGTATTCCTCTGCAAACCCTTTATCTCATTTACCCTCATGCTGCTTCTATGACAGCACTCGCCTGCCCACCCACCCATTCCAGCTTCACATTGAGCCTCCAGAGGGCCAAGGGCTTCCACTCCCATTGATGCCAGATAAAGTCCATTCTCTACTACATATGCCACTGGAGCCATGGTCCCTCCAGGTTTACTCTTTGGTTGGTCGTTTATTCCTTGGGAGCTTTGGGGGATCTGGTTGGTTGATATTGTTGTATTTCCTATGGGGTTGCAACCCACTTCATCTCCTTCAATCCTTTCTGTAACTTCTCTATTGGGGACCCTTTGCTCATTCCAAGGGTTGCTGCAAGTATCTGCCTTTGTATTTACCAGGCTCTGGTAGAGCCTCTCAGGAAACAGCTATATCAGGCTCCTGTCAGCAAGCACTTATTGTCATCCACAATAGTGTCTGAATTTGATGTTTGTATAAGGGATGAATCCCTGGTGGGACAGTCCCTGGATGGCCTTTCCTTCAGTCTCTGCTCCACACTTTGTCTCCGTATTTGCTCCCATGAGTATTTTGCTTCCCCTTCTAAGAAGGACTGAAGCACCCACACTTTGGAGACCAAAGTGTGGATGCTTCAGCTCTCCAAGACTTTTAACTTGAATGGTTGTTGGATTTTGTTAAAACCTTTTTCATATCTAATGAGATGATCATGTGATTTTTTTCTCCTTTTGCTTAGTTTATACAGTGGATTGCATTAATTGATTTTCATATATTGAACCATGCCCCACATCCCTTGGATGAAGCCTACTTAATCAAGGTGAATGGCTGGAAGAGTGATGGGCTCGGGCAGGGCAAGACATCACCTGTCTCCTTGGATCTGTGGGCGTTCCAGCTGGTATGGTTATTGAGATAGGCATCTCACCTCTGGTCCTGGTTAAGGCTGATCTCCTGGGAGACAGGCAAGGATGGGATCAGGTAGAAGTCAAGTCAATCAGCCATGGGTGCAGGTAGAGATGCAGACTAGAAGAGGGATTGGCCACATATCTAGGTTTATAAGTGGATATAGTGGTCAATTTCAAGTCCTCATAATTGCATGGCAAGCATTTATTCAGGAAGCTCTCTCTGAAATTTCCACAATAAAATTGCAGTTTTCAACACAATAATATCACATTGTTAATGAACTACTCAATAATGTAGCACAATTTATATGTGCACTAGAAATATAATTCAGTTGTATTATATACTTTATTAGAATGTTTGTATTATCATTGTAGTCTGGCATGAAGGCTACAAGATCTTTGAGGTATGTTCATACTACTATACATATAAAATGATTTTAAAATAGAATTTTACATAACAATAGTACATGAAGTATACATAAATTTCCAAACTATCAGCGACATTATTGCAAGTAGCAGAATAATATATTATCTCAAACTAACCAAACTTATATTTAGAGTAGTGCAATACAGATGTTAAACATGTTTAGAAATTGAAGTAATAAATTAAAATTCAATGTATATCCTATATTTGAATTTTAAAAACTAAAGATTTTGAAAATTTCATGAGAACTGTATTTATTTTAATTTCCTTATCTCCCTCTATCCAGTGAACCTCTCTTCCTGTCCTCCAATTATGCCCTCTCAAATTACCTTGATATGTAAATCAAATTTTTGTTTGATCTCTCTATATATAACTTGTTGAACCCATTTAATGTGTATATATGCCTGTGTTTAAAGTACTCTTACTTGGAGAAGACTGATTCTCCTTCTTTCAGAAGCTATTGATTGCACATAGTTCTTCATCTATGGGTAAGTTCCTTTGAGATTTTCTCTATCTATGTGGCTATATCTGTGGAGATTTAGTATTTAGTGGGGTTTCATGGGTGTATATTCCCTATCATATCTAGAGGACATTATCTCATGGCAGACTTCCTGGTCTTCTTGTTTTAATCATCTTTCTAAATCCTTATCTGAAATGTGCTAGCATACCTTTTAGGCTCCATCCCATAGTTACCTGGCAATGGACAGGACAGGTATTCCTGAAACACTATAAAAGGGGATGTTTGCCTCCTCCTCACTCTTTTACTCTTTTACCCTCTTGCTCTCTTATCCTGTCTGTTTCATTTCTCACCATTCCTCCCCTGCCCCATCCACATGTTCCTTGTTCCCTCACTTCCTCTCTCTGTCCCTAAATAAAATCATTTTCATATTAAACCCCTGTATGCCTGTTATCTCAGGAGGAAGAGAAACCTCTGCATGGCTCCACAGAGGCACCTCACCCCTGCCCCCCACCCCCACCCCCGCAACAGTAACTTACTTCTAACAACACATATACTGAATCTTTCTTTCTTTTTGTATAAAAAAACATACCAACAAGCCTTAGGTGAATTGCCATAAATTTGTTTCCATGATAGCCTGTTTTTATAATAAGAAGAGTTATGAACATATTCTCTCCATTTGAATATTACATGTAGTTTTAAAAATGTGTTTAGAGATATTAAGCTATTGAATGACTTACAGTGGTACATATTTTTGTGTCAATAATACTGGGACACAGAATGAAAAATGTTTATCTTTCTTCACAAGTGTGGACCTTATATAATCAGCTATTGAACAAGAATGACTTCTTAGGCCTAAGAAACTGGAATTGTCTAGTTGATTGCCTTTAGATTTGAATTTTTTTTCTATCCTGGGTCTCCAGACTATTGGTGGTTAATCTTAAACATTCCAGAGTACATTGCTCATAAAATAATTCAGTCTAATTAGCATTCCTCCCTTATTTATTTATATATATGAATATGCACAAATGTGTGTATGTATTAAATTGATCAGTTCTCTAGAGTATTTTTAATACAGTATGTATTATCTAAAGTATATTACTAATGTGAACACATTTTGCATATTCAATCTAAAAATTCTTTGCTATATGACTAAACACAGCTCCTCTAATGCTAATGATTTCTCCATAAGACATATTATGAAACAAATTTCTTTAAAAGGGGAAAGGCAGACAGTATTTGTCATTGAATTGGAGGCATTAAAAAAGCAGTAATGTCACAATAACAACACATAATCTCCACAGACATAAAAACGTTGTGATGAATATTTAATTAGTAAAAAATGAAACCTTATACAGAAGATGAAATAAGACATCAGAATGTCACTAGCATTCAATAAGGATACATAGTCCACTATGTTCATAGCAGCCTTATTTAAAATAGCCAGGAGCTGGAAAGAACCCAGATGTCCCTCAACGGAGGACTGGCTACAAAAAATGTGGTATATATACACAATGGTGTACTATTCAGCCATTAGAAACAATGAATTCATGAAATTCTTAGAGAAATGGATGGAGCTGGAGAACATCAGACTAAGTGAGGTAACCCAGTCTCAAAAGAATACCCATGGTATGCAGTCACTGATAAGTGGATATTAGCCTAGACTCTTGGGACACCAAAGACACAATCCACATACCAAATGATGTCCGAGAAGAAGGAAAGAGTGGATCCTGGTTCTGGAAAGGCTCAATGCATCAATGCTCAATGTATCAGAACAAGGAAGTGGGAAGGGGTCGATGGGGGAACAGCAGGAGGGAAAAGGGCATATGGGAGCTTTGGGGTGCAGGGAACCAGGAAAAGGGAAATGAAATGTAAATAAAGAATATATCCACGAAAATAAAAAGAAAAAAAAAGAATGCCACTATCAATTAAGAATGTTCATATTAAGGAATTAAAACATTTCTGCCATTTTGTGCATATCCACAAAACCTATAAATGGAATATGAGTGTGACCTCTGGATTATAAATAAACTCAATTACAGTTTCAGCAACTACAATTTCAACAATTCAAGAGATGTGTGGTATGGCTGCACTTGATTTTAAACTGAAGTAGAGTGTGTTCGTTGCAATAACCTCTTAGCTGTTCTCCTCATTACATAGAGCATTTTAGCAGTCTATATTTTACCATAAAAGTTTGGTAACAAAAATTGTAGTGTAAATGCTAGAGTGTATCTCAGTGGGAGAGGTTATAATTACCATTTGGGAGGCCACCTGTTCAATTTTCAGCTTTTGTGAAAAATCTCTTTGTAATGTAATAAGCACAAGCCAATATAAAAGACATACAATATCATTTCCTTTTCTTTCTTTTTCTTTTTCTTTTTCTTTTTCTTTTTCTTTTTGTTTTCTTGGTTGTTTTGGTTTTTGTTGCTGTTGTTGCTTTACAAACCATATGCCTATATTAGGCAGATCTAAGGACTTAATAACTTTTTCTTCAGCTATAAGCACCTTGTTATTTGCTTTTTCTGCTGGCCATGTGGTTCTGATCCCTGGCTGTTTCCTCCTTTTCCATCTTCCTCCCTCCCCCTCTCTCCTTCTCATTCTATCTCTCTCTGTCTCTCTGTCTCTTTGTCTCTCTATCTGTCTGTCTCTCTGTCTCTGTCTCTGTCTCTCTCTCACCTTCTATCTCTTTCCTTGAAACCCCTGCTTATGACCCTCTAGTCTACCTTTCTCCTTCCACTGCCCAATCATAGGCTCTAGGTTTCTATTGACCAATTCAATTGGGGAGAATATTCTCATAGCATCACTTGAATACATGAGCATCTGCTTATCAGGGACAACCATATCTTGAGGAAACATTATTTAACTTTAGAATACAGGAAGTTTGAGACCTACACACTACATCTCACTGAGAAAAGTTGTTTGCAAATCTAAATTTTCAAAAATTTAAAAGGCAAATCTAACAAGATCTTTGAGAAAGTTAAGACATTGTAGAATATACAGCATTCATTTAGGAGTTTGGTATAAAAGAAAAGTATATTCTAGTAGGTAGAAAGGAGAAATAATAGTATAGTTTTAATATTTTCTTTTTCCAACATAATATTTTTATTAATTACTTTGGAATTTCAAATAATGCACCCTGATCCCAATCGGTTCTCAATCCCCCCAAATCTACTTCCCTACACTGTGACCTCCCCATTTATATAAAAATAAATAAATAAAAGAAGAAAAATATATGCCAAGTTCAATTAGTGTTGCCCATGGAGTGTGTTCAAAATGTCAGTGGCTAGCCCCTTAAAGAAAACAGAAAACTGAGTTCTTTGTCAGAAATAATTTTGTGTGTTATAGCAACTAGGCCTGCTTTCAAGTTCCTGTCTTGGTTTCCTGCTTTGACATACCTCAGTCATGGACTAGTACTGGAAAGAGAAACCAAGGGCTGGAGAGATGGCTCAGCGGTTAAGAGCACTGACTGCTCTTCCAAAGGTCCTGAGTTCAAATCCCAGCAACCACATGGTGGCTCACAACCACCTGAAATGAGAAACCAAATATGTCTCACCTCCTCTAACTTGCTTGTTGTCAGAATATGTTTATCATGGCAACAACTATCAAATTAGAACAATGACCTTTAAAATCACAAATTGAAACTTATCCAACATTGAACACAACTCCTTCCAGGAAAGGATGACAACTAAAATTAAAAATAAAAAGCAATAAGCACCATGTGATATCTTTGGTGTTTATTCCCCAAACTGGGGATGCTGAGATAGGAAGCTCCCCATAACTTTGAAGAAAAACTGTAACGAATTCTAGGGCAGCCAAGTCATATCAAAACAAAACAAAACAAAACAAAACAGAACAGAACAGAACAGGTTACCAATAAGGTGGCAAAACAATTCTCTGTGCCCACATAAAAAATAAAATCTTTTACCTTTTAGCAGCATCTCTCCTCATCCTTCTAAATTCTGCTCTAACCAAACAAAAGCACACTGATTATATTCATGCAACTGGCTTATCTGCCACACAGGGAGCCAGCCTTTGCTGGGTAATAAATCTTCTTTCCAGCCTTCTCTATCAAGTATTGTTTGTAATTTCTCTGTTTATATTTATATAAATCTTCTGTAAGTGTCCCTGCTGCATATCATATTAAACAGAGACGTCATAAAGTCAATTTAAAATATTGTTTTATTTCTTAAATCCATAAGCCTAAATGTATTAACATGTCTTCTACTTTGACTTACAATTATTAGTGGGACATGTTGCTCAAAACAAATATTGAAAATATGTCTGTTAAATGGATTAGCACAATTAAGTCATGTGTTCATAGTCAGAGTTCAATAACATATTTCATTTACTACAGATATACTGTCATAAAACAATTTTACATCAAATATAGAAAAATGTTTGCTATAGAAAAGTCACTCAATTACTTTATACTATTTTAATTTTTTTGACAAAATAATATAACATTTCATTTCATTTGAGTCTGCACTCTGCCCTCCTCCACATTTGTAGAGGCAAGAAATCTGAACTGTAATTTTTAATTGTTCCTTATTTTGGTACCTTAAGTTGCTTTGTCATAAGTTTTATGTTAATTTTCTGTTTCCACTATGTGCATGGTGTGTGTGTGTGTGTGTGTGTGTGTGTGAGAGAGAGAGAGAGAGAGAGAGAGAGAGAGAGAGAGAGAGAGAGAGAGAGATTTATAGGTGTATATAAAAGTATATGTGTGTCACAATGTGCATAGGGATGTGGGCATTTCACTAAAGTAATTTCACTAAAATCAGTCTTTTCCTTCCACCTTTTATTTGAAGTGGAATCCTTATTCCTGTTTAGCAGTTCTGTATACTCCAGGCTAACTGACCCCACAGACTTTCAGGTAACTGTGCTGTGTATGTTTCCCATATTACTGTAGAAATTACAGAAGTGTCATCACATCTGGATTTTTTTGGAATATAGGTTCCATGGTTTCAACTCACGTCATCTGACTTAATTTTCTTTAATAACTTAACCAGTTTACTGGTTGCTGGTTTTCTTTATTTCCTTTACTTTGAAGAAATATGCTTTATATAATGGTGGGGGTCTATAGTAAATATTTCCTCATTCGTAAAACAGTTCAAAAAAGATGTTGTGAATGAGTTAAGAAATGAAAAAAATAATCATGACAAGAGCAGTTTTAATAAAGAATACTTTGAGCCATTGGAAGGAAGCTTGAGTTCCATAACAAAACATAGTTTTTGGTAACTTTTGTATATGTTTCCTTTCAAGCCTAGTTTTCATAGGATCACAATATTCCTATAGCTTACTGTGCAGAATAAGGGCATTTTCCATATATTACATATAGACTTGGAAGTCTAAGTTTATTTTGTTATTATTCTAGTTTGTGTGAAAAATAATACAGCATTTCATTTCCTGTGATACTCTATTATGCCCTATTCTACATTGTAGATGTATCATTATTCCTTATTGTGTTACCTTTGCTAAGGACAACCTATTAAGCTTTTTAATATTCATGATGATTGGTATACTTTATAAGGCAGAAGTATGACTTGATAGTTTATTTCACCTTTGCTTAATGTGAAACTTTATCATTGTTTCTATTACCTACTTATTATTCTTAGTTACTCTAATTGGAATTACTTCAGATGTATCACTAGGTATCTCCAATGAATGCTTCTGTGTCTAAAGCTATTTTTAAGCTTTTGTTTTGTTTTGTATTTTTGTTCTGTTTTTTTCAACGACACAGGTATCTCTATACAGTTCTGGCTGTCCTGAAACTCACTCTATAGACCATGCTGGCCTCAAACTCAGAAATCAGCCTGCATCTGCCTCACAAGGGTTGGAATTAAAGACATGCAGCACCACTGACTGGCTATTTTTAACATTCTTTTTTTATTTATTTTCTATATTCTTCGTTTACATTCCAAATGATTTACCCTTTCCTGGTTCCCCACTCCCCATAAGTCCCATAAGTCCTCTTCCCTCTGCCCATTCCCCAATCCACCCCATCGCACTTCTCTGTCCTGGCAACCTTCTACAATGCTGCATCAAACCTTTCCAGGACCAGGGCCCTCTCCTTTCTTCTTCTTGAGAATGATTTATATGTGAATTTTGTCTTGGGTATTCAGAGCTTCTGGGCTAATATCCACTTATCAGTGACTTCATTTCATGTGTGTTCTTTTGTGAATGAGTTACCTCACATAGGGTATTTCCATTCCCAACCATTTTCCTAAGAATTTTATGAATTCATTGTTTTTAATTACTGAGTAGTATTCCGTTGTGTATATATACCACATTTTCTGTATCCATTCCTCTGTTGAGGGACATCTGGGTTCTTTCCAGCTTTTGGCTATTATAAATAGGGCTGCTATGAACATAGTGGAGCATGTGCCCTTATTGCATGCAGGGGAATCCTCTGGGTATATGCCCAGAAGTGGTATAGCAGGGTTCTCCGGTAGTATCATGCCCAGTTTTCTGAGGAACTGCCAGACTGATTTCCAGAGTGGTTGTACAAGTTTGTAGTCCCACCAACAGTGGAGGAGTGTTCCTCTTTCTCCACATCCTTGCCAACACCTGCTGTGCATTAATATTAAAAGTAAATAAAATAAAATTTTGTTTCAAATAAAATAAATGAATGTGCATTTTGTGTATTGGGTTATATTTGCAATACATTGTTGTTTTTGTTGTTTCGCTTATTATTGTGTAGTTCTTTCATTTGTTTTATTGTTCTAGCTTAGGCTTCTAGAAATAAATTGAAGTTGAGGAAATAGAGGAAAGAGAGGTAACTCAGCATGTAAGACCATCTACTGCACAAGAATGAGGATTTAAACACCCACATAACATGACTTGTGTGGTCACATGCACACTTGTAAGCCAGGAACTGAAGTTGATTAAGACAAAAGGACATCTAGAGCTTGTTAACCACCAGCCTAGCCAGAAGTTTCTGTGAGAGACTATCACAAAGGGACAAAAAGAAAATCATGGAGTAAAATTGATGCCCTATATTATCCTTTGGACATGTAAGTTCATGTAACCAAACACACCTCGCACATACATATACACAGGAAAAACAAAGGGGAAAAAGTAGTAAAAAAAAAAGACATCCATGTTTTATTCTTTTTTTTTTTTGGTTGTTTTTGAGACAGGGTTTCTCTGTGTAGCTCTGGCTGTCCTGGAACTCACTTTGTAGACCAGGCTGGCCTCGAACTCAGAAATCTGCCTGCCTCTGCCTCCCAAGTGCTGGGATTAAAGGCATGCGCCACCACTGCCCGGCTTTATTCTTAATTTTAGTGGAACTAATCAGAATTTCTTCCTACTTAGTATACTGTTGGTTTGAGCAGTTAGTATATTTAGATGTGTTTCTTCTTTTCTTCATTTCTTCACTGTTTTTTGTTTTGTTTGTTTGTTTGATGAAAGATGCTGGATATATTTTGAGGCCTTTTACTGCATCTATTGATACAATGATACTGTTTGTGTCCTTGAATTCATATTTGACATTATACATGTATTGATGTATGGACGTTGAACTGACATTGCCTAATTTGAATGAAGCTACCTTGATAGTCATGACTGATCTTTTTGCTTTGCTGTTAAATTCAGTTTGTCAGTATTTTATTAAAAGTCTCTGCATCTAGAAATGGTGGGGTGGTGATTGGGGCATAGGCGGGGGTGGGGTGGGGTAGAAGAGAACATATGGAACATATGGTGAGGGAGGAACGGGGAAAGGGGAAAGCCTTCAGAATGTAAACAAAGAATATAGAAAATAAAAAAATGTAAAAAAATAAAGGAAAAATGCTACTGAAATAAAGTCTCTGCATCTATGTTAATAAGCAATACATTGGCCTACCATGTTCCTCTTTATAATTTTTCCTGCATTAGTTTTCAGTTATTTGTTTTGACCTTTTCTGCTTTGAGTGATGAGATACTAGTTTCAAAAGCTATGTCTGTTTAGTTTTCTTTATCTTTGCCTTTTGTAGAATAATTTGATAAACATGAGTAGTAATTTTCTCTAATGGCCTGGCAGAATTCATCAGATAATCAATATAAGCCTAGATTTTTGTTGAATGGGGGAATTTTTATGATCACTATAATCTCATTACTTGTTACTGATCCAATTAGCTTGCTTATATCATCTCAGTGTAATTTTGTTAGTCATATATATCTACAAATATATCCATCTGTTCTCAATTTCCAATTTATTGCAATATAGTTTTTCAAAGCATTTCCTGGTGATCTTCTAAATTTCATTGGTATCTGACATAATGTCTGCCTTTTCAACTGTAAGGTTATTAATTTGGGTTTTCTGTTTCTTTTGTTTGGTTAATCTACATTAAATCCTCTCAGTTTTTTACTCTCTCAAAGAGCTAATGGTTTCATTGAATCTATTGAATCTTTATGTTTCTCTTTAGTTTTGAATTCATTGATTTGGGGGATATAATTATACGTAAAGCACAATGTGTAAGAATTTGTGTTACAAAGTAAATTCAGTTCTAAAATGTGTGCTTAAAAGTATGAATTTCTACCTTAAAATGGTTATGGATACCATTCAAAGAAACAACTGCTTAGTCAACTATATTTAGTTTGGTAAACGTTTTTAGCTCTTTTAATGCTATTATTCTAGAATGATTTAATATATTACTTTAGAAAAGAATGCTTTACCAACTCTGTTGTTCTAAATTGATTCTCTTTTAGACTTCCTCTGGACTGATCAAATAGAATAAAAAGTAAATCATAGTAAATGTATGTGCAATATAAATGACAAGACTTGAAGAACAATTATAGTTGAAAATATACCTTATTGAATTTATTAAATACAGGATTGCTTCTCGTATTTATAATTTATTAAAATACTTAACTTATAAGTATTTATAGAAGAAATGTTGGTTTAAAGGCAGTAAAAATCTGTTATTGGAATTATTCAGAGAAAAGCAAAGAAAAATTATCTAGGTATTTTAATCTTAGATTTTCAGTTAATTTCCTTTAATACTCTGAATATGCCTTCCTGTTTAAGACAGGTAATTGAGTCATCAAAATTTATCTTTCAATGACACCTTGTTATGACACTTTGGGATGTACTTTAATGATATTCAAATGTTTAATAAAAAATTCTATCTAAATAATTTGTATTTGAAAATTCTCATTTCCTTTTCATCTGATTCAAACTATAATGATAATATAATCACACATTATTGGCATTTTAAGTTAGACAAAATAGCAGTGATTTTCTCAGAAAGTTACTCTTTAATATTAATTATCAAATGTATAAGACATTTAAAACACAATAACATAGAAGTAGTTTATGAGAGAAATGATTTATTTTAGCTCACAGTCTCAGGCCAGGGTTGGCCATTTTCACTGATGTGGGTCTGAAATAGGGTTGAATTCCATGGGAGGAACATTTGGAGGAGAAATGCTGCTAACTTCATATTGGACAGGGAATAGAGAACAGGGAATAGAACTCCCCAATTCAAATCACTAAATGGTGACTTCTTATTTTTTTATTTCGATATTTTATTTATTTACATTTCAAATGTTATCTCATTTCCCAGTACCCACCCCCCCCGCCCCGTAAACCCTTATCCCTTTCCTTCCTTCCCCTTGTTCTATGATGGTGCTCTACCACCCACCCACCCACTCTTGCCTCATCACCTTATCATTCCTCCAAACTGGGGCATCAAGCCTTCATAGGAGCAAGGGCCTTTCCTCCCATTGATGCCAGATAAGTCCCCTTCAATTCTTTCAGTCCTTCCCCTAACTTCTCTATTTGGGTCCTTGTGCTTAGTCAGAGAGTTAGCTAGGAGAATCTGCATCTGTTTTTGTCAGAATCTGGCAGAGCCTCTCAGGAGATTCAAACCACAACACTAAAATTATCTCAAGCTATAAATGTTGTATATGCATATGAAATTTATATATGTGATATATATATATATATATATATATATATATATATGTGTGTGTGTGTGTGTGTGTGTGTGTGTGTATGTACATATAAATGTGTATCCATATGAGTACATATGCATGTAGAGAAAAAGTGCAGATGCTTCCTTGATTATTCTACACTATAGTTTCAAAATAATTTTTATTAATTCTTCAATAATTTGATATAATGTGTTTTGATCAATTCACCTTTCTTGCACCATTTCTAACCAAATCTAGTCCCACCTCCTTATTTACCATGTTCTTTAACTCCTATTTAAAACCCATTGGTTCAAATTCTACTTGCTCAAATTGCTCAAATCGGAGTGATATGGGGTCAGCAAGAAAATATAGTCAGCCAAGTAGTCGTTAACCATTTAAAGGAAAGTGACTCTCTATCTTCCAGTTACTAGCAAGTTATAATGGCTCCTCAACTACTGTGAGATATTATGCCCATATTTCCATTTCAATAATGGGAATTTTTTTCTGGCTTGGACTTCTGTAGGTCTTGTATATGCAGTAACTTCCACTTTGCCTTCATGTATGCAACTGTCTTCTTGGAGCCATAAAACAGTATTTTTGTAGCTACCCTCCACTTCTGGAATATGAATTCTTTCTGCCCCTTCTTCCATGATAATCTCTGAGCCTTGGGAGAAAGGGGTAATATAGATATTTCCTTTAGGGCCATGCAATCCTAAAATACTTATACTCTGAATGTTGTTGATACTTTGTGGTTCTCTGTGTTTATCACCATCTACTCCAAGTACATATTTATCTTAAATGGCTTGAGAGATGCATTGGCCTATAGCAAAAATTCATTAGAGTTGAGTTGATTATTATATCCAGTTAATAGAATAATAGAGATAGGTTAACCTTTTGGTGTTATGACCTATGTAGTACATATTTCTGGTTCCAATAATGTTCCATGTAATTTTTTGAGAGGGTTTCTCATTGATCGGCATAGCTGTCTATTCAGAGAGGCACAATCATCTGCCTTTCAGTGAGTACTTGAGTTACTGATGCATGTAAACATGCCTGGCTTTTTTTTGTGAGTGCTAGTGTTCAAATTTAGGTCCTCATATTTGTGTGACAAGCAAATATGAACCCACCTTTCAAGTAAAGGTTCATTACAGAAATAAAATAAAACATATTTCTACTCTCAGAGGAAATAGTAAAGAGTTTAAAATTTTCTTCCTGACAGTGCAGTAAATCTTCTGAAATAGACTAAAGATATGTACATTAACATGAAAAAAGTGTGTCAAGTTACCCCTAGATATATGTTGAATAGTTTAATAGAAAAATCTAAATCTTGCACAAATGACCAGTTTATTAAAGCTCAAATGTATATCTTTATAGAAGGAAAAAATGGGAAGAGCTGATGAATAAAGAATAAATAAGTTAATAAATTATACTTGAGAAAATGAGTGAGTTGAAAAAAGATATACAATCTGAGTTGAAGTTCTTGGGCTTTTTGGACAGTATTTGCATCATTATGTCTTACTTTGTGACATGATTTTAAATTTGCTTAATTACTAAAATTTCTGTAATTATATTTATGATAATCATGTATCTTTCTGTTTTATGTAAATACAGAAAGTTCAGAAGAAAATTCACTCAATGCTTCAAATGAGAAAGAAGTTAAAATATAAGAGACAAAGAAACAGAACATTTTAAAGACCACAATATGAGATTATATATTCAGCTAAAATTGTTTAGAATCATACTTTGGGGTATGAGTTGCAACAAAATGTACTACTTGATGCCCTATTTTCTATTTTTGGAAAAAATAAATATTCACATCAGGAAATTTTTTCTTCAACTTGCAGTAATTAAGTTCTGACAGTCAAATGATAATTATTTGTACTTGTTAAAATATCACTAAGGATTCAAAGATTTGTACTCAAATACTTAAATATTTATGGGAAAAGTTCCATTGACATTTATTGTTAAGTGTAAGAATATGTTTTTCAAAGTAAAACACATCCAATATAAATTTTCTTAATTCTGTGTTTGTCAACTGAAGTTAAATTTGTTAAACATTTCTATACCTGAGAAAAGAAAAGAAATCGATGAAGTTTGGCATTTTTTAAAAAAAATGTATAAAATATAGCACTTATTAGATTAGGAGGACTGCTGCTTACCAGATATTCAAGTTTACACTGCCTATTTTGACATCTAGACTAGTACCACAAGCATGGTTCTAGAAATGGAAAAAATTATGATTATCTTAAGCTCTCAAAAACGAAGTTATATGATTGTTTTGAGTATAAACCAACTAGCAAAAAAATGCCAGTAGAGCATAATTTTTTAGATTTATTAATGAAATAGAAGTTTTATCTATGTAAAATATATACTTTTAGCATGCTTGGTTAAAGTCATGCTTCAATAAGAAATATGATTAAAGGACACCCTCATACACCTATGTGTTGGAATTACAGAAGGGAAGGCAGTTGGGACTTATAACTGGAAAGTGCTGGTCACTGCTGACTTCCATCAGTTGCTGACAACAAAGGTAAATAGGAGAAAGAAAGGAAGTTAGACATTTGAGAGCAATAAAAGAGGGGCTCCAGAATACTAGCCCTTTTCCCAGGCCTTTTAGCAGTCTCAGCCTCCTTGCACTCCATGTAATCAGAAACAGTCATCAAGTTTTTTTTGTTTTTTTTAAATTTATTTCTGACCAAGGTAAAAGGCAAGTTTCAAGAAGTATTACAGCAGACCTCTTCAAGATTCCTCCAGACTATTATAGCTTCTAAGGGGAAAAATTAGAAAAAGACAAGAGGAGAGAAAGGAAGGAAAGGAAGGAAGGAAGGAAGAGAGAAAGAGAGAGAGAAAGAAAGAAAGAAATTAAGAAAGAAAGAAAGAAATTAAGAAAGAGAGAGAGAGAGAGAGAGAGAGAGAGAGAGAGAGAGAGAGAGAGCGCTTTTATAAGTATAGTAGCTTCACAACCACTGAGGTGGTTCATTGTGTGAAACAGTTTGCTTCACAAGTACATGTGCTGGATCTTCCTACAAAGCCCATGGTGGAAGGAAAGAACTGACACTGAGAGGTTTTCTCTAACATTCACATACATGCTTTGGCACACACACACACACACACACACACACACACACACATACATCATGCATATACACTAATATTACAATAACTCATTAAAATAGGATGACAGTTTTGAGGTTGGGTAAGTGTTTTACTATTTAAGAGCACTAACTGCTGTTCCTGAGGACCGATGCTTAATACTTAGCGCACTCACAAAGCAGCTCAAAACCACTTATCACAGGGGATTTGATGTTCTCTTCTGAGCTCAACATGCATCAAACACAAGCAGTACATAGACACACATGCTGGCAATACAGACACACACACACACACACACACACACACACACACACTAAAAAAAGTAAGTCTCTTTTTAAAGTATGGTAGCACTAAATACAAAACTTTAATAATATTTTGCAAATAAAAAATTAAAGTGCCAGAATATAGAACAATTATAAAAAAATGATTCTAAAAAAAGTGAGACAATTGAAATATCTTTGCAAGGATCCAGCCATTTATAGTATTATCTACAAAAGAAGAGAAACTACCTTTCTCTCCAGAGTAGAAGTGTGTTGCCTGTACCCTGATACTACCTGCCCTGAGGGTTGGGGTGAGTTCACACAGAGTCAAAGACACAGACTCTGGGAGCAGGTGAGAAACACTGCAGTAAGCTCATCTGAACTCTGCTGCAAGCTCCTTTAATACCCTTCACCGGTGCCCCCATTGGTCCCAAGAAAGCATCTCTTCTGAACAGCAGTTCCTCTTTGGCTGGCATTGTCTGCACTAGCAACCCTTGGTCTCTCACACAGTTCACAATTAGGTCCTCCTGCTGGAGTCCGGTTGTCACAGGCAGTCCTCAATTAGGTCCTCTTACAGGAGATGCTATTATAGCTGCACAGTCCTCAGCATTTACATAGCGGTGGCCCTGCAGGTCTTGCTACAGAAGTGTATATTAGAATATAGAAAAAATAAAATACAAGGCTATATTAAATCACGAAGCCATAAAATATATAAATGATACATAAGAAGATTCTAAAATCCCTATTAAAATTCTAGAAACCAGTGATAATTAGGAATCATATATAATAGTTTTTATCAAAACAAAATAATATCTTTAGCTATGGAAAGCAGAAAACTGAACCTATACCACTCTAACAGAAATGATTTTCATTGTACATTTGTATTGCTAAACCAAAATATTAATTAAATAAAAGATAAAATCAATGATATTTCAGAACTGAAAATAGACCCTTAAGTACCCCTTCTTCAGAAGCTATTACTGTAAAATGATAGGAAAGAAATCCTGAAGAAGATATAGAAAATTATGTTAGAGAGAAAGGCAGAGGAATTTTAGTCTTCAGAAAACAGAAAGTGCCGGGCAGTGGTGGCACATGCCTTTAATCCAGCACTTGGGAGGCAGAGGCAGGCAGATTTCTGAGTTCGAGGCCAACCTAGTCTACAGAGTGAGTTCCAGGACAGCCAGGACTACACAGAGAAACCCTGTCTCAAAAAAATCAAAACAAACAAAAAAAACAAACAAACAAAAAAACCCTAGAAAACAGAAAGTATATGTACAAAAATAGACTGTGAGCCCCTGTTTTTTCCCAAGCCAGATAAGGGATGGTAGAGCATTGCTTCAGAGAGCATAGCAAAGTGAGTCTACTCCTTCCTCACCAAATCAGGCTTGGGTCTACTCATCAGCATTAGAGACAAAGACCATGTCATAATAAAGCCAGTTAAGTCCCTGTTTCTCCACCAGAAAACTGTCTTCTCTGAAATCATGTAACTGGCACTCTAGGTGATATACATCAAATGCCCCTGCTCCCTTCCATCATGTCCTCCCCTATCCACATTCCTGCCCTCCGCCAGTCCCCTAACTAGAGCTGTATAAGTTAGCCCCTCTATTTCAATAAAGGAGCTATACTCCAAAACAGTCTCCAGAGGTCATTCATTACCTACCCTCCACCACTTGGCTCCATCCACCCTGACATCTAGACCTTATTCCCTGTCTCCTCTGTATGCACAGACCACAAAAGGTAAAGAGCAAACTGAAGTTCTTTGATCATCAAACAAAATGGAAATAAATAGAAACATTGAAAATCAGCAAAACTACCTAGGACCCTCCTATTATTTGCATAAGAAAACAAATCAATCTATTGATGATCAAGAAGCTATTCATGTAGCAATTTTCCATGCTGTGTACTGGTGTTACAAGTAATTTTTCTTATCAAGAAACACACATCTCTGATTAAATCCTGTCAATCCTGTAGAAATATACCCGTGTCACTCTTCTCTATAATTGAAGCTATCTCACTTGAAGAAAATTCCAAGAATTTATTTTTTTCCATGTAGGAGAAATATTTGATGATGGAAAATATATATTCTTTTCCTTCAAAAATGTGAACTAGATGTGCAATTTAGGAGGATCTTTCTGAAACTCCCCATGTCTTCAGCTCTGCCTCATACAAGGAAGAAGGTTAGGATAGGTACCATTCATCCTTGACCTTGTTTTGATTTCCTTCACCTCTGTGATGGTTTGTATATGATTGGCCCAGGAAGTGAACCTATTAGGAGGTGTGGCCTTGTTGGAGTAGGTGGGTCATTGTGGGTGTGGGTTTAAAACCCTCACCCTAGTTGCCTGGAAGTCAGTCTTCCACTAGCAGCCTTCAGATGAAGATGTAGAACTCTCAGCTCCTCCTGTACCATGCCTGCCTGGATGCTGCCATGTTTCTGCCTTGATGACAATGGAATGAACCTCTGATCTTATAAGCCAGCTCCAATTAAATGTTGTCTTTTATAAAACTTGCATTGGTTATGGTATCTGATCACAGCAGTGAAACCCAAACTAAGACAGAAGTTGGTACCAGAAGAGGGGTATTGCTGTGATAGGCACCACCATGCTTTTCTTCAGAAGAATGTGGATTTTGGGACTTTGGATTTGGAAAGCCACGGAATTCTTTAAGTGGGGCTTAATGGGCCAGACTAGTAGGACTATGGAAGACAGTGGTGTTGAGGGTCATTTGAATTGTGTAGGCCTGACAGCCCAAGAGGTTTCAGTGGAGGAAAAACTTTAATATGTGGGTGAGAGACTGTTTTTGTGATGTTTTGGTAAATAACATGGCTACTTTTTGCCATTGTCTGAAGAGACTGCCTACGGCTAAGGTAAAGAGATTCATATTAATTGCATCTACAAAGGAAGTCTCAAAGAAGCCCAACAAAGACTGTTCTCTGGTTAAGTCTGATAAAGAGAATTTTGAACAAACATAGCAAGCTGAGAAAGGAAAAGTACAAAATATATAGTTTGAGTATTAAAGGGACTCTAGGAAGTGAAATGGAGCTGAATTCAAGGATATTAAATTGAATTAAAGGAGTGGTGACCTTGGGGGCAAGATTCACCCTGTTAACCTTAGGTCCAGGCATGGTAGTACAAGCCTTTAATCCCAGGAGGCAAAGATAAGCAGATCTCTGAGTTCAAGGCCAGGCTAGAATGGAGCAAATTCTAGGTGAAGAAAAACTTTAATCTAGGCTTGGTGGACCACACCTTTAATCCCAGTGCTTAGGGGACAGGCATGCAGATCTCTTGAGTTCCAAGTCAGTCTAAGGAGCAAGATTCAGGACAGCCAACTTAGGCAGTGAAGGAGCTGGGAAAAAGGAAGCTAGTGATAATGTAATAGAACAAGGGGGCCAAGGATCCAGCTCCTGCAAGCAGCAGAACTCAACAGCTTCAGCCATGTGTCTTTGGCTTTATATTCAAGAGGAGAAGGAGAATACTGGGACAATTGATGCTGGTTAGCTGGAGCTAAGAAATTAGTGGTGATTAAGAAAAGACCAGCATCAATGAGGTGAAATATGAGAAGTGTTTTCTGAAAGCACAAAGAAGCTATATTCCAGAGATAGCCAAGTGTTCCTCATGCTGCAGCTGTACTTGGTAACGTGTAAGAATCATCCAGGTGGTACTGGTTTTGAAGGCATGAAGGCATCATGAAGAACAGCTGAGGCTTGGTACTTTGAGAGGCCATGGAAGGCCATTGGTGAAAGTGTACCCTCAGTTGTAACTGACAGCCCAGGACTGAGGGGATCATGCAAAGGAGTTGAGGCTTGGTACCATGAGAGAGCCTATGAGAGGCTTTGGTGAAGCATAGTTGCAGTGGAGGACCCTAGCATATTGGAGATGCCAGTACCATGGGATGACCACCAAGAACAGCAGTAGCAGTGGAGTGGATCAATCTGAACTTAGAGTGCTACAGAGGGCAGAGCTGGAGAAGTGACACCAGCTCTTTGGAGATACACAGAAGATCATGTATAGATCTCAGACATTGAAACAAGAAGCTGTGAAGCTGAAATTGACTTGGGGTACCAAAGATGTTAAAGATGCCAGAGCCACAGGATGCCTGCCAAGGAAAGCTGCTAACAGGGAGTGGAACAAGCCCAGGAGAAAGAACCTTGTTGCAGTCAACAAGGATAAAAAAAGGAGTTGGATATCTGAAGACTGCTTTGCCATCAGACATGGTGATGCAAAGTTTGGACTTTGCCCAGCTGGTTTCTCATCTTACTTGGAGGATTACAGTTAAGTGATTGAATGAATCTCAGAAGAGACCTTGAACTTTGGACTTTTAACACGGTTAATACTGCTATATACTACAGGGACTTTTGAAGTTGGGCTAAATGTATTTTGCATTATGCTATGTTTGAGTATGGCCCCCATAGACTCATGCTTGAACAAGCCTATGGTCGCCAGGGAGTGGAATGTGATGGTTTGTATATGATTGGCCCAGGAAGTGAACCTCTTAGGAGGTGTGGCCTTGTTGGAGTAGGTGTGTCATTGTGGGTGTGGGTTTAAATTCCTCACCCTAGTTGCCTGGAAGTCAGTCTTCCACTAGCAGCCTTCAGATGAAGATGTAGTACTCTCAGTTCCTCCTGCACCATGCCTGCCTGGATGCTGTCATGTTTCTGCCTTGATGACAATGGACCTTGATGACAACTGAACCTCTGAGCCTGTAAGCCAACCCCAATTAAATGTTGTCTTTTATAAAGCTTGCATTGGTCATGGTGTCTGATCACAGCAGTGAAACCTAAACTAAGACAACCTCTATCCACCTACTAATTTAAAGAGAAGAATGCAGATATGTAGTCAGAGGGAGGATCTCTTGTTAACTTCTACCCTGGCAAGCTTGCTTAATATTACAACCATTACCCTATTTAATATTATCTGCATATTTTTGTGTATTATATTTCTTTTTCTGTTTGATTATTATTCCATGATTCTTAGTGCTTTGTGTGATAGTGAGGGATTTTTTTTCTCTTTCAGTTGATGATACTCTTGGGACTGAAAAAGTAATGACAGGGGTGTGGCACTTTGACCTGTTGAGCTATAGAGAGTCTTAAAATCAAGGCTTCTTTATCATCTTTGATCCTCTTTCTTTCCTGGAGTGCAGGGAGACACTTTCCACTGAAGTTCTTTTATCTTACTAAAGGAAGTTTCATTGCAAGATGGATTGCAATTGTTATAAAATCTCATTAACCAGAATGAATTAACCACCCAAAAAGGGACTGAAAATTAAATACCCCAATGTGAGACCTCAGGAACTTTTTCTCAGACAATTGACTATTTTCTAGGTCCATTTATCTCCCCTAAACACCATTTATTACCCTGGTAAAATTATGTATGGCTTCCATTTTTCTCTCCTTTCTGAAGAGATGTTTACACATCAATGATTTGGCCTTTGAGTATGACAGTTTATATGGTTCTCATTTTCATATGTATGTTAATGTATCACTACTCTTTCTTCTGTTGTTTATATGTCCTTTGCCAGGTGATTTAGAAAAAATTAAAACTGTGATATTTAGAACAAGATGGAAGAATTCTTGTGATGTAGTCTCAGAAATTACCAAAGTGACATCCGGCATGCAACTAAATGCTTTTGAAATATTTTTGAGTCAACAATTATTTTTTTCTTTTTTTCCACTGATATAGAAGATAGAACATTTGCATGATAAAACATGTGCTCAGTGACCTTGGGCAAGTTGCTTATCTATCAGAGATTCTTTTGCTTCATTTAAATAATATTCATTATGCCCATTAGCTGTATATTAAATTTAAGATTATGACATAAAGAGAAGTCTGAGATTTCTATACTCAGTGTCCTTATAATATGTTGGTGGAGACAAATCTTTTAAAATTACTATAGTTTAAGGCCATACACATTGACTCATTCAAAATTGTGTCTACATGGCTGAAATCAAGAGATATGTGTCATTTTACTGATTAAAAGAGAAGAGTGAAGACAGGAAGGAGTAACTGAGAGAAGAAAGGAGAAAAGAGACAGAAATATACATTAAAATTGTTTTAAAGTAATCAATGAGATATTTTAGATTTATCACAAAAAACTAAATCTATCACTGTAGTAACAATGAATTCATTCATAAAAATTGAATCTTCAAAATTTACAAATATATTTTCATGTGAAAATCAATTGACACCATAGGTTGTTAAGGATCTTAATCATATGTCTCTAATACAGAAGTCATTCTGTAATTATCTGGGTGGGAATAATGTACTCATGATTTACATTTGGAAAATGGAAATTCAAGAAGAAAACACCAAATATCATGTACTAAAAATGATAAATAATTTGATCGTTGAGCTGACTCAGTGAGTAAAAGCACTTAACATGTAGTTGTTATCAAAATCTGATTCTGGGTCCATAAGGAGAGGACTGACTCCTGAAAGAGAGTGCCCTTTGAATTCCATATACATGCCAAGGTAAGTGCATATGGTTACATTCTCTCTCTCTCTCTCTCTCTCTCTCTCTCTCTCTCTCTCCCTCTCCCTCTCTCCCTCCCTCCCTCCCTCCCTCACACACACACACACACACACACACACACACATACACACACACACACACACACACACAAATATACAAAAACCAAATATGTAAGTATGTGTTGAAAGAAAGAAGGAAAGAAGGAAGCAAGGAAAGAAATAGAAAGTCTGTCATTTTTGCAACTAAAGGGTACCTGAGTCATGAATCAGGAATCTTTCTTGCCTAGAGGCCCTAGAAAGGAACATAACTTTATTGATCCCTTAATTTGGTCCTTAGAATCTGCGTGAAGATTCACTTTCAGAACAGTAAAATCCTAAATTTGTTATGATAAGATACATACATGTAGTAACATTTAAAAATAATAATAAAAATTAATACAATTATGGGACTCAACATTTAAGAATATGCTGCTTAGGTTCAGTTCCCAACAACCACATGGTAGCTCATAACCATCTATATGTCTACAACTCAAGGAGTCCTATTTTTTAGCCTTCATTAACACTTTAAGCACATAGTGTAATATATACATGCATGTAAATACACACACATACATATTTATGCATTTATTATATATAATGTTCATATGTATTATAAGCAAAATCCTAAGAAAACTAATACAATTCTTGTTTCATATTCAAAATAGAAACATTTAAGGTAGACTTTCAAAGATATAAAGCAACATATCAGTCTCTAATACAAATAAGTTTTTCTATCACTAGCTTCTTTTCTAATATATCAACACACTGCTACCAACAGAATGATGCATGTTTCTCACCATTTTCTTATTTTGTAAAACTCTTGATTTCTATATTTATGATTTGTAGGAATACTCAAATATAATGCTATACTATTATACGGCACTATGAATAACTGGTGCTTCATTGGTAATTAATTTTCCAAGTGATCCAACAGATCTACTTTTGGAGTTCTTGCATATATGTGTTTGTGGAGAATATGAATATTTATTTTTAGTATTAATATTTTCAGTAGGCTTTCATCATTTCATAGTTTCAAATCAGAGTATTTACATATGCTAATAATCTATTTCTGATAAGTATGTATCATTATAAACACAAATTGTGTGCCAAACTGAAATATTCCCATATTGTCATTTTGAGTTCTAATGAAAGAAAATGGGCAATCTGTCAACTCGAAATAGTTCTCATTAAATAATAGGTTATCCAGTAGAAGAGAGGAAAGACTGGATAGGATTAGAAAACTAAAGTTCTAAGATATTTTTAATGGTTGTAATTATAAACAACATACAATAGTTAATGCATGAACAAAATTTACAAATGGGAGAATATATAACAATTGATTCATGTAAAGATATTAAATATATTAAACACACCAAAAAGAAGTATTCAAAATCATATTAGGCTTCTTTTACTCATCCAGGATATGTTAAAATTCCTGCCTAGGTAATATTGTAGGAAATAGTATCATTCACACTTATAAGAAAATAAAAACAAGAATAAATATATTTAAAAGGACATGAAGGTACAGCAGGGACTACTGCTATTAAAATGGCCAAGAAAAACCAAATAATGTGCTAATGAACCTGTGTGTTTAGAATTCCATTAATATTTTAAGGCCATTTAAAAATTATAAATGTTAATTAAAAGAATCAGTTCAGAATAACTGACATTCTAAAAGGAAGGCAAAAATTAAGTTGTTCAGAAAAGAAGCATTTAACACTTACCAGTAAAAAATAAATAAATTAAAAGAATGCTGGGGTTTTGTTCTATTTAACCAAACAACTTAATTTGTCATAATTTCGTTGGTGTCATATAAAGACATGGAGATTCTGGATGAGAATCTCAGAACTTACTATGTGGAACTATAACCAAAGCATCAGTTTTGCCATGGGACAGTCTAGCTTCAGCTCCCAAATAACTGGAATAAATGCACCAGCTAACTTTTGCACATATGGTGGGTGAATGACAGAATAAAAGTAGTGACTTCTGAGACCTAAATCTTTTATTATAGCCAAGAAAACTCTCTGCTCTCCAGTTCCAATGAAAGACTGCCTTTATCTTCCAAGCTGTAAGAAAATGTGTCCTTTGTTCCACAGAGAGAAACTATATGTCCCAAGATTTTACAAGTGTCCTTTGAAAGATAAAATGTTAACAAAAGGAGTAAAATGTTCTGTTGATAAGAGGACAAAACATTTGTGATACTCATAGGGTATTATCTTTTAACAAAGGGACACTATCAGAGAATGATCACAAAGATTTAGAACTAGCAAGGGACAGAAATAAGGGCAATGAAGTGGGAAGAATTTCATAAGGAAGCATGTGTTAATGCCAACAGATCACACAAAAGTTTCGAATAGGTAGTCAACTAGAAATATTCATCTATGTAGTAAAACTGTTAATATTGTATTTACTACATCACAGGGTAACATATTATATTATATATTATATATCATATATAAATGAATATAATATATTCAGCTTTACATATATTCCAAAATGATATTCTAGAATGGTTATAAACAATTATACTAACACTATGCATAAAAATTTGAGGTCATTCATATAAGTAGTATGATATTATATATATCTAAGTATATGTTTATATGTATGACTGTGTTATCCAAATGCCACAATGAAGATGTAGAGATCAGAGGTTCATCTTGAATTTGTGGTTCACAAACTCCAGAGATTTCTATCTCTAATTTTCATCTTACCACATAAGCACCAGGATCATAGACACTAATTACCAACATTTTACAAAGGTTCAGGGAAATTGAATTCATTTCTCATACTTGTACTGTAAGAATTTAACTACCGAGACATTTTTTACTAACATGAAATCATTAATTTTGACAACATTTAAAATTCTCTTCATTTTTGGATTTGATCCTACTAGAGTAATTGTAGTGATATATCAGTATACTTTTAATATACATTTGTTCCTAATAATCACACTGAATACTTTTTAGTATGTTTATTGGATATATGGAAAATAATATTTAGAATTTATGTTCAAGTCATTTTTGCACATTATTCTGTTTGGTCTTCACATAAAAATTTGAATATTTTTATTAGTTTAGGGGATGAATCACTAGGATTTTTGCCTATTTTCCTCAAGATTATTGCATTTGTATATATGGCATATTTTCTGTTTCAGTTCTCATTCCTATCATTTTTTATGAAATGATTTATACTGAGTACATAAAATGAGACTTTTTTCAACCTCTCCATTTATTATTTTGTTCCTATGAAGAACTACAAAATTGTTATTCTTCACTAAAAGTTATAATTTACTAGTGAATATATCTTTCACTAGACATACTCCATTGTAAAAGATGTTTGACAACTTTAGTCATTAACAAAAGTGCCATTTATGTTTTACTATTATTGTTTTAGCAATTTGTGTATTTCTATGAATTACTCAATTATGTGTCAAATTTATTATTTGTTTAAAAATACTCATATTTTTTAAATCTTCATAAAATCTCTAAAACATGTCAGGAAAGTACTTTTTTATTTCATAGAATTCAATCTGTGATTGAATTTATTTAGATATTTCAGTTAGGGTTATAGTTTCTATAGTGAAATACCATGACCAAAGCAACTTGGGGAGGAAAGAGTTTTGTTTGGCAAACACTTATAAATTGTTGTTCATCATCAAATCAACTTAGAACAGGAATTCAAACAGGGCATGAAATCCAGAGGCAGGAGCTGATGCAAACTCCATGGAGGGGTTCTGCTTACTGTCTTGCTTCCTTTGGCTTCTACATCCTTCTTTCTTTCTTCCTTTCTTTTGGATACCCGAAAACACCAAAAAAACAAGACTTGGATATAAAATCACTGGTCAGGATGCTGGTAGCTGAAAACATAGAAAAATCTCATAAAGAAATAGAGGAGAAAATGGATCAAAAGTTAGAAGCCTTTACAAGGCAAATACAAAAATCACTTCAAATTCAGGAGAAGATGGATCAAAAAAAAGAAGACAATAAGGAAGAAAGACAAAAGTCACTTAAAGAACTACAGAAGAACGTGGGCCAACAAGTAGATGCTATGAAAGAGGAAATACAAAAATCTCTTAAAGAATTACATGAAAACACAATCAAGCAAGCAAAGATCTGAGCATATCCATTCAGGTTCTAAAAACAGAAGTAGAAACAACTAAGAAAACGCAGAGGGAGACAACAATGGAGATAGAAACCTTGGGAAGAAATCAGGGGCCATAGATGCAAATATCAACAATAGAATACAAGAGATAGAAGACAGAATCTCAGAAGCCGAAGATACCATAGGAACCATTGATTCAACAGTCAAAGAAAATACTAAATGCAAAAAGGCTGTAACCAAACATCCAGGAAATCCAGGACACAATGAGAAGACCAAACCTAAGGATTATAGGTATAGACGAGAGTGAAGATTTACAAGTTAAAGGGCCAGCAAATATCTTCTACAAAATTATGGAAGAAAACTTCCCCAACCTAAAGAGAGAGATGCCCATGAATATACAAGAAGCTTGTAGAACCCCAAACAGACTGGACCAGAACAAAAATACATCCCGTCACATAATAATCAAAACTCCAAATGTACTAAACAAAGAAAGAATATTAAAGGCAGCAAGAGAAAAAGGCCAAGGAACATATAAAGGAAGACCTATCAGAATAACACCAGACTTCTCACCTGAGACCATGAAAGCTAGAAGATCCTGGGCAGGTATCATGCAAACTCTAAGAGAACACAAACTTCAGCTAAAACTACTTTACCCAGCAAAACTCTCAATTACCATAGATGGAGACATCAAGGTATTCCATGACAAAACCAAATTTGCACGATATCTTTCCACAAATCAAGCCCTACAAAGGATAATAGGGGGAAAACACCAAGACAAGGACAGAAACTACACCCGGGAAGAAGCAAGATAGAAACCTCCTCTCATCAAACCCAAAAGAAGATAACCTCTCGAATACAAAATTACTATTTTGAGACTTTTTTATTTGGTATTTGTTTCTTTCTAATTTAAAAACCTACTAGCTCAAATTATCCAATTCATGGCATGAGGCCATCCACTGGACTATAGTCAACCTACCAGAAATCACACCCTTAAAGAAAATTGATTCTCCACACCCCCTTAAAGAAACCTGAACTATCAACTATTAATAGTTAAGAGTGATAAGAACTCATGAGCACCTTCTCAATTCATGCCAGAATGCTACCTGGCTAGATCTTGTGTAGGCAACCACAGATGTTCTGAGTTCATGAAGGCAAAAGTACTGTTATGTGTTGTGTCCAGAAGACACTGTTTGGTTCTGGTCCTTTTTTTTTTTTATCTTGTCCTCTGCTAGGTAATTTTTTTTCTATATTCATTGTTTATATTCCAAATGATTTTCCATTTCCTGGTTTTCCCCTCCCCATAAGTCCCATAAGCCGTTTTCCCTCTGCCCATTCTCCAATCAACCACCTCCTACGTCTCTGTCCCTGTAATCCCCTACAATGCTGCTTCAAGCCTTTCCAGGACCAACACTCTTTCCTTCCTTCTTCTTGGGAATGATTTGATATGTGAATTGTGTCTTGGGTATTCAGAGCTTTTTATGACCTCTGGCTCTTACATTCTCTTGGTCCACCATTCTGTATGGTCTCTGAATCTTGGGAGTGGGAGTAATAATGGCATCCTGCTTGTGACTAAAGATTTCATGTCTATTTATTCTTTGTATTTGGACCAATTTTAGGTGTTCATTAACCACAATTCATTGTACACTGAAAGTTTTCTGATGAAGTCTGAAAGGTGCACGTTAAATACAGAGAGATAAGAATTTAAAGGGAAGTTGTTCATTGAGCAAAATAATGTTAATTTGTTTACCCCTGGAGCCTATGAGCTCCAGCAATGGGTTTTTGGAAAGACATGACTGGTGTGAGGTGGAATCTCAGGGTTGTTTTGATTTGCATTTCCCTGATGACTAATGATGTTGACCATCTCTTAAGGTGTTTCTCGGCCATCCGAATTTCTTCTGGTGAAAATTCTTTGTTTATATCTGTAAGCCATTTTTTGATAGCGTTATTTGGTTCTTTAGGGTCTAACTTCTTGAATTCTTTGTATATATTGGATATTAGCCCTCTGTCGGATGTGGGGTTGGTGAATATCTTTTCCCAATTTGTTGGTTGCCTTTTTGTCCTTCTGACAGTGTCCTTTGCCTTACAGAAACTTTGTAATTTTATGAGGTCCCATTTGTCAATTCTTGATCTTAGAGCATAAGCTATTGGTGTTCTGTTCAGAAACTTTCCCCTGTGCCCATGTCCTCCAGGGTCTTCCCCAGTTTCTTTTCTATTAATTTCAGTGTGTCTGTCTTTATGTGGAGGTCCTTGAACTACTTGGAGTTGATCTTGGTACAAGGAGATGAGAATGGGTCGATTCACATTCTTCTGCATGCTGACCTCCAGTAGAACCAGCACCATTTGTTGAAAAGGCTATTTTTTCCAATGAATGGTTGTAGCTCATTTATCGAAGATCAAGTGAGCATAACTCTGGGTTCATTTCTGGGTCTTCATTTCTATTCCATTGATCTACTTGCCTGGCGCTGTACCAATACCATGCAGTTTTTAGCACAATTGCTCTGTAGTACTGCTTGAGGTCAGGGATATTGAATCCCCCAGAAGTCCTTTTATTATTGAGAATAGTTTTAGCTATCCTGGGTTTTTTGTTCCTCCAGATGAATTTGAGAACTGCTCTTTCTAGATCTATGAAGAATTGATTTGGGATTTTGATGGGGAATGCATTGAATCCGTAGATTGCTTTTGGCAAGATGGCCATTTATACTATATTGTTCCTGCCAATTCAAGAGCATGGAATATTTTTCCATCTCCTGAGTTCTTCATTGATTTCTTTCTTCAAGGACTTGAAGTTTCTGTCATACAGATCTTTCACTTGTTTGGTTAAAGTCACACCAAGATATTTATTTTGTTTGTGGCTATTGTTAAGGGTGTTATTTCCCTAATTTCTTTCTCAGCCTCCTTGTCCTTTGAGTACAGGAAGGGTACTGACTTGTTTGAGTTGATTTTGTAACCAGCCACATTGCTGAAGTTGTTTATCAGCTGTAGGAGTTCACTGGCAGAGTTTTTTGGGTCACTTATGTATACTATCATATCATGTGCAAAAAGTGATAGTTTGACTTCTTCCTTTCCAATTTGTATCCCATTGACTTCCTTAGGTTGTCTAATTGCTCTTGCTAGAACGTCAAGTACTATATTGTAAAGATATGGAGAGAGAGGTCAGCCTTGTCTAGTCCCTGATTTTAGTGGGATTGCTTCAAGTTTCTCTCCATTTAGTTTGATGTGGGCTACTGGTTTGCTGTAGATTGCTTTTACTATATTTAGGTATGCACCTTGGATTCCTGTTCTTTCCAGGACTTTTAGCATGAAAGGATGCTGAATTTTGTCAAATGCTTTTTCAGCATCTAATGAAATAAACATGCGATTTTTTTCTTTGAATTTGTTTATGTAGTGGATAACATTGATGGATTTTCGTATATTGAACTATCCCTGCATCCCTGGGATGAAGCCTACTTGATCATGGCAAATGATCGTTTTGATGTGCTCTTGGATTCAATTCACAAGAATTTTATTTAGTATTTTTACATCAATATTCATAAGGGAAATTGTCCTGTAGTTCTCTTTCTTTGTAGGATCTTTGTGTGCCTTTGTTACCAGTGTAATTGGGGGTTCGTAGAATGAGTTGGGCAGTGTTCCTTCTTTTTCTTTTTTGTGGAATAGTTCGAAGAGTATTGGTATTAGGTCTTCTTTGAAGGCCTGATAGAATTCTACACTAAAACCATCTGGTCCCGTACTTTTTTTTGTTGGGAGGCTTTCTATAAACCCTTCTATTTCTCTAGGGGTTATAGGACTGCTTAGCTGATCTAATTGATCCTGATTTAATTTTGGTATTTGGTAACTGTCTAGGAAATTGTCCATTTCCTCCAGATTCTCTGGTTGTGTTGAGTATAGGCTTTTGTAGTACGATCTGATGATTTTTTGATTTTCCTCAGTTTCTGTTGTTATATCCCCCTTTTTATTTCTTATTTTGTTAATTTGGATACTGTCTCTGTGCCCTTTGGTTCGTCTGGCTAAGGGTTTATCTATCTTGTTCATTTTCTCAAAGAACCAGCTCCTGGTTTTGCTGATTCTTTGTATGGTTTTCTTTGTTTCTACTTGATTGATTTCAGTTATTAGTTTGATGATTTCTTGTCTCCTACTCCTCCTGGGTGAATTAGCTTCTTTTTGTTCCAGGGCCTTCAGGTGTGCTGTTAAGTTGCTATTGTATGCTCTCTCCAGTTTCTTTTGTGGAGGCACTAAGGGTATAATTTTTCCTCTTAGCACTGCTTTCATTGTGTCCCATAGATTTGTGTCTTTCATATCATCGTATCATTGAATTCTAAAAAGTCATTGATTTATTTTTTATTTCTTCCTTGACCAAGGTGTCATTGAATAGAGTATTATTCAGTTTCCATGTGTATATGGGCTTTCTGTCATTCTTCTTGCTATTGAAGACCACTTTTACTCCATAGTGATCTGATAGCTGGCATGGGATTAGCTCGGTCTTCTTGTATTTGTTGAGGTCTGTCTTGTGACCAATTACATCACATGATTGATTTTGGAGAAGGTACCATGCAGTGCTGAGAAAAAGGTATATTCTTTTGCTTTCGGATAGACTGTTTTATATATATATATATATATATATATATATATATATATATATATGTGTGTGTGTGTGTGTGTGTGTGTGTGTGTGTGTGTGTTTGTGTGTGTGTGTGTGTGTGTGTGTGTGTGTGTGTGTTAAATCCAAAGAAAGATTATTAAAGGCAGTAAGAGAAAAAGAACAGGTAACATATAAAGGAAGACCTATCAAAATTACACCAGAATTCTCACTTGAGACCATGCAAGCTAGAAGATCCTGGGAAGATTTCATGCAGACTCTAAGAGAACACAAACTTCAGCCAAAGCTAGTATACTCAGCAAAACTCTCAATCGCCATAGATGGGGAAACCAAGGTATTCCATGACAAAACCAAATTTGCATGATATCTATCCAGAAAGCCAGCCCTACAAAGGATAATAGGGGAAAAACACCAACACCAGGGGCGAAACTACTCCCCAGAAGAAGCAAGATAGAAACCCCCTCTCATCAAACCCAAAAGAAGAGAACCACTCAAGTATAAAAAATAATGCCCAAAATGTCAGGAAGTAATAATTACTGTTCCTTAATATCTCTTAACATCAATAGTCTCAATTCCCCAATAAAAAGACACAGACTAAAAGACTGGATATGGAAACAGGACCCTACATTTTGCTGCATACAGGAAACACACCTCAGTGTCAAAGACAAACACTACCTTTGAGTAAAAGCCTGGAAGACAATTTTACAAACAAATGGTCTCAGGAAACAAGCCAGAGTAGCCATTCTAATATCAGATAAAATTGATTTTCAACCTATTGTCATCAAAAGAGACAAAGAAGGTCACTTCTTGCTGGTCAAAGGGAAAATCCACCAAGAAGAATTCTCAATACTGAACATCTATGCTCCAAATGTAAGGGCACCCTCATTTGTAAAAGAAACTTTACTAAAGCTTAAAGCACATATTCCACCTAACACAATAATTGTAGGTGACTTCAACATGCTACTCTCCTCAATGGACCTATCAGGAAATCAGAAACTAAACAGGGGCACAGTGAAACTAATTGAAGCTTTGGACCAATTGGATTTAAAGCAAAAGAATATACCTTTTTCTCAGCACCTCATGGTAACTTCTCCAAAATTGATCATATAATTGGTCACAAGATGTAAAACATTTCTAACAGATCTCTCAAATATTCCCAGTCAGATATTCAAAGGGAACTACTTTGTAGCTTACAACTGTATCTGTAAGACACTGTGACATCCAAGCCTAGTTCAGAACTCAAAGGAGAAACCAACTGGAAAATGCAAAAGAAAGATAACACTTTAAATACAGACACCCCTTCAGTTCCTTCCTCAAATAAATATCCGTGAGAAAAAATGGCAGTGGACAGCACAGGAGTATCGGTCATTTTGAATTATTTTAAAAGATAAATTGAAGTCTACACTCAATTCTCATAGGAATTATGCTCTCTCCTCCACGAAATTCATAATTGAATCTTAGACTCTGACAAAATTAATTATTATATGTATCTGTTCATACTGTCATCGCAAAACACGAAATTTGGATTACCTTAAACCACAATTATTTCCCCAAACATATGGAAGCTAGAAATATTAGATGGAAGCCTGGGAGCCTAATATGTTTGTGTGCATTTGTGTATGTATTACACAATGTATATATGACCTAATACACATACAAACACATAGAGATACACACAGACACATAGACATATATGCATATATATATGCTTATATACACACATATATATGCATATATGTTTATACACACACACACACACACACACACACATATATATATATATATATATATATATATATATATATACCCACACACATGCATACTCTTCCTACTTTAGATATAAGTGGGACTCAGAGCGAGCATAGTCCAGCACAGACAACGCAGCCAGAAGGGATCAGCAGAGCTGGGTACCAGCAGCTCAGCCAAGGCCACGCAGTGCTTTCAGCAGGGGCAGCCATCTTGCTTCAGATCCCCGCGCGCAAACAGCGGGCACACTGGACGCAGTGAGCAGCTGGAATCAGGTGCATGGACAGAGATATAGCTTAGCTTAGCTCTGCAGGAGATCCGGGCACAGAAAGCTCAGCTGCGGGTTCAGACTACCGGCCAGGACCAGCTCTCTGAGCTGACTAGCAGCGAGGGGCCACCTGGGCGCCTGGGGCACAGCTTGGAACTCTAGCAGCTGGAGTCAGGGGCCTGGACTCAGAGCGAGCATAGTCCAGCACAGACAACGCAGCCAGAAGGGATCAGCAGAGCCGGGTACCAGCAGCTCAGCCAAGGTCACGCAGTGCCTTCAGCTGGGGCAGCCATCTTGCCCCAGACCCCCGCAGGCAAACAGCAGGCACACTGGACGCAGTGAGCAGCTGGAATCAGGTGCATGGCCAGAGTTATAGCTTAGCTTAGCTCTGCAGGAGATCCGGGCACAGAAAGCTCAGGTACGGGTGAAGACTACCAGCCAGGACCAGCTCTCTGAGCAGACTAGCAGCGAGGGGCCACCTGGCCTCCTCTGGGCACAGCTTGGAACTCTAGCAGCTGGAGTCAGGGGCCTGGACTCAGAGTGAGCATAGACCAGCACAGACAACGCAGCCAGAAGGGAGCAGCAGAGCCAGGTACCAGCAGCTCAGCCAAGGCCACTCGGTGCTGTCAGCTGGGGCAGCCATCTTGACCCAGACCCCCGCGCGCAAACAGCGGGCACACTGGATGCAGTGAGCAGCTGCAATCAGGTGCGTGGCAAGAGATATAGCTTAGCTTAGCTCTGCAGGAGATCCGGGCACAGAAAGCTCAGCTGCGGGTGCAAACTACCGCGGCCAGGACCGGCTCTCTGAGCTGACTAGCATCAAGGGGCCACCTTGCCGACTCGGGGCACAGCTCAGAACTCTAGCAGCTGGAGTCAGGGGCGTGGACTCAGAGTGAGCATAGTCCAGCACAGACAAGCTGTCAGAAGGGATCTGTCTCCTGGTGACAGGCATGCTGTGCTTTCAGCAGGGAGCCATCTACAATAAGACCAACTAACACCAGAGATAAAGAGATGGCAAAAGGCATACATAGGAATGTTATTAACAGAAATCAAGGCAATATGGCACCATCTGAACCCAATTCGACAACCACAGCAAGTACAGGATACCACAGCACACCAGAAAAACAAGAGTTAGATATAAAAGCACAGGTAATGATGCTCCTAGAGGAACACAAAAAAGACATAAACAAATCTCTTAAAGAAATGCAGGGGAACATCAATAGGGTAGAAGCTCTTACAATCCAAACACAAAAAACACTTAAAGAACTCCAGGAGACAGAAACCATCAGAAGAACACCATCAGACAAAAACCAATAAAGAGGAAATGAGAAAATCAGTTAAAGAAATGCAGGAGAACTTGAAACAACAGGCAGAAGTCATGAAAGAGGGAGCACAAAAATATATTAAAGAATTACATGAAAACACAAACAAACAAATGATAGAGCTGAGCAAAACCATCCAAGATCTGAACACAGAGGTAGAAACAACTAAGAAATCACAAAAGGAGGCAACCTTGGAGATAGAAAACCTCCAGAAGAAATCAGGGGTCGTAGATGCAAACATAAACAACAGAATACAAGAGATAGAAATAAGAATCTCTGATGCTGAAGATAACATAGTAACCATTGACTCCACAGTCAAAGAAAACGCAAAATCCAAAAGGCTTGTAACCCAAAACATCCAGGAAATCCAGGACACAATGAGAAGACCAAACCTAAGGATTATAGGGATAGATGAGAGTGAAGATCTACAACTTAAAGGGCCAGCAAATATCTTTAACAAAATTATGGAAGAAAACTTTTCTAACTTAAAGAGAGAGATGCCCATGAATATACAAGAAGCCTACAGAACTCCAAACAGACTGGACCAGAACAGAAACACCTCCCGTCACATAATAATCAAAACCCCAAATGTACTAAACAAAGAAAGAATATTAAAGGCAGTAAGAGAAAAGGGCCAAGTAACATATAAAGGAAGACCTATCAGAATCACACGAGACTTCTCTCCAGAAACCATGAAAGCTAGAAGATCCTGGGCAGAACTCATGCAGACCCTAAGAGAAAACAAATGTCAGCCAAGACTACTATACCCAGCAAAACTCTCAATCAACATAGATGGAGAAATCAAAATATTCCATGACAGGACCAAATTTACACAGTATCTTTCCACTAACCCAGCTCTACAGAGGATAATAGGAGGAAAACTCCAACACAAGGAAGGAAATGGCACCCAAGAAAAAGCAAGACAGTAAACTTCTTCCATCAAACTCAAAGGAAGATAACTACTCAAAAACAAAAATAACATCAAAAATGTCAGGAAGTAATAATCTCTATTCCTTAATATCTCTTAACATCATTGGACTCAACTCCCCAATAAAAAGACATAGACTAACAGACTGGATACGGAAACAGGACCCTACATTTTGCTGCTTACAGGAAACACACCTCAGAGTCAAAGACAAACAGTACCTTAGAGTAAAAGGATGGAAGACAATTTTGCAAGCAAATGGTCACAGGAAGCAAGCTGGAGTAGCCATTTTAATATCAGATAAAATTGACTTTCAACCCAAAGTCATCAAAAGAGTCACAGAAGGTCACTTCCTGCTAGTCAAAGGAAGAATCCACCAAGAGGAACTCACAATTCTAAACATCTACGCTCCAAATGTAAGGGCACCCTCATTTGTAAAAGAAACCTTACTAAAGCTCAAAGCACACATTGCACCTAACACAATGATTGTGGGGGACCTCAATACTCCACTATCTACAGTGGACCGACCAGGAAAACAGAAACTAAACAGAGACACAGAGAAACTCATCGAAACTTTGGAGCAATTGGATTTAATAGATATATATAGAACATTTCACCCTAAAGCAAAAGACTATACCTTTTTCTCAGCCCCTCATGGTACCTTCTCCAAAATAGACCATATAATTGGACACAAGACAGATCTCAACAAATATAAAAAGATCGAACTAATCCCATGCCTCTTATCAGATCACCATGGAGTAAGAGTGTTCTTCAATAGCAACAAAAACAACAGAAAATCCCCATAAGCTTGGAGGCTGAACAATATTCTACTCAATGATACCTTAGTCCAGGAAGAAATAAAGAAAGAAATCAAAGAATTCTTAGAACTTAATGAAAATGAAGGCACAACATACCCAAATCTATGGGACACAATGAAAGCAGTGCTTAGAGGAAAACTCATAGCCCTGAGTGTCTCCAAAAAGAAACAGGAGAGAGCATATACTAGCAACTTAATGGCGCACTTGAAAGCTCTGGAACAAAAAGAAGCAATTTCACAACAGGAGGAGTAGAAGACAGGAAATCATCAAACTCAGGGCTGAAATCAATCAAGTTGAAACAAAGAGAACCATAAAAAAGAATCGACAAAACCAGGAGCTGGTTCTTTGAGAAGATCAACAAGATAGATAAACCCCTAGCCAGACTTACTAAAGGGCACAGAGACAGTATTCAAATTAACAAAATTAGAAATGAAAAGGGAGATATAACAACAGAAACTGAGGAAATTCAAAAAATCATCAGATCCTACTACAAAAACCTATACTCAACACAACTGGAGAATCTGGAGGAAATGGCCAATTTCCTCGACAGTTACCAAATACCAAAATTAAACCAGGATCAAATAGATCGTCTAAACAGACCCATAACCCCCAAAGAAATAGAAGGGGTCATAGACAGTCTTCCAACCAAAAAGAGCACAGGACCAGAAGGTTTTAGTGCAGAATTCTATCAGACCTTCAAAGAAGTCCTGATTCTGATACTCTTCAAATTATTCCACAAAATAGAAACAGAAGGAACACTACCCAACTCATTCTATGAAGCCACAATTACCCTGATACCAAAACCACTAAGAAAGAGAACTACAGGCCAATTTCTCTTATGAATATCGATGCAAAAATACTAAACAAAATACTTGCCAACTGAATCCAAGAACACATCAAAACGATCATTCACCATAATCAAGTTGGCTTCATCCCAGGGATGCAGGGATGGTTCAATATATGGAAACCCAATATCTTAATCTACTACATAAACAAACGCAAAGAAAAAAACAACATGGTCATCTCATTGGATGCTGAAAAAGCATTTGACAAAATTCAGCATCCTTTCATGCTAAAGGTCCTAGAAAGAACAGGAATTCAAGGCCCATATATAAACATAGTAAAAGCAATATACAGCAAACCAGTAGCCAACATCAAGGTAAACGGAGAAAAACTCGAAGCAATCCCTCTAAAACCAGGGACTAGACAAGGCTGTCCCCTCTCAACATATCTCTTCAATATAGTACTTGAGGTACTAGCTAGAGCAATTCGACAACAGAGGGAAGTCAAAGGGATACAAATCAGAAAGGAAGAAGTCAAACTATCACTATTTGCAGATGATATGATAGTTTACTTAAGTGACCCAAAAACCTCCACCAGAGAACTCCTGCAACTGATAAACAACTTCAGCAAAGTGGCTAGCTATAAAATCAACTCAAGTAAACAAGTAGCCTTCCTATACGTGAAGGATAAGCAGGCCGAGAAAGAAATTAGGGAAATGACACCCTTCACAATAGCCACAAATGATATAAAGTATCTGGGAGTGATGCTAACAGAACATGTGAAGGATTTATATGTCAAAAACTTCAGGTCTCTGAAGAGGGAAATTGAAGAAGACATCAGAAAATGGGAAAATCTTCCATGCTCGTGGGTTGGCAGGACTAATATAGTCAAAATGGCAATCTTGCCCAAAGCAATATACAGATTCAATGCAATCCCCATCAAAATCCCAACTCAGTTCTTCATAGAGCTAGAAAGAGCAATTCTCAAATTCATCTGGAATAACAAAAAACCCAGGATAGCTAAAACTATCATCAACAGCAAAAGAACTTCTGGGGGAATCAATATCCCGGACCTCAAACAATATTACAGAGCAGTGGTATTAAAAACTGCATGGTATTGGTTCAGTGACAGGGAAGCGGATCAATGGAATAGGATCAAAGACCCAGAATTGAACCCACACATCTATAGCCAATTGATCTTCGACAAAGGAGCTGAAAACATCCAGTGGAAAAAAGATAGCCTTTTCAACAGATGGTGCTGGCTCAACTGGAGGTCAACATGCAGAAGAATGAGAATTAATCCACTCTCATCTCCTTGCACTAAACTCAACTCCAAGTGGATCAAGGATCTCCACATAAAACCAGACACACTAAAACTAATAGAAAAGAAACTGGGAAGACCCTTGAAGACATTGGCTCAGGGGAAAAATTCCTGAACAGAACACCAATTGCTTATACTCTAAGAACAAGAATAGACAAATGGGACCTCATAAAACTACAAAGTTTCTGTAAGGCAAAAGACACTGTCAAAAGGATAAATCGGCAACCAACAAATTGGGAAAAAATCTTCACCAACCCCACATCCGACAGAGGGCTAATCTCCAATGTATACAAAGAACTCAAGAGGTTAGACCCCAGAAAACCAAATAACCCTATCCAAAATGGGGTACAGAGCTAAACAGAGACTTTTCACCTGAAGAAATTCGGATGGCTGAGAAACACCTTAAAAAATGTTCAACATCACTAGTCATTAGGGAAATGCAAATTAAAACAACCCTGAGATTTCACCTCACACCAGTCAGAATGGCTAAGATTAAAAACTCAGAAGACATCAGGTGTTGGCGAGGATGTGGAGAAAGACGAACACTCCTCCACTGCTGGTGGGAATGCAAGCTGGTAGAACCACTCTGGAAATCAGTATGGCGGTTCCTCAGAAAACTGGGTGTGATACTTCCGGAGGACCCAGCCATACCACTCCTGGGCATATACCCAGAAGATTCACCAGCATGCAATAAGGACACATGCTCCACTATGTTCATAGCAGCCTTATATATAATATCCAGAAGCTGGAAAGTACCCAGATGTCCCTCAACAGAGGAATGGATACAAAAAATGTGGTATATATACACAATGGAGTACTATTCAGCCCTTAGAAACAATGAATTCATGAAATTCTTAGTGAAATGGATGGAGCTGGAGAACGTCATACTAAGTGAGGTGACCCAGTCTCAAAAGAATACCCATGGTATACAGTCACTGATAAGTGGATATTAGCCTAGAAGCTTGGAACACCAAAGACACAAGTCACATATCAAGTGATGTCTCACAAAAAGAAAGGAGTGGACACTGGTACTAGAATGGACCAAAACATCATTGTGGGAGAGTACAAGAACAGTAAAGCGGGAGGGGGTGGATGCGGGAACAGGGGGAGGGAAAAGGACATGTGGGACCTTTGGGGTTGGGGAACCAGAAAAAGGGAAATGAACTGTAAATATAGAATATATACAATAAAAAAAAAGAAAAAAATGCAAAAAAAATGACACTTATTGCTATGTTAAAGGACAGAAAATTTATTTGTTATATATGCCATTTGAAATTAAATTATGCTTAAACATGAAAAAAATAGATATAAGCAATTAATTTGTAAATCCTTGAATAACAGAAATAAAAATTTATTAATGTTTTAATCTTATAAAACATTAAAATTATTGATACCCATACTTGCTTCATAATCTCACATAAGTACTGCCTCTATATAGAAATTTTTTCTGAAAATACTCACATTGGCAGCTAGTACTCCAATATATTAATTCCCAAAGGTAGATTTTACTACATTCATAGAATAGTTAAGTCCTCAAATCCACAATAAACTCACAAAACTCAATGGTAATGGATGAGCTGATTAAAAAGTGACCTGATGGCTTTATTTGCCAGATTTCTAATGATATTCAATAAGGCTGAAGGGAGGGCTCAGTGGTTATCAATACTACTGTTTCAGAGGACCTAGGTTTGATTGCCAATATTTATATATCAGTTTAAAGCATATGTATTCCCAGTTATAGATGTTCCAATGCCTCTTTTGGCCTCTATGTGCACCATGTCTCATTTGTGGTCCACAGACATATGTACATCCAGAGAAGATTCATGCATTTTAAAGTATACAATGAAAAACTTTTTTTTCTTTTTTTGAAGTCTTTTTTTAATATTTTTTACGGGATATATACTATATTTACATTTCATTTCCCTTTTTCTGGTTCCCTGCCCCCCAAAGGTCCCACATGCCCTTTTCTCTCCCTGTGTTCCCCCATCCACCCCTTCCCACTTCCCTGCCCTGGTATTCCTCTACACTGATACTTTGAGCCTTTCCAGAGCCAGGGTCTACTCCTTCCTTATTCTTGGACATCATTTGGAATGTGGATTGTGTCTTTGGTGTCCCAAGTTTCTAGCCTAATATCCACTTATCAGTGAGTGCATACCATGGGTATTCTTTTGAGACTGGGTTACCTCACTTAGTATGATGTTCTCTAGCTCCATCCATTTCTCTAAGAATTTCATGAATTCATTGTTTCTAATGACTGAATAGTACTCCATTGGGTATATATACCACATTTTTTGTATCCATTCCTCCATTGAGGGACATCTGGGTTCTTTCCAGCTTCTGGATATTATAAATAAGGCTGCTATGAACATAGTGGAGCATGTATCCTTATTGCATGCTGGGGAATCTTCTAGGTATATTCCCAGGAGTGGTATGGCTGGGTCCTCCGGAATTATTGTATCCAGTTTTCTGAGGAACCACCAGACTGATTTCCAGAGTGGTTGTACCAGCTTGCAGTCCCACCAGCAGTGGAGGAGTGTTCCTCTTTCTCCACATCCTTGCCAACACCTGCTGTTTCCTGAGTTTTTAATCTTAGCCATTCTGGCTGGTGTGAGGTGAAATCTCAGGGTTGTTTTGATTTGCATTTCTCTAATGACTAATGATGTTGAACATTTGAACAACATTTTTTTAAAAAGGGATACATGCAAATATTTCATAGAAACCAAAAGTGATGCTCACACATCTCAGAAGATAATGAAAATCAAACTTCTATTGTGATATATATTATATTGCTCAGTGTTCTGTAATGAAAGAAAACTGATAGAATGAATGTATATAAACATAAGAATGACATTTTCAGAGTATGAAACAAGTTATGGTCCAAATTTTTATTATTATTAATTATTTTACTTGTTTATATTTCAAATGATATCTTCCTTCCAGGTTTTTCCTTTATAAACCCCCTATCCCCACCCCATTGCCTCTATTAGGGTACTCCTCCACCCATTCACTCATTCCCACCTAACATTCCCCTACACTGGGTCATCAAGCCACCACAAGATGAAGGGTCTCCCCTCCCATTTATACCAAAGAAGGCCATCCTTTGCTTAATGTGTAGCTGGAGCCATGGATCACTCCATGTACATTCTTTGGTTGGTGGTTTTGTTCCTGGGAGCTCTGGTTTGACCTATTATATGATATTGCTCTTCCCATTGGGTCATAAACCCTTCTGCTCCTTCAGTCCTTCCCCGAGCTTTTCTATCGGGGTCCATAGTCAGGCTGATGGTCTGCATCTGTATTAGGTGGGGGCAGAACCTCTCAGGGGAGAGTCATATCATGCCCCTCTCATTAAACACTCCTTGTCATCAGCAATAGTGTCTGGGTTTGGTGTCTGCAGATGGGTGAATCACTAGGTGGAGTAGTCTCTGTATGGCCTCCTGGAATTTCTACTCTACTCTTTACCTGTCCTTCCTTTGGACAGAAAAAATTCTGGGTTAAAAATTTTGATATGTGTGTGTGTGGAACCCATAGCTCAACTGGGGGCTCTTCCTGTCTACTGGAGGTGGTCTCTATAGGTTCTATGTCCACATTTGGGGTATTTCTGCTAATGCTATTCCCCTTCCTGGGAACTTCTCAGTTCCCTGGAGTCTAGGAATTTCTAGTGGCTACCCCTAGTTCCTTATCACTCACTGCTACATATTTCTATTCAAATTCCTGAACCTCTGTACTTCTCTCCTGTCCCTTCCCATACCTGATCCAGACCCCTCCCCTATCCCTTACCTTCCTCCCTACATCCAGGGTATCTCCCTCCCTCCCCCCTCTCCCTCCCTCTGACTCCTGTGATTATTTTGTTCTTCCTTCTATGTAGGATTGAAGCACCCACATTGTGGTCTTCCTTCTTCTTAAGCTTCCTCTGGTCTGTGAGTTGTATCAAAGATACTCATAATTTTTGGCCTAATATCCACTTATCAGTGAGTACATACCATATGTCTTCTTTTGTGTCTGGGTTACCTCTCTCGGGATATTTTTTAGTTCCATCCATTTGCTTGTGAAATTCATGAATTCATTGTTTTTAATAGCTGAGCAATACTCCATTATGTAAAGGTACCACATTTTCTGTACCCATTCCTCTGGTTCTGTGTTTCTTATGTTTTCTTGCGATTCTTATGTTTCTTGGGTTGGTTTCTTATGGATTTTTGGATATATTTACCTTCCTTTGGTAGGAGTTTTCATTCCATTATCCTCTATAGGGTTGGATTAGTGGAAAGATAAAGTTTAAATTCAGTTTGTCATGGTATATCTTAGTTTTTCCATTTATAGATATTGAGTTTTGCTGGGTACAGTAGCCTGGGCTAGCATTTTTTTTTTTTTGTTCTCTTATGGTCTGTGTCAAATCTCCCAAATATATTCTGGGTTTTAGAGTCCCTGTTAAAAAGTGTTATGTAACTCTGATAGGTCTGCCTTTATGTGTTGCTTGAATTTTTTTCCTTGCTATTTTTAATATTCTTTCTTTGTTTCTGGTAATTGGTGTTTGATTATTATATGATGGGAGAAAATTTTTAGGCCCAACTTATTTCGTGTTCTGTACGCTTCTTGCATGTTTATGGGTAGGTTTCTCTTCACTTAGGTTATGGAAGTTTTCTTCTACAATTTTGTTGAAGATATTTACCAGCCCTTTAACTTTGGAATCTTCACTCTTTTCTATACCTATACTCTTAGGTTTCATCTTTTCATTGTGTCTAGATTTCTTGAATGTTTTGAGTTAGGAGCTTTTTGCTTTTTGTATTTTCCTTGATTGAATGTTGTGTCAATGTCTTCTATCATATCTTCTATGCCTCAGATTCCTGCTTCTTTCTCTTTTTTTCTGTTATTGATGCTTGTATCTGTGACTCCTGATCCCTTTCCTAAATTTTCCATCTCCAGGGTTGTCTCCGTTTGTGATTTCTTTAATGTTTCTATTTCCAGTTTTAGATCCTAGGCGATTTTGTTTAATTCCTTCACCTCCTTGATTGTTTTTTCCCGTGTTTCTTCAGGAGATTTATATATTTACTCCTTAAGGGCATCTACTTGTTTACCTGTGTTCTCTTGTATTTCTTTGAGGGAGTTATTTATGTCCTTCTTAAATTGAGCCTCCACAGTACTAAGGAACTCTCCTCTCATTGATGCTGAAGGGGGACAACATTTGAAATGTAACTAAATAAAATAACCTATTAAATAATCATCACAAGTCCCATCTTTTCTCCAGAAGTATTAAATAAATAAATGTTTTAAAGTAATAATAATAATAATAATAATAATAATAATAATAACAGAACAATGTCTGCCTCTTCCCAGCCCTAAAGTTCCCTATCATCTCCATGAGATGGGATTTTAGAGCTGAATCTTCCTTTTCAGATGTGTTTGGGTATCCAGGGCTTGCTATGGTGGGAGAATGGGGTTCTAATGTTGCCAAGTAGCATTTGTTTCTGTTGCTTATATTCTCATGCTAGCTTCTTACCATCTGGCTATCTCTGTGTTAGCTGGCCTTGCTGTCTCTAACTAGAGCCTGTCCGTCCTATGAGCCTAATTATGTTGGACCTCCTCGGGGCCAGATTGTGGCTGTGTTCTGTAGGGGTCTGGAGATCCTGCTCTGTGAACCTGGCTGTGTCAGAGCTCGTTGGGGTCAAGATGTCACTGGGTGTGTGTTAGGGTGGAGCAGGGCCTGGAGCACAAGATTCAGACACATATGCCAACTGGAAGGAACATGTGTCTCTGGCTGGGTGAGAGTTCTTCCATTCCCTGGGCCCTTGAGGGTTCCAGTTAGGCCAGATATTGGGACAGTATTTGAGGCCTCACCTGTGATCCTGTGTGTGTCAGAATTCATGCGGTTCAAGCTGTCTCTGGGTGTGGTCAAGTTTGAGGGTGCTGGAGCACAGGATCTACTCCAAGGCTCAGCTTCAATCAGGAAGGCTCCCCAACTTTTCTAACAATGGCTGTTTCCTAATGGAAAGTCCACTAGTCCAAGAATTGTTCTGTCTATGAGGCTGGATGTTTCAGCTGATCCTCAGTATGTGGTGGACTCCAGAAGTAGTAGACTCTGATACTAGCAAAGGAATGGATATGAAGTGAAAGTGAGGACAAACAGGCAAAGATCAAGTGTTTCCTTCTTCTACATCTCTTATATAGTATGCCACCAGAATCTGAGCCCATATCTAAAGTGGAATTCCTCTCGAAAGGGGAAATCATTTGAAATGTAAATAAAGAATATATCGAATAAAAAATTAAGATTTAAGGTGCATCTTTCCTTTAATCAAGAAACATCACTCTTAGGTGTTCCCAGGTATTTTGGTTTTAGTTAATTCCAGATGTAGTCCAGGTAACAACAAAGAAATATACATCATATATATTACAGTCACAAAAATGATGACAATGTTTATAAATGTAGTGAAATTATATAGTGATATAGGGATAAATAATAATGATTGTACAATGTCTATAGGAATGTAAATATTACAATATGGTGAATATTTATAAGACTACAAATATATGTCATATTACCTAGCAATTTCCATCAGATATGTATTCAAAGAAAATAAATGCTGAAGCTCAAAGATACATGTGTATGTTCATCCTCATAATGATGATCACGATGTTGTTGTTATTGTTGTTTTCTTTGTTTTAGTTTTATTCAACAACAAGTATGAGTTGGAAGAAATTCAAGTACATACTTGGAGATAACTGGAGGTAAAAATGCAGTATACATATAAAATAGGGGGAAAAGAATTAAAGAAAGAAAGAAAAGTAGGTATTGTAATACATAGAATTAAATGGAAGATTGAGTCAATCATAACATTGAAATTATTGTTAAATTTATCTTACATAAAGTATGCAGAACAATCAAATAAGCATAAGAAGAAAATTTAACATAGCAGCTTGCAGGGACTGAAGAGAATGAGAATATGGGGAGTTGTGTTTAATGGATCCAGAGGTTCAGTTTTACATGAAACAGTGGACAATAGTGTTTGGGTGGTTATGATGTCTGCTCAGCAATGTTGTTTATTGACAGTGAAGCATATGTTTAAAAACTCAGACATTAAATTTCATGCAACAAATCATTTACATATTAACTTTAAAAATTAATAAATGCTCTGAGATTTAAAAACAATTAATATCACTACTGATTAAGTTTGAATAGAAAATGTAGTTTGGGACAAAATGATCTAAATGCATATTTAAATATCACATTCCGAGGTTGAATTTTTACTCAAAGGAGCCATCTGCTCTTAGACTTTCAAAATTGTGTAATTGTTAGTTTGTAAGTAATTGTTATTCTCACATGGATTCAGAGCAGGCCTTCCAAATATCACAGCTTACAATAAACAACTGAACCAATTAACATGACAGAAGGTGTATATTAGGTTGGATTTTCACAACTGAGAAAAGCTATTGAAATAAAAAGATCCAGATGCTAGCACAACCTGAATTTCATTCTCTTCAGATACCCTCAAATTTTATCTGATATGTGATATTTTATCCAAATTATGATTTAATGCCTACAGGGTTACATCCTTCCTGTATTTGAAAAGGCTAGGACACACCTGTGAGGGAATCTGCTTGCCAGTGCCATTAGAATGACAGCTGTCTGAAGATATGGGAAATAAATTGGTTTTAAATCTCACATACCAGACTCATTCAGACAACTTTATCTTAAAGAGCGTTAAGGGGAAATATTAAGCAAGAGCCTTACATTTAAACTAGTAGTTTAGATAGTATTTTAGGTAGTATAAGGAGAAAAATTTAAAATACAGAGTATACTAACATAGCCCATAGATACCTATGTTTAATTTGATCATTAATGCCCATTTACAATGCATAGTTTGGCAAGTATTTAATGAAGACATGTGAGTTTCCTAAATGGTTGAGTTCAACTTAAATCATTTTGAAATATCGTTGGTTAAACATTAAAAAACAATATATTTTTTTACCAAAAAAGAAAGGAAGGTGGGCAGTTATATACTATGATTGATAAAATTAGATAACAAGAAGTTTTCTGCTTTGATAGTACTTATTGGGCATAGGAATATGAGCAACTTCAAACCCATGTGATCAAATGAACAACACGCATTTAAATCATTCAGGCTAGTCATTCATTCTAAAGCCAGGATTTGTGTCTGTGGTTAGGGATAGGGTGGGGCTTATCTGAGGTAATAAGAGGACGGGATGAATAATGTGAATTACCCAAACAATTCAGATCCAAAAAGTACTTAATAAAATTCCATGACTTTTGGATGTGAAAGAATGTTAAGAACAATCTGTGAATCACATCAATTCTTATCCTAGAGTGACACATCTCTGAAGATGTTGACTTGTCCCAAGAATACTTGCTAAGAAAGAACCTGCTACACACATTAAATTCACTAAATTATTCCTAGACAATGGAATAATCTGATCCAGTCAGGGCCTGTCCAAAGAATTATAGATGTAAATATATGTTCCAAACATTATTATTCCCAGAAAACCTATTTAGCATTCTTAAGGCTTATCATTGTTGTTGTTGTTGTTGTTGTTGTTGCTGCTGCTGCTGCTGCTGCTGCTGCTGCTGCTTCTGCTGCTACGTATAGGTACTTCTAATGCAATTTGCAGATGAGACATTGTGGATGACATGGGAATATATGTGTTCTTCAAATAATTTTCATGACCATGAATAAATATAGTTTTATTTCACAGGCCCTCTGAGCCTTTTTTGGATGGAATTGCTTTCTTTCCATTATCATAGTACAGTGAGTGCTTTGAAAAGTTTAGAAGGGCTTAGAAAAATATGTGTAATAGTGTAGTGGTTGTAGTTATTGTGTGACATTCGGAATGCCATTTCTTTTCCAGTTAATCAGGCCTTGTTAATCATGCCTTCCTGGGTTGCATACTGATATTTCCACTAATAGTTTAATTCTCAAAATAATTGAAGGACTTGTACTCATTCAACAATACTTACTGATCATGTGATTTAGACCTAAAATTGTATTATTTATAAAACATAAAACATACAAGATGGTTATTCCCAGATTTCAATTTATTAAAGAATAGGCAAAGTCAATCATTTCAATTCTAGAATACTGAATGCTCAATGTGTTAGAACATTCTAAGGAAAGAATATAAAGGAAAGGCATATACTTCTACATTATATGGGACAGTAAGACAAAAGTGTAAAATATTATTGAGTTACTAAGTTAATGGGGTACAGAGCTAAACAAAGACTTTTCACCTGAAGAATTTTAGATGACTGAGAAGCACCTTAAGAAATGTTCATCATCATTAGTCATCAGGGAAATGCAAATCAAAACAACCCTGAGATTCCACCTAACACCAGTCAGAATGGCTAAGATTAAAAATTCAAGAGACAGCAGGTGCTGGCAAGGATGTGGAGAAAAAGGATCACTCCTCCACTGCTGGTGGGATTGCAAGCTGACAAAATCACTCTGGAAATCAGTCTGGTGGTTCCTCAGAAAACTGGGCATGACACTTCCAAAGGACCCTGTCATACCACTCCTGGGCATATACCCAGAAGATTCCCCAGCATGTAATATGGATACATGTTCCACTATGTTCATAGCAGCCTTATTTATAATAGCCAGAAGCTGGAAAGAACCCAGATGCCCCTCAACAGAGGAATGGATACAAAAAATGTGGTATATATACACAATGGAGTACTATTCAGCCATTAGAAACAATGAATTCATGAAATACTTAGACAAATGATGGAGCTAGAGAACATCATACTAAGTGAGGTAACCCAGTCTCAAAAAATACCCAATGGTATGCAGTCACTGATAAGTGGATATTATCCTAGAATCTTGGGACACCAAAGACATAAATCACATATCAAGTGATGTCCAACAAGAAGGAAGGAGTGGACCCAATTTTTGGAAAGGCTCAATGCATCAGTGTAGAGGAATACCAGAAATGGCAAGTGGGAAGGGGTGGATGGGGGAATAGGGGGAGGGAATAGGCCATAGGGGACCTTTGGGGTGCGGGGAACCAGGAAGGGAAATGAAATGTAAATAAAGAATATATCCAATATAAAAGAAATGATTAAAGATAGGACATTTGTTTTAAGGTAACCAGGCAAAGCAGAATTATACCCTTGAATGAATATGAATATATATATATATATATATATATATATATATATATATATATATATCAACATAACCAAGAGTAGAAAGTTAGACAATATTTAGAGGTAAAAGACCCTTTCATCACAAATAAAAATGTTAATCTTCATCACTGCGATGGTACTGAAATTATTTAAATACACAAAAACTTCATCAGATTTTAAATTCTTAATCTCACTTCAGAAGACAGAAATTATGCTTAGTTGTTTAATGAAATATTAAAAAAGTAGAACTGGCACATTCCTGTCCTTGTGCCTCTGCCCTGGCCACCTTGCCAGCCATGCACTAGTGGGCATTGACTGACCTGTTTTTGATTTGTGGAGGTTATGACTCTGGACTCCACAATCTCTCTACTCACCTCACTTTGTCCCACTGGTGAGTTGCTACCATGCCAACCTTGTGCTTCAAATTCCCCATGGCCTTTGTGGAGCACCTCTGGCAAACCCAGCTTTGCCACTGTACCTTTTCTCTTAAACCCAGATGAACTGCTGTGTGAAGGAAAACACAAGCATAGTTTAGAAACAGTGATAACTCAATCTTTGGGCTAAACAACTAAAACCTAATACTGTAAGCCTTATTATAATCTGATTCCTCCAGTAGTGAATCCTTGAGGATCCTCCATGATACCAAAATTTTCTTGCAACTACACCTTACCTTTCTGCTGTCCCAAGTCCAAAAGGCACTAACTCTCTCCTGCTTCCTCTCTTCCTCCATCCAACATGGAAATCCTGCCTATTTGCCCAGTAATTGGCTCCTTTATTCATTAGGAGATTGGTTCACAAGAACATTACCAGGCCCATCCACAGCAACTAGTAATATTCACTGGGACAATAACCATGACTAATTAAGATATAGGCCTTAGGGAAGAACTTACTGTTTTTAGCATCTAAATAGGCCCCTTATTAAAGTGTATATTATTTACTCATCTTTATACTTGAAGATTAGTGTATCTCCCAACTTTTATCAGAGAAGTTCTATTTTGCAGTAAATGATTTATACAGAGACCCCCAACTGATCAAAATGCAAACAATAAGACACTGTGAACTGCTCAGCCTTAAATGAGATCTTGAACACATCTGTTCCTACCAAATCCCAGTGATCATCATAATAGAGAGTGCACATAGACTAAAATCCAGCCAGAGCAGAGATCTTGCTTGTTTTCTGTTGCTGTGATAAAATATTGAGGAAAAAAGACTGGAAATATAAGGGTATATTTGAGTTACAAATCTTCATCAATGTCAATCAGACTTTGATGAAGTAAAGGCCAAAGCTCAAAGAAGAATAGCAGTAGTAATCGTGGGAAAAACTGCTTATGTCTTTGCTCATCTTGTTTTTATACACAACCCTAAACCACCTACTCATAGCTCAATGAAAGTTCTCTCTGACAGGACAAAGCAGTCATATGAAAGAATGTCCTGAGATGTGGTTCCCTTTTTTCAGGTGGCTCTAGTTCATGAAAGGTGACAAAAACCTAACTAGTACAAGAACTTCTATTAAACAGTATTTGTCCAGTTAGGATAGGGACATTGTACACTTAAACTCACAGAATCTATGAATGCATTCAAAAACCTATACAAGTTCACAACATCAAGCTAACCAACATTATAGCATGAGGAGGTCTCACCTATCCATAACTGAAAACCTGTTAGAAATGTATGGCTCTTGGGAGAAAGTCAGTTTTCTTCAGGAATTCCAATGCTATGTTGGGTGCCTATGCCCATGGAAAAACCGTATACTCCAGAACCTACTGATAACAGTAATTGGAAATAGTACATCTAAAGAAAAGTGTACATGAACCTGTGAAAGAAAGTGACAATGAAAGATATAAAAGGAAGGTATGGAAGATGGATATGATAAAAATAAATTATATTCATATGTGAAATTTTAAAAAAATAAAAAGTGCCTACATTAGTAGTTAGAATGACATGATGGTAAAAATAAAATCAGAAAAGACAAAAGGAATTTCAAAAACTGAATTGAGACATTAGGGAGGTGTAAGCAAATATCAAGGCAATCCAGGTACATACAAGAGACTGTATATGTATATGTATGTGTATGTGTATGTGTATGTATATGTGTATATGTATACATATATATGCATAAGTAATAGTGTACAATAACTGAATATGTCCAAGAATTATGATGGTCTACACAATTTCAGCACACTATATTATATATTTATATAGTATAAAATGTATTTATATATACATATTTAAATATAAAGTATATATTAGTTAGATATTATGCTATCACAACAAAAATGTTAATAATGAATTTAGTAATATAAAAAGTGGTTTCAAATTAATTAAGTGGACGTCTGCTTAACTGAGTCATGTAAAACTTTTCATCATCAACTCTTTTAGCAAGTACAAATTACAGTGAAGAAATATATTTGTTTTCTGATTTGTTAATTTTAAAATGCATTTGAAAAATATAGCAGATACTTTCTTTTTTTTATTTTAACTGTTTTATTTATTTATTTATTTATTTATTTATTTATTTTTATTGTATATATTCTATATTTACAATTCATTTCCCTTTTTCTGGTTCCCCACCCCCAAAGGTCCCACATGTCCTTTTCCCTCCCCCTGCTCCCGCATCCACCCCCTCCCACTTTACTGTTCTTGTACTCTCCCACAATGATGTTTTGGTCCATTCTAGCACCAGTGTCCACTCCTTTCTTCTTGTGAGACATCACTTGATATGTGATTTGTGTCTTTGGTGTTCTAAGCTTCTAGGCTAATGTCCACTTATCAGTGACTGTATACCATGGGTATTCTTTTGAGACTGGGTCACCTCACTTAGTATGACATTCTCCAGCTCCATCCATTTCTCTAAGAATTTCATGAATTCATTGTTTCTAATGGCTGTATAGTACTCCATTGTGTATATATACCACATTTTTTGTATCCATTCTTCTGCTGAGGGACATCTGGGTTCTTTCCAGCTTCTGGCTATTATATATAAAGCTGCTATGAACATAGTGGAGCATGTATCCTTATTGCATGCTGGTGAATCTTCTGGGTATATTCCCAGGAGTGGTATGGCTGGGTCCTCCGGAAGTATCACGCCCAGTTTTCTGAGGAACCGCCATACTGATTTCCAGAGTGGTTGTACCAGCTTGCATTCCCACCAGCAGTGGAGGAGTGTTCTTCTTTCTCGACATCCTCGCCAACACCTGATGTCTTCTGAGTTTTTAATCTTAGCCATTCTGACTGGTGTGAGGTGAAATCTCAGGGTTGTTTTAATTTGCATTTCCCTAATGACTAGTGATGTTGAACATTTTTTAAGGTGTTTCTCAGCCATCCGAATTTCTTCAGGTGAAAAGACTCTGTTTAGCTCTGTACCCCATTTTTGGATAGGGTTATTTGGTTTTCTGGGGTCTAACCTCTTGAGTTCTTTGTATACATTGGAGATTAGCCCTCTGTCTGATGTGGGGTTGGTGAAGATTTTTTCCCAATTTGTTGGTTGCCGATTTATCCTTTTGACAGTGTCTTTTGCCTTACAGAAACTTTGTAGTTTTATGAGGTCCCATTTGTCTATTCTTGCTCTTAGAGCATAAGCAATTGGTGTTCTGTTCAGGAATTTTTCCCCTGAGCCAATGTCCTCAAGGGTCTTCCCCAGTTTCTTTTCTATTAGTTTTAGTGTGTCTGGTTTTATGTGGAGGTCTTTGATCCACTTGGAGTTGAGCTTAGTGCAAGGAGATAAGAGTGGATCAATTCTCATTCTTCTGCATGTTGACCTCCAGTTGAGCCAGCACCATCTGTTGAAAAGGCTATCTTTTTTCCACTGGATGTTTTCAGCTCCTTTGTCGAAGATCAATTGGCCATAGATGTGTGGGTTCAATTCTGGGTCTTCGATCCTATTCCATTGATCCGCTTCCCTGTCACTGAACCAATACCATGCAGTTTTTAATACCACTGCTCTGTAATATTGCTTGAGGTCCGGGATATTGATTCCCCCAGAAGTTCTTTTGCTGTTGATGATAGTTTTAGCTATTCTGGGTTTTTTGTTATTCCAGATGAATTTGAGAATTGCTCTTTCTAGCTCTATGAAGAACTGAGCAGATACTTTCTAATGCAGTTTGGTATATAGATAAGAACTCAATTATCTGACTGAAAACTAGTTTATTGTGACTACAAGATCATAATTAAAATCATGGGTATATATTAGAAACCCATGGAAACAGAGAAAATAATTAAGATAACATGCTAATCTTAATGTGGAATACATTTAAAATAAATCTACAAAAATAAGGATAATATTGTGGATATAAGCATCTCTGAAGTGTAAATTTCTATGTCATAGGAAATCTAAACCACTAACATGTAAAATTAACAAAATATTATGACCAAACATGATTTATGTCAAAATCAAATGGTTATTGAAATATAATTAACTCTGTTAAAAGAATGGTGGCAGAAAACACATTTTAAACAAAAGCACACATTACTTTATTGAAGTAAAAGCTATTTTGATAAATTAAAATAATGAAAAACTTCTACAAGTCTAGATGTAAAAGAATCATAAGACAATCTTATTTGGTGAGATCTTTATAGGTAACTTTTTAAACTAAAAATAAATTAAGAATTGTGAGGGTTTGAATGTGCTCTGCCCAGGGAGTGGCATTATTAGAAGATGTGGCCCTGTTGAAGTAGATATTGTTTCATTGGAGTAGGTGTGCCACTTAGTTGTGGGCTAGAAAACCCTAGCTGCCTGGAAGCCAGTACTCTGCTAGCAGCCTTCATATGTAGATGCAGTACTCTCAGCTCCTCCTGTACCATGCCTGCCTGGATGCTGCCATGTTCCTGCCTTGATGATAATGTACTGAACCTCTGAACCTGTAAGCCAGCCCCAATTAAATGTTGCCCTGTATAAGACTTACATTGGTCATAGTGTCTGTCTGTAGCAGTAAAATGCTAACTAAAACATGCATACATATTGACTGAAATGTTAAAATGACCTAGTTCAAACTTATTTTCATGTAATGTTTACTTTTTCAGTATAATGTTTGGCCTATATGATAGTAACAAGGTATTTAAAGGTCACTCAACAACAATCAAAATAATTTTAAGAGGGACATAATTTATAAAATATTAAAATTATATTCCAATTCTAGTGTCAAGGACATTATAAAAATAGAATATGACACATTAAGAAAAATTATATTTTATGAAAATATGATTGAGAATAGACATTTAACAAAATTATTTGAGTAACAAAAGAATAAAGAAATAGTTATTCAGTTCACAAGCCTATTTTTAAAAAGCAAGACTAGTTTTTCTCTTTTTAATCAGTTTTAATAAAATGTTAGAATTTGAAAAGACATATTTGTTTCGACAAGTCCTATGAATATTTAAATTACATTTTAAACTGCTTTTTGATTTGTTTTAAGATTGTTCTAAGAATCATAGCAACATTACATCTTTAAAAAGACTGAGCACTGTTAAAATATTTTTCACTATTTACTTCCATTTTTTATGTTTTAGGATTATCTACATATAGAAAGGACCATGTAATTGTTAACTTTCTATGGGGCGATAGACCATATTAAGAACATAAATAATAATCAATGGTAAAACAATATAGCTGTTCACATTTAAGAATAAAACTACTAGATAAGTGTAGTTCCCAAACTGCAATCAAAGTGATCACCCTTGTGGAAGAAATACAAACAAAATTTATATGTCCTAAATATAAATTTTTCTTTTATTTTTTTATCCTTTTTTGCATTTTTTATTCGATATATTCTTTATTTTCATTTCAAGTGATTTTCCCTTTCCTGTATCCCCCCTCCCAGAAAGTTCCATAAGCCCTCTTCCCTCCCCCTGTTCCCCAATCTACCCCTTCCCACTTATTTGCAAGCAAATATTCTATTTGATATAGAACCCATATCATACTATATTCAAAATAGATATAGTCATAGTGAACAACACTCTACTCAATGATAATTTGGTCAAGGAAGAAATAAAAAATTAAAGACTTTTTAGAATTCAATGAAAATGAAGGTTCCACTTGTACGTGTACTTTCTATTTTCTTGTCATTATTGTTGTTATTGAAGACCAAATTTAGTCATGGTGATTTGATAGGATTCAGATGGCATTATTTCAATCTTCTTATATCTGTTGAGGCCTGTTTTGTGACTGATTGTATGGTCAATTTTGGAGAAGGTACCATGAATTGCTGAGATGAAGGTATATTCTTTTGCTTTAGGATAAAATGTTCTATAGGTATCTGATAAGTCCATTAGGTACATAACTTCTGTTAATTTTACATTGTTTCTGTGTAGTATGTGTTTCCATGATCTGTCCACTGATGAGAGTGGGTTGATAAAGTCTCCAACTATTATAGTGTGAGGTGCAATGTATGCTTTGAGTTTCAGTAATGTTTCTTTTATGAATGTGAATGCCCTTGCATTTGAATCATAGATTTTCAGAACTGAGAGTTCTTCCTTGTAGATTTTTCCTTTGATTAGTATGAGGTGTCCTTTTTGATAACTTTTAGGTAAAGGTTGATTTTATTCAATATTAGAATGGCTACTCCAACTTGTTTCTTGGGACTATTTGTAGGAAAAATATTTTCCAGACTTTTATTCTGAGGTAGTGTCTGTCTTTGACACTGAGGAGCGGTTCCTGTATGCATCAGATAGCCTTATATCTTCCTGTCTTCTTTCATGATAATCCTTATACTTGAATGGAATGTTGTGCCACATATATATGAGTACTCTGCAGTCTCATATTGTCTAAATGTTGATCAGTTGAGAGTTTCTTTATTATGTAACATCTAGTTCAAAAGAAACTTTGCAGAGTAGGATTAAGAGATGCATAAATTTAACTATATCTCAGATCACATATTATACATCAAGTAGTAAATATATCTATGTCAATACATGCAAATATGTGTGTATGTAGAAATTACAAAATGAAAAATACACTGCAATAGAGTTTCAAGGAGTTTTAGAAGAAGGCAGAAACAAATGCAAATAAACTCTGTATTGATAAACTAGTTTTAGGGAGGGCTCTGGTGTTGAACATAAGCCTGCTGTGGTTGACAAGTTTAAGAACTCCCAGGGACCAAACCACCAACCAAAGAGTACACATGGAGTGACCCATGACTCCAGCTGCATATGCAGCAGAGTGTGGCTTTATTGAACATCAAAGAAAGGAGAGGCCCTTGGTCCTGGAAAGGCTGGATGCTGCAGTGTAAGGGAATGCCAGGACACAGAATCAGGAGTGGGTTAGTTGGTGAGCTGAGGGAGGGGGTGGGATATGGTGTATTTAGAGAGGAAACCAGAAAAGGAGATAATATATTAAATATAAATAAAGAAAATATCTAATAAAATAAAATTAAATTAAAAAAAGAACAGAACTGGAGAATAGTGTATAACTGCAGATGTGGAACACAGCTCAGATGAAAGAAAAAGCAAAAACATGAATATCAACAAAATACAACAAAAAAACCATTTGGCTCAATAGATTTACTTATACCATTTTACAGTTTAAACTCAACAACTTGAAAAAAATGAAAGAGAAATAATTATTGTTATATCTTGATATAAGGACATTCCATGACAGTCAAGGCAAAATAGGATATCTAATCTCTAAAATTATTGCCACTACCAACCATAATAATATTAATAATTTCTATACTTGTTAACAGAAAAAAATATAAACCACTACTTCAAAGACAGACTTTATTATTCCTTAGATTGCCTACCTATTAAACTTTTCCAAAGAATAAAATGTCTTATTTAAAATTTTATTGCTGGGAAAAGACACCATGACCATGCCACCATTTATAAATGAAAACATTTAATTGGGGATGGCTTACACATTCAAAGATTCAGTCTACTATCCTCATAGAAGATAGCATGGCAGTGTCCAGGCAGACATGTTGCTGGAGAAGGACCTGAGAGTTCTACATCTTGATCCACTGGTAGCAGAAGGAGACTTTTTACCACATTTGGTGCAGCTTGAGACTATGAAATTTCAAAGTCCTCTCTCACACTGACATACTTTACACAACAGGCCACACATATTACAACAAACCATACGATCTACTAGTGCTACTCCCTATGGGCCCAGCACTCAAGCATATGAGTCTATGGAAACAATATGTATTCAAACCACTAGAGAAGTAAAGAAATTATTTAATGCTCAAGTATAATTGTCATATATATGTACTGACTTATATGAACAAGAGGAACATGGAAGCATAACGATAGAGAAGAGAAAAGGTGTAAAAATATTAAAAGTGTTAACAGAGAAGCAAGGAAAATTATGGCTTGATGACATTAAAGTGAAGTGAAACAAATACAAAAAAAAACCAATGTTTGTTTTGTGGAATTTATGTGAAATTTTGCCTTGGAAAACTTTGGGTAGTAAAATTATTTGTATCTTACCTTCTATTGTACTTAGTAAACATTGAATGATTAATATAAGTCTATATATGAATAACATTCAATTTAAAACTCCAATTTGCATTCCTCTATCACAACTGTATTCTCTTGTGGAAAGCAATTGCAGTTCTGGTGTATTTCTTACTGCCTGCTGCTATATTTATTCTTAAGATAACTTTATTATTTCATCCTTAAAAGTTATTATTTAGTCTTTATGATTTCTTTCCTCCAAAATGTATTTGTCCTCACAAGCATTGAAATACTTGTTTATTCTAACAAATGAGATCCTGGGTCACCTACCCTGTCACTTTTCACAAAGCTATACATGGTGATTCAGTGACAATGAAATAGACATAGGGTAAAGATTTGTTTACTAACCCCACCTACCCAGACCTCTAGATATTACCGTTATAAGAGGAGTGACTAATCAACTGAATTTAAAGATAACATCAGTTCTTAGCAAACTATCTGTGACTTCTCATAAAAACTATACCCACACACCAACAATCAAATACTCAAATACAAACATACATTATTTCGATCCAGAGAATTACAACAAATAGAACTCAAATTATATTAGTTCTGATTCTTTTTTTTCCAACTTGACACAATAGAGAGTAATCAGGGAAAAGAAATTATTTGGTCAGGATTGTTTGTGGCCATGTTGTTTGTGAAATGTTTCCTTGATAACTGGTTGGGTGTGGGACGGATCAGCCCACTATAGGCATTGAACAGGTAGTCTCTGTGGTAAATATAGCAAGATAAAATATTAGTGGGGAATAAGCCACTAGTAAATGGCATTTTTTCTTGAATTTTGTTTCAGTTCCTGTTTCACAATTCCATTTGATTTCCCTCCAAAGAAAACGTTTTCCTGTGAACAACAACTAATATATGGATGCCAAATCAATAAATAGAAATATTCTCAAGCTTAAAAAATAGAAAAAGAATTACTCAAAATCTTAATTCCTAGTGCATAAGCAGAAACAATATTTAAAACATAATATGTTCTCTGTTTATAAAATATTTAACAAATGACTGTTTCCTCCATTCTTTATAACTAATGAATATAATCTTTATTTCTATGACACTCGATCATAGTTCTAAATAATTATTCTAAGTAATATCTCATCATATATATTTTCTATACTTAACAAAACCCCTCTTAGATTATATATTTTTATTCTAAACAAAATAAGGATGAATAGAGTCCCAATTAACTCTTAGTATATATTTTGTTTTTACAAGGATAATAGTGTACATTTTAAAATTTTGCCATTTATTTTATTTTTTTTATTTATTTTATTTTTTTTTAATTTTTATTTTCTATATTCTATGTTTACATTCCAAAGGCTTTCCCCTTCCCCAGTTCCCCCCTCCCTATGTCCCATAGTTCCTCTCCCCCCCAACTATTCCCCAATCATACCCCCTCCCCCCACAGTTTCTTTACAAAACTGGATCCAATCTTTACAGGCCCAGGGTCCTCTCCTTTCTTCTTGGGAATCATTTGACTTGCTAATTGTGCCTTGAGTATTTAGGGCTTCTGGGCTCATTAATATCCACTTATCAGTGATTGCATTTCATGTGTATTCTTTTGTGATTGGGTTAACTCACTCAGCATGATATTTTCCAGGTCTAACCATTTGCCTACAAATTGCATTGATTATAATATTGAACAAAAAAAAACAGAAGCGGTTGTAACTTCTATTGAAGATGAAAAATAGAAGTTAAAAACAATTTACTCTCAAATTAAATGATTTGGGACGGACACACACACACACACACACACACACAAACTGTCATTAATTTTTAAATTCAACCAAAAGTATAATTCTAGTTCTTTTCTATAAAGATACTTAATCTGAAGATAAGGCAAGATCAAAACATAGATAAAGCCTTGATTTGAAGAAAGGTACAGATTTAAGTTTATGTCTTTCACTTCCTTTAGGTAAGGTGCTGCTGAGCTTTCCCCAGTAGCTATCAACTATCAACAGTACCTAGTAAGGTGTTGTCCTGAATTATTTTTACTGCACCTTATTTTTCAGTAACACCTGTTCTTCCATAGTTAAAAATTTTCATATAGTAGTACATTTTTGTAAATGACTTTTATTTACTTACATTTCTCCCTGAAGTATAATCTTTTGTGCTTCTTTCCAGATATGTTCAAGTTTGAAAAATGCACAGGTTGACAGGTATCATCATAGCTACATGTTTGGTACACTACACCTATAATTGGCTTTTTGATTTTAAAACATTTATATAGGAAACTATTTTGTAAAAAACTTACAGATTGAAATGGTGGATCTCCAATGAAAAAATATATATGTCATAAAATATTAATATATAACTGTGTTTGTTGTACATGTTTTATTTTGTTACTTATACAAAATAAAATGCAACATGTTGAATAATATTAGTTCCTTCTCTATCAAATAGAAATCATGTGGATCAAGGGTGGAAACAGGACTCACTTGAGACTTATCCCATGGGAAAGAACCAATCCCTGACACTATAAATGATACTCTGATATGCCTGGAGAGAGAGAAGCCTGGCATCATTGTCCTCTGAAAGCTCCACCAAGTAGCAGGTAGAACAGATGCTAAGACACATAGCCAAAAATTAGACAGAGCTTGGGATGTTTTGTGGAAATGTTGAGGGAAGGATTGTGGAGCACGAATTGGATAGGGACTCCACAGAAGACCAACAGAGTCAACTAAACTGGATCATTGGAGGTTCCCAGAGTATGAACCATCAAACAAAGTACATACAATGGCTGGACCTAGAACCTGCCCTCCACATATGTAGCAAATGTTCAGCTTGGTCTTATGTGGGTACTTCAACAACTGGAGTGGGGGCTGTCCATGATTCTGTTGCCTGTATGTCGATCCCATTTCTCTAATTGGGCTGTCTTATTTGCCATCAGTAGGAGAGTATCTGCCTAGTCCTGCAGTGACTTGATGTGCCAGGGTGGCATGAAAACTAGAGAGGACCGCCTCTTCCTCAGGAGAAAAGGGGAAAAGGAATAGAATTAGGGGCTTTGTGACATGGTACCAAAAGCAGGAGGGGGCTGCAACAAGGAGATAAGGTCAATAAAAATAAATAAATAAAAATAGAGAGACTCTAATATTGTGAAAGGATTTCAAGACCTTTTACTTATTTGTGTACTTCATGACAACTAGCATCAAGTAAACTACATTTCTAAGATAGACTTTCAGCTTTACATAGACCCTGGCCTCTTTTGATCATATTTCATGCAGTTCTTGATAATGTGGTTGTTGTTGTTGTTGTTGTTGTTGTTGTTGTTGTTACTACTGCTTTCTAAGAGAAGAAAGTTCCTTAGGAATTTTCATTTTATAAGTTGGAAATATTGCTGTGTGGAGTTCCAGGGAGAACACTTCACAATATTCAAAAATGCCAAGTGATCCTCTCATTAATTTCCTTATATTTCCTTGGCTGTACCATTGAGTGTTGGTGTGTTTCTTTTAAAACTACACATCAGTAATTTCTTTGTTGTCCTTGTTCTTTCTCATTGTAAATCTACATAAGAATGAATGCTAATAAATATATAGTAGAGTAAATATTAGGCTGTCTTTAAATCTCCTTTGCCAAAGAAATTAGTCTATTATATTTATATGTAGCTTCATGCAAATTCTTAGGACTAAGTCAGAAATAAGCCACATTCTATACAAAAGTATCACAAGAATTGTCTCTACCGGAGTTGCTAATATAGTACTCTATGAAACATTTTTAGCTTTACCTCAATAGTCCACATTTGCTGGCACTGTTTCAATAAGTGTAGGTGTGGCTTGCTAGAGGACATATATTGGACAGTCTTTGAGATTTAAAAACACATGCCATTCTCAGTTTGAGTTCTGTTTTATGCTGATGGTTCAAAGTGTGAGTTTTCATCTTGTGTTCTTGGTGCCATCTATGTGGCCTGCTGCCATGATTCTTAGATAGGATGAACTCTTACCTTTCTGGAAGCCTAAGTTAAATAATCTATAAATTGCCTTAGCCATGGTGCGAGATCACAACAGAAATGTAATAACTACAGAAGTTCCTATCAAGGAGTGAGATAATGCTGTGACAGAATGACCATACTTTATTTATTTTTTTGCTTTTTTTGAATATAGTAGAGTTTGGGATTGTGGATTAGGAAAGTGTCTGTGTGTTTGAAGTTGAGCCCAATAGGCATTCTAATAGGAAACTGGAATATACAAGTAATGAGATCAATGTGGATTATGGAGACAAAACTAAAGATTGTTCATAGAGGAATGATCTAAGTTTATGGGTAACATTCTAATTCAAATAACCACACATAAAGTGTTAGAAAGGGGGAATAGGGAAGTTGATATAATCTTATTTCATTTCATTTACCTATTAAAATCTCAAAAAAGTAAAATGTGGTATATTAGCACAATTACATGATATTTTCCTGAAAAAGAACATAATTCCTGTCGTTTGTAACAACATGGATCAACATAAACATTATAGTAACTGATATAAGCATGTCATAAAATGAAAAAAAATAAAGAAAAACTGAATCAGTACACATGTAACTGCCCACAGTTACACTGAACGGTTTACCAGCAAGGGAAGCTGGGAATATATGGGAAGGCAGCAAAAAGAGAAGGAGACCGAGATAACACCTGCTATTCAAGGTCTCAAAGTTTAATGAAGAACTCCATATATGCAGGGGAAAGGGCTGGAAGCTTCTCAGCACAATCAGTTCAGTTGCTCCACAGGTGGCTAGTGTTTCCCAGGAAACTGTAGTTCCTTGAAGAAAAATAGGCTTCACCATTGTCTGTGCACTCCACCCTAGGTGGAGGGGATTATGGCTGGCACAGGAGTTCCCACTCAAAGGCTGGGAGAGGAACTTCACATGGGTTGATGTCAAGTTCCTGCCAGGTGGCCTGGCACCTCAATAAGGCTCTCTACACACACGGAATACTAAAAACTTCATGGGATAATTTAAAAAATATATAAATTGGTTGTCATTAAATTTATCTATAATATGAGAGGGTTTTTTGTTTTTTCTTTTTTGTTTTTTTTTTTAGTTGTTCATGTTTTGTGTTTTATGTTGTTTTGTGACCCACTGAGTTCTACCATCCTACAGTGCTGTGTGACCATGGGTTTTAATGTATCTACTTGAGCCTAATATGGTCACTAATAAGCATGAAACTAAAGATAATGACTCCCTTCCCATATCCACAGAATTTATCAGTAGCTAACATTTCAGTAGAGAGAAGTAGACATCTCTTACACTCATGTCTGATTGTTGACAGAGACATCATTTTGTAGGCCCAATACAGATAACCTCTGTTATTATGAGGTCATTATTACAATGTCTATATGATAACATTTATAGAAAATAGTTTACTTTCCATCTTTTTCCAAAGTCACAATATATTTAGTTGAGTAAGGTACTGTATATGCTACCATAACAGATATAAGTTGATATGTGAAATGAGTCTTCTACATATAAAAAATATAGTTTCTTTGTAGCCACCCATTCCCCCTGGCTCTCATAATCTTTCTGCCTCTTTTTCTGAAATGATACATGAACCTTGAAAGTAAGAGTTATGATATAGATGTCTTATTTTGAGATTGAGGATTCCATAGTATCTTATTCTTCATATTAACCACTTGTAGGTCACCGTGTTAATCAGATATAATGTAGAAATAAGCTCTTTTGATGAATATTGAGAGGTACACTATGGGTAATAATGATAGGAGTGAATAACGATTAGGCATCAATTTCTTACTATATTCACTTAGCAGAATAATAATAGTAGGCTTTCCCACAGTGTACAAGACATGTCTACCTACAAGTTCTTGACCCTTATCACAGTGCCAAGGAAAGACATAAATTGAATCAAAATATGGTTAGGTAATACCATGATGTCCATGCTACTATTTCACTCATGTGTATTTTTTTGCCAGGCCAGTCATTCTTGAATATTGAAGGGTCTACATCTGGGTATGATTATTGATTGCATTTCTTCTCCATTAGCTTCCATAACAACTCTGAAACTATAAATTATAAACAGTAAGTATAAGATTTCAAGTCAGTATTAACTTGGCTTCTCAATCTTCTGACTCAAGTACGTGATATTGTCAAACAATAGTGTATTACTGTTTATTTCTGGAAGCCACTCCTGAATAGATAATCCTGCCCCAGCTTAAAATTTTTTATTTAACAGTCTATGGTCTCCAGTAGGGACATTCTTCTTTAATTATGAAGTAATACCATTCATATATTTCATATATGTCTATGAAATATGACAAAAATATGGATATTGGGAAATGGGAACATATAGTCAATATTTGAGAGAGGCCAAGCTGGTCCATCCACTATCCATTGTGCAAATCATTGTGGAAATTTCTGCACATTATGTTTCTATAATAGGTTCTTAAATCCCTTGTATTAGTTATTCCTCCACATTTTCTCTACTAAACCCTACCTCCCTAGCCATCAATATCCACCCCAATTTAACCCTTCAGTCACATTATTGCTTTGTAAACTTTAGTAGTACCACTGGATTCTATCTGCCCTTCTTAGAAGCCTACTCGTATACAGTCTCAAAAATTTCTAGGGGACTACATATATTACAAATGAAATACACACCTAACAATTTAAAACTAACATCTACAATTAGAAAGCACATGAGAAGTTTTTTTTTTTTCTGGGTCATTATTAGATAACTGAGAATGATTATTTACAATTCCATCCATTTCCTTCTGAATGTCATTTTTCTTGTTGGGTGTTAATACTCTATGATAAAAATCTAATATATTTTGACTATATATCCATTGATTCTTGAATAATTTGACATATTGCATTTCCTTGATGTTATTATTGAAGAAACAATGAACATGGATGACAAGGTTTGTCTGTAATAGGATACAGATTCCTTTAGATATATTCCTGAAAGAAATATAGCTGGTACATGAGGTAGACTACAAATAATTTAATAAGTATTAGAAAGCTTTGCACTGACTTCTTTTTTTCTATATTTTTGTTTACATTTCATATGATTTTCCCTTTCCCTATTCCCCCCTCCCCATAAGTACCATAAGTCCTCTTCCCTCTGCCTATTCCCCAATCAAAACCATCCCAATTCTCTGTCCTGGTAATCCCCTACAAATCTGCATGAAAGTTCTCCAGGACCAGGGCCCTCTCCTCCCATATTCTTGGGAATGATTTGATATGTGAGTTGTGTCGGCTACTCACAGATTCTGGGCTAATATCCACTTATCAGTGACTGCATTCCATGTGTAGTGTTCTGTGAATGAGTTACCTCACTTAAGATGATATTTTCCAGTTCCAAACATTTGCCTAAGAATTTCATGAATTCATTGTTTTTAATTGCTGAGTAGTATTTCATTGTGTAAATATTCCACATTTTCTGTATCCATTCCTCCTGTAAGGGACATCTGGGTTCTTTCCAGCTTCTGGCTATTATAAATAAGGCTGCTATGAACATAGTGGAGCATGTGTCTTTATTGCATGCAGGGGAATCCTGTGGGTGTATGCCCAGGAGTGGTATGACAGGGTCCTCTGGAAGTGTCATGCTCAATTTTCTGAGGAACCCCCAGTCTGATTTCCAGAGTAGTTGTACCAGCTTACTATCCCACCAGCATTGGAGGAGTGTTCCTCTTTCTCCACATCCTCACAAACACCTGCTGTGTCCTGAGTTTTAATTTTAGCCATTCTGACAGGTGTGAGGTGAAATCTCAGGGTTGTTTTGATTTGCATTTCCCTAATGACTAATGATGTTGAACATTTCTTAAGGTCCTTCTCAGTAATTCAAAGTTCTTCAGGTAAAATTTCTTTGTTTAGCTCTGTATCCCATTTTTAATTGGGATATTTCGTTCTCTGAAATATAACTTCTTGAGTTCTTTGTATATATTGAATATTAGCCCTCTTTCAGATGAAGGGTTGGTAAAGATCTTTTGCAAATTTGTTGGTTGTCCTTTTGTCCTTTTGACAGTGTCCTTTGCCTTACAGAAACTTTGTAATTTTATGAGGTCCCATTTCTCAATTCTTGATGTTAGAGAAAAAGCTATTGGTGTTCTGTTCAGGAACTTTTCCACTGTGCCCCAGTTTCTTTTCTATTAGTTTCAGTGTGTCTGATTTTATGTGGAGGTCCTTGATCCTCTTGGAGCTGAACTTAGTAGAAGGAGATAAGAATAGATCAATTCTTATTCTTCTGCATGCTGACCTCCAGTTGAGCCAGCACCATTTGTTGAGAAGGCTACCTTTTTACCTCACTCAGTGTACTGGCTGGTTTTGTGTGCCAACTTGACACAAGTTGGAATTATTCGAGAGAAAGGAACTTCAGTTGGGGAAATGACTCCAAGAGATCTAGCTGTAGGGCATTTTCTCAATTAGTGATAAAGTAGGGAGGGCCATTTGTGGGTAGTACCACCTCTGGGCTGGTATTCTTGGGTTTTATAAGAGAGCAGGTTGAGCAAGCCAATAAGAAACATACCTCCGGCCTTCAGCTGGGGCAGCCATCTTGCCCCAGACCCCCGCGCACAAACAGCGGGCACACTGGACACAGTGAGCAGCTGGAATCAGGTGCGTGGCCAGAGTTATAGCTTAGCTTAGCTCTGCAGGAGTTCCGGGCACAGAAAGCTCAGCTGTGGGTGCAGACTACCGGCAGGACCAGCTCTCTGAGCGGACTAGCAGCGAGGGGCCACCGGGCCGCCTCAGGCACAGCTCGGAACTCTAGCAGCTGGAGTCAGGGGCCTGGACTCAGAGCGAGCATAGTCCAGCACAGTCAAGCTGCCAGAAGGGATCTGTCTCCTGGGGACAGGCGTGCTGTGCTTTCAGCAGGGCGCCATCTACAATAAGACCAACTAACGCCAGAGATAAAGAGATGGCAAAAGGCAAACTTAGGAACGTTATTAACAGAAATCAAGGCAATATGGCACCATCTGAACCCAATTCGCCAACCACAGCAAGTCCAGGATACCCCAACACACCAGAAAAACAAGAGTTAGATATAAAAGCACAGGTCATGATGCTCCTAGAGGAACACAAAAAAGACATAAGCAAATCTCTTAAAGAAATGCAGGGGAACATCAATAGGGTAGAAGCTCTTACAATCCAAACACAAAAAACACTTAAAGAACTCCAGGAGAATATGGGCCATCAGAGAGAAACCAATAAAGAGGAAATGAGAAAATCAGTTAAAGAAATGCATGAGAACTTAAAACAACAGGCAGAAGTCATGAAAGAGGGAGCACAAAAATATATTAAAGAATTACATGAAAACACAAACAAACAAATGATGGAACTGAGCAAAACCATCCAAGATCTGAACACAGAGGTAGAAACAACTAAGAAATCACAAAAGGAGGCAACCTTGGAGATAGAAAACCTCGGGAAGAAATCAGGGGTCGTAGATGCAAACATAAACAACAGAATACAAGAGATAGAAATAAGAATCTCTGCTGCTGAAGATAACATAGTAACCATTGACTCCACAGTCAAAGAAAACGTAAAATCCAAAAGGCTTGTAACCCAAAACATCCAGGAAATCCAGGACACAATGAGAAGACCAAACCTAAAGATTATAGGGATAGATGAGAGTGAAGATCTACAACTTAAAGGGCCAGCAAATATCTTTAACAAAATTATGGAAGAAAACTTTCCTAACTTAAATAGAGAGATGCCCATGAATATACAAGAAGCCTACAGAACTCCAAACAGACTGGACCAGAACAGAAACACCTCCCATCACATAATAATCAAAACCCCAAATGTACTAAACAAAGAAAGAATATTAAAGGCAGTAAGAGAAAAGGGCCAAGTAACATATAAAGGAAGACCTATCAGAATCACACCAGACTTCTCTCCAGAAACCATGAAAGCTAGAAGATCCTGGGCAGACCTCATGCAGACCCTAAGAGAAAACAAATGTCAGCCAAGACTACTATACCCAGCAAAACTCTCAATCAACATAGATGGAGAAATCAAAATATTCCATGACAGGACCAAATTTACACAATATCTTTCCACTAACCCAGCTCTACAAAGGATAATAGGAGGAAAACTCCAACACAAGGAAGGAAATGGCACCCAAGAAAAAGCAAGACAGTAAACTTCTTCCATCAAACTCAAAGGAAGATAACTACTCAGAAACAAAAATAACATCAAAAATGTCAGGAAGTAATAATCTCTATTCCTTAATATCTCTTAACATCAATGGACTCAACTCCCCAATAAAAAGACATAGACTAACAGACTGGATACGGAAACAGGACCCTACATTTTGCTGCTTACAGGAAACACACCTCAGAGTCAAAGACAAACAGTACCTTAGAGTAAAAGGATGGAAGACAATTTTGCAAGCAAATGGTCACAGGAAGCAAGCTGGAGTAGCCATTTTAATATCAGATAAAATTGACTTTCAACCCAAAGTCATCAAAAGAGACACAGAAGGTCACTTCCTGCTAGTCAAAGGAAGAATCCACCAAGAGGAACTCACAATTCTAAACATCTACGCTCCAAATGTAAGGGCACCCTCATTTGTAAAAGAAACCTTACTAAAGCTCAAAGCACATATTGCACCTAACACAATGATTGTGGGGGACCTCAATACTCCACTATCTACAGTAGACCGACCAGGAAAACAGAAACTAAACAGAGACTGGGAGAAAATCATCGAAACTTTGGAGAAATTGGATTTAACAGATATATATAGAACATTTCACCCTAAAGCAAAAGACTATACCTTTTTCTCAGCCCCTCATGGTACCTTCTCCAAAATAGACCATATAATTGGACACAAGACAGATCTCAACAAATATAAAAAGATCGAACTAATCCCATGCCTCTTATCAGATCATCATGGAGTAAGAGTGTTCTTCAATAGCAACAAAAACAACAGAAAATCCCCATAAGCTTGGAGGCTGAACAATATTCTACTCAATGATACCTTAGTCCAGGAAGAAATAAAGAAAGAAATCAAAGAATTCTTAGAACTTAATGAAAATGAAGGCACAACATACCCAAATCTATGGGACACAATGAAAGCAGTGCTTAGAGGAAAACTCATAGCCCTGAGTGTCTCCAAAAAGAAACAGGAGAGAGCATATACTAGCAACTTAATGGCGCACTTGAAAGCTCTGGAACAAAAAGAAGCAATTTCACCCAGGAGGAGTAGAAGACAGGAAATCATCAAACTCAGGGCTGAAATCAATCAAGTTGAAACAAAGGGAACCGTACAAAGAATCAACAAAACCAGGAGCTGGTTCTTTGAGAAGATCAACAAGATAGATAAACCCCTAGCCAGACTTACTAAAGGGCACAGAGACAGTATTCAAATTAACAAAATTAGAAATGAAAAGGGAGATATAACAACAGAAACTGAGGAAATTCAAAAAATCATCAGATCCTACTACAAAAACCTATACTCAACACAACTGGAGAATCTGGAGGAAATGGCCAATTTCCTCTACAGTTACCAAATACCAAAATTAAGCCAGGATCAAATAGATCGTCTAAACAGACCCATAACCCCCAAAGAAATAGAAGGGGTCATAGACAGTCTTCCAACCAAAAAGAGCACAGGACCAGACGGTTTTAGTGCAGAATTCTATCAGACCTTCAAAGAAGTCCTGATACCGATACTCTTCAAATTATTCCACAAAATAGAAACAGAAGGAACACTACCCAACTCATTCTATGAAGCCACAATTACCCTGATACCAAAACCACACAAAGATCCAACTAAGAAAGAGAACTACAGGCCAATTTCTCTTATGAATATCGATGCAAAAATACTAAACAAAATACTTGCCAACCGAATCCAAGAACACATCAAAACGATCATTCACCATGATCAAGTTGGCTTCATCCCAGGGATGCAGGGATGGTTCAATATACGTAAATCCATCAACGTAATCCACTACATAAACAAACTCAAAGAAAAAAACCACATGGTCATCTCATTGGATGCTGAAAAAGCATTTGACAAAATTCAGCATCCTTTCATGCTAAAGGTCCTATAAAGAACAGGAATTCAAGGCCAATACCTAAATATAGTAAAAGCAATATACAGCAGACCAGTAGCCAACATCAAGGTAAACAGAGAAAACTCGAAGCAATCCCTCTAAAATCAGGGACTAGACAAGGCTGTCCCCTCTCACCATATCTCTTCAATATAGTACTTGAGGTACTAGCTAGAGCAATTCGACAACAGAGGGAAGTCAAAGGGATACAAATCAGAAAGGAAGAAGTCAAACTATCACTATTTGCAGATGATATGATAGTTTACTTAAGTGACCCAAAAACCTCCACCAGAGAACTCCTGCAACTGATAAACAACTTCAGCAAAGTGGCTGGCTATAAAATCAACTCAAGTAAATCAGTAGCCTTCCTATATGCGAAGGATAAGCAGGCCGAGAAAGAAATTAGGGAAATAACACCCTTCACAATAGCCACAAATGATATAAAGTATCTTGGAGTGATGCTAACCAAACATGTGAAAGATTTATACAGAAACTTCAGGTCTCTGAAGAGGGAAATTGAAGAAGACATCAGAAAATGGGAAAATCTTCCATGCTCATGGGTTGGCAGGACTAATATAGTCAAAATGGCAATCTTGCCCAAAGCAATATACAGATTCAATGCAATTCCCATTAAAATCCCAACTCAGTTCTTCATAGAGCTAGAAAGAGCAATTCTCAAATTCATCTGGAATAACAAAAAACCCAGGATAGCTAAAACTATCATCAACAGCAAAAGAACTTCTGGGGGAATCAATTTCCCGGACCTCAAACAATATTACAGAGCAGTGGTATTAAAAACTGCATGGTATTGGTTCAGTGACAGGGAAGCGGATCAATGGAATAGGATCGAAGACCCAGAATTGAACCCACACATCTATGGCCAATTGATCTTCGACAAAGGAGCTGAAAACATCCAGTGGAAAAAAGATTGCCTTTTCAACAGATGGTGCTGGCTCAACTGGAGGTCAACATCCAGAAGAATGATTATTGATCCACTCTTATCTCCTTGCACTAAGCTCAACTCCAAGTGGATCAAAGACCTCCACATAAAACCAGACACACTAAAACTAATAGAAAAGAAACTGGGGAAGACCCTTGAAGACATTGGCTCAGGGGAAAAATTCCTGAACAGAACACCAATTGCTTATGCTTTAAGAGCAAGAATAGACAAATGGGACCTCATAAAACTACAAAGTTTCTGTAAGGCAAAAGACACTGTCAAAAGGATAAATCGGCAACCAACAAAATGGGAAAAAATCTTCACCAACCCCACATCAGACAGAGGGTAATCTCCAATGTATACAAAGAACTCAAGAGGTTAGACCCCAGAAAACCAAATAAACCTATCCAAAAATGGGGTACAGAGCTAAACAGAGACTTTTCACCTGAAGAAATTCGGATGTCTGAGAAACACCTTAAAAAATGTTCAACACCACTAGTCATTAGGGAAATGCAAATTAAAAGAACCCTGAGATTTCACCTCACACCATTCAGAATGGCTAAGATTAAAAACTCAGAAGACATCAGGTGTTGGTGAGGATGTGGAGAAAGAGGAACACTCCTCCACTGCTGGTGGGAATGCAAGCTGGTACAACCACTCTGGAAATCAGTATGGCGGTTCCTCAGAAAACTGGGCGTGATACTTCCAGAGGACCCAGCCATACCACTCCTGGGAATATACCCAGAAGATTCACCAGCATGCAATAAGGATACATGCTCCACTATGTTCATAGCAGCCTTATATATGATAGCCAGAAGCTGGAAAGTACCCAGATGTCCCTCAACAGAGGAATGGATACAAAAAATGTGGTATATATACACAATGGAGTACTATTCAGCCATTAGAAACAATGAATTCATGAAATTCTTAGAGAAATGGATGGAGCTGGAGAATGTCATACTAAGTGAGGTGACCCAGTCTCAAAAGAATACCCATGGTATACAGTCACTGATAAGTGGATATTAGCCTAGAAGCTTGGAACACCAAAGACACAAATCACATATCAAGTGATGTCTCACAAGAAGAAAGGAGTGGACACTGGTGCTAGAATGGACTAAAACATCATTGTGGGAGAGTACAAGAACAGTAAAGTGGGAGGGGGTGGATGCGGGACCAGGGGGAGGGAAAAGGACATGTGGGACATTTGGGGGTGGGGAACCAGAAAAAGGGAAATGAATTGTAAATATAGAATATATACAATAAAAAAAATCAAAAAAAAAAAAAAAGAAACATACCTCCTTGAACTCTGCATTAGCTCCTGTTTCCTACCCTGCTTGAGTTCCATTCCTGACCACCTTTGGTGATAAAAGATATTTGGAACAGTAAGCTAAATAAACCCTTTTCTCCCCAACTTGCTTCTTGGAAATGATGTTTGTGCAGGAATACAAACCCTAACTAAGAAGCTCAGGGAGATATTTTCTAGTTTCATCCACTTGCCTAAAACTCATTAATTCAGTGTTTTAATAACAAACTAATACCCCATTGTGTAAATGTACCACATTTTCTATATCCATTCTTCTGTTGAAAGATATCTGGGTCCTTTCCAGCTTCTGGATTTTATAAATAAGGTTGCTATGTGAATATATTGAAGCATTTGTCCTTGTTATATGTTAGAGAATCTTTTGGGTATATGCCCAGGAGTGGTATAGCTGGGTCCTCAGGTAGTACAATGTCCAATTTTATGATAAAACAGCAGAATGATTTCCAGAGTTGCAACTATAAAATCCCAGCAACAGAGAAGTGTTCTTTCTCTACATACTCACGAGAATCTCTTTTCACCTGAGGTTTTTTTGTTTTGTTTTGTTTTGTTGGTTGTTTTTTGGATTTTTTGTTTTGTTTTGTTTGTTTGTTTGTTTGTTTGTTGGCTTTTTGAGACAGGGTTTCACTGTGTGGCCCGGGCTGTCCTGGAACTCATTCTGTAGACCAGGCTGGCCTCGAACTCAGAAATTCACCTGCCTCTGCCTCCCAAGTGCTGGCATTAAAGGCGTGTGCCACCACTGCCCGGCTATTCACCTGAGTTTTTGATCTTAGCTATTTTGACTGATGTGAGTTGGAATCTCCGGGTTGTTTTGATTCTCATTTCCCTGATGACAAAGGATGTTGAAAATTTCTTTAGGTGCTTCTCAGCCATCTATTCTCAGCTGTGAATTCTTTGTTTAGCTCTGTACTTAATTCTTAATAGGGTTATTTGATTCTCTAGAGTCTACCTTCTTGAGTTCATTGTATTTATTGAATATTAGCCCTCTATTGGATGTTGGGTTGGTAAAGATCTTTTCCCAATCTGTTGGTTACACATTTTGTACCATTGAGAGTATCCTTAGCCTTACAGAAGAGTTTCAGTTTTATGAGGTCTCATTTGTTTATTGTTGATCTTAGAGCAAAAGCCATTGCTGTTCTGTTCAGGAAATTTTTTCCTGTGCCTATGTCTTTGAGGCTTTTACCCACTTTCTCTTCTATGAGATTTATTGTATCTGGCTTTATGTGGAGGTCCTTGATCGACTTGGACATGACCTTGTACAAGGAGATGAGAATGGATTAATTTGCATTTTTCTACATGCTGAGGTGCAATTGAACTAGCACCATTTATTGAAAATGCTCTCTCTCTTTTTTTTTTCACTAGATGCTTTTAGCTCCTTTGTTAACAATCAAGTGACCATAGGTGTGTTGGTTCATTTATTGGACTTCAATTCTATTCCAATGATCTACCTGCCTGTGACTGCACCAATACCATACATTTTTTATCACTATTTCTTTGAAATAGAGATTGAGGTCAGGAATTGTGATTCTACCAGGAGATCTTTTATTGTTAAGAATACTTTTTGCTATCAAAACAACCCTGAGATTTCACCTCACACCACTCAGAATGGCTAAGATTAAAAACTCAGGAGACAGCAGGTGCTGGTGACGTGGAGAAAGAGGAACACTCCTCCACTGCTGGGGGGAATGCAAACTGATGCAACCACTCTGGAAATTAGTATGGTGGTTCCTCAGAAAACTGAGCACGACACTTCCAGAGGACCCTGCTATACCAGTTCTGGGCATATACCCAGAGGATTCCCCTGCATGCAATAAGGACACATGCTCCACTATGTTCATAGCAGCCTTATTTATAATAGCCAGAAGCTGGAAAGAACCCAGATGTCCCTCAATGGAGGAATGGATACAGAAAATGTTGTATATTTACACAATGGAATACTACTCAGCAATTAAAAACAATGAATTCATGAAATTCTTAGGCAAATGTTTGGAACTGAAAAATATCATTTTAAGTGAGGTAACTCATTCACAGAACACACATGGAATGCAGTCACTGATAAGTGGATATTAGCCCAGAATCTTTGAATAGCCAAGACACAACTCAAATATCAAATCATTTCCAAGAATATGGAAGGAGAGGGCTCTGGTCCTGGACAGGCTTTATGCAGCATTGTAGGGGATTACCAGGACAAAGAAGTGGGAGGGGGTTGATTGGGGAACAGATGGAGGGAAGCGGGCTTATAGGACTTGTGGGGAGGGGGGAACCTAGAAAGGAAAAATCATTTGAAACCTAAACAAAGAATATAGAAAATTTAAAAAAGAATACTTTTTGCTATCCTGTTTTATTGTTATTCTTGTTATTCCATATGAATTTGCAGTTGTTCTTCCTAACTCTATGAAGAATTGAGTTGGAATTTTAATGGTGATTGCATTAAATCTGTATATTGCTTTTGGAAAAATGGCTATTTTTACTGCATTAATCCTGCCAAAACCTGAGCATGGGAGATATTTTATACTCTAAAATATTAGATATCTTTCTTCAGAGTCTTCAAGTTCATGTCATACAGATGTTTCACATACTTAATTAGAGTCACACCAATGTATTTTATTTTACTTTATTAATGACTATAGTGATGGGGTTATAATTTCTTTCTCAGCCATTTTATCTTTTGAGTAGAGAAATACTAATGATTTTTTGAGTTAATTTTAATCTGTAAATTTTGTTGAAATTGTTTTTCAGGTTTAGGAGTTCTCTGTTAGCATTTTTGCAGTCATGTAAGTATGCTATCATATCATCATCATATACTGATGTTTTGACTCTTCCTTTCCAATTTGTATCCCTTTTCCCTCATTTTGTTGTCTAAGTGTTCTGGCTAGGATTTCTTGTACTATAATGAACAGGTAGGGAATGCACAGCCTTGTATAGTCCCTGAGTTTAGAGGGATTGTTTCAAGTTTCTCTCTAATTAGTTTGAGAGAATTAGAACAACTGCAAATTCATATGGAATAACAACAATAACAATAAAACAGGATAGCAAAAAGTATTCTTTTTTTAATTTTCTACTAGTTTGGTGTATATATCTTTATTATGTTTAGGAATTGGTTGGCCTCGAATTCCTGATCTTTCCAAGACTTCCATAAAGCAATGCTGAAATTTGTCAACTGCTTTTTTAGCATATAATGAAATAGATAATCATGTGATTTTTTTCTTTGAGTTTATTTATATGTTGGATTAAGTTGATGTATATTGAACTATTCCAGCATCCCTGAATTGAAACCTATATGAACATGAAGGGTGATCCTATTGATGTTTTTGGATTCAGTTTACAAGAATTTTATTGAATATCTTTGCATCAATATTCATAAGGGGAATTTGTCTGAAGTTCTCTTTCATTGTTGGGTCTTTATGTGGTTTAAGTATAAGCATAAGTGTGGTTTCAGAGAAGGAATTGGGTAGTGTTGCTTCTGTTTTATTTCATAAAATACTTTGAGAAGTATTGGTGTTAGGTATTCTTTGAAGGTCTGATAGAATTCTGTACTAAACACATATGGTCCTGTGCTTTTTTTTGATTGGGAGACTTTCAATGACCACTTCTATTTCTTTAGGGGTTATGGGACTGTTCATATGGTTTATCTGATGATGATTTAACTTTGTTACCTGGTATCTGTCTAGAAAATTGCATATTTAATCCAGATTTTCCAATTTTGATAAGTATAGGCTTTTGTGTAGGATCTGATGACTTTTAAGTTTCCTCAGTTTCTGTTGATATATCTCCGTTTTCATTCTGATTTTGTTAATTTGGATACTGTCTCTGTGCCCTCTGTAGTCTGGCTAAGAGTACAGCTATCTTGTAGATTTTCTTAAAGAATCAGCTCCCAATTTGGTTGATTATTTGTATAGTTCTTTTTCTTTCTACTTGGTTCATTTCAGTCCTGAGTTTCCACATTTCCTGTCTTCTCCTCTTCAGTGTTCTTGCTCCTTTCTGTTCTAGAGCTTTCAGGTGTGCTGTCAAGCTGCTGGTGTATGATCTTTCCAACTGCTTTTTCATTCTTCCTTCCTTCCTTCCTTCCTTCCTTCCTTCCTTCCTTCCTTCCTTCCTTCCTTCCTTCCTTTCTTTCTTCATTTATTTGACTTGATAAACCAATGGTTTTATTTGGGTTATTTTTTTAATTAGGTATATTCTTTATTTATACTTCAAATGTCCCATTTCCTGGTTTCTGACTCCCCTGAATATTCCCATAAGCCATCTCCCCTTCCCAAATCAACCCTCCCCACTTCCCTGTGCTGGATTTCCTCTACACTGTGGCATCAAGTCTTTCCAGGACCAAGGACCTCTCCGCTCTTTGGTGTCTAACAAGGCCATCCTCTGCTGATGATGTGTCTGGAGACAGATAACTCCATGTGTACTCATTGGTTTCATTTTTATAGGCACTCAGAGCTGTTTTCCTCTTAGCACTGCTTTCATTGTGTTACATGTTTTGTTACAATTTTCCTTTATTTTCATTAAATTCTATAATGTCTTTAATTTCTTTCTTATTTCTTCATTGACCAGGATATCATTGAGTAGAGTATTGCTCAGCTTACATGTATATTTGAACTTTCTGTTGTTTTTGTTGCTATTAAAGACCAGCCTTAGTCTGTGGTGTTCTGGTAAGATGAATGGGATTATTTCTATCTTCTTGTACCTGTTGAGGCCTGTTTTGTGACCAATTACAAGATCAACTTTGAAGAAGTTACAAGGAGGTCCTGAGAAAAAGGAATATTCTTTTGTTTTATGCTAAAATTTTCAAAAATATCTGTTAAGTCCATTTGGTCTATAAATCTGTTCATGTCACTTTGTCTCTGTGTGGTTTGTGATCCCATGATTTGTCCATTGATGAGAGTGGGTAATGAAGTCTACTACTATTATTGTTGAAGGTTCAATGTGTGCTTTGAGCTTTAATAAAGTTTCTTTTATGAATTTGGGTACCTGTGCATTTTGACCACAGATATTTATAATTAAGAATTCATCTTGGTAGGTTTTACCTTTGATGAGTATGATGTTTCCTTCCTTATATCTTTTAATAACTTTTGGGTGAAAGTCAATTTTATTCTATATTAGAATGATTGCTCCAGCTTGTTTCTTGGGACCATTTGCTTGGAAAAAATTTTCCAGCCTTTCACTCTGAGGTAATGTCTGCCTTTGTCACTGAGGTGTGTTTCCTATATGCAGCAAAATGCTGGGTCCTGTTTATGTATCGAGTCTGTTGGTCTAAGTCTTTTGATTGGGAAATTGAGTCCATTAATGTTAAGAGATGTTAAAGAAAATATATTGTTACTTCCTTACTTTTGTTGTTAGAGGTGGAATTATGTTTGTGTGCCTATCTACTTTTGTGTTTGTTGATAGATTACTTTCTTGCTTTTTCTAGAGTGTAGTTTTCCTCTATTGGCATTTTCCATCTATTATCCTTTGTAGGGCTGGATTTGTGGAAAGATATTTTGTAAATTTGTTTTTGTCATAGACTATCTTGGTTTCTCTATCTATGATAATTAAGAGTTTTGCTGGGTAAAGTAGCCTGGGCTGCCATTTATGTTCTCTGAGGGTCTGTATGAAATCTGCCCAGGATCTTCTAGCTTTCATAGTCTCTGCTGAGAAGCCCGGTACAATTCTGATAGGTCTGCCTTTATATGTTACTTGACCTTTTTCCATTACTGCTTTTAATATTCTTTGTTTGTTTTGCACATTTGGTATTTTGACTATCATGTGACAGGAATAATTTCTTTTCTGGTCCAATATATTTGGAATTCTTTAGGCTTCTTGTATGTTCATAGGTATGTCTTTCATTAGATTAGGGAAGTTTTCTTCTATAATTTTGTTGAAGACATTTACTGGTCCTTTAAGTTGGGAATCATTGCTCTCTTCTATTCCTATTATCATTGGGTTTGGCCTTCTCACTGGTTCCCAGGTTTCCTGGATGTTTGGGTTTAGGAGCTTTCTGCATTTAGCGTTTTCTTTTACTCTTTTTGTTAATGTTTTCTAAAGTTTCTTCTGAACCTGTGATTCTCTCTTCTATTTCTTGTATTCTGTTTTGGATGCTTGCTTCTATGACTCCTATACTCTTTCTCTAGGATTGGCTCCATTTGTGATTTCATTATTGTTTATTGCTTATTGTTCCCATCTTTATATCGGGTTGATTTTGTACAATTCTGTCACCAGTTTGTTTTACTTTCCTGTAATTCTTTAGGGGATATTTGTGTTTTCTTTTTAAGGGCTTCTACCTGTTTACTTGGATCCTCCCATATTTCCTTAAGGAAATTATTTATTTTCTTCTTAAAGTCCTCTATCATCATCAGGAGATGTGATTTTAAATCAGAATCCTGGTTTTCTGGTGAATCCTGGTCTTTCTGTAGTTGCAGATTATGATTATGCTAAGAAGCCTTGATTTATTTTGCATATGTTCTTGTGTTTGCTACTAGCTGTCTGATTATCTCTTGTGAATCCTGGACTTTCTGTAGTGGGAGATTATGATTATGACAAGAAGCCTTGATTTATTTTGCTTATGTTCTTGTGCTTGCTACTAGCTGTCTGATTATCGCTTGTGCTATGTGCCCTTGCTATTTCTGACTGGAGTGATCCTGGTTGTGGCAGAACTCCTAAGGGTCTAGCTGTCTCTGTGGTCCTGTTATTCTGGGATACTGTGATCCTGAGATGCTGGGTGTGTCAGCACTCCTAGGAGTCAAACTGCCTCTGGGATCCTCAAATTCTTTTGTGACCAAGCTCCTGAGACCCTGTTGTTTCAGAGCTCCTAAGGGTCAAGCTTTCTCTGGGTGTTGCAAGGGTGGATTGGGATCCAGAGCCCTGGGTTTATTCCAGGCACAGATGCAAGCTGGAAGGAACCCATGCCTCTGGCTGGGTGGGGGTTTGTGTTTCTCTGGTTCCTGGATGGAGGTCCCAGTTACACTGGGTATTGGAAAAGATATTTTGTCCTCAAATGTGATCTTAAGGTTGTCAAAGCTCCAGTGATCCTGGGTGGGTCTGATCTCCTGGGAGTTGAGCTTTCCCTGTGATCCTGTGATATGGTGATCCTATGATCCTGGGCATTTCAGAGTGCCTGGGAGTAGGGCTCCCTTTAGGTGTTGTAAGAGTGGGTGCAGAGCCAGCAGCCCAGGTCTGCTCCAGCTACAAGTTCAGACAGGAAATATCCAGTGCCTCTGTCTGGGAATGGTTTCCTGCATCCCTGGATCCTGGGGAACCCAGTTACTCCAGGTATTGGGCAGAGGTTGTTGCCTCCTCACCTGTGATCCTGGGCAGGTTAGAACACCTGGGATTCAAGATTGCTCCGTGTGTTGTAGGACTGGGTGTGAAGCCAATGCTCAAGGACTGTTCAGGGCAGAAGTTCAGACAGGAAGGTGAAAATGCTTTCTTCTTTTCATTGTATATTTTTGGCTTGTTTATATCAAAGATCAATTGTTCAAAATTGTGTGGTTTTATTTCTGGGTCTTCATTTATATTCCATTGATCAACTTTTCTGTTTCTGTACCAATATCCTGCAGTTTTTTTTATCACTATTGCTCTGTAGTATAGCTTGAGGTTAGGGATTGTAATTCCCCCAGATGTTCTTTTATTGTAAAGAATTGTTTTCGCTTTTCTGGTTTTTGGGGGGGTTTGTTTGTTTGTTTGTTTGTTTGTTCGTTTTCTTTCAGATGAATTTGAGAATTGTTCTTTTCATATCTTTGAAGAGTTGTGTTGGGGTTTTGATGGGGATTGCATTACATCTGTAGATTGTTTTTGGTAGGGTTGCCAGTTTTGCTATGTAAGTTCTACCAATCCATTAGCATGGGAGATCTCACCATTTTCTGAAGTCTTCTTGGATTTCTTTCTTGAGAGACTTGAAATTCTTGTTATAGGACTAATATATATTTATTTTGGATCAAAGGTTTTATTTTAAAATACTTGAGGTTTTGTGTCCCCTCCCCCAACAAGTTACAATCACATAAGCTCCTATAAATTTTTACCACACAAAAAACAAATTTTTAATTTTAATGGAGTAAAAATGCTTACAAGATAGAGTCTCTCAGGCAAAATTAGTTGAAAAAAATACTTTTTTATAAAATATGGAATAGCTTAGATCACTGTAGATCCTGATCTCAACATGCCTCAATTATTTTTCCAATTTCTATATATAATCATTCTTTTACTCATCATGTGGTAACAGTAGACACTAGATGTCAATCAACTTTAGTCATAACTACTTTAGTGATACCTACTTATCTTCCAGTATTAAGAGCATAACCAGCCATGATGATATCATCATTTAAATTTCAGAGAAGGTTTTTTTTTGGTAAGTATTGTGATAAAATAGCTATTTTCAGCTTCTCTAGGAAAGATGAAAATAAACTCAGAATAAGTGGAAAAGTCTTAAATGTGAGTGTATATGAATGTAGAATGTAAAAGATAGCCAAGTAGGTAATCAGAGAAATAAAAAGTTGAGTATAGAATTTCCTATGCATTTAAACTATTCAGTAGCATTGAGTCAAGTTAAGGTCAGGAAGTAATTTAACTAAATCAAATTGTACAACACAGTATGAATTATAACAGTGATCAGCTAAAGATACATGCATTAACTACTAGAAGAACATCCCATTGTTGAAACACTATCTGTATTTCAATGGATTACTATATAAAGGAAGGAACAGACTGATAGTTAAAAATCATTGCTTCCTATTTCAGGACTTTAAGGGAGATGGAATTCCATTGTCCTACATCTTAGTTCTTAAATTGACACTTTAGCCAGATCTTGGATTAAATTAAATGTAAGTACTAATTACCAAGAGATAATATGGGAAAATTTTTCATGTACTTAGGGATTTTCATAAGAAAGAAGGGCAAAAAATTAAGCAGAGAAAGATTTTTTTTTCATGATTTTTAGGAAAAGAAAATAAATGATACTACAGCAACCAAACTAGAGAACAACTGAAGAGACACAGTTGTGAAATGCCAATACATAGGATGGTTTTCATGGAACCAGACCACTTTGCACATCCCTAAGTGCCTGGCCTCGAGCTGATAAAAGATGTCCTTAGTAAAGGTGAGTATATTTCCTGCTTCAGGAAAATAGATAAAATTAATTCAACATCCCTTTGCATTTTAATCTTCCTCAGCTTTAAAATCCTGTGTATTGAAGAGTGACATATTATGATTTTCAGTAGATATAAACTCTATAAATTGAACTCATTATAGGTTTTTTATTTATCTCAAGCTAGTGAACTTTACTTGATTTGACTACAACCCATTTTTCCTGTTATTCATTTAAAGTAAGTCTGAAACCATTACTATTTGTAGAGTGAAAAATTGAAATCTAAGCTCCTCATCCTGAGTAATATAGAGTTTCTTAATTATAAAATTATTATAAATTATTATTTAAAATCAAGATAAGGTAATAGTGAAACTCTGAAGACTATTTGTAGTTTTAATTGTTTGTGTCTACATTCATTCAACCTAACTAATTTGACTATTATTTAATTGAATATTCTGCATGGATACAAGGATTTAAACTGATGCATGAAAGGGAAAATTTCAAAAGTTCTAATAATAGGCTAATTTTCTATGTTACAAAGTCGGTTATTTCCACAGTTCTACTGAAAATGTAATAAAGAATCTCACAGGCTGAACCTAGACCAAACATGTGTTACTTGGCAGTTATTTAGAAAAAAATTTTTTACTAAAGTTACAGTCATTATATAAATAAGTAATTCTTGTATTCAGTCAGTTGAGAATAATTGTCCAGATTTAAAAAATGGGGTACAGAGCTAAACAGAGACTTTTCACCTGAAGAAATTCGGATGGCTGAGAAACACCTTAAAAAATGTTCAACATCACTAGTCATTAGGGAAATGCAAATTAAAACAACCCTGAGATTTCACCTCACACCAGTCAGAATGGCTAAGATTAAAAACTCAGAAGACATCAGGTGTTGGCGAGGATGTGGAGAAAGAGGAACACTCCTCCACTGCTGGTGGGAATGCAAGCTGGTACGACCACTCTGGAAATCAGTATGGCGGTTCCTCAGAAAACTGGGCATGATACTTCCAGAGGACCCAGCCATACCACTCCTGGGAATATACCCAGAAGATTCACCAGCATGCAATAAGGATACATGCTCCACTATGTTCATAGCAGCCTTATATATAATAGCCAGAAGCTGGAAAGAACCCAGATGTCCCTCAACAGAGGAATGGATACAAAAAATGTGGTATATATACACAATGGAGTACTATTCAGCCATTAGAAACAATGAATTCATGAAATTCTTAGAGAAATGGATGGAGCTGGAGTATGTCATACTAAGTGAGGTGACCCAGTCTCAAAAGAATACCCATGGTATACAGTCACTGATAAGTGGATATTAGCCTAGAAGCTTGGAACACCAAAGACACAAATCACATATCAAGTGATGTCTCACAAGAAGAAAGGAGTGGACACTGGTGCTAGAATGGACCAAAACATCATTGTGGGAGAGTACAAGAACAGTAAAGTGGGAGGGGGTAGATGCGGGAGCAGGGGGAGGGAAAAGGACATGTGGGACCTTTGGGGGTGGGGAACCAGAAAAAGGGAAATGAATTGTAAATATAGAATATATACAATAAAAAAAAAGAAAAAAAAAGAATTCTCATGGAGGATTTACCTAATGTGTACCTGTGATCCTATAGCATGATAGTGCCAAGAAAAGTAAGCTGTCAGAGAGTCCTAAGGCCATGGCACACTCTGTTTTATATATGTATATTTGTTTAATGTTTGTGCTTCTTTAAGAATTAAAAATTAATTCAATTAGTTTAAAAAATAAAAATAAATAAAAAATACATATAAATGCATCTACTTGGTCTTGTTATTCTCGTGTATAAACTAGTTCTGCAGTGCTAGGGAGTTTTTGATAATTTTTGTTAAGAGTACATGAATTTATATTAATATTTGAGTCATGGCAGTTTGATCAAATCTTTAATATATTTCTGTGATGTTTAGATCACATTTATTGTAAACTGTATTTGATTAAAGTGTATAGAAGTCCAAAGAACATGGTCATGTACACTGAGCTATGCTAAATGACAAGGTACTTCATTGTTCAAACTTTAATAACATAAAAGCTTTCATGGTAATATGAAGCTATATTTATTAAGACAAAGTGAAATAAGTTGTTGATACTATGGATAAACATCTATGGTTATAGAGCATCTGGAAAAAAACATTCTTTGCTGTAGAGCATGGATTCCTGAATAGTTGAAACTGGAATTCATTATCTAAAATCACTTTTTTATAATGTTTTCTTCTCTTTGGCTTCCATATCTCTATAGTGAATCTGGAGCTGTAATACTACCATGCTACTCTATTCATATTTATTTGGATATTGAGAATCTGAGCTCATATTGTCATTATAGTGCAATAAGTTCTTTAGAAACTGAGCAATCATGCCAGTGTGATTTTAGATATAGATATAGATATAGATATAGATATAGATATAGATATAGATATAGATATAGATGATATAGAGATAGAGATAGAGATAGAGATAGAGATAGAGATAGAGATAGAGATAGAGATAGATGATATAGATATAGATATAGATATAGATATAGATATAGATATAGATATAGATATAGATATAGATATAGATATAGATATAGATATACAAATGAAAATATAAATCTCTTGAAGAGGTTATGAAGATTGTAGTCTAGCAATATAGACAGGGAATAAAAGTACTGCTTCCTAACTTCTCTATTGAAAGAAATTGACTATTTTAACCTCAATATTAAATAAACTATATTCATATCTTATAGTTTATGGACCTGTGTATCAATTCATCACTTATTTCTTTGTTCCTTAGCTTAAAGAAAAATATAATAGCATTCTGTGAATTAGGTATTCAAATAGTAAAATACAGGGTGAAGATACATAGTTTCTGTTAAGCCTATGGAGCTTAGATTTCTAGACTTTGTACCTACATGAGTTATTCTAAAATCCATAAAAGAGATAAAGCTATGTGCTCATATTGGCATGTTATTATACAATTATGAAAAATCACATAAGGAAACATAATAACTTCTTTAGGTAAACATCAATTATATACTTGCAAATATGTCCATTTTATAATTGTATCTCTTCTCTTTCCTTACTGTATTTCTATGTACTACATGCATGCCTCGTGATAGAGTATGCCAAAAGTGGACAACAGATCCCCTAGAAATGTAATGACAATAATTGTGAAATTATATGTGAACTGATAATCAAATCTAGGTTCACTGAAACATTTGTGATCTTAATTACAATGAAATCTTTCCATCCCCAGAGATCATATCCGTATTTTTGTGAATATATGTGTCTGTTTTCAAGTATGCTCTCATGAATGCAATGAAGGCAGAGGTCAGAAAAGGACATCAGATTCTTTGGAGATTGATTTATAGACATTTGTAATCCACTGGGCATGGGTATTAGGAACCAAACTCAGGTCCTCTGAACTCTTAACCTCTCAGCAAGTTTTCCTGCCCTCATTTTAACATCTTGAACTATATCATTTTATACCTGAAACATCTTCTAGATCTAATAAAACACAATTGTTACAGACAGAATGTTAGGAATACCTAAACTAAAACTAAAGGAAACATGGGTTTTAATAAAGTAATTAAAAAAAAGGAGAAAATTTTTTCAAGTCACATATATCTGACAGGGGATTAAGATTAAGACTACATAATGAACATAGAAGTAATTAGTAATTGTTTTCCAATGCAGAGCTGGAGCTAAAACATGGACCTTTGAATTAAATCAAGAATTACAACTGATTCTTTGAGTTACACATGTTATTAAACATTGTTCTTCATTAAATACTGGATAATTTTACATATTGTACAATCATTGTGGGGAGAATATGTGTATATGTGAATATTTTCACAGTAATTCATTTTTATCTTGCAGCTCAAAAACTGTTTTTAATTTCTCAATTGTTTTATTTACTTGTTGAATGATATCTTGTAAATAATTTTCTCCTTTTTTTCAGAAATGAAGGTTTAGATCCACACCATCTTGGATCCTGCAGTTCAACCAGGGAAGCTCCCGATCTACAGAGAGCCCTGCTGTTAGAACCCCACAATCCAACACTATCTTGGGGAGAGCAGCTCAACCAGACAGAGCCCTGCAGAGTGAGAGAGCCACCGTCTAGGCTCCAGTAGTCGAGCCAGGGAAGCTCTGGTCCTGCAGGGAATCCCTCAGACAGAGCCCTGAGACCCTCCACCATCTTGGAGCTGGTAGACTAGCAAGGTAAGCAGTGGGCACAAGAGTGAAGGATTTCCCAGGGCATAGCCTGCCTGGGTGCCTTCCACACCAGGGAGCCTGGCAGTTCTACAGCTGCCTGGGCAGGCAGGGGAGGATCTGACCTGCAGGAGGACCTGTAGATAGACCGAGACCCACAGACCGACATGCGCACCATCTTGGATCCCACAGTTCAACCAGGAAAGCTCCTGATCTATAGAGAGCCCCATGGTTAGACAGAGCCCTGTGGTCCAACACTATCTTGGGGAGAGCAGCTCAACCAGACAGAGCCCTGCAGACTGAGAGAGCAACTGTCCAGGCTCCAGTAGTTCAGCCAGGGAAGCTCCCGTCCTCCAGGGATTCCAGTGGTTAGACAGAGCCCTGAAACCCTCACCAACATGGAGCTGGTAGACTAACAAGGCAAAACAGGAGGAGACCTCAGGAGGCTAGTTAAACACCCAGCAGCAAGCCAGGAGGAGAACTGAGTCCAGCCCAAAAGAGCTGAGGAGGTAATTCGGAGCCCAGTGGTGGAAACCTTCAGGTTTCCAACTCGGGAGCACGGATGCCCTCTGAGACAGCAGCACCAAATGCCAGGCTCTCAGGAGCTTTAAACACCAACCAGTAATAATAAGACCAACTAACTCCAGAGATAAACAGATGGCAAAAGACAAATGTAGGAAAGTTACTAACAGAAATCAAGGCAATATGGCAGCATCTGAACCCAATTCTCCAACAACAGCAAGTCCTGGATACCCCAACACACCAGAAAAGCAAGATTTAGATCTAAAATCACTGGTCAGGATGCTGTTAGAGGAACACACAGACAAATCTCTTAAAGAAATAAAGGAGAAAATGGATAAAAAGATAGAAGTCTTACAAGGCAAACACAAAAATCACTTAAAGAAATTCAGGAGAATATGGATCAAAAAATAGAAGCCAATAAGGAGGAAATACAAAAATCACTTAAAGAAATACAGGAGAACATGGGTCAAGAAGTAGAAGTCATGAAAGAGGAAACACAAAAATCTCTTAAAGAATTACATGAAAACACAAACAAGCAAGGAAAAGATCTGAGCAAAACCATCCAGGATCTAAAAACAGAAGTAGAAACAACTAAGAAATCTCAAAGGGAGACAACTTTGGAGATAGAAAACCTTGGGAAGAAATCAAGGGCCATAGATGCAAATATCAACAATAGGATACAAGAGATAGAAGAAAGAGTCTCAGATGCTGAAGATACCACAGAAATCATTGATTCAACAGTCAAAGAAAATGAAAAATGCAAAAAGCTTGTAACCCAAAACTTCCAGGAAATCCAGGACACAATGAGAAGACCAAACCTAAGGATTATAGGTATAGATGAGAGTGAAGATCTACAATTTAAAGGGCCAGCAAATATCTTCTACAAAATTATGGAAGAAAATTTCCCCAATCTAAAGAGAGAACTGCCAATGAATATACAAGAAGCCTACACAACTCCAAACAGACTGGACCAGAACAGAAATACCTCCTGTCACATAATAATCAAAACCCCAAATGTACTAAACAAAGAATGGATATTAAAGAAAGTAAGACAAAAAGGCCATGTAACATATAAAGGAAGACCTATCAGAATTACACTAGACTTCTCACCTGAGACCATGAAAACTAGAAGATCCTGGACAGATATCATGCAGACTCTAAGAGAACACAAATTTCAGCCAAAACTACTATACCCAGCAAAACTCTGAATCGCCATAGATGGAGAAACCAAGGTATTCCATGACAAAACCAAATTTGAACAATATCTTTCTACAAACCCAGCCCTACAAAGGATAATAGGGGCAAAACACCAACACAAGGAGGGAAACTACACCCCAGAAGAAGCAAAATAGAAACCTCCTCTCAGGGTACCAACAGCTCAGCCAAGGTCATGCTGTGCTTTCAGCGGGGCTGCCATCTTGCCTCAAGACACAGCGGGCGTGGGCAGAGATATAGCTTAGCTTAGCTCTGCAGGAGATCTGGGCACAGACAGCTCAGCTGCGGGTGCAGGCCACCACGGCCGGCTCTCCAAGCAGGCTGGCAGCAAGGGGTCATCTTGCCTCAGAGACACAGCGCAGAAGTCTAGCAGCTGGAATCAGGGGCTTGGACTGAGAGCTACCATAGTCCAGCACAGACAACTCTGCCAGAAGAGATCGGCTGTGGGTAACAACAGCTCAGCCAAGGTCACTGTCTCCTGGGGACAGGCGCACTGTGCTTTCAGCAGGGCACCATCTTGCCTCGGACACCACGCATGAACAGCAGGCACAGCAAGCTGCTAGAGTCAGGTGCTTGGACAGAGATATAGCTTAGCTTAGCTCTACAGGAGATCTGGGCACAGACAGATCAGCTGCAGGTGCAGACCACCGCGGCCGGCTCTCCAGGTGGGCTGGCAGCAAGGGGCCCTCTTGCCTCAGAACACAACTCGGAATTCTAGCAGCTGGAGTCAGGGGCTTGGACTGAGAGCTAGCGTAGTCCAGCACAGACAATGCTGCCAGGCTCTGACCCACACCCAGAGCCAGAAGAGATCTACAGATCCAGATACCAACAGCTCAGCCAAGGTCAATGTCCCCTGGGGACAGGCACGCTGTGCTTTCAGCAGGGCTGCCATCTACAATAAGACAAACTAACTCCAGAGATAAAGAGATGGCAAAAGGCAAACCTAGGAACATTATTAACAGAAATCAAGGCAATATGGCACCATCTGAACCCAATTCGCCAACCACAGCAAGTCCAGGATACCCCAGCACACCAGAAAAACAAGAGTTAGATATAAAAGCACAGGTCATGGTGTTCCTAGAGGAACACAAAAAAGACATAAACAAAACTCTTAAAGAAATTCAGGGGAACATCAATAGGGTAGAAGCTCTTACAATGCAAACACAAAAATTGCTTAAAGAACTCCAGGAGAATATGGACCAAGAGACAGAAACCAATAAAGAGGAAATGAGAAAATCAGTTAAAGAAATGCAGGAGAACTTGAAACAACAGGCAGAAGTCATGAAAGAGGGAGCACAAAAATATATTAAAGAATTACATGAAAACACAAACAAACAAATGATTGTGGGGGACCTCAATACTCCACTATCCACAGTGGACCAACCAGGAAAACAGAAACTAAACAGGGACACAGAGAAACTCATCGAAACTTTGGATCAATTGGATTTAACAGATATATATAGACCATTTCACCCTAAAGCAAAAGACTATACCTTTTTCTCAACCCCTCAAGGTACCTTCTCCAAAATCGACCATATAATTGGACACAAGACAGATCTCAACAAATATAAAAAGATTGAACTAATCCTATGCCTCTTATCAGATCACCATGGAGTAAGAGTGTTCTTCAATAGCAACAAAAACAACAAAAAATCCTCATACACGTGGAGGCTGAACAATATTCTACTCAATGATACCTTAGTCCAGGAAGAAATAAAGAAAGAAATCAAAGATTTCTTAAAATTTAATGAAAAAGAAGGCACAACATACTCAAATCTATGGGACACAATGAAAGCAGTGCTTAGAGGAAAACTCATAGCCCTGAGTGTCTCCAAAAAGAAACAGGAGAGAGCATATACTAGCAACTTAATGGCGCACTTGAAAGCTCTGGAACAAAAAGAAGCAATTTCACAACAGGAGGAGTAGAAGACAGGAAATCATCAAACTCAGGGCTGAAATCAATCAAGTTGAAACAAAGAGAACCATACAAAGAGTCAACAAAACCAGGAGCTGGTTATTTGAGAAAATCAACAAGATACATAAACCCCTAGCCAGACTTACCAAAGGGCACAGAGACAGTATTCAAATTAACAAAATTAGAAATGAAAAGGGGTATATAACAACAGAAACTGAGGAAATTCAAAAAATCATCAGATCCTACTATAAAAATCTATACTCAACACAACTGGAGAATCTTTAGGAAATGGACAATTTCCTAGACAGTTACCAAATACCAAAATTAAACCAGGATCAAACAGATCGTCTAAACAGACCCAAAACCCCCAAAGAAATAGAAGGGGTCATAGACAGTCTTCCAACCAAAAAGAGCACAGGACCAGACGGTTTTAGTGCAGAATTCTATGAGACCTTCAAAGAAGTCCTGATACCAATACTCTTCAAACTATTCCACAAAATAGAAACAGAAGGAACACTACCCAACTCATTCTATGAAGCCACAATTACCCTGATACCAAAACCACACAAAGATCCAACTAAGAAAGAGAACTACAGGCCAATTTCTTTTATGAATATCGATGCAAAAATACTAAACAAAATACTTGCCAACCAAATCCAAGAACACATCAAAACGATCATTCACCATGATCAGGTTGGCTTCATCCCAGGGATGCAGGGATGGTTCAATATATGGAAATCCATCATCTTAATCCACTACATAAACAAACGCAAAGAAAAAAACCACATGGTCATCTCATTGGATGCTGAAAAAGCATTTGACAAAATTCAGCATCCTTTCATGCTAAAGGTCTTAGAAAGAGCAGGATTTCAAGGCCCATATCTAAACATAGTAAAAGCAATATACAGCAGACCAGTAGCCAACATCAAGGTAAACAGAGAAAAACTTGAAGCAATCCCACTAAAATCAGGGACTAGACAAGGCTGCCCCCTCTCACAATATCTCTTCAATATAGTACTTGAGGTACTAGCTAGAGCAATTCGACAACAGAGGGAAGTCAAAGGGATACAAATCGGAAAGGAAGAAGTCAAATTATCCCTATTTGCAGATGATATGATAGTTTACTTAAGTAACCCAAAAACTTCCACCAGAGAACTCCTGCAACTGATAAACAACTTCAGCAAAGTGGCTGGCTATAAAATCAACTCAAGCAAATCAGAAGCCTTCATATATGCAAAGGATAAGCAGGCCAAGAAAGAAATTAGGGAAATGACACCCTTAACAATAGCCACAAATGATATAAAGTATCTGGGAGTGATGCTAACCAAACATGTGAAAGATTTATATGACAAAAACTTCAGGTCTCTGAAGAGGGAAATTGAAGAAGACATCAGAAAATGGGAAAATCTTCCATGCTTGTGGGTTGGCAGGACTAATATATTCAAAACGGCAATCTTGTCCAAAGCAATATACAGATTCAATGCAATCCCCATCAAAATCCCAACTCAGTTCTTCATAGAGTTAGAAAGAGCAATTCTCAAATTCATCTGGAATAACAAAAAACCCAGGATAGCTAAAACTATCATCAACAGCAAAAGAACTTCTGGGGGGAATCAATATCCCGGACCTCAAGCAATATTACAGAGCAGTAGTGTTAAAAACTGCATGGTATTTTTTCAGTGACAGGGAGGCAGATCAATGGAATAGGATCGAAACCCAGAATTGAACCCACACATCTATGGCCAATTGATCTTCGACAAAGTCGCTGAAAACATCCAGTGGAAAAAAGATAGCCTTTTCAACAGATGGTGCTGACTCAACTGGTGGTCAACATGAAGAAGAATGAGAATTGATCCACTCTTATCTCCTTGCACTAAGCTCAACTCCAAGTGGATCAAGGACATCCACATCAAACCAGACACACTGAAACTAATAGAAAAGAATCTGGGGAAGACTCTTGAGGATATGGGCACAGGGGGGAAAGTTCCTGAACAGAACATTAATTGCTTATGCTCTAAGAGCAAGAATAGACAAATGGGACCTCATAAAATTACAAAGTTTCTGTAAGGCAAAAGACACTGTCAAAAGGATAAATCGGCAACCATCAAATTGGGAAAAGATCTTCACCAACCCCCACATCCAACAGAGATCTAATATCCAATGTATACACAGAACTCAAGAAGTTTGACCCCAGAAAACTAAATAACCCTATCCAAAAATGGGGTACAGAAATAAACAAAGACTTTTCACTTGAAGAAATTCGGATGGCTGAGAAACACCTTAAAAAATGTTCAACATCATTAGTCATTAGGGAAATGAAATCAAAACAACCCTGAGATTTCACCTCACACCAGTCAGAATGGCTAAGATTAAAAACTCAGAAGACATCAGGTGTTGGCGAGGATGTGGAGAAAGAGGAACACTCCTCCACTGCTGGTGGGACTGCAAGCTGGTTCAACCACTCTGGAAATCATTCTGGCGATTCCTCAGAAACCTGGACGTGATACTTCAAGAGGACCCAGCCATACCACTCCTGGGAATATACCCAGAAGTTTCCACAGCATGCAATAAGGATACAAGCTCCACTATGTTCATAGTAGCCTTATATATAATAGCCAGAAACTGGTAAGAACCCAGGTGTCCCTCAACGGAGGAATGGATACAAAAAATGTGGTATATATACACAATGGAGTACTTTTCAGCCATTAGAAACAATGAGTTCATGAAATTCTTAGAGAAATGGAAGGAGCTGGAGAACATCATACTAAGTGACGTGACCCAGTCTCAAAAGAATACCCATGGTATGCAGTCACTGATAAGTGGATATTAGCCTAGAATCTTGGAACACCAAAGACATAAATCACATATCAAATGATGTCTGACAAGAAGAAAGTGTGGACACTGGTGCTAGAATGGACCAAGGCATCAGTGTAGGGGAATACAAGAACAGGGAAGTGGAAAGGGGTGGATGAGGGAGCAGGGGGAAGGAAAAGGCACGTGGGACCTTTGGGGAGCAGGGAACCAGATAAAGGGAAATGAATTGTAAATATAGAATATATCCAATAAAAAATAAATAAAGAATTATAAAAAAATCACAAATAAATACATGTATTATATAGCTCATATAAAGTATCTTAAAATAATCTTTAGAAGGCCATTATTAGTTCCTTAAAGAATACAGCAATTAAATATCTTTGCTGTCTTATACTTCAGAATTTTCATATCAAATATTTATTAATATCATCAAAACCAGAATCATCAAAGTAGTACCTATGCAGCTACTTATTTCTAAATTAGGAAATTTACAATGATGAAATAAATTACTGAAGTTAATGTAGCCTCAAATATTTTACTACTATACTATTTATCAGATATATGAATGTAGGGGTGTCATACTTAAATACCCCAAAACTTCACCCCTGACAACTGAAGGTAGTTATTACTTGACACTTTACCTGAGTATAGATTATGTTAGACAAGGATATAAGTACTAAACTGTAGTGGTAGCTCAGCTGGTTAAATGCTTACCTTTTGTGCTGATTTCCTTTATTTTAATCCAGCAACATGTAAATTTTGTATGACTACACCTGAAAACCATGTGTTTAGAATATCAAATCAGAAGGATCAAAAGTTCAGTGTCACGTTTGGCTATGTTCGAATTGTTGGGCTTACCTTAATGAAGATAACAATTTTTCTATCTTAAAACTATTTAGCTACCATCTATCTATCTATCTATCTATCTATCTATCTATCTACCTATCATGTGTATTTTTTTACCAAGTAAATAAAGAATACTTGAAACTCTATAAATATTAGCTTGTGTTTTTGTAGTGTTAATTATGCATCTAAGAAGACTTGGAAGAGAAAATAAAAGAAAGAATACTATAAATAATAGTATAATGCTGGCTTATTGATAATTAATTATTAGAATTGATCTTTTATATATTTTAGATGCATTTGTTTGTTGTATTTGAGTTTGAGGATGTACAAAAGCTTCACAAATTCTTGGGAAGCACTGTTTTACTGAACTGTATAACTCCAAACGTTTTAGATTTTTATAGAAAAATTACACATACATCACTTGTTTCATGTCATTTATGCCTATAATGTATTCTATTAACATGGATTTGAAGGCATATAAAAGGAAAAATCCCTTCTAACAAAGACAAATGTAGGAAAAATGGAGGTGATTTATGAAAAGATTATAGAAAATAGAATCACAAAAATATTTAAAAAAGCAAAGTTGAATACCTGCCTTACTAGAAATGGTGACTTAAAACATATATTCTTACAGATTATAACAAACAACAAAGTAAGCAAGTAAACAGTATTCCTTCAAAGTTTTTGCTTCGAACTGTTGTTTGAGTTCCTGTTCTGATTTCTCTTAATGATAGACAATGTCCTGGAAATAGTTGATCCACCTTAAGCTGTCAATCATCTGGCCAGGAGTCCAACATCCAGGAAAATAGCTTTACCTGAAGACATGCTAACAGAAGGGAGACTAATTATCCCTTTAATGAAATATAGGCTAAAATCCAAGAATTCTTCTTCTGGCATGTATGCTTCCTCAATCATTCTCTGAAGCTCTATTTTGCCTTCTTGCATGCCCTTAATTTGTGGACTTTCCTCACCAAAGATGATCTTTCTTCCTTCAAATGGCTGCCAAGATTTTATGCTTGCCCACCTTAATGATTTTCTCTAAATCTCATAAAATTGTCCTCAAATTTAAAAAACAAACAAATAAACAAGAGATTCTACACTAGATAGCCCAACACATGAAATCAGAAATAAAGATCAGAAATAGAGAAAAATATACATAAACAGTTATATGATGGTGCATAACATTGATCTCAATATTTGGAAGACAGAAGTAGGTGGTTCTCTATTAGTTTAAGGTCAGTCTGGTCTTCATCACAAATTCTAGGCCGTGAAGCGCTACATAGGGCAGCCTTGTTTCAGAGAAAACATAGATTGAGAGAGAGAGAGAGAGAGAGAGAGAGAGAGAGAGAGAGAGAGAGAGAGAGAGGAGAGAGAGGAGAGAGAGGAGAGAGAGATAAACAGACAAAATTTACATTATACTTATGATATATCTGGCATTTTGTGTGGCTATTATCAATACTCTGACAAAGTGATATTCAGCTTTAATGCATTAAGAATTTATCATTTACAGAACACTGAAAGCTTATAAAGTAATTTCATAAAATATATTCCATGAAGTATTCCAGTAGCAAAGAAGAGATTATACTCCTATTCTGCCTTGACTGTCACGAAGTCTGAACTCTTCTGAGATATTTTCTTAGACACAGGTGATCTAGACATTTTTTGTTATACTCTTGGAGTTTGGGTTTCATTCTTTGACTTAAAAAGAAAGTAGTCATAGGCTGGGGCTAGGACACAAATTGCAAGGAAATAACGTCCATCCCCACCAACAAAGTAAGCTGAACAAAATCATATTAGAGATGATTTCAATTGTTCATTTAAAATTTGTTTCCTTCTTAAACTTTAAATTTAAACTATAAATTATACCTCATGTTGAGGTAGTAAGGCTAAGATTTTATATATAGATATTGAGAATACAACTCAGCCATCATTTTGAATTATGAAACATGTTTATTATAAAAAAAAAGCCCTCTCTTATGAAATGAGAATGAAATGTTCCCCAAAGAGAATAATTTGTCTAGATATAGTAGCATTGTTTTTGGCAGTAGTAAAACTATTGGAATCTGTGTGACAGACATATGTCAGTGTTATATAATAAGCAAATGCTATGGGTCATTCTTATATACCATGAGCTCATATAGACTGTCCTCCCTTCAGGTGCTTCTTTCAAATATTTTATAACAGTAATTATATAAACAACTAATACACTTTACTTAGAATATATGCATGAAAATGATGATATCATTCACTGATAGAGCCATTTAACTCCAGAGATCAAGGATCTGTGTTACATCTCCAGCATCCTCCATGTGCAGTTGAATTGATGCAACACTACAACAAAATCAATGTCTTAGTAGCTTTTCTACTTGTAAAATACAACACTGTGACAAAGGCAACATACAGAAGGAAGAATTTAATAGTAGATGCTTACAGTTCTAATGGAATAGAAGTCCATGACCATGATAGTGGAAAGCATGGCAGGAGGCAGGCAGGTATGAATCTGTAGCCTCAATTGACAACTTAGATCCCAATTTACAAACAGGGAAGAGATGATGTTGCACAGTGGGGAAAGAGAAAGGCTTTTGAAACATGAAAACATACCACGAATAACATCTCCTCCATCAGGGCACAAGTTCTAACTTTTCTTAAACAGCCAATAACTGGGGATTAATTATTCAAATTCCTGAGACTTCAGTAGGATATCTAACTCAATCCATCATAACACATTTTCTGTTTCCTTTTCCTTAAATTCCTTTCATGTAGACATTGTCAATGAAAATTCTTGGAAAGAAAGGAATGGAAAGACTCCAGTGATTTGGAGACATTGAATGGTCCAGATCTAAAAGCTAATTATTTAGAGTTATCTTTTGCCCCCCAGAATAGCCATTCTTTATGCACCTTTGTATTGGGTCTGCTACCCTGTGACTAAATCAGGAAAATACCCTTTAAAATTTCTTTTTTTTTATTGGATAGTTTATTTATTTACATTTCCGATGTATCCCCTTTCCTGGTTTCCACTCTGGAAAACCCTTTCATATCCTTCCTCTCCCTGCTTATATGAGGGTGCTCCCCCACCCACCCTCCCGCCCCCACCTCCTGCCCTGGCACTCCCTTACACTGGGGCATTCAGCCTTCACAGGACCAAGGGCCTCTCCTCCCATTGATGCCCAGCAAGGTCATCCTCTGCTACATATGCAGCTAGAGCCATGTGTCCCTCCATGTGCACTCTGGTTGGTGGTTTAGTCCCTGGGAGCTCTGGGGCGGCGGGTCTGGTTGCTTGATATTGTTGTTCTTCCTATGGGGTGGCAAACCCCTTCAGCTCCTTCAGTCCTTTCTCTAACTCTTCCATTGGTGACCCCATGCCCAGTCCAATGGTTGGCTGCAAGCATTTGCCTCTGTATTTGTCAGGCTCTGGCAAAACCTCTCAGGAGACAGCTATATCAGAATCTTGTGAGCAAGCACTTCTTGGCATCCACAATAGTGTCTGGGTTTGTTGTCTAAATATGGGATGAATCCCCAGGTAGGCAGTCTCTGGATGGCCTTTCCTTCAGTCTTAATTTAGCAGACTGCTAGTTTCCACAAAGCCAGAAGCTAAGAATATCATCGTGTATCATATGAGGCCAAAAGGAGAGATTTCTCCATCTTGCAATAACTTTCTCTCTGTTGTACTCATATTTTAAAATTGTCTCATTTTATCTCCAAAAATACCATAAAAACCATAAGTGTCCTGAAAGCTTCATAATATTGTTTCCATGTTTAAACACAGAATTTGGGGTACCATAATTTTTGTTGTTGGGCCATGGTTGTTCAAATTGGCTCTGCATTCAGAGCTATACGTTTTATATCAATATCATCATGCAATCTATATTTGTTGAAACACTTAAAGAGTGTTACAGCAAACAGCTAATAATTTATGTAAATTTCATAAATGGAACAACAACTAACAATATTAACTTGCTAACATATATTAACAGTATAGTTTGAATATTAATGTGTAATCAGTGAAACAATACTTCCATTTTTTACAAGGGAATTAATGTTCTGAGGAGCTTGCAAAATATAAATTTATTATTCAGTACTTCTGTAATGGTAGGAGAACAAGCTCTTTTTGTTTAACAAGTCTCTAATTAATTCCAATACAGTTGGTTCAAATACAAAACAGATATTTTCCAGATAGGACATATTAACACCACCAACAACAAAAGAATGGCCTATAATCAAAATCTCAGTGGATTATATTGAATGAGGTGAACAAGTGATATGTACTCTTGGGAAGAATATAATCAAGTAAAATCTTTTTTGAAAATAATACAGAGAATCTTCAAAGAAACAAAAACAAAGCAAATAACAAAAAATGACACTAAAAATATAAATATCATTTGTTCCGGCAATAATACTACAATATACTATATACACATTCAAATAAGAGGGCATATCATCAATTTCATGTTTAATACAACAGTATTCACAATACTTAAGGTTGTGTTGTCTATTAACTTCTGATTGGGAAACCAGGTAATAGTTTTCTGGCTGGAGGGCAGAAATGTCAGAAGTACTGGGGAACTGTGGTTCCTGAATGACTTTTGGGGACATGAGTAAGTGTAAATACTAGTTTGGTCTGAGGCTATTTAAATTTTGTATTTCACCTCCTGCTGCTTTGTTAACTATAGAAACATTAATATCAGTTTTCAGTTCCTTAAGATTTAAATTATCAAAAACTGAAAGCATGTAACTTTTTGTTCTGTTAGATTTCTAGCACTGTTTGAAGACCTGATATTGTAAGTTATCCAAAACTGAGATGTAAGGAATGAAGATCCCTTTAATGAGATAATAACCTTTTCCCTCCCAGAAGCTTCTTCTCAGAACAAATTCTTAGATTTCTTTCCCTCAGGCTGTACTGTGCACCTCTGCCATAAAGCCTGGATGCCTTTCTAAGTGCATAAAATTTTAACTTTTCCTTTATCTATATTCTGTTTTTCTCAGATACTAGTGAAAGTAAAGTCTGCTTTAAGTGGTACTCTAGACTGTTTTACATTTCCTCTGAAGTACTTTCTCCTGTTGACATCTGGTTGCTAGCCAGCTTTCATTACAAAAGGCATGCTTTTCTTTGTTTCTGTTTCCCTTTTGACAGCTTCTAAGATTTATAGATTGTCTACCCAAATTTTTCTCTTTTAAATTGGAATAAAAATTTCTTTGAGTTTCAAAGTAAGAGATGCTACACACAAAATTTGTGAGTCTTACATATGAAAAGTATACTACGATATATCAAAGGATGGTTATAACCATTTACAGCATTGGTGAACTTGACAATTTGTTAAATAAAATTCATCTGAAATAAAATAAAGTAAAATAATTGTGCTCTCAGTCAAATGTAGAAAGTAAAAATTAATTTCCTAGAATTAGAGGAGAATTTTAGTTTCAGAAGCATAGAAGGAGTAGGTGGAAGGAAGATAAATACAGGCTGGTCAATGGCTAGAAAATTAGGTAAGATTATGAGTAGCATACTTTTACATGGTAGTGTTTACATTGAGAGAATATTTAATTATATGTTTCAAAATATGTAATCAATATTTTAAAGCATTTAATAATAAAAGAAAATTTAGATATTGGAGCCAATGATGGACTGTGTTCTGGAAATGTAAGCTAAATACAGCCTTTCCTCCCTACAGGGTTTTTGATTAGAGTGTTACATCAGAGTAATAAAATAAAACTAAAACAATTATACATATATTATACATCACAAAATGTCACATAAGTATATGCAATTATTTTCTATCGATTAAAAAATATAATACCATCCTTGAGAAAAGGCAGGCAGCATTAATCTAAGCAAAACTGTTGTAACTATATTAATCTACTGTTAATACTAAAACCAAATACAAAAAGGTGAATGATTGATTATATGGAGATTCATAGAGAATAGAAACAGAATTTAATTTGAAAATTAAATTAGTGCTCAGTATTGAGAAAATATTTCCTTACTTTGCTTTTCATAATTATTATTTTATGTGTATATGGAGGCATATACTTGTGGGTAGACTTGCTCACTGAAGCTGGAGGCAATATGTGCCTCTAGAGCTGGAGTTACAGACAGTTTTGAGTTACCTAATATGGCTCTGGGAACTATGTGTGGATCTTCTGAAAGAACAGTATATTCCATTCCATTGAACCATCATTCTAACCTACATCTGGATCTGAAGGCAGCAGAAAGGAACTGTCTTCTGAAGGCAGCCAGAGGAAATCCCACAGCCAAACATCACACTTTTTCCAACTAAGCCTCCTACAAGGCCACACCTCCTAATAGTGGGTCAAACATTCAAACACATGAGACTATGAGTGTGAACACTATTGAAACCACTACAAAAATGTTTCACAAAAATTGGAAACAACAATAGGAGAAAAAGTTAAAGAATAAGTAAGGGATCCAAATGTATAGAAAAGTCCTTCTTGCTTTTTGCCTCAAAATTTATGAAATGCAATCACTGATAAGTGGATATTAATGAGCCCAGAAGCCCTAAATACTCAAGGCACAATTAGCAAGTCAAATGATTCCAAAGAAGAAGGAATGAGAGGACCCTGGGCCTGAAAAGATGGGATCCAGTTTTGTAGACCCAGAACAGAGAAATCGTGGGGGGGCGGGGGATGATTGGGGAATAGTTGGGGGGAGAGGAATTATGGGACGTATGGTGGGGGGAACTGGGAAAGGGAGAAAGCCTTTGGAATGTAAACAAAGAATATAGAAAATAAAAATTAAAAAAAAAGAAAAGCAATGTGGGAACTAACATAAGCTTAATAAACCCTTTCCTCCCTGAAAAAAAAAAATTTACCACACTTCACATACTCCAGAGTCATATAAAGGGAGATTAGTTGGTTGTTTACCAAAACCACAAATTTTACACACAAAATGCACATGTACAAATGTTCATGAACACACACACACACAGACACACACACACACACATACACACACACACACACACACACACACACACACCAGCAATTCTGTGTACTATACAACAAGCGTTTCAAGGGATTCTCAGGAAAATGAAAGGCAGCTTTTCCCTTTGGAATTTTTTCTTGTATTAACAATCATTTTTGTTCAACAATCATTGTTGACCATTGACATATCTGCTTTAAGTGCTATTGGCCATAGTTGTAGGAAGTTTGAATATTTTGCAGATGATATTCAGAAGAAAAATTCTAGAGGAAATCCCTAGTTCTAATATTGTGAATTGTTCCTGGGTTTTAATATCCTCTACATGTTTTGTTTTCTGGCTTTTCAGGGCTCCTTGGGGCTTTTAGAAACATTTTCTGTTAGAACTGCCATTTAATGCACCTCTTAGGAATTTCACAAACTTGAGAAATTGGCAGAGACAAATAGCACTCTACTCTTGAAGTTATTTCTTTAATTTAAACAATTTTATCATATAAATTTTGTCATAAAAGAAATTCCCAGATGGTAACATTATTTAGACTTGAGTGAGGAGACTTGTAGTGTTCATGGAATTTTCAATTCAGGAAAACTCTTCTTGGAGTAAGGTACAACATTTTGATTGGTGTTAAATGCATGATTGACCTTTATGAAAGATTCACCAATAAAATGAGCCTGTCAGTGTACAAAAGTCATAAAGTATGAGGCTTAAAAGAATGTCCATGTCCATGTGGTTTAGTGGTCTAGCAGTTCACTTACAAAGAGAATTTTGGCATTTACAAATAAAATATTGGCCTTATTTTTCTAACACTTAAATAAACTTGTGAGCGTGTGCATGAGTGTTTCTAAATAAAGTTAGACAGAGATGATGTTTTTCCAAAATGTTTACAGCAACAGAGGGGAAGAAAAGTATTTTAATAAAATATTCTCCATTTATTTTAATGAACTCCACCAACAGTCTAAGTTTTATGCACTGAATGAGAAGAATTCTGACAGGATAGAGTAATGTAACAAACAAGATTTTAATAAGATCAAGTAAGTAAGCAAGAATCCATTCTTTAGGAAGAAAGCAGGCTGACTTGTAAAATCTGTATCCTTAGAGGCCATGAGGCTTATATTTCTTCTTTCCCTATAATACTTCTCTCTGCTGTGCCTCTTCCAGGGATGATATTTTGAGGAAGAAGGAAAACGTTTCCAAAAATTCTGTGGTTTGGTTTGGTTTGGTTTTCACCTTCAATTCATTCTAAGAAGATATATAAGTTGGAAGAATATGTTTAAGTGTTTAAGTACCCCTAAAATTGCAGTGCTAGGGTGATCAATCAGCAGTCCACTGCCTTTTCTTTTCCAGAGGATATTAATTTGGTTCCCAGAACCTTTCTGTAGATAGATCTAGCTTAAGATGATCAGGCATGCTCTTGTGGCTTCTGTGGGACTATGTACTCACAGTTGTCTCACTCTGTATACAAACACTTAAAGACATTCCCCCCTTTCCCCCAGTAGCTGACATGGAACTGGCTTTTCAGGCAAGACTAGACTGAATTATCTGAGATCTGTCTCTGTTTCCTAAGTGCTGGAATGAAAATCTTGTGACATCAACCCATTTATTTAAATATAAAATATAAATCTTTTAAAACTTTAAGTTGAACACTTTAAAAGAAGGAAAGGTAACAATAGCCTGCACATGATTCTCTTTCAGATGAGGAATTCCAGAAGTTACTTTGATGTGACCCAGCTAGCATTACAATTACCACCCATTGTTCTTTACATTTTGTTTTGAGCTTCCTAACTTAATTGACCTGGTGTTAGCCACTACTACTGTCTTTACAGCTTGGCTTTCATTTGACTGCCACTGTTATATTTACATGCTATTTCAGGACTTGGTTAGTCTATCCTAGAGTTACCTTCTTGCCTAATACAACTGCAACGGGAAGAATGGCTAACATAAGGCATACAGTTATGTCAACAAAAATAAAGTTTGTCTCTTGTTTGAATTTGATACATCATTTATGTAAAAATGAGCCTGCTTATTCATGGCCCAGAACATTCAAATAATAAATCGCATATAATCAGATGTTCAAGATTGATTTCCCATATTATAATCAACAATTCTATGCTTGCCAATGATGAAACAATATAAAACTATATCCACTGTTCAGTGGCCACCATGGATTTCTTAATTGTCAGCTGTTTAAAGATGCCACTTTGAGTAGTTTAGATTGTTTAAATTAGATTCTGAACAGCTGTAGGCATGTTATTAGGGGTTGTAGGAACCATCTTCTAGCAAATCACAGCTGCATTATTGGAGTCAGAGACTCATCAGGGAGTGACATTACAGAGAACTGTAACATCAGTCTAGAGTGCAATGTTAGTCAACCAAATGACCTGGGTAAAATAACAAACATTCTGTTTTGTTTTTATTATTGTTACTAATTAATTATTTTATTTATCTACATCACAAATGCTGCCCACATTTCTGTCCCACCCTGCAGAGTTCTCCTCCCCTTTACTTCTAAGAGGGTAATAACCTAGGAATCCCCACTACCTGGAGCATCAATTCTCTATAGGAATAGCTAGAGCCTCTCCTACTGAGGCAAGACAAGGCAGTCCTCTGCAACAAATGTGCCAGGTGCCTCCAACTAGCCCATGTATATTCTTTGGATGTTGACTTTGGGAGCTACAATGGGTACAGCATAGTTGATATTGTTGGTCTTACTATGGGGTTGCCATCCCCTTCTGATCCTTCATTTTTTCCCCTATTTCCTCCATATTGGTCCCTGACCTGAGTCCAATGATTGGCTGTAAGTGTCTGCATCTGTCTCAGTCAGTTGCTGGTAAAGCCTCTCGGAGTATAGCCATATGAGGCTCCTCTCTTCAAGGATAGCATAGCATCAGCAATAGTGTTTGTTGTCCACCTATGAGATGGATCTCAAGGTTTGTATGTTTGTTTTGTATGTTTGGCTGTATGTAAAGGCTGTATGTTTGGCATTTGACTGACTTGTCAGCTATTCCTTAAGTCTATATTCTATTTTTGTCTCTTCATTTCGTTCAGGCAGAAACACTTTTGGGTAGAAAATCTTGAAGGTGAGTTAGTGGCCCGATTTCCTCTTCAGGAGAAACTGTCTAACCACTGGAAGTAGTCTCATCAGGCTCCATAGCCCCACTATTTGGAATTTCAACTAAGGTTTCCTACATTTAGTCCAGTGAAGTAGAAATTTAAGGTTTCTTTGGAAAAAGTCAGTCATTTGTTTGATTTTTCCCAAGAAGAAGAAATGACAGTTTTTCTTTCTTTTTCTTTTTTTTTAATTTTCTATATTCTTTGTTTACATTCCAAAGGCTTTCCCCTTTCCCAGTTTCCCCCTCACCATATGTCCCATAAGTCCTCTCCCCCCCCCTGCCCATTCCCCAATCACAAACCTCCCCACCATTTCTCTGTTCTGGTACTCTCCTACAAAACTGGATCCAGCCTTTTCAGGACCAGGGTCCTCTCCTTCCTTCTTCTTTTGAATCTTTTGATTTGCTAATTGTACCTTGACAATTTAGAGCTTCTGGGCTCATTAATATCCACATATCAGTGATTGTATTTCTGTGTCTTCTTCAATTTCTTTATTCACAGACTTGAAGTTCCTGTCATACAGATCTTTCACTTGTTTGGTTATAGTCACGCCAAGATACTTTATATTGTTTGTGGCTATTGTGAAGGGTGTTATTTCCCTAACTTCTTTATCAGCCTTCTTGTCCTTTGAGTACAGGAAGGCTACTGATTTGCTTGAGTTGATTTTATATCCAGCCACTTTGCTGAAGTTGTTTATCAGCTGTAGAGGTTCTCTGGTGTAGTTTTTTGGGTAGCTTAAGTATACTATCATATCATCTGCAAATAATGATAGTTTGACTTCTTCCTTTCCAATTTGTATCCCTTTGACTTTCTTATGTTGTCTAATTGCTCTCTCTAGAACTTCGACTACTATATTGAAAAGATATGTAGAGAGAGGTCAGCCTTGTCTAGTCCCTGATTTTAGTGGGATTGCTTCAACTTTTTCTCCATTTATTTTGATGTTCGCTACTGGTTTGCTGTATATTGATTTTACTATGTATAGGTATGGGCCTTGAATTCCTGTTCTTTCCAGGACTTTTAGCATGAAAGGATGCTGGATTTTGTCAAATGCTTTTTCAGCATCTAATGAGATGACCATGTGTTTTTTTTTTCTTTTAGTTTGTTTATGTAGTGGATTACATTGATGGATTTCCATATATTGAACCATCCCTGCATCCCTGGGATGAAGCCAACTTGATCATGGTGAATGAACATTTTGATGTGCTCTTGGATTCAGTTGGCAAGAATTTTATTTAGTATTTTTGCATTGATATTCATAAGGGTAATTGGCCTGTAGTTCTCTTTCTTTGTTGGATCTTTGTGTGGTTTTGGTATCAGCATAATCGTGGATTCATAGAATGAGTTGGGCAGTGTTCCTTCTGTTTCTATTTTGTGGAATAGTTTGAAGAGTATTGGTGTTAGGTCTTCTTTGAAGGTCTGATAGAATTCTGCACTAAAACCATCTGGTCCTGTACTTTTTTTTTGGTTGGGAAACGTTCTATAACCCCTTCTATTTCTCTAGGGGTTATGGGACAGTTTAGCTGATCTAATTGATCCTGATTTAATTTTGGTATTTGGTATCTGTCTAGGAAATTGTCCATTTCATCCAGATTCTCCAGTTGTGCCAAGTATAGGCTTTTGTAGTTGGATCTGATGATCTTTTGAATTTCCTCAGTTTCTGTTGTTATATCCCCCTTTTCATTTTGAATTTTGTTAATTTTGGTATTTTCTCTGTGCCCTTTGGTAAGTCTGGTTAAGGGTTTATCTATCTTGTTGATTTTCTCAAAGAGCCAGCTCCTTCTTTTGTTGATTCGTTGTATGGTTCTCTTTTTTCTACTTGATTGATTTCAGCCCTTAGATTGATTATTTCTTGTCTTCCACTCCTCCAGGGTGAATTATCTTCTTTTTGTTCCAGGGCTTTCAGGTATGCTGTTAATCTGTTAATATATGCTCTCTTCAGTCTCTTTTTGAAGGCACTCAGGGCTATGAGTTTTTCTCTTGGCACTGCTTTCATTGTGTCTCATAGATTTGGATAGTTTGTAACTTCATTTTCTTTGAATTCTAAAAAAGTCTTTGATTTTTTTCTTTATTTCTTCCTTGACCAAGGTGTCATTGAGTAGAGTATTCTTCAGTTTCCATGTGTATATGGGTTTTCTGTTGTTTTTCTTTCTATTGAAGACCACTTTTCCTCCATAGTGATCTGATATGAGGCATGGGATTAGTTTGATCTTGTATTTGTTGACTTCTGTCTTGTGACCAATTGTATGATCGATTTTGGAGAAGGTTCCATGAGGTGCTGAGAAAAATGTATATTCTTTTGCTTTAGGATGAAATGTTCTATATATATCTGATAAATCCAGCTTCAATTAGTTTCACTTTGTCCCTGTTTGTTTTCTGGTTTCCTGATCAGTCCATTAAGGAGAGTGGAGTGTTAAAGTCACACACAGTCATTGTGTTAGGTGAAATGTGTGCTTTAAGCTTTAGTAAAATTTATTTTATGAATGAGGATATCCTTGCATTTGGAGCATAGATGTCCAGTATTGAGAGTTCTTCTTGGTGGATTTTCTCTTTGACCAGAAAGAAGTAACCTTCCGTGTCTCTTTTTATTGGGGAATTGAGTCCATTGATGTTAAGAGATGTTAAGGAATAGTAACTATTACTTCCTGACATTTTGGGCATTATTTTTTTTTATATTTGAGTTGTTATCTGCTTTTGGGTTTGATGAGAGGAGGTTTCTTTTTTTTCCTGTTTTTTTTTTATTGGATATATTCTATATTTATAATTCATTTCCCTTTTTCTGGTACCCCACCCCCAAAAGTCCCACATGCCCTTTTCCCTCCCCCTGCTCCCTCTTCCACACCCACCCACCTCACTGTTCTTGTATTCCCCTACACTGATGCCTTGGTCCATTCTAGAACCAGTGTCCACACTTTCTTCTTGTCAGACATCATTTGATATGTGATTTATGTCTTTGGTGTTCCAAGATTCTAGGCTAATATCCACTTATCAGTGACTGCATACCATGGGTATTCTTTTGAGACTGGGTCACGTCACTTAGTATGATGTTCTCCAGCTCCTTCCATTTCTCTAAGAATTTCATGAACTCATGGTTTCTAATGGCTGAAAAGTACTCCATTGTGTATATATACCACATTTTTTGTATCCATTCCTCCTTTGAGGGACATCTGGGTTCTTACCAGTTTCTGGCTATTATATATAAGGCTACTATGAACATAGTGGAGCTTGTATCCTTATTGCATGCTGTGGAAACTTCTGGGTATATTCCCAGGAGTGGTATGGCTGGGTCCTCTTGAAGTATCACGTCCAGGTTTCTGAGGAATCGCCAGAATGATTTCCAGAGTGGTTGAACCAGCTTGCAGTCCCACCAGCAGTGGAGGAGTGTTCCTCTTTCTCCACATCCTCGCCAACACCTGATGTCTTCTGAGTTTTTAATCTTAGCCATTCTGACTGGTGTGAGGTGAAATCTCAGGGTTGTTTTGATTTCATTTCCCTAATGACTAATGATGTTGAACATTTTTTAAGGTGTTTCTCAGCCATCCGGATTTCTTCAAGTGAAAAGTCTTTGTTTATTTCTGTACCCCATTTTTGGATAGGGTTATTTAGTTTTCTGGGGTCAAACTTCTTGAGTTCTGTGTATACATTGGATATTAGATCTCTGTTGGATGTGGGGGTTGGTGAAGATCTTTTCCCAATTTGATGGTTGCCGATTTATCCTTTTGACAGTGTCTTTTGCCTTACAGAAACTTTGTAATTTTATGAGGTCCCATTTGTCTATTCTTGCTCTTAGAGCATAAGCAATTAATGTTCTGTTCAGGAACTTTCCCCCCTGTGCCCATATCCTCAAGAGTCTTCCCCAGATTCTTTTCTATTAGTTTCAGTGTGTCTGGTTTGATGTGGATGTCCTTGATCCACTTGGAGTTGAGCTTAGTGCAAGGAGATAAGAGTGGATCAATTCTCATTCTTCTTCATGTTGACCACCAGTTGAGTCAGCACCATCTGTTGAAAAGGCTATCTTTTTTCCACTGGATGTTTTCAGCGACTTTGTCGAAGATCAATTGGCCATAGATGTGTGGGTTCAATTCTGGGTCTTCGATCCTATTCCATTGATCCGCCTCCCTGTCACTGAAAAAATACCATGCAGTTTTTAACACTACTGCTCTGTAATATTGCTTGAGGTCCGGGATATTGATTCCCCCAGAAGTTCTTTTGCTGTTGATGATAGTTTTAGCTATCCTGGGTTTTTTGTTATTCCAGATGAATTTGAGAATTGCTCTTTCTAACTCTATGAAGAACTGAGTTGGGATTTTGATGGGGATTGCATTGAATCTGTATATTGCTTTGGGCAAGATTGCCATTTTGAATATATTAGTCCTGCCAACCCATGAGCATGGAAGATTTTCCCATTTTCTGATGTCTTCTTCAATTTCCCTCTTCAGAGACCTGAAGTTTTTGTCATATAAATCTTTCACATGTTTGGTTAGCATCACTCCAAGATACTTTATATCATTTGTGGCTATTGTTAAGGGTGTCATTTCCCTAATTTCTTTCTTGGCCTGCTTATCCTTTGCATATATGAAGGCTTCTGATTTGCTTGAGTTGATTTTATAGCCAGCCACTTTGCTGAAGTTGTTTTTCAGTTTCAGGAGTTCTCTGGTGGAAGTTTTTGGGTCACTTAAGTATACTATCATATCATCTGCAAATAGTGATAGTTTGACTTCTTCCTTTCCGATTTGTATCCCTTTGACTTCCCTCTGTTGTTGAATTGCTCTAGCTAGTACCTCAAGCACTATATTGAAGAGATATTGTGAGAGGGGTCAGCCTTGTCTAGTCCCTGATTTTAGTGGGATTGCTTCAAGTTTTTCTCCTTTTACCTTGATGTTGGCTACTGGTCTGCTGTATATTGCTTTTACTATGTTTAGATATGGGCCTTCAAATCCTGCTCTTTCTAAGACCTTTAGCATGAAAGGATGCTGAATTTTGTCAAATGCTTTTTCAGCATCCAATTAGATGACCATGTGTTTTTTTTTCTTTGAGTTTGTTTATGTAGTGGATTAAGATGATGGATTTCCATATATTGAACCATCCCTGCATCCCTGGGAAGAAGCCAACCTGATCATGGTGAATGATCGTTTTGATGTGTTCTTGGATTTGGTTGGCAAGTATTTTGTTTAGTATTTTTGCATCGATATTCATAAAAGAAATTGGCCTGTAGTTCTCTTTCTTAGTTGGATCTTTGTGTGGTTTTGGTATCAGGGTAATTGTGGCTTCATAGAATGAGTTGGGTAGTGTTCCTTCTGTTTCTATTTTGTGGAATAGTTTGAAGAGTATTGGTATCAGGACTTCTTTGAAGGTCTCATAGAATTCTGCACTAAAACCGTCTGGTCCTGTGCTCTTTTTGGTTGGAAGACTGTCTATGACCCCTTCTATTTCTTTGGGGGTTTTGGGTCTGTTTAGACGATCTGTTTGATCCTGGTTTAATTTTGGTATTTGGTAACTGTCTAGGAAATTGTCCATTTCCTAAAGATTCTCCAGTTGTGTTGAGTATAGATTTTTGTAGTAGGATCTGATGATTTTTTGAATTTCCTCAGTTTCTGTTGTTATATCCCCCTTTTCATTTCTAATTTTGTTAATTTGAATACTGTCTCTGTGCCCTTTGGTAAGTCTGGCTAGGGGTTCATGTATCTTGTTGATTTTCTCAAATAACCAGCTCCTGGTTTTGTTGACTCTTTGTATGGTTCTCTTTGTTTCAACTTGATTGATTTCAGCCCTGAGTTTGATGATTTCCTGTCTTCTACTCCTCCTGGGTGAAATTGCTTCTTTTTGTTCCAGAGCTTTCAAGTGCGCCATTAAGTTGCTAGTATATGCTCTCTCCTGTTTCTTTTTGGAGACACTCAGGGCTATGAGTTTTCCTCTAAGCACTGCTTTTATTGTGTCCCATAGAATGAGTACGTTGTGCCTTCTTTTTCATTAAATTTTAAGAAATCTTTGATTTCTTTCTTTATTTCTTCCTGGACTAAGGTATCATTGAGTAGAATATTGTTCAGCCTCCACGTGTATGAGGAATTTTTGTTGTTTTTGTTGCTATTGAAGAACACTCTTACTCCATGATGATCTGATAAGAGGCATAGTATTAGTTCGATCTTTTTATATTTGTTGAGATCTGTCTTGTGTCCAATTATATGGTCGATTTTGGAGATGGTACCATGTGGAGCTGAGAAAAAGGTACAGTCTTTTGCTTTAGGGTGATATGTTCTATATATATCTGTTAAATCCTATTGGTCCAAAATTTCGATGAGTTTCTCTGTGTCCCTGTTTAGTTTCTGTTTTCCTGGTCGAACCACTGTGGCTAGTGGAGTATTGAGGTCACCCACAATCATTGTGTTTGTTGCAATGTGTGCTTTGAGCTTTAGTAAAGTTTCTTTTACGAATGAGTGTGCCCTTACATTTGGAGTGCAGATGTTTAGAATTGTGAGTTCTTCTTGGTGGATTCTTCCTTTGACTATCAAGAAGTGACCTTCTGTGTCTCTTTTGATGACTTTGGGTTGAAAGTCGGTTTTATGTGATATTAAAATGGCTATTCCAGCTTGCCTCCTGTGACCATTTGCTTGCAAAATTGTCTTCCAGCCTTTTACTCTATGGTAGTGTTTGTCTTTGACTCTGAGGTGTGTTTCCTGTATGCAGCAAAATGTATTGTCCTGTTTCCATATCCAGTCTGTTAGTCTATGTCTTTTTATTGGGGAATTGAGTCCATTGATGTTAAGAGATATTAAAGAATAGTGATTATTACTTCCTGACATTTTTGATGTTATTTTTGTTTTTGAGTAGTTATCTTCCTTTGAGTTTGATGGAAGAAGGTTACTATCTTGCTTTTTCTTGGGTGCAGTTTCCTTCCTTGTATTTGAGTTTTCCTCCTATTATCCTTTGTAGAGCTGCGGTAGTAGAAAGATATTGTGTAAATTTGGTCCTGTCATGTAATATTTTGATTTCCCCATCTATGTTGATTGAGAGTTTTGCTGAGTATAGTAGTCTTGGCTGACATTTGTGTTCTCTTAGGGTCTGTATCAGGTCTGCCCAGGATCTTCTAGCTTTCATGGTTTCTAGAGAGAAGTCTGGTGTGATTCTGATAGGTCTTCCTTTATATGTTACTTGGCCTTTTTCTCTTACTGCCTTTAATAATCTTTCTTTGTTTAGTACATTTGGGGTTTTGATTATCATGTGAAAGGAGGTATTTCTGTTCTGGTCCAGTCTGTTTGGAGTTCTGTAGGCTTCTCATATATTCATGGGCATCTCTCTCTTTAAGTTAGGGAAGTTTTCTTCCATAATTTTGTTAAAGATATTTGCTGACTCTTTAAGTTGTAGATCTTCACTATCATCAATCCCTATAATCCTTAGGTTTGGTCTTCTCATTGTGTCCTGGATTTCCTGAATGTTTTGGCTTATAAGCCTTTTGGATTTTGGGTTTTCTTTGACTGTGGAGTCAATGGTTACTATGTTATCTTCAGCATCTGAGATTCTTACCTCTATCTCTTGTATTCTGTTGTTGGTGTTTGTATCTACGACCCCTGATTTCTTCCCAAGGTTTTCTATCTCCAAAGTTACCTCCTTTTGTGATTTCTTAGTTTCTACTTCTGTGTTCAGATCTTGGATGGTTTTGCTCAGTTCCTTTATTTGTTTGTTTGTGTTTTCTTGTAATTCTTTAAGAGAGTTTTGTGTTCCCTCTTTCATGACTTCTGCCTGTTATTTCAAGTTCTCCTGCATTTCTTTAACTGATTTTCTCATTTCCTCTTTATTGGTTTCTGTCTGATGGCCCATATTCTCCTGGAGTTCTTTAAGTGATTTTTGTGTTTGGATTGTAAGAGCTTCTACTCTATTGATGTTCCCCTGCATTTCTTTAAGAGATTTGTTTATGTCTTTTTTGTGTTCCTCTAGCAGCATCATGACTAGTGCTTTTATATCCAACTCTTGTTTTTCTGGTGTGCTGGGGTATCCAGGACTTGCTGTGGTTGGCGAATTGGGTTCAGATGGTGCCATATTGCCTTGATTTCTGTTAGTAATGTTCCTATGTTTGCCTTTTGCCATCTGTTTATCTCTGTAGTTAGTTGGTCTTATTGTTACTGGTTGGAGTTTGAAGCTCTTGTGAGCCTGGCCTTTGGCACTGCTGTAGTAGAGAGCATGCTCCTGATCCCAGCCTCCATTCATCCTCCGTGACTTGACCCCAGCAGCCAGCAGTCTGCTGTGTCCTGAGGCAAGATGGCACCTCCTGCAAGCCCTGCTAGCCAGTCAGCAGTGGTCTGCAGCCACAGCTGAGCTGTAAGGGCACAGATCTCCTGCAGCTCTCCTCTTACTCTGGGTGCTGTCCAGAGCCTGACAGTGTTGTCTATGCTAAGCTAAGCTAGGTCTCTGTCCACGCACCTGACTCCAGCCACTAGCAGTCCGTGTGGTGTCCTGAGGCAAGATGGCACGTCACTGCAAGCCTGAAGAGCTGATCCGCAGTGGTCTGCAACTGCAGCTGAGCTGTAGGTGTGCAGATCTCCTGCCAAGAGCTCCTCTGGCTCTGGGCACCGGCCAGAGCCTGATGGTATTGTCTATGCTAAGCTAAGCTAGGTCTCTGTCCACGCACCTGACTCTAGCCACCAGCAGTTTGCACAGTGTCCTGAGGCAAGTTGGCGGCCCCCAGCTGAAAGCACAGCGAGCCTGTCCCCAGAGGTCAGTAACTGCTGCTTGTGATTTTTTGTTATAACACACAGATTGTTATTTAATTATTTTCATCATATTTCATGAAATAGGCAGGCAAATGGATGGAACTTGAAAATTTCATTCTGAGTGAGGAAACCCAGGCCCAAAAGAAAACATATGGCATATACTCACTGATAAGTGGATATTGGCCAAAAAGAAGCTTAGAATACCCATGAAACAACACACAGACATATGAAACCCAAAAAGAAAGGTCACACCAAAGTGTGGATGCTACAGTATTACTCAGTAGGGGAAAGAGAATAATCTTGGGGAAGTAGAGGTGGGGAGGGATTTGGGAGGGAGAGAGGAGGATGAGGGAAAGGGGTTGCCAGTTCAGATATGGGAGAAAAGGTGGGAGAAGTACAGAGGGTCAGGAATTTGAAAGGAGTTGTATAGCTGTGTGGAAGGAGAACAGGTGTAGCCACTAGACACTGCCAAATTCAAGGGACACAAGAGGCTACCATGGCTCAATATGGGTGACTTTAGTCAAAATACCCCACAACGGGGAGATAGAACCTGTACAGAACATATCCAGTGGATAGTCATGGCCCATGGTTGAGGAATGGGGCCACCCATCTACCACAAAAATATTAATCCAGAATCCCCTTTGTCAAAAAGAAATGTGAGGACAAAGAGTGGAGCAGAAACTGAAGGAAAGGCCATCCATAGACTGCCCCACCTGGGATCTATCCCATCTGCTGACATCAAACCAAGACACTATTGCTAATATAAAGAAGTGCTTAATGACAGGAGCCTGGTATAGCTATCCCCTGAGAGGCTCTGTCAGAGCTGGGATGTACACAGCCAAACATTGGGCTGAACATAGGGACCCCAATAGGGAAGGTAGGGCAAGAACTGTAGGAAATAAAGGGGTTTGCAACCTCACAGGAAGAACAAGAATATCAACAATCTAGAACCCTGAAGCTCCCAGGGATTAAACTACCAATCAAAGAGTACACAGAAGGTATCCTTGGCTTCAGCTGAATATGTAGCTGAGTATTGCCTTATCTGGCATCATTGGGAGGGGAGGCCATTGGACCTATGGAGACTTGATGACCCAGGCTAGGCTAGGCTAGGCTGCTGAGGTAGGAGAGGGTGGGCAGGTGGACGATCACTCTCAGAGTGGAAGGGGAGATTGAGGAGAGGCTTGTGGAGGGGAAAGTGGGAAGGAGGATAACATTTAAAATGTAAATAAAGAAAATAACAAATAAAATATTCTAATATTCAAGAAAAAGAAATTCTACATGTTTGCCTATGTTTTGTATAATATACCTTAAATATAATAACAAATTATTAAAAATATCATTTACTTCTGCTTGCATGAATTTTGAATTGTTAGTTGCATTTATAAATAAGGAATACAGAAAGAAATGTAAATACTGGAGAATATAGAGTTATACTGTAAAGCTAAGCAGAGACGGCAAATTGGTTTCAAACTTACTTCAATGTTAGTAAAATCAACAGATTATTCCTATTGGCGTCTGCACCTTGTTCTTTACTTGTGAGAATTATTTTCAGATATATCAGTCATGAGGAGGGTGAAATAGTTCTGTGGTAAAAGTCTCTGCCAACCATGATAAGTTGAATTTTATTCCCGTAACTACTTTTGCCAAATGTCTTTTGACCTCCACTTATAAATCATTGCTTGGGCACACACAAATACACACACACACACACACACACACACACACACACACACACATTTAATATATAAATGAATAAATTTAATTATTTTAAAAGAAATTTCAGTCCCACGTAAATGCTATTCCTCAGGTTCTAAGGTATAATATGTTATTTTGTTTATACATTGAACAAGAATTCAGGAAAAAAATGTTCAGAAGACAATGTCATAATTTATTTTATATAATTAAAATTAAAAGTCATGTGTTTGCTTGTATTCTATAAAGAAATAGAATCAATGAAATATAATTAAGTATAGATATAGCTGTTTTTCTTATTGTCTTATACATTCATTTCTATTGGAATTTTTCCCAAGGACTAAACCACTAATCAAAGAATACCCATGGAGGGACCCATGGCTACAGCTGCATATGTGGCCGAGGATGGCCTGACTTGTCATCAATGGGAGGGGAGGTTTTGGTCATGTGAAGGCTTGGTACCTCAGTGTAGGGGAATGCAATGACGGTGAATTGGGTGAGTTGGGAGCACCCTCATAGAAGCAGGAAGAGAGGAACCTAGGGAAGGGAATAACATTTGAAATGTAAATAAATAAAATACCCAATAAAAACATTTTTTAAAAAAGAATTCTCCTAAGGAATGGTTAACATAACAATTAAGTTTCCAAGAGCTGAGAATATTTCATCATGAGGACAAAGGTCACAGACAACAGCAAAAACAACAAGAAGAATATGTAATTATAATGCATCTTTGAAGGATGAAGAAAATGAGAGATGTTCTTACAGTCAGGAAAAGAGGAAACAAAATAGTAAGAACTGTGTCATTCTGTATATTATATTCTAGTAAGAATTGTGCCAGTACTTATATTCTAGTAAATCAACACATGGAAAGATACATGTCTAGATTGTGGAGTAAAATTTATTTCAAAGAACCCATTAAATGTTAAAATGATCAATAAACAGTTTCACAGGTAAAAACAGAAATAATATTTTTATGGTCACTTTATATCCATTAAGCTGATAATATAAAATAAGTCATAACTTGTGTAGAAATAGTCCACTTGTGTCCTGTATGCATGTTGATATTTTTATTATCATGTTGAAGTTCAAATAAGGAGAATATCAAGCTTACAGTTTTGTGTAATATAATAAATATATTTTATGCAAATAGGCAAACAAATGTACTGACTCTTTAGAAAAGTTCCTTATATCTCATAATTTATATAATCAAGAACACTGTAATACAAACTCAATATGTTTAACTGGAGAAGCAAATAAAATTAATAGAAAACATATATATATATATATATATATATATATATATATATATAAAACAAATAAACTTAAAAATATATCAGTGATATTCACATTCACAAATATTAGTCTTTTTGTAATTTATCATTGTTGGTATTTAGAAATACTTTTTTCATATCTACAGTGTTTTTCTTGCCTTTAGTCAGTACCTCAATTGATAGTGGATTTTTAATCTAGTAGAACAAAACAAAACTTTTAGCTACAAAGTATTTATGCCATTGTCCTGGTTGGCTTATGTTGGTTTGATGTTGTTGTTGTTGTTGTTGTTGTTGTTATTGTTTGTTTCATTTTCTTTTCTTTTCTTTTTTTGTGAGATTGACACAAGCTAGAGTCATCTGAGAAAAGGGAGCCTCAATTAACAAAATGCAACTATAAGACTGACCATGAAGAAAGTCTGTGAGGCCTTTTCTTGATTAATCGTTGATATGACAGAGCCTAGCCTATAGTGGAAGGTGCACTACTTCAACTGATCCTCGGGAATAGAAGAAAACAAGCTGGGCAAGTAGCAGTTTCCTATGATTCTGATTTAGTTTCTGCCTCCAGATTTTGCTTGAGTTTTTTTTTTTGTTTGTTTTGTTTTCCCTCAATCAACTGTCTCTCAGCCAAACAAATCCTTTCCTCAGAAAGTTGCTTTTCTTTAACACAGTTTCTTTAGCACAGAAATCAAAATCATAACCAAACCAAACCAAACCACCACCACCACCACCACCACCAAAAACCCAACTTAACTAAGATTGCAATAAAATACTATTTCCTAGACTCATTCATTGAGTTTTCCATTGGCCCTAGTTGCATAAGAAATGCCTTAAATAATCTTCTCTATTACAGGTCAGGTTCTCCTCTTCCCCATCTCCCCCACCCCATCTGCTTTCCCTTCCCAGGTCCCTCCCTCCCTCTCCATGTGTGATTGCTTTCATTCTCTCCCAAGTGCAACCGAGGCATCCTCATTTGGGCACTTCAGCTTGTTGAACTTTCTGAGTTCTGTGGACTATATCTTGGGTATTATGTACTTTTTTTCTTTTGGCTAATATCCACTTATTAGTCAGTACATACTGTGCATGTCATTTTGGGTCTGAGTTACCTCACTCAGGATGATATTTTCTAGTTCCATCCATTTTCCTGCAAAACTCAGCATGTCCTCATTCTTAATAGCTGAGCAGTATTCCATTATGTAAATGAACCACATTTTCTGCTGGGTCTGTGGGGTCTGGGTTCATTCCGAGATACACATCTAACCCTCAAGAGACTGGAGGCCCCTGTGAGTTTAGAGGTCAGGTGGCATGGAGGCTAGAGACATCCACATGGAGACAGGAGGAGGGGAGGAAGTCTGAGATGTGGAACAGTATGAGGGTGGACAGGGGTTGGCAGGATGGGAAATATAATATAAAATGTATAAAATAATTAATAAAATATATAAAAATATTTTCTCTTAAAAACTTGTTCTTTCTAAGATCCATCATGGAATATATTTGTTTTCCCATGATAATTGGGATAAGTTACCATATTTAGTGTTGTAGCTCCATTCCTAGTTTGTCAGTTGATGTACAATTGTCCCATGTCACTGAATGATAGTTTCCTGGTATCTCCTATCACCCCAAGTTTATTAAATATGACATTTTAAAATACTCACTCAATATAAATATGGTTAAATGTCTATATTCCCAAAGGGACAATTTTTTTCTAGAGTAAGTATCCTTTACAGTAAAAAACGCCTGCCCTTCAAGGAAAGAATATGCCACCAAGTCCCTAGCTGGAGGCTACAACAATTACTTTCACTAAAGGCTCAGTAGTCCTTTCTTCTGATCTCAAAATGGGATTTTGGTCCTCTCAGTAGCCAAATAATCACTGATAAGTACAAGTCTGCATGTCTTGGTGTGACAAGACATACAATTAGCTATTAGAAAAACCACTGAGCCAGGCGTGGTGGCTCACGCATGTAATCCCAGCACTTGGGAGGCAGAGGCAGGTGGATTTCTGAGTTCGAGGCCAGCCTAGTCTACAGAGTGAGTTCCAGGACAGCCAGGACTACAGAGAAACCCTGTCTCGGAAAAAAAAAAAAAGAAAGAAAAGAAAAGAAAAACCACTGAGCATATGTATAAAGTAGTTTCAAGTTACTAAGTGAGATACTAAAGTGAGAAGGCAACCCCGTCGCCAAGTGTGAAAGGCAGTTTCTAATGAGATGGAAACAGCAGACTATAATTAAAGGACAAAACAAGCTAAGACATGGCTTCCATCATCACTCTAATTCCTTACTCCAAATACTATGCTGTCAACTACCACATGCTCCTGCTGTTATGACTTCCATACCATGATGCACATTACCTGGCAACTGTTTCCAAAAATATATGGTTTCTTAAGTTTTGTCAGTCATTTTGTTTCATCAAAGGGAAAAAATAACATAAAATCAAACATTTATCTTTTTGACCATAACCACTTATTTTTGGATGTATTAGATAATGGCAAGAGTTTATGTAAGAAAAGAAAAAGATCAAGTGGTAGTCTTAGAACATTCATTCTATTCTATTGACCAATAAAATCATCCTCTGCTGAGGTTTTTCTCAAGTAGTTAATCACTGACTCATTCTAACAGTCTAATCACATAACAAATCCCCCAAATACAATGTCAAACTTTGTGTAATTGTTTCTGCAAGTTCCTAATCAACTAGTCAAACATATATAGTATATTTGACTAATGGTGTGATTAAAAAAATTCTTAAGGGCATTTTTTTCAAAGAACTCTGTTACCATTCTTTCTTCTATGCCAAAAATCACATTATTTTAAGAAACATTAAATATTAGTCTTTTCTATGAAGGACTGTTTAACTTGTGTTTACAAAAAAGGATTCAAATCATTTTATTTCCCCGAACTTGTAGTACTTTTATGTAAATGCTTAACTCTTCTACCAGGTAGAAGCTTTGTTTATATAAAAATCACATCACATTCTTTGAATTTAAATAACTTCCACTTTCATTCATACCCTTTGCTCTGTTCCTATTTTCTCATAAATGAAGTAAATAAAAACTTGTGTATCTTTGTAAATAGTTCACAAATTGGATTATCATTGTAGTCCTATTATTGTAAAGTCATCAACATACAAACATGGATGTGTACAGACACACATACACAAATCAATTCAGAATTCTAATATTTCACATTCAGTGCTTTTAGAACTAGAACCAAAATTGTAAGAAAATACCTTCTGCTCTATCCTCAATAGGGTAATCTCAACTATCTATCTCAAATGCTAGTGAAGAGTCCAGTCATGCTGGAAAAAAGATGAAATTTAATTAAGAAGTCCTGTGAGATGTTCATATTGAGTACTGAAATAAGTTTTAGGTATGAGAGAAAAATTTGGGGAGGTAGCAAGAAATGGGCAATATTAAGCAATTCTACTAGAGGTATGGTGTTGCTTTTCTTTCAGTTCTGTTTGTACAATGCGGTCTGAAAACTTTGCTGTTTAATAAGAAAAAAAATAAGTGGTTCTCAGGAGATAATTACCAATGCTCTATCATACAGGTTTATATATCATAGGTAATTGTCTTCATCTGTGATGGTCTGTCCTGTCATATTCTGCTGCTTCTGAGGGATCTAGAAGAGGACACTTTAAAAACGGAAAATTGTTCTAATTGCCTTCATTTTCGAAGCCTGAAGAGCAGTTGAAGCTTGTCACTGTGAGAGGCCATGAAAGGCCATTGGTGAAGGTGTAGTCTCTGTTGAAATTGATGACCCAGGACTTTAGGCGGTCATGCAAAGGAGTTGAGGCTTGGCATCATGAAGAGAGCCTATGAGAGGCTATTGGTGAAGTTACAGCAGAAGACAGCAGTGTTTTGTAGATGCCAGTAGCATGAATGGCCACCAAGAACAACAGCAGCAGTGGAGTACAGGCTGCTGGAGCCTAGAAGGCAAGGTGTGTCCTACAAAGGGCAGGGCTGGAATAGTGATCTAAGTCCTTGTAGGAATCTAGAAAATCATAAGTTGGATCCCAGACATTAGATGGTTGGAGTCTGATTTTGATTTTGATTGTGACTATGCCCTGATATTTTTCCCTCTTGAAGAAAGAAAGTGTTTTAGTGGAGTAGACAATTAAGAGACTGAATTTTTAAAATACCTTGAATTTTAAAAGATATTGGATATTTTAAAGGGATTGAATTTTTAATATACAAGACTGTGGGACTTTTAACATTATTTAGGGCTTAGGGATGAATAAGAAAGTAAGGGTTGGGGCTTAATGGTGATATTTTTGTGTGTCAAGTTGACAAGGGGTCAATTTTAATGACTGGCTTTGTATGTTAACTTGACAGAAGCTGGAGTTATTGTTGGACATAACCCGGTGGCCATCAGTCACATAGTGCAGCACCCCAGGCACAAGACAGGCAGGTTTCTCCCCATCCACCCAAGCCGAGAAAAATACACCTGAGGTTTTACTCAATTGCTCTCCCTACAGAAACACCTAAATTGTGCTTTTCAACCCCAAGATTTTCTTATTTCCTTATTTAAATGGTTATTTTTCTTCCTAGCATTCATGATACATATCCAAAATTTTCAACTTGTTTAAAATTTCTTTTAAGTTCCAAAAGCCATCTAATATGCTTCCATAGGTCAAATTAACTAAGCTGATTAACAACCAGTTCCCTTTTACAGACAATCTGTTACTGCCTATCCTAGATGCAAATTAACATAATATTTTCTTCCTCAGCCATCCAAAGCAGACATAAAGATGCCTTCCAGGACTAAATCCCTCAAGCACCCTTGCTTTTCTAGGATGCTAACAATGATCCAAGCTAACTATTGCAGGCTTAACATTTGCCACCCACCCTATGCTGACATCCCCCTGCTGGGTTCTGCTCCACTGCTGTCATTACTCTACAGGTTTATACCTACATCATGTCCGTTGCCCCATATCCAGCAGATACAAGCTATGTCATGAGACCTACATGATACAACAGAACAGTATTCTTCCAGACACCTCATCTGAATGAAGACTCCTGAGACACACCCTGAGATCCGGAGGTACAAGCTGAATCACATAGAGGACAGACTTGGGGCCTTCCAGCTACAGATGAACTCTTTTGCCAAAGTCAAATGGCTGTTAAACTTGGGGGAAATTGCATGATAGTGAGAGAAATATAACATCTATCTAGATTGGTTAATTACTGTTTAAAGCCAAAGTTATTGCCCCCAAACTGTACTACCAATTGACTCAATCATCCCTTGCCTTCCCAATCCACACCCTCATCCCTCCTTACCACTCTGGCTTAATTGTATTACTCCTTTGGCTTATGTGTTGTCTTCTGATACTTCCACCAACCCCAAAAAAGGCTAGATAGTAAATACTTTACATTTTAAAGTCAACACAGGTCTCTGTCACATACTATTCTTATATTTTTTACAATCTTTTTACAATGTATAAACTAGTGAAAGGCTTGTAAAAAACTAGGTCATGTCTGGTCTGCATCTGTCCCATTGGATTTCTCTGAATTTCTTTGTATCTTTTTGTCAAATGCTGATCTAGGGCATACCTCCTCCAAACACAGTTTCCTCTCAGGTTCTAAAGGCAAGGCCTTGACTTTAAGAATTGCCTGGAGAGGGATATATAAAACTTGAAGACCTGAGAAATATTTTTCTGTGCTAGAGGCTCCTCGTTGAAAGGATCTACCCTTACTTATTTTGGAGTAGTAATACTGGAGGAAAATATAGGGGACACAGATCACAGTCTAACTAAATGTTGATGTGTGAGATGCATTTCCCTCATACTTATTTAGCTGTCACAGGCCAAATTATAGATTATAGAAATAGAGTAACTTTATCAGAAAAAAGGAAATTTTCTTGGATATGATGATTGCACCTGTTCTAAATGGCATTAGAATTATATATATATATATATATATATATATATATATATATATATATATAAAAATTAAAAGTCAAAATTTTTGTGACCTTTTAATCATGAGAAAGAAACTCCTGTGGTGACAATATAATTCATAGCATAAAGAGTTGGTTATGTACATATGAAAATAGTAAGAGCCATAAAACGTTATCCCCCACAACAGAGTAATGAAATAAATATATCTTGTGGGTTCTGAATAATTACTTATTACTTAAAAACACTTACTGAGACTAAAGAGGACTCAGCTTTAGTTCCAACCACTCATATGGCAGTTCACAACAATCTATAACTCTTTGTTAAGGGCAAAGGATGTTATCTTCTCATTTCTGTAGGCACCATGTATACACAAAGTATACAGTCATTGATGCAGTTAAAACACTCATATGCATAAAAATGAATAAATCCTAATAAGTGAATATTTTGGGAAACACTATGAACATACCAATGGCAAAATGGAACTATTTTAAGTAATGGACAAATTGAAGTTCATCAATTAATTAATTTTATTACAAACAAAGGGATCTGATATTAATGATTACCTAAATCTCATATGACCTAACAGCATTTTAACTATAGGTGTTGTTACATTGAGTATAAAGTTTACTGATAAATGAAGAGCATGATAATATATAATATTATTTTGAAGTTATGAAAAAACACTTGGATATTTTATGAAAATAGGTATGCTTATCTTTTTCTTTTCTTTTCTTTTCTTTTCTTTCTTTCTTTTTTTTTCTTTTTTTGGTTTTTCAAGATAGAGTTTATATATACACATCCCTGGCTGTCCTGGAACTCACTTTGTAGACCAGGCTGGCCTTGAATGCAGAAATCTGTCTGCCTCTGCCTCTGTCTCCTAAGTACTAGGATTAAAGGCATGCACCACCACTGCCATGCTATGGTTACCTTTTAAAATTTTTAATCTGTGTGTGAACATGCACACTTACCAATGTATATGCATGTGTATAATAAAGATTAACCCTGCAAATCATATTCCATCAAATTCTATTAAAATGTTATAATAGTAGAAAAATTTTCACATTTACTATATCATAAAGTCCCCCAAATTTTCATTTAAAAGATAGTTATCCAAGTTATGCAGTACACTTACAAAAAACAGTGGACAAATATTAATGATAAAAATCAAATCCTGGGGGGAACTGGGAAAGGAGAAAGCATTTGGAATATAAACAAAGAATATAGAAAATAAAATAAAAAAATCAAATTTTATATTTATTACAAAAAACACAAGAGGAAACAAAATTTTGATAGCCAATGTAAAAAAATTAAAATATTAAAAAAAAATTCTGTCAAAGTCTGTCATATTTATTTCAATGACATACATAGATTTGCAAATTAGGAAGGATGGAAAAGATGGCTTTGTGGTTAAGAACACATTTTGTGCTTTGAGGGGACTGCTGGGATGAACCCACACAGGGTCAGTTACTGGAATGGGACACAGTGGTTGGTGAAGGACAAAGACTGATGACCTCTGCCCTTTATCTCTCTCTTACTCTTCTGGGGTCCAAAAGGAGATGGTTTCATAGACAAATGTTCTTTAGAAAATCACCTCATAGATAAAATGTTACACATAAAAAGGACTTACAGAAGGATGTTGATAGTAAGGTTAAAGCAGAGTTTCTTTCTATAAGTTCATTATAAGTTCGATGCAACAGTTTCCCATGGCCTTGCTGTGCCATAGTACACACTATTGCTTCATCCTTGGATACAATGTAGAATTAATGGTTTTACTTGATCACAAATGTGTCCCAGACCTATATTTCTTTTTAATGTAATTTATGAAAGGTCATTGTTTTCCTTATTATGCAGCCTTTGCCCACTATTCTATGATGAAGAGGCACATACTCTTCTTGATTCTTGCTTTTTTTATACCTTTCTAAAACCACCTCTTTAAATTTACTTCCTAAAATAACTTGACTCATATCAGAAATTTTATAAAGTCATAAATTTATCTAATCAACATTAATTTGTGAAAGTTTATCTGTATGCTTATCTACAGAAAAATTTCCAATTGGGTATCCTGTTGTTCAGGAAGCAATCACACCAGGATATGGGCAATGAGGGTCTCCCAATGTCCACTTATACCAAGACAAATAAATGAAGAGTATGGCAATAATAAACATGATAAAACACATCAGTGGCAAGAAGAAATTTTGGGATGAAGTCTCTGGGCCTGTATCTTATCAGAGAGCACCCACTGCAGCTAAGCAAGTGGTAAACTATCTCCAGGAAGTTCACTTGCCCATTGCAGCTCTTCTTGCATGGCATCTACCAGGGAACATGTGTTTGGTTCTTAAATTGTATATCAATAAGAGTTATATCTACATTCAATTCCACTCAAGAGTACCCACATCTCTGGTTTCAAAAGACAAAAATATGTATTTGATGTACATATACAAACTTAAAAAAAATAAGTATTGTCTTAAGCCATTAGGAAAAAAGTTAATTATGTGATAATACAATATTCAGTTTAGCAGCACATTTTAACAATTACAATCATATAGATGGTTAATAATGTCATTTAAACATTCATAAATGCTAGACATGTAACTACAAGCATAAAATTAAAAAGTTTGCTTTCAGTGTAGCCAATTTGATGGCAAATGTTTTAATGTATAGTATACTGTAAAACAAAACTTCATTGACATCAAAACGTCTGATAATTTGTTTTCCTAAGGATACATAAGACAATACACTAACTATAAAAAAATGACCTTGGGGAAAATCTAAAAAATAATCTTAACATCCAATTAAGTAAAGACAAGATCAACAACAACTTCCACAACCATAAAAAACATTAAAGTCAGTTGGAAAGTTCAGTTTTTGTTCATTTGTTTTAACTCCTTTCCTAGTACAGTGTGCCCTCAAGCAATAGGAGGTCACAGATCAGCTATAAGATTTCTAGATAAAACTTGAAGGAAGAGTGGAAATACTGTTCATAATATTCTAACTTGCTTAAAATCTGCCTTACAACTTATCTCTTTTCAACTTATGATGTAGTTCTGACACTGAAATAGTGAGAAAAGACAAATACTATCCAAAAGAATTACAAAGAAAACACTAATATTTGAAGGAAAATATTGTGAATTAACATAGTGAGTGATTAAAATCACAGTATTAGAATTTAGGGGAAATTAAGGCATTTTAAAATCACAGTGGTTTTATATATGAGGGTTAATATTGTCTATTTTTTTCATTGAAACAAAATATTTCAGTCTGTTCACTGATATCATGGTAATTTTTGTGGTAGAAAAAAGTTTGTTTTAATGGTCTCATTTTGCTTATGTTCCTGGTATTACAAAGTCACAAGTATCCTCTGGGAGGATATTATTGCAAAGCCAGTAGGCAAAAAGTTTCAGGGTTGAAAGTAGATATAGATATAGATATAGATATAGATATAGATATAGATATAGATATAGATATAGATATAGATGTAAATATATATATATGTAGTTGTAGATATAGATGAGATATAGATATAGTATATATAATGCATGTGTGCACATATGTATGTATATATACACATACATATGTGCATGTGTATGTGTGTATGTATGTATTTATGTATCAGCTTACCAACCACCCTTTAATTACTAAATTCATATGTTTGGAAAGCACCGTGCATATTGATCTCCACCACATACATTTGAATAATTAAAATTTTACCACCATGATTTCACACACCTTTAATCCTAGAAACTGGAAGACATATGCAGGCAGTTGACTGTGAGCTGGTCTACATTGCAAGTTCCATGGCAGTCAGGGCTACATAGATAGACTCTTTAACAGAAACTTGTTATTTGCAAAATAAACAAGTAAAAGCCACAAATATTTAATTTTCAGAAAAATTTTAAACAGTCCAAAAATTAATAATATATTACAACCACTTGCCTGCAAGCAAGTGCATGTTCATGCATATTCTATCTCTGTCTCTCTATCTTTCTTTCTCTTTCTCTCTCTGTCTCACTCTCCCCCCTCTCTCACAGCCCCCCACATACAGACAGAGAGAGAGTCAGAGACAGAAACAGAGAGAAAGAGACAAAGAGACAGAGACAGAGAGAAAAAGTCAGAAAGCGAGAGAGGTGGGGAAAATAAAACTATAGAAACTAATTCTGGGAAAAGCTATTTGCTCACTAGAAAATTAACTCTAAATCATCTTTCTTAAGTATAGCCAAAGAATTAAATATATCCATTTAGAACATATAGGCCAAGATCTAAAGAAAATTTTAGAAAAAAAAATATATAATCGAAAAAAACCCTGAAGATATCCATAAATTTAGAAATTATAACAGAAAATAAAAGAAATTAAGATGCCAAAAAATATGGCAATTAAAATGAGATGAAATTAAATATAGTAAAACATTGTCCCCATATTTCCTTTAGACAGGAGTAATTCTGGGTTAAAATTTTGGAGATGAGTAGGTTGCCCCATCCCTCAACCTGGGCCCTTGCCAACCTCTGGATATAGTCTCTATAGGTTCTCCCTCCTCTTTGTTGGGTATTTCAGCTAATGTCATCCCAGTTGGGTCCTGGGAGCCACTTGCTTTCCTGACATATGGCACTTTCTGATGGCTAACCCCAGTTCACCATCCTCCATTGCTACACACCTCTGTTAAATTTTCTGGCCCTCAGTATATCATCCCTATCTCCTCCCATACCTTATCCTGCCCCCCTTTTCCCTTCCCCCTTCTTGCTTCCTCCAAGTCTCTCCCACCCTTTACCTACTGTGAATATTTTGTCCCACATATTGGTCTTTCTTCTTGAGCTTCATAAAGTCTGTGAGTTGTATCATGGCTATTGTGGGCTTTCGGGCTAATATCCACTTATCAGTGAGGACATACCATGTGTCTTTTGTGACTGGCTAACCTCACACAGGATGATATTTTCTAGTTCCATTTGCCTACAAATTTCATGAAGTCATTATTTTTAATTGCTGAAAAGTACTCCATTATGTAAATGTATCACATTTTCTGAATCCAATCCTCTGTTGAGAGACATCTGGGTTCTTCCCAGCTTCTGGCTATTACAAATAAGGCTGCTATGAACATAGTGGAGCATGTGGCCTTATTATATATTATTAAATGTTGGAGCATCTTCTGGGTATATGCCCAGGAGTGGTATACCTGGGTCCAATTTTCTGAGGAACTTCTAAATTTATATCCAGAGTGGTTGTACCAGCTTGCATTCCCACCAAAAATGGAAGAGTGTTCCTCTTTCTCCACATCCTAGGCAGCATCTGCTGGCACCTGAGTTTTTTATCTTAGCCATGCTAACTGGTTGAAGTGAAATCTCAGGGTTGTTTGGAATTCTATTGCCCTGAGAACTAAAGATGTTGAACATTTCTGTAGTTGCTGGATATTTGGGTTTCTTCAGTTAAGAATTCTTTGCTTATCTCTGAACCCCATTTTTAATAGTTATTTGGTTCGCTGGAGTCTAATTTCTTGAGTTCTTTGTATATATTAGATATTCACTCTCTATTGGATGTAGGACTGTTAATGGTCCTTTCCCAATCTGTTGGTTGCCATTTTATCCTATTGACAGTGTGCTTTGACTCACAGAAGCTTTGCAATTTTATGAGGTCCCATTTGTCTATTCTTGCTCTTAGAGCACAAGCCATTGGTATTCTGTTCAGGAAAATTTCCCCTGTGTCCATGTGTTCAAGGCTCTTCCCCACTTTATCTTCTATTAGATTCAGTGTATCTGGGGACAAAGCATGGAATAGAAACTGAAGGAAAGGCCATCCGCAGATGCCCCACCTGAGGACCAATCCTTTATGCAGACACCAAACCCTGACACTGTAGCTGATGCTAAGAAATGCTTGCTGCCAGGAGCCTTAAATCGCTCTCTCCTGAGAGGCTCTGCCAGAGCCTGACAAATACAGATGCACAGGGACCAAAATGGAAGAACCGTGGAAAGGATTGAAGGAGCTGAAGTGGTTTCTAACCCCATAGGAAGAACTACAATGTCAAAAACCAGACCTCCCCAAGATACCAAGAACTAAACCAGGAACCAGAGAGTACACATGGAGGGAACCATCACTCCAGCTGCGAATGTAGCAGAAGATAGCTCTGTCTGGCATCAATGGGAGGAGAGTCCTTTGGTACTGGGAAGGCTCAATGCCCCAGTGTAGGGGAATGGTAGGGTGGTGAGGTGGGAGTGGTTGGGTGGATTGGGGAGTCCCCTCATAGAAGCAGGGTGAGGTAGGATGAGATAGGGGGTTTACAGAGGGGAAACTGTAAAAGGAGATAACATTTGAAATGTAAATAAATAAAGCATCCAACGAAAAAAGATAGTAAAACATTACTGTCTTGATGACTGGTTAATTAGTGGAAAATGTACTTGAGAAGGGAAAAGACATAAGAAGGGTGATCAGAAGCTATAGAACCCATGAGGTACTATGAATTAAAACACAGTAATACACTTTCTCATTTTTGTTGAAATGGATATTACCACAGAGACAATGGGCAATAAGTAAAAGCAAGAACATATACAGAAAGATTCCATTCTATACCACTGATATTTGGTAACTGCTATGACTTTCTTAGAAAGCAGTACAGAGATTCTAAAAAGTAGGATGAGAGTCCATATTATCTCTTAATACCAGCTAATGGGATTGAGGCAGGTGAATAGTATAGATAATGGGGTTCAACATGCCTCTAAAAAGACTACAAAATTAGCATTTTAGAAAAGCCTGTTGGCAAGTAGGAAGGCAGACACCTTTTATCCTTCCATAGCTGCCAAGGTCAAATAGAACTTCTGAAACCAATGATGTAGGCACACCAAGCCCTCAGAGTACCTAAAGGTAACCTGTGAATCATCACATTATAGACATACATGCCCCCTGGGTTAACATTTCAGATGCCTAATGGGACAGGCAATGCATAATGTTTTATGTAGAATCACATGAGAAAGCCTTCACTATGCAAATGAGCCAGAAAATTCACACTATGCAAATGACCAAAGCAGGCCCCATTTGCCTTTGTGATTTTAAACATTTTATCTGCTCTGATTTACTTTGCCCTTTGGAGCTGTTTCTTTTTCTAATAAATTGCCCATGTCTTCTATTCTGCATGTACCTTTGTTCAAAATGCTTGTTGCCAGACATGAGAACCTAGAAACCTTCCATGGGTAAATACTGAATACAGATACATGCCAATTAAAATGATCCTATATATTTTTTCCAGGTGCCTTTGACATCCAGGTTTTACATCTTAAAAAAAAATACCAGTAGCTAAGATCATATAAAGATAGATTCTTATGTAGTTAGCCAATATTCTATTGAATTTTAGTACCATTTAGCAGGAAAGAAACAATGCATGCTTACTTTCTATAAATGAAAGAAAAATACCTGTAAAGACTGTGTTTAGGTAGATCTTAGATTATTTTATTGGGGGGAAACTCACTACTATTGTTTTGCCAAATAGATGTGCCCTGAATTTACATTCTAAACATTCATGTGTATAGCCCTAGATTAGTGTTGTACCAGACCATTTTCTAGGTTATTCCAATAGTTGATAGCAATTAATTAACAAAACTTGTGATTGGCCAAGACAGCAAAAATGATGAAGTAGAAATATTATAAGATTAAAAGGATCATTCACTTTATAGCAAAAAGATGCTTTCTGTACATGACATAGGTGTTGTTCTCATTAACTCACGCTATCTTTGTAACCTTTATAAAGCCTAAAGAAAACTGACCCAATGAACATTTTATCATAAGAGACATTCACAGAAAACTTCTACCAGACATTGCTTTCATTGATTGTATGTTTTATTAAGGAGTATAAAAGTGGTTATAAAAAATATTCAGTAAACTCCAAACCCTATGAGCAATGCCTCTCTTTGACTTAATATTTATTGGCAACTGATCGTTGTAGAGGGGAGTGTGCCATTTTTTTATTTTCCATATTCTTTGTTTACATTCTAAATGATTTCCACTTTCCCAGTTCCCTCCTCCCGATAAGTTCCATAAGCCCTCTTCCCTCTGCCCTTTCCCCAATCAACCCCCTCCCACTTCTCTGACCTGGTAATTCCCTACCTGCATCAAGCCTTTCCAGGACCAGGGCCCTCTCCTTCCCTCTTCTTGGGAATGATTTGATATGTTAATTGTGTCTTGGGTATTCAGAGCTTCTGTGCCAATATCCACTTATCAGTGACTGCATTCCATGTGTGTTCTTTTGTGAATGGGTTACCTCACTTAGGATGATATTTTCCAGTTCCAAACATTTGCCTAACAATTTCATGAATTCATTGTTTTTAATTGCTGAATAGTATTCCATTGTGTAAATATACCACATTTTCTGTATCCATTCTTCCATTGACAGACATATGAGTTCTTCCAGCTTATGGCTATTATAAATAAGGCTGCTATGAACATAGTGCATTATGTGTCCTTATTGCATGCCTGGAAATCATCTGGGTATATGCCCAGGAGTGGTCTAGCAGGGTCCTCTGGAAGTGTCATGCCCAGTTTTCTGAAGAACTGCCAGACTGATTTCCAGAGTGGTTGTACCAGCATGCAATCCCACCAGCAGTGGAGGAGTGTTCCTCTTTCTCCACATCCACGCCAACACCTGCTGTCTCCTGAGTTTTCAATCTTAGCCATTCTGACAAATAATAATTTGCTCATGCTCCTATAAAGCACCTCCGGCCTGTGCTCAAGCAAGAAATACATTGAAACATACAGTGTGATTCAGTAAATCATGGGGAAAATGAAAGCATGGACAATTAGGTAGGACTTTTGAGAAAAGAGTTTTAGCAGGATAAGGAGGGGTTGAGAAAGGGGAAATGTGGTAATAAAAATGACTACAATTCACTATATATATATTTCATCACATTACCAAAGAAGATATACTGGTGACCAATAAGCAGGCAAAAGATTCTCAATGTCATTTTCAATAGCAGAATGCAAATTCAACAATAAAAATGTTACTACATACATACTGAAAAGACTGAAAATAAAAATTGGCTTAATGATCCAAAGTACTGAATAAGATATAGAAATAAATTTGTTATTGATTGGAAGCCCAAATAATGCAGACAATTTAGAATACTATTTGGACGGATAGTGATTTTTGTTTGTTTGTTTTCTTTGTTTGTCTGTTTGTTTTTTACAAAATTGAGCATAGTTGAAGCACTCAGTCTATTAATTATTATCATATGCACTCTTCTACTTGATCTAAAAATTTATATTCACATAAGAGCTTAAAGTGAGTATGTTTACCAGTTTTATTCTTAATCAGTCAAAGCTTAGAAGAAGCAACATGTCCTTTTAAAAGGTAAGTCAATAAATGAAGACTAGATCATTCTTGTCCTCAAATATTAGCCCTTGATTGTTAGAGAAATATGCTAGCAAAATGTGAAAAACACTGCTTAATCTTAGATGCATGTTGCTTTGAAAAATAAAGGAGTCTGTGAAGATTACATGCTATATTGTCATGGGGAGAGATTTTTCCCTTAATTGAGGGACAGATACATTTTATATCATATTCAGTACTTTTCTGAAGCTACTAAACTCCTCAGCAGGAAAAAAAGTAAGGAGGATCAAGAGGATTTGCTTCCTAAGTTACAACCTTACATTCTATCTAATATCTGATAAACTTAAGAGACACTTCCTCCCTAATCTTGGAGACCCTTTCTGCCTATGTTCAGAGAACTCTCTTTTTTAAAGTGTATAACCAGAAGTGATGTTCTTTGATGAGTTCTTGGTTCTTACAAAACAGCTGTACTTGCTGAAATTGGTTAGTATTACTAGAGGATATTCCATCTGAAACACATCCTAACATTTTCTTATATCAAGTCCAAAGAAATCTTTATTAGAGAAAACAGGAATGTGGTTCAGGGTGTACTTTGGCATTTTGGTCCCTCTGATCTCTTTTAAAAGGATATAGATGACACAAAAACACTCAATAGAAAGTAGAGCTTAGTTCAGAGAGAAATAACACTTTCAGCGGTGACAGTTGACTCTGACAAAGGGACAATTATGGAGCAGAATACAGTCTCACACACTCTGAAGGGCTGAAAGTGAACAAATGGTAAAGTGGTCATCATGTCCACCAACATTTTAGATAGGCTTTGTACGATTTTTCTAGTGCTTCTAGAAGAGACAGCCTTAATTGTTTAATGGGTGTTTTTTTTCCCTATCCAGATGATTGACAGGCCCATTTGAATTGGCTTTTATTGGAGAGGGCAATGGTCCTTCTTTTTATTTGAAATCCTCCAGTACGTTAGCAATCTTACAAGGTTTAGAAAGTTGTCTATTAATGACCTTCAGAACAGATAGAATATCTAATCTCTCCTAGAAACCATACTACAGTACTTATCTTATGTTTGTAATGAATTGTAAGAGTCCTATAGTTTGGGCTCTTGGTTTTATAAGCTGCAGATAAAGACAAAGGGGTTATACCCATTTGCCTACTAAATTCTTAAAATTTAACTAGTCACTTGAAATATGACATTCTGGAAAAGGTAAAATTATATAATGAAAAGAAAAATCAGCTCAGAGGAAATACAGGAAGATTCAAAAATTATAAAGCAGAGGACTTTGAGATAATGAAAGTATCCAGTACAACTCTTGTGATATTAGGAAGGTGAATAATTTTGTTTCACAAGATATATATGTTATCCTATCTTATCCTGACTCCAAAATAAATACTTCCTTTGTTAAATTGTTTATTTTAGATATTATGTCACCCCAGCAAGGAAGATAACTAAGATAGTCTCTGGTGTCTTTTGGCTTTACTCTCACAGATTTATAAAGATCTCTAAATTCTTACATTTTGCCTACCTGCAATACTTACATAGCATGGAGGATGCTGTGGTCTGATACCAGTGTGAGCTATACTTACGTCTAACTCTAAGGCTTCAGTTACCTTAGAGAGTGTTTCCACTTTAGGCACTCTTAAGTGAGCAAGATATTCCAAGATTATCTTACAAGATCATTATCTACAAATCATTAAAGCAGACTTTTAATTTTTGAGATAAGGTAATAACAAAAATGGTTTTAATCATACAATGATACTCCTGCCTGTGCTTCTCCAAGTGCTATCATGATAAGCACCAGCTACTATTCCCTGCCAAGGTTTCCACTGTAATATCTCCAAAGCACACTCACTATGAAGTAAACTTGTTGACTATGAATTAGTAATAATACACTACTCAGATTTTTAATAAAATCTGGATTTCTTTGTGAACGTTCAACATAAATTTCCACATATTTGTGTTTTTGCTAATTTGATTAACTTTTATACTCTGTCAACCAATTCTAAAGTCTTCTGAATAGCATGAGGAGGTACAGTCACTGGAAGATCCCTGCTCCCTATATAAATTTTCTGTTGGGTAGCTTTTTTATTATCACGATAAATATCAATAAAGGTCAATATATATCAATGTTTATATTTGGTTCCAGTTTTGTAATCTCTGAGCTGGTTGTTTTGGACTTGATGAAATATATTATGTCAGGGAACCTTGAGCAGAGTAGTATTTTTGTTTGTTTGTTTGTTTAGTGGAGAAGAAACTGGCGAGAACAATAGGTCAGTCAGTTCTATAATTAATCCTGTTAATATCATGCTCACAATGATTTGAAGATATCCCAGTGGTGTCTGCTTGTCTTTGTTTCGGTTTTATTGCTATGAAGAGATACCATGGCCAAGACAACTCTTATAAAGGCAGATATTTAATTGAGGTGGGCTTACAGTTTCAGTGGTTCAGTCTATTATTAATCAGCATTGCAGGCAGATATGGTTCTAGAGGAGCAGAGTGATCTATATTTGTATCTGAAGGCAGCAAATAGGAGACTGTCTTCTGCAGGCAACCAGGAAGAATCTTTCATTTGCAGTAGATGGGGCCTGAGCATAGGCCACCTAAAAATCCACTTACACAGTGACACACCTCCTCCAACAATACCCCTATATTAAGCTCACACTTCCTAATATTGTCACTCTCTATGCTAAACATTGAAACACATGAATCAATGAGGGCTAATCCTATTCAAACCTTAAGAATTTTAAACGTTTAGTAGAGCAAATTTTGAATTAAGCCTATAAAATATATTTTGTAAGGGACCATATAGAATGTAAATGAAATCACAAAAACTCTGGATTATAGGTTTCTGTAGCAATTTCTGTTTGATAAGGCAATGAGATTTCTCAAAGAAAGGACAAAAATCTGCATTTAATATTTATTTGGTACTCTAATTCTATTAAAACTTGTATAACACCTCAATTAGAGAGGGAAAAGGTGTTCAAATGTGAAAATGAAAGTACTTTGTAATAAAGACAACAGAAATGATGGAAAAACACTATGGTATTACCAAAAAAGTAGTTTTACATTGGGGTATGTGCTAAGAATTCTGTTATTGCTTTCCAACTATGCTGGAAACTAATAAGTAAATGAGTGGCAGACGGTAGGAAACAGATTTCTCACTGTTGGAGTTTCAATTTACAAATAAGTAATCATGAAGGCAAGAATAATATTTTTGAGGATGATTTGAAATTCTGAGCATTAGCATGAATTCAATTCTAATTTAATGAACATGAAGATAATTTTATAGTAAAAGCTTACCATTATTAGGAGATATCATTATATTTATTTATTTATTTGCACTCCAGATTTTATTCCTTCCCAACTCCTGATCCACCCCCCTACTGTTCCACATCCCATACCTCCTCCCCACCTCTGTCTCCATGAGGATATCTCCAGCCCCCCAGACCCCATCCCACCTGACCTCTAAACTCCCTGGGGCCTCCAGCCTCTTGAGGGTTACGTGGATGAGCTCTGATTGAACACAGACCAGGCAGTCCTCTGCTATATATATGTTGGGGGCCTCATATAAGCTGGAGTATGCTGCCTAGTTGGTTGTCCAGTGTTTGAGAGATCTCGGGGGTCCAGATTAATTAAGACTGCTGGTCCTCCTATAGGGTCAACTGAGGAGATAGCATTATTTATATACCTACAGAAGTTAGTATAAACAGATACATTTTTCTATTTTTTAGTGAGTCCAAAAGAAATGATATTTCCATTCATACCTATATTGCTTAAATAATCTGTCATGCAACTTTCTATTTGAGTAATGAGTGGTACTTTGAGAACTGGTCCCTTTTTTTATTAGAAGGTAGAATGTAGAAGATAAGCCTATAGTATTTTCATTAGCAAAAATACTCTGATCAAAATACAAAAGGGATATATCAAAAGGCAGAAAGCCAAATGTAAAACTTTGCAATGCCAATGCTGGAGTAACTCAGGGGATATAACGAATAAAATAGTTTGTATTTGTTTTAGAGTAAAAATTATCATGAATCAAAATTGATGTAAGTTCTTGGAAGAATTAGTAAAGAATGAAGTGAAAAGAGTTATGTTCTATATAGATTGGCTTCAAACAAAGTGTGCAGAGAAGCTCTTAAAAAGAAGGAAAAGTAACTGTCTATATGTCTTGAAAAAATATTGTAAATGATTGCCATTTCCTTCAGAAATTAGAGAAAGTCGAGAGTGGCAGTTGTGGACAGTAATTTTACAGTGCAACAGCCTAACCTTTTTGGCTAGGTGAGCAATATCAAAATTAACATTGATAAACAATACCTATATAATATAACTGTTATGAAATATTATGTCAATGGTGATTTACATTTTAATGGGGAGTTTACTCATAAAAATTTACAAAATTTTCAATTGGGTTGTTGCTATGAAACATGACTAACAATCTCCAAAACTTTAGATTATAAAAATAATTAGAAATAAAAATAAAATAGGGAAAATGTAAGAGCCAAGACGAGCCTGAAGAGACATAATCAACCATCACAGTCTTGTACTCAACTACAGAAAAAATAATAGTAAGAAAAAGCTGAAAAAGAAACCTAATAAAATAATACTAAAATCTATGAGTTTGTTAGTTACAAAAAATGTACATCTGAATGAAGTAAAATCAGCATTATTATAGAGTTGTTGATGTAGATAGGTAAAGGGATACTTTTCTTCTTTTTCCTTTTCCTTTAAAATACTTTTATTAAAACTTTTATATATTTTGATCACATTTCCCCTCCCCCAGCCCCTCTCTATCCCCGCTTTTTTGCTTCTTCATTTTATTTTTTAATTGGATGTTTTATTTATTTACATTTCAAATGTTATGACCTTTCCCAGTATCCCCTCTGCAAACCCCACATCCTATCTGCCCTTACCCTGCTTCTATGAGGGTGCTTCCCTGCCCACCCACCCATTCCTGCCTCACCACACTAGTATTCTTCTACACTGGGGTATCAAGCCTTCACAGGACCAAGGAGCTCCCTCCCGTTGATGCCAGATAAGGCCCCTTTAGCTCCTTCAGTCCTTTTCTTAAATACTCCATTGGTGTCTAGGTGCTCAGTCCTATGGCTGACTTTGAGCACCCACATCTGTATTGGTCAGGATCTGGCAGAGCCTCTTAGGAGACAGCTATATCAGGCTACTGTCATCAATCACTTTTTGGCACAAAAACAGTGTTTGGGTTTGGTGTCTGCATGTGTGATGGATGCCCAGGTGGGTAAACTGAGCTAAGCAGAGAAGTCTCAACTGAGGAAATTTAAAGGGTTGAAAAACACCTAAAGAAAAGTTTAACATCCTTAATCACCAGGGAAATGCAAATCAAAATGACCCTGAGATTCCACCCCACACTAGTCAGAATGCGTAAACTGATCAAAAATTCAGGTGACAGAAGATGCTGGCAAGGATGTGGAGAAAGAGAAACACTCCTCCATTGCTTTTGGATGGCAAGCTGGTACAAACACTCTGGAAATTAGTCTGCCAGTTCTTCAGAAAATTGGACAAAGTACTACCTGAGCACCCAGCTATATCACTCCTGGGCATATACCCAGAGGATGTTCCAACAGGTAATAAGTACACATGCTATGTTCATAGCAGCCTATTTATAATAGTCAGATTGTTTATGTGAAACAAATTAGATGTTCTTCAACAGAGAAAATGATACAGAAAATGTGGTACATTTACATAATGGACTACTACTCAGCTATTTAAAACAATGACTTCATGAAATTTTCAGGCAAATAGATGGATCTAGAAAATATAATGATGAAGGTAACTCATTCACAAAAGAACACACATAGAAATACAGGGACAAAGTGTGGAACAGAGACAGAAGAAAAGGTAAAGGAATATTGAGAGTATAAGTATAAAATTTATGTTGCTTACCAATTTCTTTTAGGAAGAGAGAAATGCTGAGAGATACGTCAACAATATTGATATTTTACATTTTATGCTGGCAGTATATTCTTTGTAAAAAAAATTTTATAATGTATTAAATCACATGCAAAAACAGGATCACCTAAATGATATACAAAATATAGATTAGATAGTTTCATGCATACATACATAAAAATATACATGAAAACAAAATAAATAAAGATCATACACATACTTCTGAAGGAGACAGTGAATGAACAATAAAGTATAATAATTTATCTGTTAACATACATTAACCAGTAAATGAGTAGAATAAAAATATGATCTATGTACTAGATATACATGATATACGCTCTAAGCTAGACAATCCATTTCTTATTTATTGCAATGAATTTGTGAAACATACCTCTCAAAATGTGATCAAAAGAATGACACAAAAAGAGGATATGTCTGAATACAGTCAAAACAATGATCCATGGTAAGCATTGCCTTAGGGAACTGTGAGAGAATTTCCAGGAAAAAAAATGGCAGAGGTCTTTTTCTTCAGGCCCACATTGTTCTCTGGATTGTTCTTGGATTTGACTTAATGCCTCCTGTAAGAAACATTTACAGTCAATTAACCAGATACGTCTATTCTTGTTGCATATCAGAATATAGCTGAAGAACCCAATCTCGTCAGTATACCCTGAATCTGTATTTGGGCTTCTGCCTTGCATACATGTTTTTCTAGATATGGCCTATGATACATACCAGGAAATTGTGTTTAAACTACTCTATCCTGAAAAAGTTCTGGGAAAGTACTAATCTTGCATTTATTTATATATTTTTCTGACTCAAACAATCTTCCTTGAATAATTGCACTTTCTTTGTTATATTTGTATATAAAAGTACACTAAAACTAAGTAAGGTTGTCTACAGCATTGAATGGAATCTGTACCATTCATTTGGATCCTCAGGTTCCAACAGATAAGATCTGTACAGGTCTACTGAAAATTCAACATATCACTGGATTCCTTACAACCCACAAAGCAAAGCATTTATAGGAAAAAAACCTATAAAATAAAACAGAGGAACATCAACCTAAGACATTGCTATTACTGTATTTATTCTGTATTTTTTTTTAAATTGCCCCAAGGAGAACCTCATCCCTACATGTAGCCATTAGCTTGTCCCATTTAGTATAAAGTACTAGATCACTGGGCAACAGAAATAATGGGCACCAGGAAAACAACATGATTGGGGGAAAATATATGCCTCAGATAAATCCACCACAGAAGTATGTGTTTGTTTGTTTGTTTGCTTGTTTGTTTTTAGTAATGTGTCCTTTAGGTAATATGACTGGCAAGCCCTCAGGGGCTGCTTGTGAAACCATTACTCAGAAATATAACTCTGTGCATTTGTTTACTTTCCATAGCAATATAAGCAAGGTACTTAATCATTCAAGATGTAGGTTTGGTGATTTGGGTCCACATGGCTATTTTGTTGCTCTTCTGAAGATACTTCAATATTTGCAGTCATACCTCTGTACATTGGAAAATTTCTTAAAGATATTCTTGGAAGAGTGATAGGGAATTACTCGCCCAGAATGATGGGAGCCATGTACTTTCTCAGCTTAGAATTCTACTACCCAATGGAAAATTGGGACCAAAACAATGGAATGTTTGAGAACTCCAAGCAGCATCAAGTGCTGTTTATTCTTAGACTTGGAAGATATCCTTTTATATCTAATAACTATAATTTTCCAAAATATTTATGCCAGACACCTTTAAGTATATCTTCAATTGCCTTATGTATTAGCTATGGAAAAATTACTCCAAATATTGTATTAAAGTATTAATTGTTATGATTGTAAACATTTTACTTACATTAATCATTTATTAAATATTAATTTTAATAGTAATCTTGATTGATATTGAAGCATTGACTTGGGATATGAATACCTGTTAATTTAACGTGTCCCTGACCAGGTACCACTTGTTGAATTTTCAGCTGACATGTGCAAATATTGTCTGCTGGATCAGCGATCTGAGGATCTGAAAGAATGGGGCAGGCTACAATAAAATGCTGTAGAAAACCCTTCTTCAGTTCTAGTGCACATTTATACACAAATGTATAAAAGAAAGTATGATCCAAGTAAGGTTGTTGGAGATCAGAACAACACAATTATTGGTATATACTACAGATTATATCTGGAAAATCATGAAAGCAAGGCTAAAGGCCATATTCAGATTCAGGTTACGCTAACTAGATTGGTTTCTGCAGATATAATCTAACAACCAACAACAAAAAATATATATTATAAACTTAATGCAAATGTTTGTCACAGTAGGCATAAAATCACATCCAAGAACAATTCAGGGACCAAAATTGTACTGGTTTGTTTTGTGTGTCAATTTGACACAAGCTGGAGTTATCAAAGTGAAAGGAGCTTCAGTTAAGGAAATTTCTCCATGAGATACAGCTGTAAAGCATTTTTTCAATTAGTGATCAAGTGGAGAGGGCCAATTGTCGGTGGTGCCATCCCTGGGATGGTAGTCCTGGGTTCTATAAGAAAGCAAACTGATCAAGCCAGTAAGGAATCTCTCTCCACGGCCTCCATATTAGCTCCTGCTTCCTGTCCTGTGTGAGTTCCAGTCCTGACTTCCTTTGGTGATGAACAGCAATGTGAATGTGTAAGCTGAATAAACCCTTTCCTCCCCAACTTGCTTCTTGGTCAGGAATAGAAACCATGACTAAGACAAACATGTAATTGATAAAAAAGGCTCTCTGCCATATTTCCTGGAGTCTTTCTCACAGTTTCCCAAAGCATTGTTCACCATGATTTATCCTTTTGACTATGCTTCCACACATCTGTGAGGAGTACTAATCATTGAAATACTATAAAGGTTCCTGGAGAGAGATAAAGACTTTTTTCATAACATGGTGGTAATTAGAATATTTGTTAACTGATCACTAAGGAAGAGAGACTTTCATAAGGATAGTAGTTGTTGCATACTGCAAGGAAAAACAAATGATCATCACAATATATTGCTTAGTTCAGAAAGTTATTGTTTTACAGATGTTGAGAAGTTATGCCAGATGATGTTGGAAGACCACTTAATTTTCTACTGAAATAAAAGTGGAAATATATGAGACTGCACATAAAAAGAATCATTTCTGTTTTATTTTATTCCCTTTATTCCTTTCTCTATATAGATGTGTATTCAGCTATCTGGTTTGAGAAACAGAATCTTTCTAAAGATGTATAATCTACCTGTGATGCCTGTGACACCATTGAGGCAAACTCAGGTGATGAATGGTAGAGCTCATATTTTTGGAGTCAACTCATCTTAAAGGTATATTAACAATGAGAATCATAGTATAACCTAAAAATTATTCCATGTTATATCATTTGGAATCCCACACATCATGATAATATCAGAAGAGTATAGGTATTGCAGTCCTTTCCTGTTTAAAGTGTGGATTTACCTTAGACAACTTAAACCTTTGTTTCTCCACATATATCAGAAATAATTTATTACATTGACATATTTACAGGTAAAACTTGATAGCACAACCATTCATAGTGATTAATAAAATCTTTTTTTTTTCATTTAGAAAATAAGACACATGTATAAGGTTGGAGAAGATTTTTCTTCAACTGTTCCTCCCACAGATGTGTCTTGCACCCACAGCCATGGAGAATAGAGCTTATCACTGTTCATTTCATCATCTACTTAAGGCCAACATAATACACTGCACAGCAGAGTATTAAAACAATGATTGTATGTCAGAGTATGCATGAGTCTAAGAACACTCTCAATGAAGCTCTAAGGAAGGCTTCAATGAAATCCAAAGGGATGTATAAATGTACACTAAGCAATGGAGAATGAAGCTTTGTGAAGCTTTGTGAAGTTTTTTTTCTTTTCTTTTTTTCTTTAGGGGGGGAGATAGAAGGATGGGGCACAAGGCCTAAAACCATTTACTATAAATCTAACATATTTTGTTCTCAAGGATCTCTAAACAATTTAAAATTTTGCCAGGAGATTCACGATCTTGAACATGGACTTCATAGCCTGTAGTCATTCTCTGAATTGACTTTTCCTTTGGCTTTTTGTAGACTGACAATCAATTTATTATTAGAAAGTTGTGACAGTAAGATATCAATTGACCTGACAAAATCATATGTCATGTATCATGGTGGCTCTGTTTTTAAGAATGTGCAGAAATTTTCTTTCCAAAAGAAAATGCCTTGTGTCCATTGTTTTCCTCTTTCCCTCAAGGAAACCACTGATCAAAACTGATAGACTGTAGAAACAGAGAAAAAGAGATAATATTTTTTACTTTATAATAAAAGTACTCTTACTTACATAAATGGTGTTTTTGATGGAGATTGTACTAGTTTTCTTTTTCTATTTAGAAATTCATAAAAAATAAAATAGCTTTAAGAATATCTGATTATAATTCAGTATTGTATGATTTTAATGTAATTGCTTAGGTTCTGTGCTATGGGTGGGAATAAAAGGGGAAAGGAGTGTATTTTACCAAATATGCTTTTCATAGGAGCTTTTGGGAAAATGGAGGGTTTCAACTTATTGTCTGAAATCCAGTCACTGTAGTTATAAAAAGTCCTTATATTCCTTTTGATTATAAGGTTATAAAAAATCCTTATATTCCTTTGGTTTTTGTAGGGATTATATTGGGCTCCCCAGACTAGATTCAAGTTCAATATAATATAAGCATATTGAAACATGTCATTGTACTCTTTAGAAATGAACTCATTTTATTTATTTTTTATTTTTTATTTTTGGTTTTTTGACTCAGGGTTTCTCTGTGTAGCCCTGGCTGTCCTGGAACTCACTCTGTAGACCAGGCTGGCCTCGAACTCAGAAATCTGCCTGCCTCTGCCTCCCAAGTGCTGGGATTACAGGCGTGTGCCACCACTGCCCGGCATGAACTCATTTTAAATTTCATGTATTCATTAACAGCTTGTTAAAATATATTTAGTGATATTAAGGTAACCATGGGACTAATTATAATCTTACAAGTCTGTATTAAGGTTTTACTGCTGTGAATAGACTCCATGACCAATGCAAGTTTTATTAAAGACAACATTTAATTGGGGCTGGCTTACAGGCTCAGAGGTTCAGTCCATTGTCATCAAGGCAGAAACATGGCAGCATCCAGGCAGTTATGGTGCAGGAGGAGCTGAAAGTTCTATCTCTTCATCTGAAGGCTGCTAGTGGAAGACTGACTTCCAGGCAGCCAGAGTGAGGGTCTTAAGCCCACACCCACAGTGACACACCTACTCCAACAAGGCCACACCTCCTAATAGAGTCACTTCCTGGGCCAATCATATACAAACCATCACACAAGTACTTTGAAAAGGGTTGTGTTTGTGTGATATAAGAATCTAAAGACATGATAAGAGTTAAACACTCAATTTCTAAAATCAGATTGAACAAACTAATTCACAAAATATTTATCATTTCTTAATATTTAATAATTTTTTTCTAGCTTTTAAAAAATATTTAGAAAATAGTTTTACTATACTCACTACTGCAAATGAGAATAATAACTAGTGATGCATCTGTAAAATTTGTTTTTATCACATAAATGAAAAAAAAGAATAGATTTGCTTTCTCAGATTCACAGTCCAGGAGATTTCGGTAATGAATATAGGGGAATAAGTTTTAAAGTTTTCTCACAACAACCACTTAAATTAGTTCTGTGTGACTGTCATCAGACACAGTTTACTGTTGTATTACCAATAGTGACCATTCTATCTGCTAAGTAATACATGGCCTTAAAACTGTTTGGCACATACACTTAGACTTTTCTTCTCTATAGAATGGTGAATAATTACCACTTTTCTTTCTGTCAGCCAAAGTATAAGTATATCATATCTGAATACCTATTTGCTTTTATTTTATCTTCTTTACGCCTTCATCGCTTTTTGTGTGTACTTTTCTTTGATATTTAAAATGAGCTATTTATAATAACTTTGGAAAATTACTGTACAAAATAAAATTAAACTATGGACATATATATTTTTTCTGAAACCTATTATCAGTAGGATAATAATAACTAATGTGTGAAGTGTGTATATAACATTAATGTGTTTTTGGAGCAGAAATAATACCTTATATGCAAAATAAATTTCTGTGCTTTTGTTTTAAAAAATCCAGGTACAATCTGTTTGCTACAAATTCATTAAAAATAGTTTATTGCTAATCCAATAGTATGCCAATTAAATACTATATTTGGTCTTCCTCTGATCATACAAATGATACACATATTATCTTTAGTGAAATAAAAGTTTATTGACTGTGGTAAAACTAATGATGTATCCTTAGAAAAAAATAACAAAAACATCTCTAATTAATCTTTGGAACAGAATTTTACCAAGTATTATTTATTGGTTATTAGAAATATGAATGCATTTTCCATTAACTTATTTCTTCAATTTACTTTTTAATCACAGCCACCCCTGTGTTCCTCTTGGTCCTCCCAGTCCTCCGGTCACATGGCCCCTCCACCAGCTCCTCTACTTCACCTCTAAGAAGTTGCAGATCTCCCCCTGGGTACCGACACATCAAGTCAAAGAAGAACTAGGCACATCCTCTCCCACTGAGGCCATACAAGGCAGTCCAGTTAGGGGAACAGGATCCTCAGTCAGGCAACAATGTCAGGGTAAGCCCTCACTCCAGTTTTTGGTGGATCCGCACAAAGACCAAGCTATATATCTGCTACATAAGTGTAGGAGCCTAGGTACAGTCCTTGTATGCTTTTTGGTTGGTGGTTCAATCTCTGGCATCCCCTAAAGTTCCAGGTTAGTTGAATCTGTTGGGCTTCTTGTATAGTCTCCATCCCCTCTGAGTTTCTCAGTTTTTCCCCCAACTCTTCTACAAGACTATCTGTGCATGTTCTAATGCTTGCTTCTGGGTCTATGTATCTGTTTCTGTCAGCTGCTGGGTAGAGCCTCTCAGAGGACGGTTGTGCCAGGCTCCTGTCTATGAATGCAGGGTGACAGATAAACACATAGCCTGGGGTTACAAGGTAGTTGAAGGATGCAGTTTTATTATATTGATCCTAAGTGGAAAGCCTGAGCAAGCATATGCTGGGAATATCCCATAGAATATTATTATTCTAAAGTTTCTTCAAAACTATTCATTTTCTTTAGATGCAAAAGATTATACAGGACTACAAGCCTGAAAGAAGCTTCACTATGAATTGAACACAAAGTGTGGCACAAATATTTTGAAGGATTAATAATCTTTTCTAGCTAGTAGCTCCATTCACTAAAGAGTAAGCCAGCTTTTGAGATATCATTGATATGTTACTTCACTGATGGATTCATAAATTGATAGAATTATTGTTAAATGACCAGTTGAGAACATTTTGGATGGGAGACAACTTGGAAGAAGTCATTAACTAATATCCTCTGGAATGATTTGCCTACTGTCTATCTGCTATCCAGTTTTCTGTGTGTCTTATCTGACATTTATTGTAATTTATTTTATTCCACACTTTACTCTATACCATGAAGCTCTCTTTTACTATGTGTAGGACTTTTTGAGTTGCAGCTTAGGGATGATGAATGCAAAGCTCAGAATCACCTTCGGTCTTTAGTTATTAGTGTCAGGCACTTACAAGAACCATGGGATTTTAACAGTATAAATAAATTTGTACAATTTTCAGTTGTGGTTTGACTTTCCAACAAAGCAGAAATATTGACAAAAGAAAAATAACTGTGGAACATTGAGTATAGAAACAATAAGTGGGCTTGCATAAAATGTTATGAATTGAAATGTCAAAAAAGTATGAATGTTATTAAACTCTATAAAAATTAAGTTATTTATTCTAAGTTCTATTTTTTAGAAAAATCTTTCATTTATGTCATGACCATCCTCTAGAAACATGTTATTCATCATGCTTTTAGCAATATCACATGGATAATTCTTAGTTTTCAATATATTTTGAACACTTTAACATTTTTTTTAAAAAAATGAATGTATCACTAAGGTTTCACTAAAACTACATTTTCTCCTTATTTCTTCAAAATAACTTAGTGCAGCTACAAATACTACTCTTAGTCACTTGATCATAGTGTCTATTATGATATAGCTGGACAGCAACTTTAAGTCAGTTTTATTCTTCTGAAATACAGTCAAGCTAATATAACAAAATACTAAATTCTAGGTAGCTCTTAGCAAACAGAAATATGCTTTTTATTTATTTAGAGGCTAGAATTTAAAGATCAAGGTACAGTCAGACTCAGTATCCATAGAACTTGTTGTTTCGTGATGGCATCATCTAGAATTTTTCTGTATTGAAAGGAGAAGACACAGATTGAGTAATCAGTTCATAAAACATACAACTCACATGCTTCATATTTCACATTAAGAAAACAAAACAAATATACAAACAAAGATACTGGGTGTGGAGTTACACATTATATTCTCAGAGCTAAGGAGGCAGAAGCCAGTAGACCTCTGGATGCTTTGGGGTAAAGCTCCAAACTAATTGGGACTCTGTTTTAAACAAAAGCTGGAACAGAGCTGAGGAATGACACTCAAAGTTATCTTACAACCTTTTCATTCATGTGCACACTAACCTACACTTGTGCTCCTTCATATAGACACACCTTAAACAGATTGTTAGTTCATGAATGGTTGGCGATGATCTGCCTGTATTTTTTTTATTTTTTGCCACATACAAATAGATTATGAATCCCTGCCAACAAACATAATTTAAGTTTCTTATTAATTCATTTATTCTTAATATATATGTGTGTGTGTGTGTGTGTGTGTGTGTGTGTGTGTGCTCTTATATGTCTTCATATGTACCATGTGTATTTAGTTGCTGCAGTGCTCAGAAATGACCAACAAATCTAGTTGATCTAACATTTTAGTAGTAATTTTTAGTAAGTTGTGAGCCGTCACATGTGAGTACTAGGAACTGAATCCTATTTCTCTACAACAGCAGTAAACATTCTTAAGTGTGGAACTACCTCTAAGACACCATACTGAACTCCTACACAGTGTACTTTAATGTCTTTGAGATCCTTTAACAGTTACTTTTTAGAATCTTTTATGCTCATTTATGAAACCGTTGTAGTTTATCAAGCTGTAATGTTAATATGAAGTTGAAGAGCTACACAAGTTTGATACTAATTATAGCTTGACTTTGAGTAATGATACTGACATTTTTTCTTCCTCTTTGATGTGAATAAATCACTTTGAATAGTTTAGGCCCTTGCATACATTTTTAAAAAACTCTTTCTAAATTTAGAAAGCCACTCTGACAGTTTCAATTTAGACATTCATGTTATAAAAATTAGATAAATGAAATTGTGAAGAAACTATATATTAATACAAATTAATAAAAATGTTTCCCAAAAGAATATTTTCTTAAGTTCTGATGCCTTACATAATTTTTTTTGTGATATCTATACTCCATGAGGACCTAAGTGGTCCAAGGTTTTAATGTCCTACTACATTTTTATTTTAATCAGATTTAAAAAATACTGTATATTTTATAACTGCTCTGCCACTTTGTGCATATTATTAATGGTCATTTGTAAATGGGAAAGCCCAAATAATGTCATCATCTAGCTTAGTTATTTTCTATTCCTATGATAACAAAAAACAAAAAAATCTTGTAGAAGTCCATTTATAGTTCTAAGTCTCAGAAAGTATGTCTATAAAAAATCATAGTTAAGATCATGACTTTAAAAGAAGATAAGAGATTATATTTTGATTCATAAGCACAAGGCCAAGAACTAGTGAAAGGATAAGGTTATAAGCTAGGAATCCCCCATGCCTGGGCACGTGGAGGGCACTTGGATCCCCAACTCCAGTGGGGGAGGGTGGGCGCGACACTGCGTGGCGGCCATGTAAGCGGAAATGACTTAACTAGTTCTTCCAGCCTCTGTGAGAGGCTGATAGGTGTTTCGGTGTGCTGGTTTCCGAGGCATGGGGTGCAGGAGTACCCCCGTTTTTTCTTTCTGATCTTACATTTGGTGCATGGGCCGGGAACATGCGGGCACCCCTACACACTCGAGAAACATCTTGGAGGTAAGGGGACCCCCTCTGAAGTGTGCGTGCGCTGGCCGGCCGATGTCTGATTGTCCTGAGTGTTTGAATGCGGCTCCACGGTCTGTATGTGTGTTTACAGAGGAAGTGGATGTGGAATCCCAATTCGGGCAGCTGCCACTGTGAACCGTAAGGACACAGGGGCCATGGGAGGGGACACCCTCCGGCCACAGGCTGCCGAGACCCCAGGGGATGCTCTGGGATGTATGTAAGTCTGCCAGGGATGCCTAGTAGACTCCGGTGCCTGTCACTGACCGACATCTGTGCTTGTAGGAGATGCGGATGGGTCGTAAAGGCTTGAATCTGTTGGTTTCTATTTTGTGCATTGCTGTTCTTGTGTGCTTTTATCTACTAAGCCTGTCTTGGTGCGGAGAGTTCGACTGGCAGACGAAACCGCCTGGGTCCGGAGGACCCTGGAAAGCAGGAACATTTGGTATCTGAAATTGGGCCTGTCTAGCAGCAGATTGTATGTTGATTTTCCTTGCTCTGGGTTCTTGAATTTAGACGCCCGATGGTGGCAGGGTCAGGCTGTCTATGTGGTGATTGTTTCTGTTTTGTATAGTCTTGTGTTCTCGGACTTAGATGACTGACGCATAGGGATTTAGACCCACTGATAATTTTGTTAAGAATTTAGACCGACTGAAAGGCCGCCATGATGGGCTCTGTGGCAGCAAGATCAGGTCCCGTGACTCAGGCCTGCCATGTTGAGGTTTTTGGTGCCAAGATCGGGTCCCGTGAATCAGGCCTGCCATGTTAGGGTCTGGCGCCAAGATCGGGTCACGTGACTCAGGCCCGCCATGTTAGAACAAGAAAGAGACAAAATATTTAAGCTGTGAGGCCCCCTAGTGGGGGAAATAATTTCTAACAAGACACTCAAAGTGGCGGATGTAGGAATTCTGAGTTTAAGTTACAGATGGCTTATTTCATTTATTTTAAGTTGTTTAAATTATAATAGATATAATGTTAAGCTTTGTGGTTTTATTGTTTCTCTGGAAAAGAGTTCAAAAATAAAGAGTCACTGGCAGCCTTTCTAGTGCAGCTCAGAAGCATTTTGCTATACACCCCAGACTAGAAGGACTTTAGTTTGCTAAGAAAGTATGTAGAGGGATTTGGTACAAGTTATTTAGAAGGTCTATAGAGAGATTTAGTATAGTTTGCTGAGACAGGGAGACAGAGGAGAAAGAAAAATGAGAGAAGGAAGCTACAGAAAATCCTGGCTAAAAGGCAGAAAGGAATCAATGTGCATACTATATGGAGAGGCCACTGAGCCAGAGTGTGCCCTAACAAGCTGGGAGCAAGAACTCACAGGTCTTGGGAGAAGTGGCCCCCAAATGGCAAAGGTGTTATCCCTGGATAAAGACAATGACTAGGGGAGATGGGTGTTCTGACCACCTCCCCCAACCCTGGATAACTGTGAGAGGGAAAGAGAAACCCACTCATTTCTTGATGGACACAGGGGCTTAACACATGGTCTTCCAACCCAATGGCCCTGTTTCCAAGAAAAGATCTAGGGTCCAAGAAGCCACTGGCACCAAAATATGTTCATGGACTACCCGAAGAACAATGGACCTAGGTATGGGATTGGTAACCCATTCATTTAAGGTCACCCCAGGATGTTCCTAACTGTTGGAGCAAGGCATACTCTCCAAAATGGTGGGGAGGACAGATATACTTACTGAACAAAGGGCTGCAGCAACTGGCCCAAAAATAGAGACTGACCCCTGCTGAAAGTTGCTACAGACAGGAGCAATTTTCTCCATGAAGGACAGGGACAAGCAGGTGCTGCTATGGTGGGCAGCACAAATGGCATCTGGGTAGAAGAATCTTTACCCCCTGGCATGTCAACGCAGAAAGTGGAGCGAATGGCCCTTACCAAGACCTTGGAACTTGGAGACAGCAAGAAAATCAACATCCACATGGATAACAGGGATGCCTTTGCCACAGCCCACGTCCACAGGTGTATATGCCAAAAGGACTGCTCACATCAGAGAAAACCAACAGGAAATCTTGAACCTCTTAGATGCCTTAATGAAGCCAACAACCGTGAGTATCACCCTCTGCCCAGGATGTCAAAAGGGAAAAGACTCAGTGGGCAATAGCCCGGCAGAGCAAATGGCTCCAAGGATAGATATATAGGAGCCCATACTGGTTGTGGGTCTGCGAGAGACACCCACTGAAAAATGGGACAAAGTGAGATAGCCTCACTTAAAATACGCTGAATCAAAAAGGACTGAGATTGGTAGCCATCTGACCAACTATTACCAAGGAAAGGTGCACACAAGAAGGGAGAATTATATTCCCCAGAAAGTAAGCCAAGGACTCGCCAGGGCAAATGCACACATGAACTCCTTTAAGGGATCAATAAAACAGTGTAAGGTATGCCAGCGAGCGAATGCTTATGCAGCAAAGAGTAAATAGGGCAGAAGACCTAGAAGAGAACAACCTAGAGTATATAGAGGTTTTATAAAAGATAAGGCAGGAAAGTATGTTTATGAATATCTTCTAGCACTTGTAGATAGTTAATCTAGATAGATTGAGACTTGCCCTAGCAGGCAGGAAACAGCAGCCAGGGTTAAAAGAAATTTTCCCGAGTTTCAGAGTGCCCAAGGTAATTGGATTAGACAATGGTTCTGTTTTTGTTTCTAAGGTAAGTCAGAAATTGACAGATATTGGGGACTAATTGGAAACGTTATTGGATGTACTGTCCCCAGGGCTCAAGACAGCTAGAGAAAATAAACAAAACTCTATGAGAGACCTTAACTAAATTGACCTTGGAGACTGGTTTAGGCTGGGTGGTGCCTGTCCCCTTGTTTCTGAATAGTCCTTGCCATTTTAATCCTCTTTGTTACCCCAATTTCTTTGTCATCTACTGGGTCCTCCTGAGAGGTGTACCACAGCATGAGATTTGGCTCAAACTGTCCGCTTTAATGCTCTAGGCATGTCAGAGACTCCTCGCTGCTTCCAGACAGGTTACTGGATCTGTCAAAGAAGGCTTCAGAAACAGTTGCTGGAACCCTGGTGAAAAAGATCCTCACCAAATTGATCACAGAGACTGGACCTTTGCTCTCTAGGCTCGAGGCGCTCCAATGGATAAGGCATTGAGGTCCCGGAGGCCTACTCAGGAGGAGATCTGCAAGTCCCACATCGCTTCCAAGTTGGACATATGGTCTACAATAGATGCCACCATGCGGGAAACTTTAAGACTCAGTGAAAAGACCCTTATCTTGTACTCTTGACCACCCTGTTTTCTGCCCTGATAGGACCCCTAATGATAATGCTCCTGTTTCTTACAGTTAGACTTATACAGTCAATAGATTAGTTGCCTTCATCAGGGACCAGGTGAGTGCGGTCCAGATTATGGTACTTAGGCAGCAGTATAAGAGCCTTCTGAGACAAGAAGAGGCTGACCTTTAATTCTCCTAGTTCTAAGGTTAGAACTATTAACAAGACAGGAAGTGGGGAATGAAAGGATAAGGTTATAAGCTAGGAATCCCCCATGCCTGGGCACGTGGGGGGCACTTGGATCCCCAATGCCAGCAGGGGGAGGGTGGGCGCAACACTGCGTGGCGGCCACGTAAGCGGAAATGACTTAACTAGTTCTTCTGGCCTCTGTGAGAGGCTGATAGGTAATCAGAGCGCGAGTTCAGATGGTTTGAACTGATTGGCTTAGAAGCTTGTGGTAGGCGGGTTCTGTTATAAGTCTATAAAAGGCCAAGGCAAGCCAGTCCTTGCTGGGCTTACTTATACCCTGTGCGGGGAGGCTATAACCCCCCAGAGCTCTGGATATTAAAATCCTTTTGCAAAATTGCATCAGGTCTGTCTCTTGTGAGTGTTTCCGGGTGCCGGTTTCTGAGGCATGGGGTGAAGGAGTACGCCCGTTTTTTTCTTTTGGATCTTACACTAGCTAACTGGTTTTTGAACTCTGTAAGCCCACCAACCCTTGTTGAGTTCCATAGCTATCTGTAGCTACTCTGGACTGGCTCTGCAAGAGAAAACTATGGGATGGATGGAGAAAGCAGCAAAAGAATGAGGTCAAGGAGACGCCAGGTGGTGGTGGCGCACACCTTTAATCCCAGCACTTGGGAGGCAGAGACAGGTGGATTTCTGAGTTCAAGGCCAGCCTGGTCTACAGAGTAAGTCCCAGGGCAGCCAGGGCTACTCAGAGTAACCCTGTCTTGAAAAAACAAAAACAACAACAACAAACAAAACAAAACAAAACAAAAAAAAAGATGCGAATAAAATAAAATGTAGCCCAATATATAGTCTGGAAGATTCCTTTCCCCCCAGGCATGAGGTGGAGTCTTGGGATCTTGCTGGCTCCAGACTCAGCAGGAGGTTAGCTCCAGAATGCTTTTGTGGCTTCCAGGTGAGGCTGGGTTATTCTATACAGAACAAAAGGCCAGGAAATTCAGGGACTGAGGATAGAGCCAGCAGTGGCAAACCACCTAGCTTGAATGGTGGAGTCAGGGAAGGGACACACCCTCAGTGACCTGTCTTTTCTAAAATGTACTCAACTCTTAAAGTTTTATAAACAATTCCACCAATCCACTCTGTAAAAGTTATTCATATATATGAACCTAGTGGGCTCATTCTCATGAAAACCACCATATTCTATTTCTGGATCACATAGGATAAGGCAAAACACTTCTCTCTCATGGGTTTATTCCAGAGCTTGAATTCAAGTCTCCCTTGGAAGAGCTTCTGTTCCAGTATCTGAGTATCTCCAGTATAATCCAGGAATTACTTTAACAACTGCATGTTAAAAGGACCTCACAGTCCCCTCATACAGAGACAACCCTACTATACTCCTGACCTCAGTGGCTCTATGGAGAAAGATTTCAAAGCCATAGTATAATGAAAAAAATCATTGATTTTCTTTTATGTTCCATTTGTTTGATTTTGTTTTTTTTGTTTTTGTTTTGTTTTTTTGTTTTGTTTTGTTTTGTTTTTCATGAAAGGATTTCTCTGTATAGCCCTGGCAGTCCTGGAACTCACACTGAAGACCAGGCTGGCCTCATACTCAGAGATCTACCTGCCTCTGCCTCCTTAAAGGGGTGTGCCGCCACTGCCCAGCTATCATTGTTTTTCAAACTCAAATATCTTGATAGTTTTTCTGTTTTAAAATAGTTTTGATGTCCAAAGACTCTTTTGAGACTCAAGCCAATTTTTAAATATAATCTCCCATAAAATCAAATAGCAAATTACATGCTTTTGACATACAATGATACAGAATATGCAAGCCAATTTTAAAGGGGGGGGGAAGGGGTTGTAGAGAAGAAATACTGAACTAAAATAAAATGGAAACCCAGCTGGGCAAACTTTAAACTGTATAGCTCTGGATCTAGTGTCAAAAGACTTAGGTAGCTTTACCCTTTTACCTTTTCTGACTGCAACACACTTCTCTTCCATGGGCTTCTGACAGCCATTGTAGGAAACTCTCCTTGGAAGCTATCCCACAGGGCCTACCTGCTCCAATATCTGATGATATCCAATGTAATCCCAGCTTCAGTTTCACAACTACATGCAATGGATTTTTTTGTGCCATCATGAAGGGACTCCCCTGCCATATGCCTTGCCACAGTGACTGTGAAGAAAGATTTCAAAACTACTTTACTAGTATATGCTTCATGAATCAAAAGCCAGAAGAAAGTATCTGATCCTGTTCAGCTCTTTAATTTGTATGGAGCTAAATCCTTCTCTTTTTATTTTGAATTATGCATAAAGTTTGATTTGATATAGCTTTTTTAGCAGTACTTTTATTTTACAAATTCCATAAACAATTCCATTTATTTGATTTGAATCACGCCTTTCTTTATCTTGTACTGAAAAGTACAAGCCTTGACACCAACATTAAATTTCTTACTGCTATTTTTCCTTTCAAAATATATATTTTTCATTTCTTTTCTGACCTGTTTTGTTCATTGTTGGCCTGCATAAGATTATGGTTAATAATAACAAAGTAACAAAGTCAATATTACACTCTTTTAAAATTTCTGTTGTGAATGAAGTTAGCAGAATCTTAGGACAAGGGCTAAAAGAAGACACATTTTTTTTCCAAAATTCCACAAGAATGGCCACTAGTGCAATGGATAATATTGTTCCCACCTTTGAAACCTCTTAAGATATGTTTCCATAACCCATATATCTCTCAGCAATACTGGTTTCACAGACCCTTCTAGGATGCTGCAGTAAGCCATGTTTACAGCAGTCAACTGCTTTCCTAGTCCAAGGTTCCAAAATCTTCCACGTGATATAAAAATAGCATGGTCAGGCCTATCACAGCAATATCCCACTCCCTGCTTCAAATTTTTATCTTAAGTACTTTTCTATGGGCATGATAAGACATTGTGATCAGTGAAATTTATATAAGAAGGAATTTGGAAACTTAAGCTTTCATGTTAGTGTCCACGATCATTATGGCAGGGAACATGGCACCAAGGTGCCATGAACAGTACCTAAGAGCTTATACTTGAGCTATTGCCTGAAATAGAGAGTGAGGTAACTTGGATTGGAATGGGTTTTGAAATAACAAATCCAGCCCCCAGATGTATCCCTTCCACAAGACTAGGCCTGCTAATAATTCCCAAACAATTCTGTCAACTGGGGACAACGTTTTGCAAAAATTCTCATTCATATAACCATATTATGTAAGTGAAAATTAGCAAAGCACAGCTGTAATACTTTTAGGAATTATAATGCATTTAAAAGATCAACTTAGACTCACTTTCCATTTATTGTAAATATTTCCCAAGCTCATTTTTTATAGATGTCTGTCTGAACAACTTCACTGAAATCTTTCTTAAAAACATGGTAGATGATATCAAGTTGTCAAATGTAATTGCAAGAATGCATTCCTTTATAAGAAAGTTCCCAGAAAGAAGCTATACCTGATAGTGAACCTTTTGCAATGCTGATTAAATGAATATAGTTTCAGTGACTGGCCAGATGTTGGGATGTTGCAGATTTATTACCTAATACAAATTATCTTGAGCTCTCCTAATTGTCTTTATTAGCAATTACTTGTCCATCTCTGTGTTTCTGTGTTCAATGTAAAGTGCTCCTAACTAATGGAACAAAAACCTTTGGAATGTATTAACACCAGTCTAATCAGTGGAAGTTATCAAAAGTTAAGAATGTCCTCATATAGATTTTTTTATCCTTTTATTGTAGCTAATCTACCCAATGTTGCTACCATTTTCTTTGAAAAGTGTCTTGATTATTGTTTTTAACAAACAGATGGGGCATGTCCTGAATGGAACATTAGGATAATGAAGAATGGATAGACTAACAAACACATCCAAAAGAAAATATAATAATTTAGGATCAGGTAGGCTATGCTCTGATTGATCAGCAACAACTACTCAATAAAGATTCAGAACCTCAACATTTTATTATGTACAGCCAGGTGGTGGAAGATTTTCCCACCTATTCAAGATTCACCCTGGAGAAATACTGTGCTGATTCCTTTGTGTCTCAGACATTGGTGTATTACATATAGCTGAGGCCAAGTAAAAAATGTATACACACTCAGGACTTTATAACTTTTCTAATCTATCAAGTCTTCCTTAACTCCCTGTAGCTTCACTTTTCTTATATTTCAGGTGTTAATGATGAATCTCCATACATATAATCCTGGGATTGTCCACAGCAATGATCAATACCTGACTGAGAAACAAAAACACTACAGCCTCTGGACTGGGCTACTTGAGTAAAACTGTTCAGAACAACAGGAAAAAGCCTAAAATCAATCGAACAAATAAAACAAAATAAAACAAAACAACATAACAAAAATAAGGACAACAAAACAGTAATCTGGCACTCCTGGAATGCCTTTCTTGGGGAAACCAGAAAACAGGATAGCATTTGAAATGTAAATAAAGAAAATATCTAATAAAAAAAAGACCTATGTTACAATTTGTCTGTTGTTTACCAACAGGAACAGTGACAACATTTCCCTGAGTCAGTTCACAACTTGTCTATATGCTGCTTCCAAGGAGACTTCACTCAAGAAAGCACCCAAAGCAGTCCCTTGCCCCATAGTCAAAGTTAGGGAAGAAACAGGTCACAATGTCTGGGTAAAAGTCTTTCTGGCTCTGGTGAATCTCAGTTAATGACATGATTTACTTTCCTTTGAAGGGCAATATTCCCAATGCTCTATTTTTAGCTATGTGAATTAGTTGTAAATTTTTCAAAGACTAGTAAAATTGGTTGCAGAACCCTTCATGACTTGAGTGGCAAGGCCTATGAGGAAGCACTCTTCCAGGATTCAGTTTCACAGTACATGCCCTATTTCAGAGGTAATGACCATAGGTCAACAGAATCATCCACAGAACTCTGCAAATCAAATGCAAAATGTGCATATACTTGTGTCCTTCAGTTGTGTATCTGTCTCTTCAATTCTTCTGTTTTCTCTCAAGCAGCCAAACTCAATTGTCACTTCTTCTGCTAGGCAAAGGTCTGTCTCCTGAACACAGTTTAAGATTAGATGAAGCTACAATATTTTTTACCTTCTTTAGTCCTTTAAAATTTCCTTCAAAGTATTAACACCTAATTACCTATCTCTTACTTTTTTGGCCTTCTTTACTTTCTTTTCTTTTCTTTCTTTCCTTTTTTTTTTTTTTTAGATTTTTTTCTTTATTTTCTATATTCTTTGTTTACATTCCAAAAGCTTTCCCCTTTCCCAGTTCTCCCCTCACCATATGTCCCATAAGTCCTCCCCCCCCCCGAACAATTCCCCAATCACCCCCACCCACGATTTCTCTGTTCTGATACTCTCCTACAAAAGTGGATCCAGTCTTTTCAGGACCAGGGTCCTTTCCTTTCTTCTTCTTGGGAATCTTTTGATTTGCTAATTGTGCCTTGAGTATTTAGAGCTTCTGGTCTCATTAATATCCACTTATCAGTGATTGCATTTCATGTGTATTTTTTTGTGATTGCATTAACTCACTTAGAATGATATTTTCCAGATCCAACCATTTGCCTACAAATTACATGAATTCATTATTTTTAATTGCTGAGTCGTATTCCATTATATAAATATACCACATTTTCTGTATGCATTCCTCCTGCTTTACTTTCAAAATTTTAGAATCACACTTACTCATTTCTCTATATTTGTATCATTATGTTTACTCTTTATTTACTTTACTTGGAAATGAATATTTCATCCTGTAACTGATACAATTTCCCTCAAGTCATGTGTGCCTATTTTGAATATATGAGGGCATGAAGAATAGATAGAAGTGCAGATACTTGTAAAGAAAGGTTGGTATTGAGTGGGCTGTAAATCACTCTGAAGTAGCAGAAACAACTGCACAGTAACCTGGAATCTCAATGCTTTTCTTATATGCAGCTCAAGGGTCAGGGTTGGCTAACTTTTTAAGTGACATTTATAGGTACTTTTTATCTTCTTCATGACTGTCTTCATCATCTTAACGGACTGATATCCTTTAACACATTGTTTTATTGTTATTTAGGTTTGTTTGGTTCATTTTTTATTAGACTACACCTCTTTCTTTCCATGTTTCCTACCTCCTCCTGGCACCTTTTAACACTTATTTTCTGATATCTGCTTATCTTCTCTGTGCAACAAAGTCTGGTAAGAACAAGTGATATAAATTGCCTAGGACAAGTTAGAATAATGCCCTGAAAAGTGACTAGGTTCTTTTCTGGCTCAGAACCGAAAATCTTCTTGGGCCTGTTATGGCTTCATCCTAGAGAGAGGTTACATATATCACAAGGTGATCCATTTAGCCCTAAAGGAGAAACTCTTTCCAGTAAGATATTCATACATATATGATTGAAACTGGAACATCTGGATGCTAGAATGAAAACTGGATTGAGTAGTTCATTCACTCATCCATTTTCTTACCCAGTAAAGCTTTCCTAAGTCTACTAACTCAGTAGTATTCTCAAAACCCCTTCCTATTAAGGACTGACTTAACTTTTCTCTCTTGAGCTCCCTAAAACACACTATCTGTGGCCCAAGAATGTTCATTTCTCATGTTTCGGAGGCAAGTACACAAAGGCAATTCATACTCTTAAAGTTTTATGTGACCATAAGGATCCTACTCCATAATATGTGATTGAAAACCCATCTAAGAGCCAAGGAAAGATATTATTCTCAATGAAACAACAATAACTCCATGTTGTTATTAGTCTTCTGCTTTTCTATCTTCTGTGATAGACTTATAAATATGTTCTATCATAACTTTCTTCTATTATTTATATGCTGACTATTTTCTGATTTTTAAATTATTATAGAAGCCCTTAGTGAACCCTTTTATACACAAACAAAATTTTTGTTTTGTTAATTTTTACACAAATAAGCTTAAGGAAGGAAGGCTATTTTGATTTATATTCTAATATAACCCTCTTTATTATGATATTGTCAAAGTAAGCATGATTTAGTGATAGACAGAGTAAAGTATAATATATAAAATTGGAAAAAAGGAAGATTATTTTAATATTTAAAAAAGATAGAATTTAAATGTAAATATAGAATATATCCAATAAAAAAAGATAGAATTTCATTGCTTTTTCTTGATATATTGCTATTTTTCCTTCTAATAATGTTCACATTTAACTGTTGATAATTTAAAAGAGTGTAACCTTGGGAATGTTTCATAATAAGAATAGAAGTCTCTATGTAACTGAAACATATATACATTCTTAACCTATGCATATTTATTACAAAAGTAATGGACCGGTTCTTTACACATTGCTACACATATACACACACAAACACACACACACACACACACACACACACACACACACACATACACACACACACAGAGAGAGAGAGAGAAAGAGAGAGAGAGAGAGAGAGAGAGAGAGAGAGAGAGAGAGAGGAGTTTAATCGGAGAAGAGGTATACTCTCATTCTACTGATTACTTTGAACAAGTGTTACTTAGTTTTTATCATCTAGGAACAAGATACTAGTAAATGAATAAGAAAGACAACATAAAAGTCTTCTGCTTGTCCATGTAAAATGAAGATGAAGATGCAAATGAGAGAAAGACCCTTCTTTGTAGCAGATACCTTTCAGAATGTAAGTTGACTCCTGTTTTTGAACACTGAATTTGATTCCCTGTAGTCAGCCTTAAAAATACATACAGAATACAAATTGTGTTGAGTTCTTCAAAGTGCAGAAGGTGAAGAACTGTTGTTAGTTGGAGTTCTTCCAGAAGACAATTCTGTCTCAAACAGTGTTTGGTTCTTATGAGAGGTTAACTTCTCAGCATGAATATGACACTAAGGAGCTAATCATCAGTTTTCCTGTTTCCTGAAGGAGCTTTCATCCACAGTTGAACTTTCTTCTTTTTCTTTCAAACTACATTCTGCTGTGGTCCCTGCAGGAAAGTCAGATCCCTGTTGATCGTCCTCAGCTCAAGGATAAGAGTTTAATCTTTATTTATAGCATTTGTTAAGTACCCACAGGACATAGCAAGGTCATGGTTCTAGCTAAGGCCTGAGACCTATCCAAGATATACAGAACTAAGGCAACTTTTGTATCCTCTGGAAACTTATATTCTAACATATAGATTCAAGATCCTTTGACACTATAACTATTTTATAACTATTTGCAATATAATGGTTATAGAAAGTGTATCTGAAGAAGGAATGCATTCCAGTGAATTCAACTGGTCATATAGATGCTGAGCATTGTAGTTAATTGTACAGGTACTGAACCAGGACACAGAGTTTTGAGATTCTATCTTCAAAATCTTGAAAAGGGAGAGTTCTTAACATTTTGTAGACATTAGCATTCTCTGAGGAGCATTAAGAAATATAGACATCAAACATTAACTGAGGAAAAACCTTATCCTTATATATTCAGCTATAAGACACAATGTTATAAAGTATGTTCACTTCATAGAATAAAACCACACTGTATAATTATGAATGTATATTTAATGAATAATCAGTCATATAAATGGCAAAAGAGTCCTACCAATATTTACTATAAGTTCTTTTCTACAAGAATTAAATACTGAACTTCTGAGAGTATCATAAAATCCAGTTTTGAAGGTGAACTGAATATTGTTTACCTAATTTAAAATTTGCTAAAAAAAGTATCCTTGTATATAGAAGTAATAGTTCTTTATATTTTCAAAGAATTTTTAAATTTATAATTTTGTGAATGTATCAGTGTCTGTATGTGGATTGTATACATAAATAGAAGTACTCAAAAAAGCCAGATGCCATTTAATACTCAGCATGAAAATGACAGGTGGCTGAGGATCAATTGACATGTGCACTGGGAAACAAACTGGAATCTTCTGCAAAGGTAGTATCTGTTCTTTGCCACTGAGTCATCATCTTGCTAGCCTACTATTCTTTCTCTAATATGTTAAAATATATGATTATATATCTCAACATATTCCTCAAAGTACTAACTTTGGTCTTCTGTGTCTAAAGTTCTCAGAAAAAGGCTTTTTAAATAATCTCTGAGGTATGTGTTAGAGAAATGGTTTCATGGTTCACTGTAAATACAACTCTTGTAGAACCCCTGAGTTTTGTTCCCAGCAGCCATACTAGATGGTTTACAACAGCCAACTTCTTGAAAATTAATACTTCTGTTTGGTAAATGTATGCACCTCTTCTTACATTCACGTATCCTCAAATATATGAACAATAGACAATTAGCTGGGAAAACAAGTGACAAAATATACTACGTCAAAAATTTTTATTAGGAATTTATATCAATAAGTCATATAGAAACAATGTTAATGAATCAAATAACAATATTTACTTGGAGAAATATAGAGACATTATGAGTACTAGTGGAACTGGAAGAATTAAATCATTTGCAGTAGGATAGAAACGCTGCGTAACTTTCTACCTTGCACATTAACTAAAATCCAGTACAATTGCATACATATTATTTAAAATATATTTCAAAGACAATAAACTAATCTTCCTTTACTATTAGCATGAATATGTTATAAAAACAAAACCTTTTCCTATAACCAGATAGTCAGCTCTGAAAAATGCATACAAGTAACATTATACATTAAATAAATAGTACTTCTCTATTTAGTGTATTTGTATGTGTATGTGCATGTATGTGTGAATTTGTGTGTATGCCTATGGTAACAATTGATGAAAATGCACACAATGAGTTTGAAGAATAGCAAAAAAATGGGCATGTGGGTAGGTTTGAAAAGAAGAAGGGAAAGAATAAAATAATTTAATGATATTATTGTCTCAAAACATAAAAGAAATGAATCAGGGGTAAGGCCTTTTCATTACAAAATTCCCAACACAGGAAAATATTACAGAGAATATAAAAAATGTCAGAGTTATTGCCCCTGGCACAAAAAAAAAAACAGACAAGTGGTGTTATATGTAACATCTCTTGAAAGTGTTCTGGATTGAAAAACAAGTGTTTAGTTATGTAATCATGCAAACCTAGAAAAAGTATTTGCTCAGATATAAGGTTCAGATTAAAAGGGATCTCAACACACCTGGAAGGACACTTAAATTTAAGTTGGTTTTAAGGGAAATACAACTATGTACTATGACTTTTAAACATTTTTTTTAATTTTTATTTTCTATATTCTATGTTTACATTCCAAAGGCTTTCCCTTTTCCCAGTTCCCCCCCCACCATACGTCCCATAATTCCTCTCCCCCCCCAACTATTCCCCAATCATTCCCCCTCCCCCCACGGTTTCTCTACAAAACTGGATCCAATCTTCACAGGCCCAGGGTCCTATATATGACTGTTTTGCCTGCATGTACCAACATTCATATGTATTGTGTGCATGTTTGATGCAAACAATGCAGGTTATAAGAGACCGTTAAATTTCCTGCAACTAGAATTATGGATGTTTCAGAGTCACCATTTGATTGTTGGGAACCAAATCCTGGCCCACCGCAAGACCAACAAATGTTAGTAATATCTGACTCATCTGTGCGGCCCCAATTTACCATAGTACCATACATAGACACTGATCTAACCCCTGTTCTAAACGTGTGATTCCTCTCAAATTTATGACTTCTTTTTAAAACACATTACACACACACACACACACACACACACACACACACACAAATATATTCAGCCAAGCACAATATTTTTACTCAGATGTGTATGATTTTATATTGCTCATCTTTGAAATTTTCAAGTTTTAATTAATTGTATCTTAAGATATGTCCTTAATTGCACATAGTTCATATGTAGAGGATTGTCTCTATTATACTAACTCCTGAAAATCATGTGTTTTTAATATTATAAAATAATGATCACTTTATTTATCTTTTTAGATTTTAGTGACTGCATTTTATTAGTTCCTATGCATCAGGACATAGTACAACAGGACAACAGAAAGGGTAACAATCATACAGGGGTTGTTCCTGAGGACAGACTAAATCACTGTTAGGAGAATCTATTTTAAGTAAACCAAAATAACATAGACACATTATTCATTATAGTACTTTTTATAATATAAAATTATTATTGCTAGAAATGTTGATCCATACTGATAATTCAACCACTTCAGAGGCTGAAGCAAGATTGCTGTGTATTCCAGGCCAGTCTGTGGTATAGAGTAAGCTGTTTCCCACCCTCATACCCGCCAAAATGTAGAAGAAAATTATAAAGAAAGTAAGATAAACTGTCTTGGTTATAGTGTCACTGCTATGAAGAGACACCTAGACCATGGCACATCTTATAAAGAAAACTCTTATAAAGAAAAGTATTTAATGGGGGCTGGTTTGCAGTTTTAGAAGTTCTGTTCATTATCATTATGTAGAAAACCATGACATTGACATTATGTAGTCATACATGGTTCTGGAGTAACTGAGGGTTCTACATCTTGGTCTGCAGGCATCAGAAGAAGAATCTCTTCTGCAGTCATCTTGGAGGAGGCTTTCTTCCACAACTCCTGAACATAGGATGGAAGTGAACATAGGACCTCAAAGACCATGTCCACAGTGATATACTTCCTCCAAAAAGGCCATACCTCTTAGTAATTTCACTCCCTGAATCAAGTATATTCAAACTACCACACAAACAAATTACAACAAAATCTGAAAGAGAATATGATTAATTAAAATATGTATAAATAACAAACTAGTTGGTTAAAGTGTGGCTATGCCCACAGGATGGTATAATTTTCAAGTTAAAAATGGAAATGCCTAACCTCTCGAATATAAAAAATAAATAAGATAAATAAATATAATTTCAAAAATGTCTGGAGGTAATAATTACTATTCCTTAATATCTCTTAACGTCAATGGACTCAATTCCCCAATAAAAAGACATAGATTAACAGACTGGATACGGAAACAGGACCCTACATTTTGCTGCATACAGGAAACACATCTCAGTGTTAAAGACAAACACTACCTTAGAGTAAAAGGCTGGAGGACAATTTTACAAGCAAATGGTCTCAGGAAACAAGCTGGAGTAGCCATTCTAATATCAGATAAAATTGACTTTCAACCTAAAATCATCCAAAGAGACTCAGAAGGTCACTTCTTGCTGGCCAAAGGGAAAATCCACCAGGAAGAGCTCTCAATACTGAACATCTATGCTCCAAATGCAAGGGCACCCTCCTTCGTAAAAGAAACCTTACTAAAGCTTAAAGCACACATTACACCTAACACAATAATTGTGGGTGACTTCAACACCCCACTCTCCTCAATGGACCAATCAGGAAAGCAGAAACTAAACAGGGACACAGTGAAACTAATTGAAACTCTGGACCAATTGGATTTAACAAATATATATAGAACATTTCATCCTAAAGCTAAAGAATATACCTTTTTCTCAGCACCGCATGGTACCTTCTCCAAAATAGACCATATAATCGGTCACAAGACAGATGTCAACAAATACAAGAAGATCGAGCTAATCCCATGCCTCTTATCAGATCACCATGGAGTAAGAGTGGTCTTCAATAGCAACAAAAACAACAGAAAGCCCACATACACATGGAAACTGAACAATACTCTACTCAATGACACCTTGGTCAAGGAAGAAATAAAAAAAGAAATCAAAGACTTTTTAGAATTCAATGAAAATGAAGGTACAACCTACCCAAATCTATGGGACACAATGAAAGCAGTGCTAAGAGGAAAACTCATAGCTCTAAGTGCATCCAAAAAGAAACTGGAGAGAGCATACACTAGCAGCTTAATGGCACACCTTAAAGCCCTGGAAGAAAAACAAGTTAATTCACCCAGGAGGAGTAGAAGACAAGAAATCATCAAACTCAGGGCTGAAATCAATCAAATAGAAACAAAGAGAACCATACAAAGAATCAACAAGACCAGGAGCTGGTTCTTTGAGAAAATCAACAAGATAGATAAACCCTTAGCCAGACTAACCAAAGGACACAGAGACAGTATACAAATTAACAAAATTAGAAATGAAAAGGGAGACATAACAACAGAAACTGAGGAAATTCAAAAGATCATCAGATCCTACTACAAAGGTCTATACTCAAAACAACTGGAAAATCTGGAGGAAATGGACGATTTCCTAGACAGATATTAAATACCAAAATTAAATCAGCATCAAGTAGACCAGCTAAATAGTCCCATAACCCCTAAAGAAATAGAAGGGGTTATAGAAAGCCTCCCAACCAAAAAAAGTACGGGACCAGATGGTTTTAGTGCAGAATTCTACCAGACCTTCAAAGAAGACTTAACACCAATACTCTCCAAACTATTCCACAAAATAGAGACAGAAGGGACACTGCCCAACTCATTCTTCGAAGCCACAATTACGCTAATACCTAAACCACAAAAAGATCCAACAAAGAAAGAGAACTTCAAGCCAATTTCTCTGATGAATATAGATGCAAAAATACTAAATAAAATTCTTGCTAACCGAATCCAAGAGCACATCAAAACGATCATCCACCATGATCAAGTAGGCTTCATCCCAGGGATGCAGGGATGGTTCAATATACGGAAATCCATCAATGTAATCCACTACATAAACAAACTGAAAGAAAAATACCACATGGTCATCTCATTAGATGCTGAAAAAGCATTCGACAAAATTCAGCATCCTTTCATGCTAAAAGTCTTGGAAAGAGCAGGAATTCAAGGCCCATACCTAAACATAGTAAAAGAAATCTACAGCAAACCAGTAGCCAACATCAAAATAAATGGAGAGAAACTTGAAGCATTCCCACTAAAATCAGGGACTAGACAAGGCTGCCCTCTCTCTCCATATCTTTTCAATATAGTACTTGAAGTTCTAGCAAGAGCAATTAGACAACATAAGGAAGTCAAAGGGATACAAATTGGAAAGGAAGAAGTGAAACTATCATTATTTGCAGATGATATGATAGTTTACCTAAGCGACCCAAAAAACTCCACCAGAGAACTTCTACAGCTGATAAACAACTTCAGCAAAGTGGCAGGTTATAAAATTAACTCAAGCAAGTCAGTGGCCTTCTTGTACTCAAAGGACAAGCAGGCTGAGAAAGAAATTAGGGAAATAACACCCTTCACAATAGCCACAAACAACATAAAGTATCTTGGCATAACTCTAACCAAACAAGCGAAAGATCTGTACAACAGGAACTTCAAGTCCCTGAAGAAAGAAATCGAAGAAGACCTCAGAAGATGGAAAAATATTTCTTGCTCCTGGATTGGCAGGATCAATATAGTAAAAATGGCCATCTTGCCAAAAGCAATATACAGATTCAATGCAATCCCCATCAAAATCCCAACTCAATTCTTCATAGATCTAGAAAGAACAATTCTCAAATTCATCTGGAGCAACAAAAAACCCAGGATAGCTAAAACTATTCTCAACAATAAAAGGACTTCTGGGGGAATCAATATCCCTGACTTCAAGCAGTACTACAGAGCAATTGTGTTAAAAACTGCATGGTATTGGTATAGCAACAGGCAAGCAGATCAATGGAACAGGATTGAAGACCCAGAAATTAACCCACAGACTTATGGTCACTTGATCTTTGATAAAGGAGCCACAACCATCCGATGGAATAAAGATAGCCTTTTCAACAAATGGTGCTGGTTCAACTGGAGGTCAACATGCAGAAGAATGCGAATTGACCCACTCTTATCTCTTTGCTCTAAGATCAACTCCAAGTGGATCAAGGACCTCCACATAAAACCAGACACACTGAAACTATTAGAAAAGAAACTTGGGAAGACCCTGGAGGTCTTGGGCACAGGGGAAAAGTTCCTGAGCAGAACACCAATAGCGTACGCACTAAGATCAAGAATTGACAAATGGGACCTCATAAAATTACAAAGTTTCTGCAAAGCAAAGGACACTGTCAGAAGGACAAAACGGCAACCAACAAAGTGGGAAAAGATCTTTACCAACCCCACATCCGACAGAGGGCTAATATCCAATATATACAAAGAACTCAAGAAGTTAGACCCCAAAGAACCAAATAACCCTATCAAAAAATGGGGCACAGAGCTAAACAAAGAATTTTCACCAGAAGAAATTCGGATGGCCGAGAAACACCTTAAGAGATGTTCAACATCATTAGTCATCAGGGAAATGCAAATCAAAACAACCCTGAGATTCCACCTCACACCAGTCAGAATGGCTAAGATTAAAAACTCAAGAGACAACAAGTGCTGGCGAGGATGTGGAGAAAGAGGAACACTCCTCCACTGTTGGTGGGATTGCAAAATGGTAAAACCACTCTGGAAATCAGTTTGGCGGTTCCTCAGAAAATTGGGCATGTCACTTCCAGAGGACCCTGCCATACCACTCCTGGGCATATACCCAGAGGATTCCCCTACATGCAATAAAGACACATGCTCCACTATGTTTATAGCAGCCTTGTTTATAATAGCCAGAAATCGGAAGGAGCCCAAATATCCCTCAAAGGAAGAATGGATACAGAAAATGTGGTATATTTATACAATGGAATACTACTCAGCAATTAAAAATAATGAATTCATGCAATTTGTAGGTAAATGGTTAGACCTGGAAAATATCATCCTGAGTGAGCTAACCCAATCACAAAAGAATGCACATGAAATGCAATCACTGATAAGTGGATATTAATGAGCCCAGAAGCACTAAATACTCAAGACACAAATAGCAAGTCAAATGATTCCCAAGAAGAAGAAAGGAGAGGACCCTGGGCATGTAAAGATTGCATCCAGTTTAGTAAAGAAACCGAGGGGGGAGGGGGAATGATTGGGGAATATTTGGGGGGGGAGAAGAACTATGGGAACTATGGTGGGTGGGAACTGGGAAAGGGGAAAGCCTTTGAAATGTAAACATAGAATATAGAAAATAAAAATAACTAAAATTAAAAAAAAAGAAACACTAATTTATATAGGGTGTATCTATATCTAGGTCAATTCTACTTTAACTTTTAATCTACATAGCTTTGGTAGCTGACAGTGATAGTCAACAAAAAATAAGGCAACTATATAGAAAAAAATTAAACAGAAACTCAAACCCTTAGTACATACATGACTTACATTGATATCTGTAAGTTATAATCACTTTCTTTATATACACTTTAAGCAAGTGGAAGTATTTGGTTGCATTCAAATAACATTAAAGAAAGACTTTTGTACAAAAAAAAATGGAAATGCCTTCTAATATAGAATATTCTTACTGAAAAATTAAGATATAAAGTAATAACCATTATAAGGGGAAAAGAAAAGTGATTAACAGAAATATGAACAGAAAGGTAAAATTATTAAAATCAGGGAGAGACTTTTTTCTCTTTAAACCCATTCAAAAAATAAATCAGAAAATGTGAATTGAACAACATATTATCAGAGTAGAATAATAAAATTTTCCATCAAATTGTGCAGGAATGTTGCTCTTTATTTTATATGTTCTGAAAGCGTTCCTGCCACAGTTTTTAAATTTTGTTCACTTGCTTACAAATATACTACCATGATTTGTATTTACTTTTTACAAATACTTAATAACTAGTAAATATATATTTTTGTCATGTTGAAAAGAAGCACACTGTGTTACTTTATTGTTGCTGTGAAAAAACACCATGAACAAGCTAAATAATTGAAAGAAGAGTTTGTTTAGGCACATGGTTCCAGAGAGATTAAAGTCCAGAATAGGTGGGGCAGCATAGCAGCGAGTAGCAGGTATGGCAGCAGGAATAGGAAGCTAAAAGTTTGTATCTTGAATTGTATGCAAATGAAGAGAGAACAACTAGAATTTACAGGTGCAAAAATAACTTTTATTTGCCAGATATTATTGCTTTCTCAGAGGCTTACTGATGAATAAGTGCACCCTTTATAGCTCTTTTTTAACTCTGGCTGGCTTGCTCAAACCTGTTTTCTGGCTCAAACACCTCTCTAAGCTGAATGATTAAAAGTGGCTTCTTTTGACTTCTCACTGCATTGCTCTGCTGGGCCTCAAACTAATTCTGGCCATTTATTCTAATCTTCTAACTGCTTCTGAATCTCTAGATCATTCTGCCTTCACCTGCAACCAGTAAAACTGACCTGGTAAATCTGGTAAACCCCACCCCTCCTCTCTCTCAGCACTGCTATAAGTAACCTGACTTCCTTTTTGTTTTCTTTTGTTTTGTTTTGTTTTGTTTTGTTTTGTTTTGTTTTGTTTTGTTTTCTTGGGAGAGATATGTATAACCTATTCTGGCTCATTCTGTCAATTTTTTCTCTGATTGATTACTTTGTCTGCCACATAATTACACACTGGTGTGAACATGGCTACATTCATCTACAAGTTAAATTTACCTACACTTTTTAGAATAAAAGGTATGTACTAAGGATGAGTTTTTATTCCAGATAGAGGGATTAAAGGAATCTCATTCTAGATGGATAACAGACCTAAAAAGTCTTTGAATGTGATCCTTTGCCAAAGCAACCATGTTGCTGGGTTAAAATCCCTCTACATCTTTCCTCTTTCAGTTTAAGCTAAAAATTAAACAGTTTAGCTATCACACCAGAAACAATTATCAATGCCAGAAAGATAAGGGTCCAAATGTTCTTATGAAGATTTGCTGATGCTATCTATGGTCCTTCATAATGGCAGTGCTGATCATCTGTACTTCAGCTAATCTCCAGTTCAGCCTCAACATTTTCAAATCAGCCCATCTGATGAATTAACACTCTTTTTTTTCTCACAGCTTGTTATATTGTCTCCTATGTGGGGGATGGGGGTGGGGGGTTAGGGGTGGTCAGCTTTCTGTGTTGCTTTCATTGCTTCCTTTCTGTTTCTCTACATTCCTTGAAAAATATCGCTCATGTGGAAATTTCTCTTACTCAGATTAGAACTTTAATATATTTGATGGAACCTATAGTCTTTTATCACCTGAGGAAATGTAGATTAAACACTCTTCACCAATGGAACATTCTCTGACTTCTATTCTCATGTTTGAATAACATTATAGAATACAGTTTGATCTAATTCAGCAGTTTTTTTCTACAGTCTAATATCTTTCAGCTAATCTTATTCCTCCATTCCATTAAGTACAACTTGATCTTTACAAATTCACAGATAAACTAGACATTTAGTTACTCATTTTACATGTCCTGCTCCATGAGAAGAAGCCAGGCTTCTCAACCATAAAAACAGCCTAATTATATAACATGTCCATATACAGTGTCTCTAATATCTTGTTAGTTTTCTCTGCGAATTTCTCACAGGTAATTCCTGGCTCATATCATTTGTTGCTGAGATGCGACCAAACTCCCTTAGAGAGTTTCTCATCAGTATGAGATTACCTAGCATATCTTTTGCTAATATGAATTTATTAGTCCAATGCTAACCTTTACCACACATTCTACAAATCCCAGAAACTTGAGTCCTTTTAGAAAACTTTCTGGGAATGTCTTGTCTATAACCCTTTTAAAATGACCTATAGCCAAAACAATGGATATTTTGATATCTAAGATTATTGGCTATTGCTTGTCCAATTATGTAGTAATGAGGTTCAATATCAGCAGTAGTCTCTCATTCACTCTTCCATGGTTGGTGTTTGAACTTTTTAATGTCTAAGAACATTTTAAACTTAGCACTTGCATTTTTAAATATTGTTTCAGTTAATACCAAATTCACATCTGGAACTGATATTATTGTCTTTATAGAAACCCTTTAATCTATATAAGAACTCAGTAAAACAGTTATTGGAGCTTTGCATAATCTTTGTGAATGACATAGACCCTTTCCCTTATTCCTCCACCTTATTCCAGGCTCATAAAACTGTTGAAGAGCATTGTATAATAATAGAGTCATCAAATTACATATGCTATCTTAAATCAGCAGATTTGCCTTCACCTAACAACTGGTCTTTAGTGATATTAACATCTTTAGACAGATTATGCTTTTCCATAATTGCAGCAACTTCTTGCCACCATGACAGCCATTGAAACTGAGAAACAGCTTCAAGTACAGTAGCTGTTAAATCTTTCTAGCCTTAGGGGATAATCCTATTTGGGTTGCCTAGATATTTAACATCTGTCTCACATGGGGTTTGTTAATTATTTTAAGATCTTGTATTTTAATGGGTGTCTTAGTTATGCTTTTACTGGTGTTCAGAGACACTATGACCTAGACAACTCAAAAAAGACATTTCACATGCTCAGAGATTTAGTCTATTATTATCAAGGCAGGAAGCATGGCAGCATGTAGGCAGACATCAGGCTGAAGGATGTCAGAGTTCTACATATTGTTCAGAAGGAAAAGGAATTTTGAAGCCTACCCCCACAGTGACACACTTCTTCCAACAAGGCCACACCTACTCCAACAAGGCCACACCTGGTAATAATGCCATTTCATTGGACAAAACATATTTAAACTCCCACATTCCACTCTCTGACAGCTATAGGCTTTTTAAAATATGTGAGTCTATGGGAGCCACAACGAGTTGTAACATAGCACAGCATACATTTAATTAGCCTTCAAATTGTCCCCATACTTTATGGTAGTCTCAACAATATTAAAAGTACAAAGTTCAAAGTCTCTTTTGGGATTCATCCAATCACTTAATTCTAGTCCCCTTTAAAATCAAAATCAAATAGCATAGCACATACATCCAACATCACAAGATATACAGTACCATTCTATGATATTATAGTGAGGAAATATTGGATCAAAGCAAGACCAAAACCCGGCAGGACAGCTCCAAACTCTGCATCTCCAAATTCTTTATTAACGCATTCTTCAGATATCCAACTTTTCATTCTTGTTGACTTCTGTTGGCAGATCATTCAGCAGCAATACACTTCTATTTCTTCCTTGGTTACACTCCATGTTATCAGCTTTCCTTGATAGTTATCTCATGATTCTGCCATCTCTAACACCTTGGGATATAAAAAAGAACTTCATTTTTATAATTTCTTGTTCCAGTGTCTGAGATCAACATATTATGTATGGTCTTCACGGCTCCTGCAATGAATGGACTTGCTTAAGGTACTTCTTCAACATTGCCTACTATAGCAATTTAGGTTCTGGTTGACTCCACCCTACTGTTTCTGCTGTTCTTGGTGGTCATCCCATGGTACTGCCATCTCCAGGACAATGGGGAATTCTGCCACAAGTATGCCTCACCAATAGCCTCTCATAGGCTCCTTTCATGGGGCCAAGCCTCAAACTCTTTACATGACCCCTTCAGTCCTGAGCCATCATCAGCAACTGAGGCTGTACTTTCACCAATGGCCTATCACAGTGCCAACCCTCAGCTGTGCTCATGACCCTTCATGCCTTCAAAACCAGTACCACCTTGTTGATTCTTACACATTACCAAGTTTGATTATTAGCATGAGATACAGCACTGACCACCTCTGGAATACAGATTATTTGTACTTTCAGAAAACAGTTCCTGGAAGATTTTTCCTTAGTGATGTTGGTCTCTCCTTAATCACTGCTAATCTCTTAGCTCCCGGTACCCAGCATCAATTGTCCCAGTACTGCCTTATAGTCTTGACTTTAAATCCAGAGCTGTGTGGTCAAACTTGGCAAATTTCAGTGCTTGTTGAACCTATAACATGGTCTCTGTATCACCAGCTTTGCTTTTCAACTCCTTCACTGTATAAAATTGACTGTCCTAAAATTTGATCTGTAGATTCACCTTGAACTCAGAGTCTGCATGTCTTGGTCTCCTGAATGCTTGGATTAAAGCTGTGTGCTATTGCTCTCTGAAAATGCAAAGCTCCCCCAAGCAGCCTGGTATTTCAGGAGGAGTTTTATTCCCCTACCAAGTCATCTTCTACCTTCATCAGAACTGTTGAACCTGAACCAAACAGGTAAGGCTCCCTTTACTCACCCATCTTTCCTGCTTTCTGATTTGTCTGGACATGGCAAGTTCCTGTGAGCACCATGCTAGCCTATGCAAACGTTCATTCTCCCACCACCTCTCTGTCCACCTTAACTGGATCCTCAACTCCAGAACTATACTGACAGTGTAGATTGAGAACCACACAGATCAGCAGATCCAGAACCACACAGATCTGCAGATCCAGAACAATACAACTGAAGGATACCCATCAAGGAATTGCCACACCTGGGTCACTGAAGTTAACCCACATCTCAACACCTACAACAGAAACATCCAGGGAACAAAGCCATCCAATGGATAAAGGTGCTTGAAAGAGTACAATCAACAAAAGCAAGGGAATCTAACACCATTGGAACACATATACCCTTCTAAACCAAGCTTTGGATATCCTATCACACCAAAAGCATAAGAAAATGGCTTTAAATCCATTTTTATAAAGATGATAGGGACATTTAAAGAGGAAATTAATGAATGCCTTAAAGAAATAGAAGGGAATACAGACAGAGGTGTTCAAAGAGAAAACAAATGAATCCCTTAAAGACAAACAGGAAAATACAATTAAATAGTTAAAGTAAATAAAACTGTGAAAGAACTGAAAGTGGAAACAGAAGCATAGTGAAAACACAAACTGAAGGATTCCTGGAGATGAAAAACCTTGGGAAAGTGTTGTGGATATGCTGTTCTTATGAACCAATCCCCTAATGAATAAAGGAGCCAATTACTGGTGAGTAGGCCTGACTTCCAGGTTGGATGGAAGAAAAGAAGCAGGGGAGAGGGACTTCCTTTTGGAGTTGGGTTAACAGAGGGGTAAGACATAGTTGATAGAGTTTCCTAGTATCATGGTAGATTTGCAAGGATGCACCACTGGAGGGATCAGATTTTAATAAGGCTTACAAATTAGGTTTTACTTGTGTCCAGAGACTGAGTTACCATTGTTTCTGAACTAAGTGTGTGTTCCCTTTTCCTTCACACAGCACATCCTCTGGGTTCAGATAGAAAGGTACAGCAGCAAAGTTTGGTTTTGCCAGATGTGCACCATAAATATAGTGGGGAATTTGAAGCACAGGGTTGGTGTGGTAGTGACCCATGACTGGGAACCTAGTGAGCAGGGAGCTCTCAGCCAGTGAATTTCCACTAATCTCCAGCACATGGCTGGCCAGGCCACCAGAGCAGTGGGTTAGAGGCACAAACTTAGAAACAGGACATTTTTACTTTTTTATTATTTCCTGCAACAGGAAAAGAATAAGAACAACAGACGCAAACATCACCAACAGAATATAGAAGATAAAAGAGAGACTCTCAGGGGTAGATGATACAATAGAAAAAATTGATACATCAGTCAAAGAAAATGTTTAATATATATATATATATATATATATATATATATATATATATATATATATATACCTGACATAAGACATCCAGGAAATTATTTGGGATACAATAAAAATATATGTAACCTAAGAAAAATAGTAATAGAAAAAAATGAGGTGTCCCGGCTATAAGGCCCAGAAAAATATATTCGACAAAATCATAGATGAAATCTTTTACAACCTAAAAAAAGAAATACTTATAAACATACAAGAAGTTTATAGAACACAAATTAGAGTGGGCCAGAAAAGAAAATCCTGCTGCCACATAATAATCAAACAACAAATCTAAAAATAAAGAAAAACCTTAAAAGTGGCAAGGGGAAGAAGTCCTGTAGCATACAAAGGCAGACGTAAAAGAATGACACCAATATTCTCAATATAGACTCTAATAGCTGGAAAGTCCTGGGTAGATATCTTGCAAAATCTAAAACAAAACAAAACAAAACAAAACAAAAAACAGAGATGCCAATCTAGACTATTATACCCAACAAAACTCTTAATCACCATAGGTATTGAAAACAAGATATTTCAAGACAAATCCAAATTCAAACAATATCTATTCACAAATTCATTGCTACAGAAAGTATTAGAAGGGAAACTACAACATGAGGAGGATAACGACATGCAAGGCAAAACAGGAAATACATAATTTCATACCAACAAAACCAAAGGAAAACACAATCACACAGACTATCACCTCCAACATAAAAATAACAGGAAATAACAATCACTGGTCATTAATATCTCTGAACATCAATGGACTCAATTCCCAAATAAAAAGACACAGGCTAACAGAATGGATACAAAGACAGGACCTATAATTCTGCCAAATATAACAAACTTAGCTGAGCAGTAACAATACCTAATAAAATAGACTTTCAACCAAAATTAATAAAAAAGAGTCAGGGAAGGAAATTCACACTCATCAATGGACAAATCTACTAAAGGTATCCTCAATTGAAGAAGAAATATTACTAAAGCGTAAATCACACATTGAACTACACACATTACTAATGAGCAATTTCAACTTGCTACTCTCACTAACCAACAGGTCATCCAGACAAAACCTCAACAGGGAAATAACAAACCTAACATGTATCTTCAATAAAATGGACATAATAGACATCTTTTGAATATTTCACCCAAACACAAACACACACACACACACACACACACACACACACACACTCCACACATACACATAATAGCTACTTTTCAGCACCTAATGGATCCTTATACAAATTGACCATATAGTCAGTCAGAAAGCAAACATCAACAGACACAAGAAATAATTGAAATAATACCTCGTATCTTATCAGACCAACATGGACTTCACCAACAACAGAAGACTCAAAAAGCCTACACCCAAACAAGTTGCATAGCTGTCTAGCCAATGATCTCTGAGTCATGGAAGAAATTCAAGGCTTTGTAGAATTCAATGAAAATGAAGTCACAATATACCCAATTTATGAGACATAATGAAAGTACTTTAAACTGATTACTATTATGAACATGGATGCAAAACATACTCAATGAAATACTCACAAACCAGATCCAGGAACACATCAAAAAACATCATCCATTATGATCAAGTAGTCTTCATCACAGAAATGCAGGGATGGTTCAGTTAAAAAAAATACATCAAGGTAATCTATCATATAAACAAACTGAAGGAAAAAAATCGCACGATCATCTTATTACATGCTGAAAAAGCCTTTGACAAAAATCTAACATCCCTTCATGTTAAAAAGTATTAGTGAGATAAGTGAAATAAGCCAGATACCTAAACATAATCAAAGCAATATACAGCAACCCAGTAGCCAACATCAAGCTAAATGGAGAGAAATGTAAAGCAATTCCTCTAAAATCAGGAACATTACAAGGCTGCCCACTCTTTCCCTTTCAATTCAATATAGTACTTGATGGTCTAGCCAGATCGATAAGACAACTACTTGAGATCAACGAGATACATATTCAAGAGGAAGAAGTCAAAATATAGCTATTTGAAGAAGATATGTTGTATGCATAAGGAAGCACAGAAATTCTACCACAAAACACCTACAGCTGATAAAGACCTTTAGCAAAGTGGATGGAAAAAATATAACTCGAATAAATCAGAAGCCCTTCTTTATAGCAATGATAAACAGGCTGAGAAAAAAATAGGGAAACAATACCCTTCACAATAGCTATGAATAACATAAAATGTCTTGGTCTAACTATAACCAAGCAAGTGAAATATTTGTATGACAAGAACTTTAAGTTCCTGAAGAAAGATAGGATAAGGATTAAGATAGTAAGAAATGGGCATCTAACCATAAGTAATCTACAAATTCAATGTAATCCCCATTAAAATTTCAACACATTTTTATAGACCCTAAAAGAGAAATTCCCAACCTCATGTGGAAAAAAATAACACCCAGGATACCCCAAACAATCCTGAACAATAAAAGAATGTCAGGAGAACTCTCCATCCCTGACCTCAACCTGTACTATAGAGCAATAGTGGTAAAAACTACATGTCATTGGTCCAGAAGCTGACATGTTGATTGAAGAAATCAAGTCAAAGACTCATAAATAAATGAACACACCTACTGACACATGATTTTTAATAAAGAAATGAAGTCCATACAAGGTTAAAACAACAATAACAACAACAAAAAATGTTCAACAAATGGTACTGGTCTAAATGGATGTACACCTGGAGAAGAATGCAAATTTATCCTTATTTATCACTCTGCACAAAAGTGAAGTACAAGTGGATCAAGAACCCTAATCTGCAATGAGATACACCAAATTTCATAGAAAAGAAAGTGGGAAACATACATGTAAGCATTGGTACAGGAGAAAATTTGCTGAACCGAACCCCAATGGTTCTGAGAGGCCAAACCTACCCCATCTTGGATCCTACCTCCATCTTAAGATAAACTTCATTTATACTTAAACCCAAGCAATACCAAAGCACAGGAAAGGACCCCATACCTTGTTCTTGGACCATATTCTAGATTTATTCCCTAGATATGTCCTATCAACAGCCAATCAAAAATTAGCCTATTTCAGATATACTTTCAGAAAATATGTGTTCATGGTTTTGTTTCAGAGTACCTACATATTTGCTTACAATAGTCATTCAATTGGATGTTTGTCTGCCTGAAAAAACCCTTTGCTTGCTCACCATTTCCTATAAAAGCTTTCCCGTTGACGGCTCTGGGCTGCTTCCACAACCCATCTTCAACAAAAGTATAGAAAAAAAACTCCCTAATCTAAAGAAAAAGATGCACACGAACATACAAGAATCCTATAGAACTCTAAGTAGACTGGACCAAAAAACAAATTTATCCCATCACATAATAATTAAAACACCAAAAGCACAAAACAAAGAATATTTAATGCAGTAAGGGAAAAATGTCAAGTAGTATATAAAGGTAAACCTATCGGAATTATACCAGATTTCTCATAGACTATGAAAGCTAGAAGATCCTGGGCAGATGTTGTACAGACCCTAAGAGAAAACAATTTTTATCCCAGGCTACTATAACCAGAAAAACTCCTAATAACCAGAGATAGAGAAACAAAGATATTCTATGACAAAATCAAATATACACAATATCTTTCACAAATCAAACTCTATAAAGGATGATTGATGGAAAACTCCAGCACAATGAGGGAAACTATACCTTTGAAAAAGCAATAAAGCAATCTTTATTCAGCAAATCCAAAAAAGATAGCCATATAAATATAATTCTACCTCCCACAACAAAAATAACAGGAAGCAAGAATCACTATTACTTAATATCTCTCAACATCAATGGACTCAATCACCAATAAAAAAGACAGACTAGCAGACTGGATATGTAAACAGGGGACAGTGTTTTGCTACATACAGGAAACACACCTCAGTGACAAAGGCAGACATTACCTAAGAGTAAAAGATAAGAAAGTATTCCAAACAAATGGTCCCAAGAAACAAGCTGAAATAGCCATTCCAATATGGAATAAAATAGAATTTCAATCAACAGTTATCAAAATATAAGGATTGACACTTCAAACTCTTCAAAGGAAAAAGTCTACCATGAAGAACTCACAATTATATTTGGAACATCTATGTTCCAAATGCTAGGGTACCCACATTCATAAAAAAAACTTTACTAAAGATCAAAGCACACATTGCACGCTATACAGAAATAGTGGAAGACTTCAACATCCCACTATCATCATGGAAACAGAAAATAGAGACACAGTGAAACTAAGAGAAGTTATCAGCCAAATGGATTTAACAGATATCTATAGCATATTTCATCCTAAAATAAATGAATATATCTTCTTCAAAGCACCTCATAGTACCTTCTCCAAAACTGACCATATAGTTGTTCACAGACATGCCTGGACAGATACAGGAAGACAGATATAATCCTACAGACAATATTAAGCTCAATAAGAAGGAAGAGCGAAGTGTGGATGCTTCAGTGCTTCTTAGTAATGGGAACAAAATACACACAGGAGGAAATGTGAAGCAGTGACTGAAGGAAAAGCCATCCAGAGAATGCCTAACCTGGGGATCCTTCCCATATATGATAGCCAATTCTGGAAGCTATTGTGATTGCTTGGAAGTGCTTACTGAACGGAGCCTGATATGGCTGTCTCCTGTACGGTGATGCCACAGTCTGACAAAAACAGAGATGATGCTAGCAGCTGACCATTAGACTGAGCACTAGACTGAGCACTCCACAATTGAAGAGTTGGAGAAGGGACTGAAAGAGCAGAGGGGGGTTGCAGGTCCATGTGGGGAGTAATAGTGACAAGTTGCCAGAAACCTGGGAGCTCATGATGTTCCTGTCCTACAGATCTTTCACTTGTTTGGTTAGAGTCATGCCTAGATACTTTACATTGTTTGTGGCTATTGTGAAGGGTATTATTTCCCTAACTTCTTTCTCAGCCTGCTTATCCTTTGAGTACAGGAAGGCTACTGATTTGCTTGAGTTGATTTTATAACCAACCACTTTGCTGAAGCTGTTTATCAGCTGTAGGAGTTCTCTGGTGGAGTTTTTTGGGTCACTTAAGTATATTATCATATCATCGCAAATAGTAACAGTTTGACTTCTTCCTTTGCAATTTGTATCCTTTGATCTCCTTATGTTGTCTAATTGTTCTAGCTAGAACTTTAAGTACTCTATTGAAAAGATATGGAGAGAGGGGGCAGCCTTGTCTAGTCCCTAATTTTAGTGGGATTGTTTCAAGTTTCTCTCCATTTAGTTTGATGTTGGTTACTTGTTTGCTGTATATTGCATTTACTATGTTTATGCATGGACCTTGAATTGATGTTCTTTCCAGGACTTTTGGCATGAAAGGATGCTGAAAATAATCAAATGATTTTTCAGCATCTAATGAAATGAACGTGTGGGGTTTTTTTTTCTTTGATTTTGTTTATGTAGTGGATTGCATTGATGGATTTCTGTATATTGAACCACCTGTGCATCCCTTGGATGAAGCCTACTTGATCATGGTGGATGATCATTTTGATGTGTTCTTGGATTCGGTTGGCAGGGATTTTATTTAGTATTTTTGTATTGATATTCATAAGGGAAATTGACCTGAAGTTCTCTTCCTTAGTTGGATCATTGTGTGGTTTTGGTATCAGCATAATTGTGGCTTTGTAGAACGAGTTAGGTAGTGTTACTTCTGTTTCTATTTTGTTGAATAGTTTCAAGAGTATGGGTGTTAGGTCTTCTTTGAAGGTCTGATAGAATTCTGCATTAAAACCATCTGGTTCCATACTTTTTTTTGGTTGGAATAATTTCTATGACCCCTTCTATTTCTCTTGGGCTTAGGGGACTGTTTAGCTGATCTATTTGATCCTGATTTAATTTTAGTATTTGGCATCTGTCTAGGAAAGTGTCCATTTCCTCCAGATTCTACAGTTGTGTTGAGTATAGGCTTTTGTAGTAGGGTCTGATGATTTTTTTAAATTTCCTCAGTTTATGTTGTTATATCTCCCTTTTCATTTCTAATTTTGTTAATGTGGATACTGTCTCTGTGGCCTCTCATTAGTCTGGCTAAGGATTTATCTATCTTGTTGATTTTCTCAAAGAACCAGCTCCTGGTCTTGTTGATTCTTTGTATGGTTGCTTTGTTTCAACTTGATTGATTTCACCCCTGAGTTTCATGATTTCCTATCTTCTACTCCTCCTGGATAAATTAGTTTCTTTTTGTTCCTGGGCTTTCAGTTGTGCCACTAAGCTGCTAGTGTATGCTCCCTCCAGTTTCTTTTTGGAGGCACTCAGGGCTATGAATTTTCCTCTTAGAACTGTTTTTATTGTGTCCCATATATTTGGGTAAGTTGTACCTTCATTTTCATTGAATTCTAAAAATGTCTTTGATTTCTTTCTTTTTTCCTTGACCAAGGTATCATTGAGTAGAGTATTGTTCAGCCTCCATGTGTATGTGGACTTTCTATTGTTTCTGTTGCTATTGAAGAACACTTTTACTCCATGGTGATCTGATAGGACTCACGGTATTAGTTCGATCTTCTTATATTTGTTGAGGTCTGTCTTGTGACCAATTATATGATTGATTTTGGAGAAGGTACCATGAGGTGCTGAGAAAAAGGTATATTCTTTTGCTTTAGGTTGAAGTGTTCTATATATATCTGTTAAATCCAACTGGTCTAAAGCTCCAATTAGTTTCACTGTGTCCCTGTTTGTTTTCTGTTTTCCTGATCGGTCCATTGAGGATAGTGGAGTGTTGAAGTCACCCACAATTATTGTGTTAGGTGCAATGTGTGCTTTGGGCTTTAGTAAAGTTTCTTTTACGAATGCTCCCTTGTATTTGGAACATAGATGTTCAGAATTGAGGGTTCTTCTTGGTGGATTTTTTCTTTGGCCAGCAAGAAGTGTCCTTTTGTGTCTCTTTTGATGACTTTAGGTTGAAAGTCAATTTTATCTGATATTAGAGTGGCTACTCTGTTGACGCAAGTTCTCCTGCATTTTTTTAAGTGATTTTTGCATTTCCTCCCTATTGGCTTCTATCTTTTGACCCATATGCTCCTGAATTTCTTTAAATGATTTTTGTGTTTCCCTTGTAAGGGCTTCTACCTTTTGATCCATTTTCTCCTGTATTTCTTTAAGAGATTTATTTATGTCCTTCTTGTGTTCTTCTAACAGCCTCATGACCAGTGATTTTAAATTCAAGTCTTGTTTTTCTGGTGTGTTGGGGTATCCAGCACTTCCTGTTGTCAGAGAATTGGGTTTGGATGTTGCCATATTGCCTTGACTTCTGTTAGGAATGTTCCTACGTTTGCCTTTTGCCATCTGGTTATCTCTGCCATTAGTCGGTTTTGTTGTCAGTGGCTGGTGTTTGAACCTCCCATGAACCTGTAAGGCTAATTCCTCACCTCTGGATATCTGGGTTCCCCCTGGCTCAGATTGCTGATGTGCTGCCCTCCTCTTGGATGCCCTTGGAGACCTATTGTGTCCTGCCCCAAGCAATGCTATGGGGTTGTCTCTGTGAGCCTGGTGCTGCCTGTCTGCTCCTTCAGGAAGCACAGATGGCGGATGCTGCAGGGACCTTATCCAAGTGCTGATCATTCTGCAGGGGAGATGACCCCCCCCACTGGGTTGGTGCATAACTGGGTTTCTATACAGATAGCTCTCCGAGTTGCTCAGGCCCTGGGTGCAGGCAAAAGCCTGACAGGTTAGTATCTGAGCGATGTTAGCCTCAGACTTTGTCTGCGAGCCTGGCATTATTTGTTAGTTTTCTATGGTGTCCTGGAGGCAAGGTGGTGGCCTCCGCTGCAAGTGCTAGGCAGTCTGCCTGGCAAACAACCCCTGACTGAGTTGGTGCATGCCCGGATTGGCTTATAGATGACCTACCAAGCCTCTCAGGCCCTTGGTGCAGGCAAAAGCCTGACAGGTTAGGATCTGAGTGATGTTAGCCTTGGACTATGTCTGTGTACCTGGCATTATCTATTAGTTGTCTATGGTGTCCCAGAGGCAAGATCACCCACAGGAAACTGTTAAGTTTGAATGTTTGACTTATGACTATTTAAGAGATTTTATAGACTTTGAATAATAATTCTATATCAGATTATTTTCTACATATATTTTCATAATGTTTGATTTGTCTTCTCACTTCATTAACTTTTATGTTGATAGACAGAAATTGTTAAGTTCTGGTATTTTGTCTAGAAATCTCATACATTTTTTTCTCTTACCTCATAACAGTTTCATAATTTTAAATTATATATTTAGGTATATGTTCCATGACAAGCAATTTTATTAATGGTGTAACACCCATTTTGAAATTACTTTTGCGTGTAAATATACAGTTGTTTAAGCATTATATAATGATCTATAATTCTTGCACCATTGTATTGTTCCTAAGTGTACTGACTGTTTTTGTCCTTCAATTTGACACAATCATTAGAAAGGAGGAAAAAAATGAAAGGAAGGAGGAGCATCATTATTCAATTGTAAGGAATGTTTTCAATGTGATCAATGTAGGAAGGGCCAAGCCCATTGTGGGCACTACCACCCTCGGCCAAGGGATATGGGTTTTATAATATAGCAGGATGTGGAAGCCATGCAACACAAGTCAGTAAACTGCACTCCTCTGTAGAGGAATTTTAATCCAGCCACATCACATCCAGATGATCTAGCTGGAATAGAGCCATGTCATATACCTTTTTTACCTCTGTTTGGAATATAAACCTTTAATCCCTTTGGCTGTAATACAAACATGCATTTAGTTCACACCTTTAATCCTAAACAATGATTTAAGGGGCAAACAAAATAATGAATCAGAGAAAGATTTGACAGAATGTGTCAGAAATAGGATATGGCCTACTCTCATGAGAAAAGACAGGAAGGGCTATTTAATGAGCAGTGAGGGAAGACAGTTTAGTGGAATTCAGTTTGGCTAAGTTTAATTCAGTCAAGTTCATTTTAGTTCACCTCACTTTGGTCAGTTCTGCTCAGTTCATTTCAGTTCAAAACAGTTAGGTCCAAGGAGTTCTGAGGCAGTTTTTCTAAGCAGGGTAATCCAGTCAGAAGCTGAGATAAGCCAATTTAAATCAGTCAGCTTGGAAAGGAGTTTAAGCTAGAAGGACTGTGTTGAACCAGCCAGCCCATTCAAAGGAACTAGAAATGTGAATTTATTCAACACTAAGTCTTGGAGGCTGAGCATTAAACCTCAATGCCTCAGTTTGGAGACAGTTCAGAAGAAGGCTCAGCTGGAAACTGAAGCCTTCAGGATCTGGACTTCTAGGTTAGATTGTATGGAGGGTTGAGGTTTCCAGGCCTAAGCCCAGGGACAGATAGATTGATCAAAATGCTCTAGACTCAGGACAGCGATGTATTCATTTGAACAGCTTAGGTAAAGCTCTCAGGTCATCACTTCCTCTATGGAAATAAAAGTGACATTTAAATTTATAACCTTTCCTATCCTATGTATAAACAATTACCTACAGTATTCTGCCCTACTTGTGTTCCTGTCCTGATTTCCTTGGAAGAGAACAGTAATGTGAAAGTATAAGCTGAATAACCCTCCTTTCCCTAATTGCATTTTGGTCATGATATTTCATTGCAGCAATCAAAACCATAATACAATAAAATAATACTACTGCAAGTCCAGTCAAAACTATAGCTAGTTCTATTGACCTATTTGGGTACTCCTTCACCAGTACTATAATCTCTGTATTTATAAAGACAGCAAAGACAGCATTATAATAATTCTTGAAGTTAGATAGCATCTATACTTAACCTTAGTCTTTTCTTCAAAATTATACTGATCCTTGTAATTATTTTGACAAATCATATAAACATATTATTTAGTTTATTGATATACACAAAAGACCACTCTAAGTTTCTAATCTGGATAGAATTTTATCTGTAGATCAATTTTTACAGAGCTATTTTCTTGAGACTACTGAATGTTCCTATGTAAGTACATGTAATTTCTCTCTAGTTAATTTTTGCTTTAATAGTAGTTTTTCTTAAAATTATCTTACAAATTATGTGTAAAATTCACATCTAAGCATTTAAACCATGTGAGTAATTATACAGGGGGTACTCTGTTTTTCATTTGAAATTTTGTTTCTATGTCATAGACATAAAGAAAAACAAATTTCTTTTGTATATATAATTTTGCTTTCAGTATTCTAAATATAATCATTTATGTTATAGGACATACTTCTCTGAATCGTTCAAACATCTAATGTAGACCTTCATGATATCAGTGATCAAAACAATTGTAAGTCTTATTTCCCTATTCATATGCCATTTGCTTTGCTTTTCTTACTATATTAGCTAATTCTTTCAGTAAGATGCCCAAAGAAAGGATGATAAAATGTGACATTATCATCTTTCTGTTAATCATAGTAGGTTAATGCACATTTTTTAACTCATAGTTCTTTCAGGTATTCTGTTCATTGTTGTCTGAGTTAAGAAAATTTAAGTAATTGGTTCATTTTTATGCAAGCTTTTAAATTTGTTGGTAAAGAGGGTGTTATCATCTTTTTAATATTCAAAGTATATGTAATAATGTTCCCTCTTTCCTTGAATATGATATGGTATCAATATTTTTTTTATTTTCTCTTATTGCTTTTACTTCTTTTCCTTTTGACTTAGATATTATATTTTGAAAATAGGCTATTTTGCATATGTATATACACAAATATATATATATATATATATATATATATATATATATACTTGAGATGTGTTCAAAATATACTTAATTCTGTTTTTCTTTAGAGTATGCACAGATTTTTATTTTTTTCTTTATATACTAAAAAATACTATAAATCTATAATTATAGAATGATTGTTATATACGAAATCTTAGTAGCAATCTAGAGACCTCGAACTACACGCAAAGTTACACATCATTTTTGTACAAATAATATATGAATTCATCTTCAAACTTGAATATTAATGGAGGTCCCTAGGACCAATCTCCTGCAAATAATCTAGGTTTAATGTATTAAAAAAAACTATTTTCCCTTTCCTCTACCAGAACAATTTAAAAACTTTTCTCTAAATTTTGTCTTGGAATTTAAATGACTATAAGTAGCACTTAAAATATGTCACCAGGGGGTTGTTCTGCCTACAGTTTTTACCTCTTCAACATTTCCAAAGTGAGCCTCCAGCTATTTGTCAATTACAGATCACATTTTCTTGTCACAGAAAACTTTCCAACACTGGTTTGTGCTTATCAGGCTGCTCTGGTAAGACATTCCCTTTCTTTAGTTATCTGTGTCTATACTCAGTGAGCAGTTCCTTTTCCTGTGACTTCATCTCTCTTCAAGATCAAAAAGGATTATTGATTTCTCAGTTTTTTATTTCAATTTCTTTAGCAACTTCTGAGGCCCTTATATACAAAACAAGATGCTGGATTTTGGCAGCCTTATTGGTAAGGGAATTTCAGGATGTCTTTATTTCATGGCTTATCTTTGGTCATAGTGAAATTTTGAACCAGTTCTTTTTAGAAAATAGTTGCTATATGGGTCATAGCTTTAGAAAAGAACTAATTGTAAAAATTTATGAGCTTTTCATGGAGGTAAATATTTGTCATCACATCTTGGTAGATGGATACAAAAAAAATGTGCACAATGGAGTATATTCAGCCATTAGAAACAATGAATTCATGAAATTCTTAGAGAAATGGATGGAGCTGGAGAACATCATACTACATGAGGTAATCCAGTCTCAAAAGAATACCCATGGTATGCACTCACTGATAAGTGTATATTAGCCTAGAATCTTGGAACACCAAAGACACAATCCACATACCAAATGATGTCTGACAAGAAGGAAGGAGTGGACACTGGTTCTGGAAAGGATCAAAACATCAATGTAAGGGAATACCAGAACAGGGAAGTGGGGGAACAGGGGAGGGAAAAGGGCATGTGGGACCTTTGGGAGGCAGGGAACCAAGAAAAGGGAAATGAAATGTAAATATAGAATATATCCAATAAAAAAATAACATTAAAAAAAGAAATAAAAAGATTTTGAGTTCAGATTCCACCTGGAATAAATAATAGGACTGCATACACACATCTCTCCCCCCCATACACACACTCACACACAACATACATTTTTCTTCAGATCATTGGTCATATTACTAAACTTCATGATATATTATTTTTAAGTATAAAATGAATAAGTACTATAATATATACAAAGATGCATTTATAGATTATATTCATGGTTATAGGTCTGACCTTATTACTGAGGCTAAGGTGCTCTCATAAAAAGAGACTTATCATGATTGCCCTCTGGAAGACCTAACAAGCAGCTGAAAGAGCCAGATGCAGATATTTGTACCCAACCAATGGACAGAAGCTGCTGGCCCCTGTGGTTGAATTTGGAGAAAGCTAGAAGAAACTGAGGAGGAGGGTGACCCTGGAGGAGGACCAGCAGTCTCTATTAATCTGGACTCCTGAGATCTCTCAGTCATTGGCAAACAGGCAGCACATGTCAGCTGATATGAAACCACCAGGACACATACAGTAGTAGACTGTTGGGTCTGGGTTTAGTTAGAGAAGATGCACCTAACCCTCAAAAGACAGAGGTATACCATGACAGGGAAGCGGGGGAGGGTTGATTGGGGAAAGGGAGATAGGTGGTTTATAGGATTTTGGGGGGTGGGACCAGGAAAGGGGACAACATTTGAAATGTAATTAAAGAATATACCTAATTTTTTTTGTAAAAAAGAGAGAGACTGGAAGGACCAGGGAGTTTAGAGTTCCAGTTGGGTGGAGGGTATGGTTGGAGACATCCTCTTGGAGACAGTGACAGGGTGGAGAAACATTTGGAGGGTGGACTGGGAGGGGAATGAAATCTGGAGTATAAAATAGATAAATAAATAAATAAATAAATAAATAAATGCAAAAGATATTAAACAGGAAAAATGAATAAACACTAAAATATATACAAAGATGCATTTATAGATTATATCTGTGCTTTCTGTCATACAGTTTGATGTTTAAAATATGCATAACATTTAGAGTGTGATATGATGTTTCTGCTTTCCCAAAAATTTTAATATACATAGTTAAATTGGAAATAATGTAAATGACTACATTCTGCTCTATTAGTAATAATAAGTAAACAAATGTAACTGAATGTGAGAAATACAATTAAGTATTATTTTTCCTTGTAGTATCAAATAATCAATATATGCTCATCTTTTTGATAAATTTTCTTGTCATTGAAATATATAACTTATTTATATATATTCATAACAGATTTGTACACTTAGTGTAAGTTTCATTTATTGTAGCAATAGAGTCTATTTGGCAAATACATTTATGAATATATGCACATTAATTGGGTTTCTATTATAGTATGATGTAAGTGCAAAATTCATTTGTCATTTCTGTGACTCATGGAGCTCTAATATAACTCTCATTGTGCTATGAGAATCATGCATTACATTTTATACTGACTAAATATATTTAGAGAAATTTCAAAACAAACAGTTCTGATCAAGTGTATATTGTAATTATAATGATCATTGCAGTTCCAGAAATGTAGAGTGTACACTAAATAAAGCAATTAAGTTCTGTTTTATCTCTAGAAATAAATATTTAGTTAAGTTAGAACAATGTCTCAATAGAGTGCAGATTATCACATATTCAATTATACTGTCACTTCATTTAGAGACTAAACACATAATAAAAGACTCTACCCTCAGGTGGTATATGTAAGAAAAATAACAATAATAATAAAACAAATAACAATGATTAATATTAATATTAGCAATTTATATTTTTTAATTTATTATATATAACACATTGTACTACTCACTATATACATTTTATTTAATCTTTATTGCAACTTTAAATATTCAGTAATCTTAGTCATCTAATGCTATTTTCATAAAATATTTTCGTACATAGTCACGCAACAACAAAATCTAATCTAACAGTTCTGAAAATCACATGTCTGATATTACAGTGCCCACATGGTGAGCTTCTGGTGATGGTACTGGCTAGATATGTGAGGCATCACTGTTTTGTTATCTCATAATGGTAAAGGAAAGGTAGGATGTAAACTCACTGATTTGTATGTGAGTGGATCAAGTACTCTTGTCACAATGACATGATAAACTCATCAAGTTCACTCTCAGTAATTGGCTAATTATCTCCCAAAGGCATCATCTTCAAATGACATTGCATTGGGAACCTGCACGTCAACTTTGAGTCTGGGGACAAAGGCTTGGTTTAGTTCAAAAGGATTTTCACCATTTGCATACTTTTTCAGATGATGAAGCATATGCAAAAGATTGAGTGATTGTACAAAGGATGTGTCATGCAGTTTTGTTCATGCCCATCCTTGCATTAAAATTACACAGAATCTGAAGTTATACTAAAAGTTCCTATCAGTCAAAATGGTTAGGAATTTAGAGTTATTCTAGGAATATTGTTATTATTTGAAAAGAATCTTCAGAGTCCTTCTCTTAAACTAGTCAAACACTGCACAGAAACATATATTTGAGTATCTTTTTAAGCTTGAACATTATTCTTGAAATATTTTCTTTTAGAAAAATCATATTTTGTGTTCTGAATTAAAGTTACTAATACTAAATATTCATCAGTTAAAATGTCTACTGTATTAATCATATGTTTCACATTGAACACTATAACACTTCTGGGAACATTTTGAGGGAAAGTCACAGATAATATTTTTCAGTTATTCAACCTTGCATTAATAATATGGATTATATATCATCTTTCATCTGTACTAAATAAAAATTAAAGAAACACTGATTTTTCACTTTGAGGTAAAGAACCAAGAACAATAGTTAAATGCTGTTTGTTATTGCTGTGAAATCTTCAGTTGGAAAAACAGAGAACAATTATAATCCCATATGATTATAAAGCTTCATTACATTTAACAACACTACTTATTTAATCAGAAATTCAGTAGCGTAAGTTTATTAAACTATTATTATTGCAAATTATCATTACAATCAATTATATCATAGAACATTTTAATAATTCAAATAATTTCTTATAAATTGAGTATATTTAAATTACTTAAGATAATATGTTCTAGAAACATTATTGCCTTATTGAGGTAAAGCTTATAACCAATCAGACATTCTAGAACTTTAATTCTATAAAAATACCCACAATGCTTAAATTCAATCATAACATTGGATATGAACTAAAATTAGTGATTTCCATTTCACTGTTTGTCTTTCTTTTGCTTATCTATCTTCTATCAGTCTCTGTGCTCCATTGTTCTTTCTCCTTCTTTGCCAAGAAAAAATTCTTACTACCTCCCCCAGTTTCAAAGAAAATAATGTTTCAGGCACTGATACATGGGAAGTTTGAAAAAAATGTACAGTACTATTATGAGGAGACTTAATCCAGTCCTGGACCAATTTAATATATTGTATAATTTCTATGCACAATTTTAGGCCATGAAATAATTCTATTATTTTTCTAAATGTTTTACAATTATAAACTTCTATTTAATTTGATAACATTTATGAATCATAAATTTCAAAACTGTAAACTTCAATTAAAATTATCTTTTTGTATTATTTTATTTTGCTTTTTTGTTCTTGCTTTTGGAAATCAACTTGTACTAGTTCCATTAGTTGAAAATCTATCATTCTTCTAATAAATTGTATCAATGCCTATGTTACATTTTCCTAACATTTTAATTGGATGCATTTTTGTAGTGTTGATTCTGTTTTATATATATGTGTGTATATATTCTCCAACTATATTCTTTATTACTACAGGTAATGAATTATTAAACAGTCTTAAAATAATATAATACTTTATTGTTTAAAGTATTGTTGTGTAGTAAGCATATTAATAGGGAAAACCTACCCGCACTCACTCACACACACACACACACACACACACACACACACACACATATGCACACACACACATACACTATCACAAAGTACTCCAACATGAATAAAAATATATTTCCAAAGTAACAGTAATAAACATGTTGAGTAAATAATATAAATTTATTTTTTATAATTTTAGTTCTTATTTGATACCTGTCACAATTCTTAACCACTTATTAACTAATATTTTTCTACAAATGTTATGAATGTAAGTACTTTATCACTTTTGTTTGTTATTTATGCTTAATTTTCATTTCAGAGCCTACTTCATAGGGATGTTTTCATCTATATTTAATCTTTCTACATTACAAGCTTCTGGTTTTAATTAAGCTTTCTTGTTAAGGCATATTTCATTTTAGCTTCATTAGATTATTTTAATAATTTCATGCATTATTAATAAAATAAGGTTTATTTGTAAAAATGATTTTATTTTAATTCTAAGAGGAATATATATTCACTCTTAAATAATTAAATTATGAAGAAAAATAAGAAATGAAAGCAACTCATAGAAATATTAGCTCATAAACAAGTGCCACTTTGAATTACATTCTCTTTCTCATTTCATTATTTCTGCAGTCATTGCGTGACCATTAAATTTTTAAGCAAAGTCTAGCCTTATTCAGTGGCAGGAAACCTGTTGATGTACTGAAGTATATGTATTACCTTCAAATCAAGAATTATATCACCCCAAGATTACTTTTAGATATGTGAAGAATGATGAATATTTATTCAACTAATGCATGCATTTCTTAGTTCAGTGCCAAAAGTGTCATCTGATTTTACTTTTCTAGTACAAATGATCTTTTAATTTAGTTTTTTTTTTTTGGATTTTTTTTTGAGACAGGGTTTCTGTATGTAGCCCTGGCTGTCCTGGAACTCACTCTGTAGACCAGGCTGGCCTCGAACTCAGAAATCTGCCTGCCTCTGCCTCCCAAGTGCTGGGATTACAGGCGTGCGCCACCGTCGCCTGGCTTTAATTTACTATTTTTATATTTAGTATATTTGTGTTTTCTCTTTGGTACTTTCATTTTTGGTAATGACATAATAATAGTGTTAAATTGATATTTATTATCAATTAATGCAAGAAGACAGCAATATTCCTTATGTGAAAGAATGATTATAAATTTTTATTGGGTTAAGAAATGCAGTACTATTAGCTTTGACTTAACTGATAAACAAAATGTATTAGTTATCTTTAAACAGAAATGCAAGGAACATTATTTAGCTACTTATAAATCTGACTGAGTACTTTGATATACTCCTGTAAGTTAAGTACTCAAGAGGCAGATGTAGGAAGACTCCTGTAAGTTCAAGAAAAGCCTATTCAACATAGTTCCAAGCCTATGAGGGTGATGTAACTGTATTCAGTTTCAAAAGTTACTCATCTAAGTAGTTTTATTTGTTAATTAATATTCTCATAGAAGATCAGAGATTTCTTCTAGATGTCATAGGTCAGATGCCATTAATTAATCCTTTATAAAAATGTTAAACAGTATAACTTCCAGCATAACTTAAGGTATTTTCAATTCTTTCCATAACACTGGGGAAAACAGAATAATACAATGTATTGAGCTGCATATTTTTTGAGGTTCCCTGTACATATTTACATTAGGAATGATTATTTGACATTATAATAAGTATATAATGGGGTTGTATAGTTTTAAATATTTAACTTTTATGCTTATGAGTGTTTTTGTCTAAATGTATGAGGAGCACATACATACAGTGACTGTAGAGGTCAGTGGGCAACGGATTTCTTGAAAATAGAATACAGACATTTATGAGCCAACATGTGAGTTCTGAGAACTGAACCAAGGTTCTTTACAAGAAGAGCAATCTCCCTTAACCTCTGACCTAACTCTCTTCTCCCTATATTATATATTAAAAACTGAATCTAATATATTTTTTGCTTATAATGCTAACTCTTATTGGTGAATTCAGTAAGTTCTATTTTTATGCAAAGTCTAGCTTCATTCAGTGACTTGTAATAATCACTAAATGATTATGATAGTTTTGCTATAAGTTATGGTTATTGTAGTAATATGTCTTAAAATCAAACAGCATTGAAATTTATGTTAACAATTGATTTCCAATATTTCTTGATAGCATAAGGTACTCTTCTAAATTATTTTATCTACAGTGATATTATGTTAAAACTATAACCAATTTTTGGAAATCTGTCATATCTTTATCAAATTAATCGATATGATATCTGAAATCTTTTGTTGATATGCTACTATTCGATACAACATCTTCACCAGGAATATTTTCCTTTTCATGAATCCACTTTCTGCAACTCTACTGTAATAGTGTCATGAAGTAAGAATAGTTTAGTCATCTTATTTGTATTCATTTCTAATTTTATTTCTAACATTATTTCCATCGTGTCTGCATTATGTCTTCACATAAAGACCCAATTCTTTCAAAATTATCAATGAAGGTTGGTGACATATTTTTTCCTAAATGACTGATGTTCATATTTTTTCTCATCTCATGAGTTTTCATTAATGTACATAGAGTTGTGAATACATTCCAGAAGGTTTTATCAAACTGTTTTGCTCAGATTCAAGCAAGAAAACATTAGCTACAGAGCTGTAGCCTTGAAATGTGTTTCTTAAGAAATGATAAATTATACCTAGATCTGTGGGTTTCAGGATGTGTGTTGTGTTATAGAAAACTAATGTTCACTAGAGCTAATTTTTAATTTTCATTTTTCTTATATAATACAATGTTAATATTATGTATTTAAGAATTGAGGAAATAATGAAAAGGAAAAAGTACATACTCAATTAGGCTTCAATATTCCTTCTAATTCCACTTTCTCTACTGTGTCTTTTGCTTACAGTAATACCTCTTTTCCCCTTGATATCTTATTTTTATTCCTAGAATTGCATCCTTTCACAGTGACAGGTTGCTTTTTTGTTTTATGATTTCTATCTATATTTAGTCTCACATTACACATATATAATTGTCTTAATAATTTTCTATAGTTGTGAAAAAACTCCAAGAGCAAAGCTAAAAATAAAAAAACAATAATTTCTAACTCACTATTCCAGAAAATTAGAGTCCATGATCATCATGAATGGAAGCATTGCAGAAGCCTTATAGTCATGGCTCTGAAGTAGTTGAGACCTCATATCTTGCACCACAAGCAGAGAAAGAAACTGGACACGGCTTGGGTTTTAAAAATCTCCAAACCTTCCCTTAGTAAAGTACCTCTTACAAAATAATCTTATCTCCTAATACTTCCCAAATGTTTTCATCTTACTGGGGATGAAATATTCAAATATATGAGCCTAAAAATAGGACATTTTCATTCAAAATATCAGAGTAACATTTAGAAAGTAGAGTTCAAATCCAAGATAGAATGTAACACTTTGTTTTTCATAGCCTGTATTACCTTAATATTACATTTTCCTGTCATATCTATTGTCCTGATAATGTTATAATTTTTGGTGAATAAAATTCCCATGAATATACTTACATTTCAATATCCACTTATCAATATATATATATATATATATATATATATATATGAGAAAATAAAATCTCAAATTATTTTTAATTTGCATTTTGCTGATCACCAATAATGTTGAATATACTTTAAAATATTTACCTTCTTAAAAAAAATTCTTCTCTCATATTTTATATCCCAAGCAGTTTCCCCTCCCAATCTCTTCCCAGGTTCTGCTCTCCTCCTTTTCTTTTCCCCAAATTCACCCATACATCCCCTCATAAAAGTGTAGGCCTCCCAAATACACCAAGTAAGTACTTCATAACAAATTAGAATAAGACCAGGCAAATTCCATCACATTAATGATGGATGAGGCAACACAGAATGAGAAAGAATGTCCCAAAAGTAGGACAAAAGGCACTACACCCTCTGATACTGCCAAGATTCTCATTAAAACACCAAGTTACTTGGACATAACATGTATTCAGAGGACCTAGGTCATACCCCTACAGGCTGCCTGATCTGTGCAAGTCCCCATGAGTGGATATGTTGATTCTGTACCCTGTGTTTTCTTGTTCTTGTGATATCCCTGAGATCTCTGCTTCCTTTGATCCTACCCCTCCTCAATAGTACTCACCAA